>CM054059.1:69396729-70026479 GCA_028641055.1 Alopecurus myosuroides
CTAGTCCACCTTCCACTATTGATCCCCTTTGAGGCGGCAATCGAATCCTTTACAAACAAGGTTGGGGCACACACCCACAACCAAATTGGGGGCTCCCAACACCAAGAATCACCAAGTGTAGCAAGAGGTCCAGGTTCTCCACAAATGGAAACCCTAGACACAAATCCCTTAAGTGAATGGGGTGGAAATGAAGAACGGCTCGGTGAAGATGTAGATCGGGGGCTTCTCCTTCAATCCTCCGAAGATCAACAAGTTTGGGTGGAGGGATTTAGAGTAATTGAGGATTTGGTGAGCTCAATAAATGTTCTTAAATGCAATGGACGAACTAGAGCTCAAGGAGGAAGAGGAGGGGTATTTATACCCCCCTCCCCAAATAGAGCCATTTGAGCAGGAAAATGAAACCGGAATATCCGGTTCAAACTTGAACCGGAAATTCCGGTTGGCTTCAATCCTTCAGATCTGATCTTCGACTGCTTTGACTTCTACCGGAAATTTCGGTTGGAGCGAACAATCCGGTTTGAAAGATCCGGCAAGCTTCTGTCCCGAACAGGCTCCTGAACCGGAAATTCCGGTTGATATGGAAATTTCTCTGCGTCTTCAACTTCCAGTTCTTAGCCATTTTGAGCCCAAACTTGCACAACCGGAATATCCGGTTGTTCCAGAAATTTCCGGTTGGAAATTTCCGGCTAATCTCTGTCTCAAACTGGGCTGGGATCTTCCTAACCGGAAATTTCCGGTTAGAAATATCCGGCTCCTCTCTGTCCCTAACCTCAGTGATCTAACTTCACCAATCTTTTGGTGATCGATGTGGATGTTAGAACTAACACCCGCACACTCAACACCTTGATAAATAATCTACTTAGTATTGTTAACTAACACACAAAACCAACGGGAAAACGAAATGCACTTTCAATCTCCCCCTTTTTGGTGGTAGATGATAATACTAAGATTTGCAGTAAAAACTCGACAAGATCATGTTTGCAAACAATATGTAAATTTCTCTCCCTACACATATGCATATCTTGTGTTTGCCTCATATGCAAAAATACAGTATCCATGAGGAGAGTAATTTCCAACAAGTAATACAAACATGACAAAGGAAACAACACAACCAATATGTTGAGGAAGTTGAATGAAATACCTTGTGCGTAGACATAATAGCATAATTATACCGAAGCACAATAATAGATAATCCTCAACATAGAGCATAGATAACCATAGTCTCACAACACATAGTTCAAACGAGAGAAATAGCAAGTAGTTCACGAAACAAACTAAATGGACACAAGCTCTCCATAAATGATGAAAGCATATTCTTGTGCCCGAACCCATGCAAATCCTGTAGGCCTAAAACTACTTCTCCCCCTTTGGCATCGAGACACCAAAAAGGAGATAGGTAGTGGCGCTAGCGTCCCATAGACAAGTTAAGCATCCGAGTGCTCAGAGAACTCTCCAGCTGACGTCTCGGAAGCACCCTCGGCGTCTCTCTCCTGATCTTCATCCACTTCCTCATCATAGTCATCACCAACAGGAGCACTAGATGAAGCAGTAGTGCCACGAAGAGCCTCCTCAATCTCCTCCCAAGGGGTACAGTCTCTAGAAGCCCACTTTGAGTAAGAGTTAGGAACCAAGGCAGCAGGGATATCACCCGTTGCTGAGAGCTGGATATTGCAGTGTCCCTGCGGTAAGCCTGATACTGCTCCTTGTGGATATCCACCTTCATGCAAAGCACATTGCGCTGGAACCAGGAAAGCTTCATGATATTGCGCACATTAGTGGAGGTATCGGCCTTGCGGGCACTAGAAGGGGCATCTCCCATAGAGGAACCACCCTCGGGAGGAGGGGCAGGAGCAGCAACAACAAACTTCCTCTTCACATACAGCTTCTTGAAGGCATGTTCTTGTATAGGCAGCTCACGGAAGTCTCTCCACATGGTGTCCTTGATCAACATCATGATGTACGGTCCATATGGGATAGTGTTTCCACCAATCATAGCATTGCAGAGCTCGTGAAAGATGAAGTCCATGACATCCACCTTGTGTGACATAGTAGGGTCCTCGTCCTCCATGCATTGCTTTGCCAGAATCAAAAGGTTGCAAAGCGGACCGGTGAGAGCATCATTGTTGCCACCACTAGGAGCCAAGAAATACCGAAAGATGCGTACCAGCTGATCATAGAACGGGAGGAGCCCTTCCACCTTACCAACCACATACCCAGTAGCATACATGCTAGCCATAGTCTTCTCACGCTGAGGTCTGTCCACATCATGCATACGGTGACCAAGTGGAGGATGAGAGCAGTACTTGTAGCCAAGAACCTTGCCCAGCTTGAAGAACTGAGCCTCACAAGGGGTGGTATGAGTCATCCACTTCAAAGAACATACAACACTTGAGTCAAACACCAATGTGGACATGAACTGGACCACGAGATCGGTGTTGTAAGGGCGGCGTGTGTCCATGAGCTTCACAAGATCAAATCTCTCAAGAATACTAGTAGCATCAGCAAATACTTCCTTGTCCTTAATGAACTGGAACTTGGTGGGATTCATCTGGCGGACTGGAAACTTGTAGTCAAAGTAGATGTCGGCAAAGATGTAGGACCGCTCCAAGCACCAGAACCGAGCATCATCAATCTGCATATTCCTTGGAGTGTTGTACCAGTTTTTCTGACGAATCTGAGCAAATTCTTGAGTGGTCACATCATTCTTGTAGTTCTTCCTGACTTCCTTGCCTTCTTCCTTGATGGCTTCGAAGCAACATACTTTGCTTTCCCCTTGGCAATAGCTTTCCTCGGAGGCCGAGAGTCACGGGGATCCTCATCGCTACTGTCCTTGTAGGACGGACGCTTGCGGGTGCTTAACTTGTGAACCTGAGAACCACCTGTGAAAGAAGCATATAGACGGTAGCAAGGGGGTAAGTGCACACAAGTCAATGATATAGGAACATACATCAAGATAATAGGAGGAGCATACGCAAAATGATCAAGTGAAGATCCTAGAGAAAATAAAAAATAGTACTGAAATTTGGGACAGAACCCAACCGGAATTTCCGGTTCAGTTCTGAACCGGATATTCCGGTTCCACGAAACAACACTAGATCGATTTTGCGACTAGGTTCAAAACTAGATTGGTGACTAGGGATGCTAAACTATTATCTCTAGAATGCAAAAGATGGCCTAGCGATCATCCACTACCAAGCATTAGCCAAGAAATCATACATCCATGGAGGGGTAGGGTTAGGGTACCAAGATTCAAAAGAAATGAAGATTACCCGCGTCCATGGATGAAAATGCTTGGATGGAATTGATCCCAAGGAGATGGAGCACGAGATCTGGCCAAAAGCTTGCAAATCCCGTGGAGAAAGTGGCCTGGGAGGCCAAGAATCAGAGGGGCGCCGTTTTTGGAAGAGGAGGAGGTTGGGGATGAATGGCAAGAACTGCCAATCCATCCCGTGCTCCTCAGATATGAGGTAGATTCGCCGGACCGGACATTCCGGTTCAAGTTTGAACCGGATATTCTGGGTCCACCCAGAAATTCCGGTACAAAACTATACCGGAAATTCCGGCTGCTGTAGAGGCCCCTGACTAGCAAGTCCAAGGCCCCTTATATGCATCCATTCACGATCCCAGGAAGATCAGTCGTGGACAACATACGAAGTTGGTACAGAGATAACATTATTCATTACACGAATAATAGAGTCTTACATAGATGGTCCATGACCAAGTCTTAACAATTGTCACGTGGGGCAGAAAAATAACACACACACACACAGCGGAAGATAACAAAACGCAACATGGTAGCGCTCGAGTCACGCCTTAACCTACAGGCTGCTGAACCGGAGACGAGCCTAGTTCGCGTAGTCATCGACGTAGTACTCCTCCTCAAAATACTCCTCCTGAGGCTGCTCCTCGTATTCTAGCCAAGTAAATAGCCAGGGACGAAACCAATATGAGTACATTTGAATGTACTCTGCAAGACATCCTTTATGAAGCTTAATAGAATGCAACTATGCTTATATGGTGGAGTGGGTTCACTATCCATGATGGATGAAAGATACATCATGGTTGATTTTGACATCTCTATATCTTTATTGAAGAAGATACTTAAAAAGAAAATACTATGGGTTCTCTTGTAGATATCACATAACCAAGATGTTTTATAAAACTTTGTTTAAATAAGGTTTTTCTTTGAAAAACTTCTTGTAAAACACCTTCCAGCTTTCCTTCATGAGTACCTCACAGGTACATAGTTCCTCCTTCCAAAATACCTTTTTGAAAACATTGACACAATACTAGCTACATGGCCATTCAACTGTCCATATCCGAGGACGCGGCTATTCTGAATAGATTTACTCTGTAGAGGTGTACACAATCCACAAGATCCAAATGATCTGCCATGAATCACTCACGCACCGTTCACAACAGTATGCGAACATCAGATAATTGATCCTAACTTTCCACTATGGTCAAGCTAGTATATGAGTCCCTTCAACTGGGTCTGTTCTCCCCGGCACCGTGTCACACACAGCCATGACAAGAGACCCAACTTTTACATCCGGAGGGAAAATTGATCCCACACTTTGCATGTCCCATATCTCCCTCCTGGCGACACTTCCGTTCAGAGAATCACATTCTCTATAGCATTTGGGATAGAACACACACTAACACGAACAAGTTTGTAGATAGGCCTCTTGCCCAAGTTGAGGTAGAGTGGCAGTACGTCTTGGTTGTCTAGCGAAGACTAGGTTATGTGTCTTTTGTAAACCATTTTAAAAACAGTCCTCTTTGCCTCCTCTAGTGAACAAGGTTCCACCTTTTCACCGAGGGTTTTTCCTTGAAGTATTTGTTTACAAAAGCACATTTTAGGGTGTCCACTTAGGGATTTATATATTATTAAAGTTGGTGGTATTTATATACCATATGGTGGCTAAGGGCTTGGTAACACCAAGTTTGACTATTGGCAAAGTGATAGTTATTAGTAATATTAATAGTAATGATAGCCACAACAAAAATAGTTTTGTTAACCATATTTTTGTAGAACTTCAGAAGTAAAACATGCATGATAAATAATGATAAGTGTAATAACACCAAGCATTAGGATGGCTTGCCTTGATACTGGTTCAATTCTTGCTCTTGAAAATAGCAAGAGTGGAAATATGCCTCTTCTTCTCCAACACTTCCTTCCTCGTTTTCTAACATCGTAAAAGGAAATAATGACACACAACCAGAACCAACTAAGGCAAGAATGGTACTAAGCTATACATACAACAAGTAATGCACAAAACAAAACATCACTCAATTTTCCAAAAGTAACATTCCGCATGCACACACAAAAATAACAATATTAATAGCTAACATAACTATCGTGGAGAAATGTTATTTCTCACCAAAATGAAATGGGACCAGTGGGTGTTCCACTAGTATTTCCAAGGCATTTGAGGGTCACAATTCCTCTGGTTGCACTTGTGGAAAAATAATATTCCACTAAACAAACATCACAAAACTACGCATACTAGTGAAGACATTAGGGTGAAAAATAATTAAGAAATGCTACACATGCTTTCCTATAAAATAATATGCAAGCTAACAGAGGTGATAACATCCTAAAAACAGTACCAAAATGGTACTGGACTCATCATATCAACATAAAAAAATCTAGGTACTAAACTTAACAACACAATGCCTACATTTCTATTTAAATAAAACTACTAGAAAACAATACTAGACTATTCCTTTTTTTAAGCTTTATAACAGTAGGAAAGGCTCCTAAGGTTTCTTTATTAAAAATATGGGGGGGGTTACAGAATTTACAAGCTATACAAACAAGGGAATCCCCTGAAGAGAACTACTTAGAGGTTTATTACAAAAGACTTAATAAAGGGGTGGAGAGAGGACTTAGTCCTATGGCAAAGCAAAATGAAATCATCCTTGAATCTTTCTCTCCAAGAAGCCAAGGTGGGTGAAAAACCTTCAAATAGGAACATGTTTCTCTCCTTCCAAATGCACCGGCAAGCAGTCATCACTACTTCCATAAACATTGGTTTATTCCAAACATCCTTAGCTTGAGAGATCATAAGCAGTCTATCACCATCACTGGACCAATTAATGCCAAGGCAATTCCAACAGCTTAGAATGAAGTGGCATCTAAAGAACTGGTGTTCTAGGGTCTCTTCAGTATCCATACCACACATAAAACAGTTGAAATCATTTCCAATGTTATAGTGACGGCGCCGCAGCATATTCCTTATGTTGAGTCTGTCAGACAACAGCAGCCAAGCAAAGAATTTCAGCTTCAGAGTCAATTTAGATTTCCAGAGCCAGAGAAAGGATTGATGGGGCCTGAAATTCGTGAAGCAAAACTTATAGAACTTGCTGCAAGAGTACTTTTTATCCCCTAGATCAAACCCAAATATCCATATCAGAAACCGAGGACATCATAATATGAGAGGAAGCTTGCTGGATTTCTCTGAGTTTAGCCACAGCCTGAGGGGATAAAGGAAGATTAAAAAGGGCACCTAAATCACCAGAGGTCAATAGATTTTGAACTGAAATATCCTCATTTCTGGCAAAAGAAAAGGCTCTAGGATATGATTGTGCAAGTTTTGAATTTAGCCACAAGTCCATCCAAAAAAGAACACTAGATCCCGAAACAATTTCTGCAGTGGTGATACCTCTGAAAATTGTGTTAAGTTTGAATACATCATGCCACCAAAAGGAACCACATGGTTGCAAAGCATGTGGGACTGTCCCTGTGTACAAAGTATTCCAGAGCAACTGTACCCAAGGTGTATCATCTTTAGCATAGAATTTATGCAGGTATTTAAGGAGTAAAGCCTCATTTTGGATTTTCAAATCCAGGACCCCCATACCACCCTTATTCTTTGGTTTGCAAACCTCCCTCCAAGCAATAAGAGAATTGCATTTCTCAGTGTCACCATATTTCTTATTCCATAAGCAATGCCTTCTAATTTTTTCAATATGAGCAACAATTGTAGCTAGTAACTTGAGAGATCCCATGGTGATGCAATTGAGGTCAGTAGAGAGTTAATAAGAGCAACTCTACCACTATAAGCCATCATCATGTAGTTAGCAGATAATTTCCTTTAAATTATATCAACTAGGGGCATTAAATCTTGGACATAAGGCCTAGTAGTTCCCATAGGAAGCCCAAGGTATGTGAAAGGAAGTTACCGATAATGCAACCCAAAGTATCTGCCAAGGACTTAGCCTCACTAAGATCCATGTTCAAAGGAATCGTAGCTGATTTATGGAAGTTAATGTGTAAGCCAGTGGAGGAAGCATATTTATGCAGAATGTCCTGCATAATGAGAATCTGGGAAGGACATGCAGGCATCATAATAATGGTATCATCTGCATATTGAACCATAGGATAATCCAAGCCAAAATTAGGAGAAAGATGAGCCTTGAGAAGTCCATCTCTAAAAGCTTTGTTAATGGCTGACTGAAGAAGATCTGCAGCTAGTACAAAGATAAGAGGTGAGGGGGATCTCCTTGCCTAACTCCTCTCTTACAGTGAAATTGATTGCCAGGGGTTCCATTCAACAAGACTGAGGACATGCCAGATTGAAAAATCAGTTTTATCCAGTTAAGCCATCTTGTATCAAAACCCATTTTCTCCATTATTTTGATCATAGCAGAATGGTCAATAGTATCAAAAGCCTTGGCAAAATCCAGCTTGAGAACAATTATTTTTCGTTTGGAAGTTTCACATTGGTGAATGAACTCAAATGCCCAAGCAAGGAAATCTTGTATTGTTCTCCCTTTGAGAAAGCCATATTGATTTTTGTGCACTATCTTAAGAACAACTCTTTGAAGCCTATTGGCTAGAATCTTAGTCAGAATTTTGAGGCAACAGTTTAGCAAAGTGATAGGCCTGAAATCATTAATATTGGAGGGGGAGCCAATTTTAGGAACAAGAGTTGTAAAACCCTTATTGATATGTTCAATATTCAAATTCCCCTCAAAGAAGTCAACACATAACTTATAAATGTCTTTCTTAATGATGTTCCAGGAGCATTTGAGGAAGTGGCCACCGAAACCATCAGGGCCAGGAGCCTTATCAGTCGGCATACCAGGAACCTCCTCATAAATTTCTTTCTCAGTGAAGGGGATCGAAATGTCCTCCAGACCAGGAACAGGGGTGATCATAGAATCCAAATCAAAAAGCATAGGAGGTGAAGAAGAGGTCCTCAATCTATCCTTGAAAGCAGTATAAATAACACTCTCTTTTTCAGCATGTGAGACGGCCTCAGATCCATCAGGTAAAATCTGTTTCGAGATGGAATTGCGTCTGAATCTATCTGAAGGAATAGAGTGGAAGAACTTGGTGTTTTCATCACCTAACTTTGTCCAACGAATTGTACACTGTTTATTCCAATACTTATTCTGATAGTCAAGCAACCGAAGAAGATGTGCTTTCACGATTTTCCTAAAATTAGCTTCAGGAATAGATAAACCTCTCTGATCCTCCAGAATAGCCAAATTTAACAGGGATGTATTGGTGTTATCAATACACGGTTTCAATTTGGAAATACTTTTGCTCCAATGTTTCAAATCTGAACGTAGCCGTTTGAATTTAACAGAGAGATTGGCTTCACTATTGTTTTTATGGGTGGGTCTATTCCAACTTAAAGCCACAGTCTCCAAAAATCCAGGGTGAGCTGTCCAAAAAATTTCAAAACGAAAAATTCTGGTTCCAGGAATATTGGTTTGGATAGTGATCACACATGGGACATGGTCAGAGGTGGGCTTCCCTTGGGTATGAACCAAGGTGTTGGGATAAGAAGTAACCCAATTCATAGAGGTGAAACCCAATCCAATTGCTCCAAAAGGGGTTCATCTCTCATATTACTCCAGATGTAGGATTTGTCCTTTAGTGGAATTTCTGTTAATTTCCGTGCTCTAATAAAATCATTGAAAAGCATCATATCTGAAACACAACCTCCTGGTTTATTTCTGTTACTGGTATATCTAATGAAATTAAAATCACCTAGAATCATCCAGTCCTCATCATTAGGTATATTAAGATCAAAAAGACATTTAATAAAATTGTCTCTCTGCTCCCCTTGGCAAGGCCCATAAACATTAATAAGATTCCAGGATTGAGCCGATTGAGTGGAAGTAAAATGCACAGATGAAGCAAAAGCTTCACAATGCATAACCATTCCAGTAAAAATAGAACTATTCCAAATAATAATTAAGCCACCAGAAGCACCCATAGAAGGGACATAGCAAAATTCATCAAATCTTCTAGGACAACAAGTTTTAAGAAATTCCAAATCAAAATGACATTTCTTAGTTCCTGAAGACAAACGATAGCACATCCACTAGAATTTATTGCATTCAAAAGAGCCAACCGCTTGTCCTTGGCATTAAGACCTCTGATGTTCCAACACAGTACAATCCATTTTTTGAGACTAATCATTGAAACCTAAAGAAAAACTAAGATGACGTAGAATCATAATATTCCTAGGGGCTAGCCAGTAGCTTCTATGAGGAAACTTCATCAGGAGGAACACCACATAAGGAAACACCAATAGCTTTCAGCATCGAGATGGGTGCGTGCTCCTGAATTAAGGAGGCAGTGTCAGCATCATCAGCTTGCTTCGAGACATCAGGACCTGCCTTGGCTTGACCTTCGAAATGTAGGGCTTTATATCAGTGATCGAAGAACTCTTAAAGCCCATGAACTTGTTTGGTCGCGGGCTCCTTCGTACCTGAGAGGTTACCAAAGGCACAAAACGCTTGCTGGAGCGCCTTGTTAGAGGAGGCGGCAACACATCAATGGGAACCAGAGGATCCCTGCAAGCAAGAGGAATATTATCCATGCAATAATCATTTGGAGAGTTAGAAACAGATAATCTTCTTGCCACACGTCGAGCACCCAAGCAGTCCAAGGGGTGAAATAATTCAGAGGATCTTCTTTTGCCACCAAGAGTGATATTGTGAAGAAGTAAAGTCCCAGGCACAGGCATAAAGATCAAATCAGCCCTAGGATCAGGCCAGGAAAAATTCTGGAGGCAGGAGAATGCCAAAGCCAACTGAACAGACTGAAGAGAAGGGGCATCAGTGTAGGGAACCAAAGCCAAATTGTCATCACTAGAACCAGAAATCACCTGAGGACCATAAACCTCCAGGTCAATGTCCATATCAGAAACTGTAGCAGAGGCACTACCGGAGGACACTGAAACATGTGTAATGGAATCAGTCCAACCCTGCATCGGGCTATCAGCTAAACCATTATCAGGAGGTGGTATCCCAGTAGAGGAGACTACCCCTTGCTCATTTAAAATAAGCTGAAAGTTAATCAGAGTTGGGGAATAATCTGCTCAATGGGCACCACATCAGCATGTGGGGGTCCCACGGGTACTTGACTTGCATGGTTATGCTGGCCAACTGGATTTCCCCCGTGAGCACCATTGTTCTGAAACCAAACAGCAACCTGCTGCTGGTACTGTTGCTAATCCGTCAGATAATCACCATAAAATGGATGGGGGTTTCCATTATCAGGGAGAGGGTCGTCATCAGGAGGAGGAACATCATGAATCTGAGCATTCCAGTCGTTGAGCTCCCCCCAGCTGACGCATGACAAAACTCTTAGGGACAAATTTTGGGTGCACAAGCCAGACTTTAAGCTGAACATTATAAAGATTGCCTCTAGGATTGTGTCAAGTAGAAAGAATACCAAAATCATCTACTGCTTTGTTCATATAGAAGGTAGTCTGGTAATCGAGAGGAAAACCTAAGAACATGTTCCAGGTTTCTCGTCCAAAGGAAGTGAGACTCCTATTTCTAGTCGCATCATGCTTAACAAAAGTCACAGTTGTTTCCTTGTCCAACTCGAAAGTGAGCCCCCTAACAGTATCAGCAGATAGAACGGAGGAAAACAAGAAGGTACCAATTCCAAAAGCAGTATCATCCACATCGGTAACGGAAAACCAGAAGCATCTAGCATCTCAGCACTAGCCAAACGAGAATCCTTTCTGAGGTGAATCGGGATGAATCTACTAGTTTCCGCCACGATTACCTTGTCATGTTGCAGAGGAGGCGTGGGAGGCACCACGAGATCGGTGCGAACCTTGCGATCAGCTGGGTCAGGATCAATGGTCATCCCTTCAGGTAGAAACGGAATCAGATTCACAACAAAGTTCGCCATTGCCATAGATCTGCCCTCTACTGTAGACAATCGCCACTCCTAGACCTGCAGAGGAGGAGGAAGGGTCTAGCAGCGGAGAAGCAGAGGAGGAGGGTTGCCGCTTTGCCTTCCAAATTTTGTTTTTGTTTATATCCTCCTTTGGGACCAGGTTTAATCCGACGGTCGAAGATGATAGGTCCAGATCGAACGGCAGTGCAGCAATTGATACGTCCATTTTGCATCACTATTTTATATCATAATTTTCTGTTATTTATCGATATATTTCATGTTATGATGCATCCCTTATGTTATTTTATCTTATTTTGCATGTTTTATAATTTTTGGAGAATAAACACCGGGACCAGAAATCTGATGGAAAAAGCACCGTCAAGTTACCATATTTAAGAAGATCAGAAGAAGGGGGACATCCGGGGTGTCTTAGAAGTCCAGCCAGAAGGAGAGCCCGAGGGGGGCCACCAGGGGCCCACACCATGAGGTGGCGCGCCCCTGGCCGTGCCACCAGGTGGTGTGGCTACCATGGCCCACCCCTGGTGGATATTTTTGGCGTACTTGGCCCCGAGAGAACCCTAAGCCTCATATAATCGTCGAAGAATTATTCCGCTGCCGCCTCGGGGCGGAAAACACCCAAGAGAGAAAAGCTCTCTGGCAGGGAGAAATCTGCCGGGGAAATTCCTCTCCGGAGAGGGGAAATCACCGCCATCGTCACCTTCATCACTCCGGGGATTATCAAGATCGTCATCATCATCACCATCATCATCACCATCACCCTCATCATCCACCGTCATCCCGCTGTAACAATTGGGGGCCTCTATCGTTGTTTTACATTAGATCTCTCACCCGGTATGGATTACTTGTTAGTAGTTGATGCTTGTGAGATTTATCGGTGTTTGCACTTTATGACCAGATTGTTATAATCCATTATATCACCTCTGATTATGATCCATATGATGTCTTGTGAGTAGTTCGTGTTGTTCTTGAGGACATGGGAGAAGTCAAGTTGTTAGTAGTGAAGTAATGTTGAGTAATATTTAATGTTTGATATTTAAGTTGTGGTGTTATTCTCCTAGTGGTGTCATGTGAACATCGACTACATGATACTTCACCATTTATGGGCCTAGGGGAATGCATCGTGTATTTGGCTACTAATTGTGGGGTTACCAGAGTGACAGAAACCTAAACCCCCTTTAGGAAACCATTACAAGAGGGAGCGTAGGATCACGGAGTTTAAAGCTGTGGTTAGATTTATTTCTTAATTACTTTCTTGTAGTTGCGGATTCTTGCAAGGGGTATAATAAAAAGTATGTATTAGTCTTGAATGGAACGGTACATTAGAATAGGTTCACCCACACGACACTTATCAAAACACCTAAGATTATTCAGCTGCATGGAACAAAAGCACTTGACAGAAACCTCCTATGTGTCCTCGAAAACGTTTGTTAATCATAAGTAAACCCACCGGCTTGTCCTTTGCTGAAGAAAGGATTGGGCCACTTGCTGCAATTATTATTACTGCATTTTATTTACTCGCACTTTATTTATCTGCAATATCAAAAACCCCCTACAAATCTATCTATCAGTATTTACAGTTATTCCTTCATCGAAACTGCTTGTCAACACCTTCTGTTCCTCGTTGGGTTCGACACTCTTATTTATCGAAAGTACTACGATACACCCGCTATACTTTTGGGTCATCAAGACTATTTTCTGGCGCCGTTGCCGGGGAGTGAAGCGCTATTGGGAAGTGGACTTGATAAAGTAAGCTTCTGTTGTAAGTGATGTTTTTATTACTGTGTACTGCTTTATTACATTATGTTTGGATCTCCTTTTGAGTCCTTATTTGCGGGCACTGCTTCCACTGCTAGGGTAGTAAGTGACCCACCGCCTGATGATTTGGATCCTTATAAAATACCTATAAAGATTGTTAAACATGTTAGGAATAACTGCTATTCAGGTGATGGAATTGTCCATCCTGGTGATCATTTGCTCTTTTTACATGAATTATGCGAGTTGCTCAAGTGTGCAGGTATTACAATGAGCCAAGTGAAGAGGAAATTATTCTCTATATCATTGACAGTCCGAGCCGCTGAATGGTTCAAACTGCTGAAAAACGGCCAGACTATTGGATGGGAGGAAATTGTGCCTCTATTTTATTCTAAATTCTATCCTCCCAGTGAAATTCATAGAGATCGGAATTATATATAATTTTTGTCCTCATGACGGAGAGAGTATTGCCCAAGCATGGGGGAGATTGAAGTTACAAATGCTCAAATGCCCCATTCATGAGCTCCCCAGTAATATTGTTATTAATAATTTTTATGTAAGGCTTTCTCTTCATGATAAGGATTTATTGGATGCTTCTTGTTCTGGATCATTTACACGTATGAAGCTAAATGTGATCTTCTTGACCGTATTCAAGAAAACACTGAAGGATGGGAGAATGAAAAAGGTAGAAAGTCAGGTATAAACTATGATTATGAATGCATTAAAACTTTTATGTCATCCGATGATTTTCATAATGTTAGTATTGTTTATGGTCTTGATTCTCAAGTTGTTGCAAACTTATATAAGGCATTTGCCTCTTATATTGATATTCCTAAAAAGGAATGGGACAAGTACCATGCACCTTATAAAGATACTGTTAATTCTGTTCCTGCTAGAGATATAGAAGTTCATACTGTTGATTCTGTTGTGCCTGAACCTTATATTGAGAAAATATCTTTCCCTGATAAGGTAAAAGAACATTCTGTGTTAGCTAGTGTGGTTAATAAAAGTGCAAGGAAACCTGTAGAACCCGAGGAACAAATAATTGTAGAACCTACAGTAGTAATAGTAAAGGACCTTGTTTCTGAAAATATAGAAGAGGGACACATTATATTTTGTGAAGATGCTTCTAATATTGTCTCTCATCCTAGTAAATCTAGGAAACCTAGTGTTCCTGTGCTATCTGTGAGGATAGGTGATCATTGCTATTATGGTCTGTGTGATATTGGTGCTAGTTCTAGTGCTATTCCTTATGAGCTTTATAAAGAAATCATGCATGAAATTGGTTCTTGTGAACTTGAAGACATTGATGTGATTATTCAACTTGTTAATAGGGAAACTATTTCTCCAATTGGTGTTGTTAGAGACGTGGAGGTCTTATGTGGTAAAACAAAATATCCTGCCGATTTTCTAGTACTAGGCACTTCTGCTAGTGGTACTTGTCCTGTTATATTTGGTAGACCTTTCTTAAACACTTGTGGTGCTGTTATAGATTGTAAAAAGGAGAACATCCTTACAAAGTTTGATGGAGAGTCTTATGAATTTAATTTCTCCAAATTTGCTAAAGCACCTTATGAAGCTGAATTACCTAATGAGAATTATAGAGTTGAACAATTGGCTGCTATTGCTCTTGCTCCTAACAATCCTTTGCAGCAATACATGGAAGACCACGAAAGTGATGTCTTTATGGAAGAAAGAAATGAAATTGACGATATCTTCCTACATCATCCAACGATGCTGAAACATAATTTACCGGTGGAAGACTTGGGTACCACATTACCACCCAAGGAGGATCCTGTTTTTGATTTAAAGCCTTTGCCTGACAATCTTAAATATGCTCATATTGATGATAAGAAATTGTATCCTGTTATTATTAGTTCTAAACTTTCTGGTGAAGAAGAGGAGAGATTATTGGGAATATTGAGGAAACACATAGGTGCTATTGGTTGTACTCTTGATGATTTTAAGGGGATTTCTCCTACTATATACCAGCATGCTATTAATATTGAACCTGATGCAAAGCCAGTTGTTGAACATCAACGTTGTTTAAATCCTAAGATGAAGGATGTGGTAAGAAATGAGGTATTAAAACTCCTTGATGCTGGTATTATTTATCCTATTGCTGATAGTAGATGGGTTAGTCCTGTGCATTGTGTCCCTAATAAAGGAGGGATGACTGTTGGGCCAAATGAAAATAATGAACTTATTCGTCAAAGAGTAGTTGTTGGTTATAGGATGTGCATTGATTTTAGGAAATTTAATAAGGTTACTAAGAAATATCATTATCCTTTGCCTTTTATTGATCAAATGTTAGAAAGGTTGTCTAAGAAAACTCCTTTCTGCTTTCTTGATGGTTATTCTGGGTTCTCTCAAATTGCTGCTAGGAAGCCTGATCAAGAGAAAACAACCTTCACTTGTCCGTTTGGAACCTATGCTTATAGACGTATGCCTTTTGTTCTATGTAATGCTCCTGCTACTTTTCAAAGATGCATGTCTGCTATCTTTCATGGTTTTTGTGAAGAAATTGTGGAAGTCTTGATGGACGATTTCTCCGTCTATGGAACTTCTTTTGATAATTGTTTGCATAATCTTGATAAAGTTTTGCAGAGATGTGAGGATACTAATCTTTTTCTTAATTGGGAGAAATGCCATTTAATGGTTAATGAAGGAATTGTTCTTGGACACAAAATTTCTGAAAGAGGTATTGAAGTTGATAGAGATAAAGTTGAAGCTATTGAGAAAATGCCTTGTCCCAGGGATGGTAAAGGTATTCGTAGTATTCTTGGTCATGCTGGTTTCTATAGAAGGTTTATTAAAGATTTCTCTAAAATATCAAAGACTCTTACTAATCTTCTTCAAAAGGATGTACCTTTTGTTTTTGATGAAGATTGTAAAGAAGCTTTTGAAATTTTAAAGAAGGCTTTAATATCTTCCCCTATTGTTCAACCCCCTGATTGGAATTTACCGTTTGAAATTATGTGTGATGCTAGTGATTATGTTGTAGGTGCTATTCTTGGATAGCGGGTAGATAAGAAGTTAAATGTTATTCATTATGCTAGTAAAACTCTTGATGCTGCTCAAAAGAATTATGGTACCACTGAGAAAGAGTTCCTAGCTGTAGTTTTTGCTTGTGATAAATTTAGGTAGTATATTGTTGATTCTAAATTACTATTCATACTGATCATGCTGCTATTAAGTACCTTATTGAAAAGAAGTATGCTAAGCCTAGGCTTATTGGATGGGTGCTTCTCTTACAAGAGTTTGATTTACATATTGTGGATAGGAAGGGTGATGAAAATCCTGTTGCTGATAATTTGTCTAGATTAGAAAATATCTCTGATGACCCTATTCCTGTTAATGATAGTTTTCCTAATGAGCAGTTAGCTGCAATAAAAGTGAGCTCTCAAGAGATTCCATGGTATGCTAATTATGCTAACTTTATTGTTTCCAAGTATTTGCCTCCTACCTTTACAACTCAGCAAAGAAGAAAATTCTTCTATGATTTGAGGCATTATTTTTGGGATGATCCACACTTATATAGAGAAGGTGTTGATGGTATTATGCAAAGATGTGTTCCTGAAAATGAACAACGAGAGATATTGAGAAAATGCCATAGTAGTGCTTATGGGGGACATCACGCTGGAGATAGAACTGCACATAAGGTTCTACAATCAGGTTTTTATTGGCCTACTCTCTTTAAAGATTCTAGAAAATTTGTTTTATCTTGTGATCAATGTCAAAGGGTTGGAAATATTTCTAGACGTAATGAAATGCCTATGAATTATTCTCTTGTTATTTAACTGTTTGATATTTGGGGTGTTGACTTTATGGGTCCTTTCCCTCCTTGAAAAGGCTACACTCATATTCTTGTTGCTGTTGATTATGTTACTAAATGGGTAGAAGCTATACCTACTAAAAGTGCTGATGGTGAAACATCATTAAAAATGCTTAAAGACATTATTTTCCCTAGGTTTGGTGTGCCTAGATATCTTATAATGATGGGGGTTCTCATTTTATTCATGGTGGTTTTAGAAAAAAGTCTTGCTAAATATGATGTTAATCATAGAATTGCCTCACCATATCATCCTCAAACTAGTGGGCAAGTAGAATTATCAAATAGAGAGATCAAATCTATCTTGCAAAAGACTGTTAACAAATCTAGAAAAATTGGGCTAAGAAATTAAATGATGCTATGTGGGCTTATAGAACTTCTTATAAAAATCCCATGGGCATGTCTCCTTATAAGATGGTTTATGGAAAAGCTTGTCACTTGCCCCTAGAATTAGAACACACAGCTTATTGGGCAGTGAGAGACCTAAATAGAGATTTTAAACTTGCTGGTGAAAAAAGGTTGCTTGATTTAAGTTCTTTAGATGAATGGAGGAGTGAAGCATATGAAAATTCTAAGCTCTTTAAAGAGAAAGTTAAAAGGTGGCACGATAAGAGAATCATTAAAAGAGAATTTCATGTTGGTGAGAAAATGCTATTGTATAGGTCTCATCTCGGATTTTTTGCAGGAAAATTACTCTCAAGATGGGAAGGACCTTTTGTTATCGAAGAGGTATATCGTTCGGGGGCAATTAAAATTGTTTCCCTTGAAGACAACTCTTCACAAGTGGTGAATGGCCAAAGACTCAAGCATTATATTTTTGGAGATCCTTATAATGAAAATGTTGATTGTATTCGAGCCATGATCCCGGAGGAATTTATTAGGAAGCATATTTCAGAAACTGCAGAGTTAGTTTTCAAATAGGTATGAGTTCTGGTAAGAAAATGTTCGTGAAACATCTTCCAACTTTTATTTTTTTTACTGTTTTTGGAAAATATGAAAAATTATGAGCCGGAAACGAGAGGGAGACGGAGCCCGGAGGCTCCACACCATGGGGTGGCGCGGGCCCACCCCTGGCCGCGCCAGCCCATGGTGTGGGCACACCAGAGCCCCTCTCTGACTCGTTTTTGACCTGGACTTTCCTTTCATTATGAAACTCTTTGCTATATAATCCCCCGGACCCCCCGAGGTCCATATATCGTTTTATCATCGTGTTTCTGTTTCGAGCTATTTCTGCTAGGATCTGTTTTCGGTTTTAGAAGCATCATGGTCTCTGCCAACGACAACAAGGGGAAGGGACCAAAGGAAGATGATGTCCAAGACCTAGAGCCGGAGGAGGAGATCGATAGTGGAGCTGAAGGATTTATCGATGAAAACCCACGAGTGCATCCACGCGCCACCGTCGCAAGCATTAGAGTGGTGGCTAATCCCTTGAAGCTCAAGAGAGTCGCGCGGATAAGCACCGGAGGGAAGGTTCCACGTCACTCCTTAGCTTCGAGGACGCCTGTTGCGGGCGTCAAGAACTACTTCCACACATTAATTCATTACTATCAGTACAAAAAGGTGCCCTATAGGGATTTTTCCTCTATGTGGGATATCAGTTGTTCTAACCATGCAGATGAAGGAAGCTCTCAATCTAAGGAAGAGTGGGGGAAAAATCTTGGTGGCTGGGATTCACAGTCTGACATGAATGCAAACTGTATTGATCGCAATACGTAGATGATGCGTATGCTTATGTTCGCAATTGAAGATCTGAAGAAATTAGTTGATAACCTCATCGAGAAGGATTCACCACCACCACCGAAGAATTGATTCGTCACTGGTATTGGCATCCCCTTGGCTTATTCCAAGCTTGGGGGGAGTGTCGCGGTATCACATCACTATCTTTCATCTTTTTACCTTTTCAGTAGAGTCATATCATGAGTAGAGAGGTTATCATATAGGATGGTTTGCAGTATGGAAGTGTCTCTCCTTAGTTGGTTATCGTTGTATCCGTTGGTGTGAGTTGCCGGTTTGAAATATTAATGAGAAGTTTCATCATTTACTTTATGCACACATAATTTTAGTTTTCAATTTCTGTCATATGGTTGAGCTTGTTTTTAGTATTTGGTATCACTCTGGAGATCATCAAGTTAATCTAGTTGGTTTTGGCAAACTTAGCTTGGGTCAGTAGAAATAATAATCACATAATTTTAGTTTTCAATTTCTGTCATATGGTTGAGCTTGTTTTTAGTATTTGGTATCACTCTGGAGATCATCAAGTTAATCTAGTTGGTTTTGGCAAACTTAGCTTGGGTCAGTAGAAATAATAATTTGAGATGCTAGTATAAGAAAAAGGAATTTGCCTATTAGTTCATAAACTTAGTATTCCCAAGTTAAAATCGCTTGGGTTTTTAATGAAGATTGCATGATTGGTTTCATCATATGTATATTTGTTTGTTTTCCCTCAACTCTTATGGTTGCTACCCAGCCTTGCTAGCCAAAAACCCTGTACTGAGTATGATCTCTACTCGTGCATCAAAACCCTGAACCAAAACCTTGCCATTTGTGTCCACCATACCTTCCTACATGTGGTATTTCACCGCCACTCCAAGTAAATTGCTCGTGTGCTACCTTTAAAACATTCAAATTACTCATGTTTTGTGTTAACGTTTTAGCTCATGAGGACGCAAATAGAGAATCTTTATCTCACTTGTTGATTGAACTCACACACCTGGACTAGTGGCTTCATCCGCTTAACCGAATGCTAGAAGAGCTGGCAGCAGGGTTCCCAACCCCAAATAATAATACAAATTCTCTTCACTCTTTTTGCCCCTGATTTATCAGTCAAAGCATAATTGTGTAAACAAAAGAGAATGAGGGATGAACTTCTATACCAGTTGCATCCTTCAATGGGATCCGCTCTTGTGAGTCTAGTTGGCTTGTGACGTACTGTATTTTCTGTTTGCCATTCGTTGAGATAAGAATACACCTCTCTCAAAATTTAGACACTCCTCCACGGTTTGTGATTGTTGGCAGGCACCCGAGGATTCGGTTAGCCATGGTTTGTGTAAGACAGATGGGAGGAGTGTTATGCATTTTATACCCCTGTTTATTAAAATAAAAGCTCTAGCACATGAGTGTTCAATGCTTCCCTCTGCGAAGGGCCTATCTTTTAATTTTATGTTGAGTCGGTAAACCCATTTCCTTCTATCTCCAGCAAGCATTTGAGTTGTTGTGTTCTCATCATTTATATGTTGATCTATTCAATCATGTTTTCTATCCTTCTTTGTTTGGCACATGCTTTATTATCTCAATGAATATTACTTTGAAAGCTATGAATCACTGAAAAAGAGTTGTTACAATTAAACATGTTAAGCTCTACATTGTAAACCTTGTTATAAATACTTCACCTAAGATAAGTATAATTTCATTAAATTTTCTCTCACCAAGAACAAAGTTTGCCATTACCAATTTTGATTCTCTCTTTTGTATCTTTGTTTGTGACTCCCTTTACTTGTTTCAAGTTAAGTTATATGAGAGGAAGTTGCTGTCTGTAATGATTGGTACATAGGTAAATGTGATGCTTCTTGTCCGTATTTTATTTATCGACTCTTCACTCCATAAACACGTGGTCATGTTTTCTGAGTTCAGTTTCGCTTGGGGAAAAGTGAGGTCTAAGCTTGGGGGGAGTTGATACGTCCATTTTGCATCACTATTTTATATCATAATTTTATGTTATTCATCAATATATTTCATGTTATGATGCATCTCTTATGTTATTTTATCTTATTTTGCATGTTTTATAATTTTTGGAGAATAAACACCGGGACCAGAAATCTTATGGAAAAAGCACCGTCCAGATACCATATTTCAGAAGATCGGAAGAAGAAGGGGGACATCTGGGGGTTCCTAAAAGTCCTGAGGAGGAACACAACTAGAAGGAGAGCCAGAGGGGGGCCACTAGGGGCCCACACCTAGGGGTGGCGCGCCCTCCCCCTGGCCGCTCCACCTAGGGGTGTGGCCACCCTGGCCCACCTCCGGGGGTCACCTTTGGCCCCCATGACCCCGAGGGAACCCTAAGCCTCATTCCATCCTCGAAGAATTATTCCGCCGCCGCTGCGGGGCGGAAAACACCCGAGAGAGAAAAGGACTCTGGCAGGGAGAAATCTGCCGGGGAAATTCCTCTCTGGAGAGGGAAAATCACCGTCATCGCTCCGGGCATCACCAAGATCGTCATCACCACCAGCACCATCACCCTCATCATCCACCTTCATCCCGCTGTAACAATCAGGGGCCTCTATCGTTGTTTTGCATCAGATCTCTCTCCCGGTGTGGATTACTTGTTAGTAGTTGATGCTTGTGAGATTTATCGGTGTTTGCACTTTATGACCAGATTGTTATCGTCCATTATATCACCTATGATTATGATCCATATGATGTGTTGTGAGTAGTTCGTGTTGTTCTTGAGGACATGGGAGAAGTCAAGTTGTTAGTAGTGAAGTAATGTTGAATAATATTAATGTTTGATATTTAAGTTGTGGTGTTATTCTTCTAGTGGTGTCATGTGAACGTCGACTACATGATACTTCACCATTTATGGGCCTAGGGGAATGCATCGTGTATTTGGCTACTAATTGTGGGGTTGCCGGAGTGACCGAAACCTAAACCCCAGTTAGGAAACCATTACACGAGGGAGCGTAGGATCCCGGAGTTTAAAGATGTGGTTAGATTTATTTCTTAATTAATTTCTTGTAGTTGCGGATGCTTGCAAGGGGTATAATAACAAGTATGTATTAGTCTTGGATGGGATGGTACATTAGCATAGATTCACCCACACAACGCTTATCAAAACTCCAAAGTTATTCAGCTGTATGGAACAAAAGCACTTGACAGAAACCTCCCGTGTGTCCTCGAGAACGTTTGTTAATCATAAGTAAACTCACCGGCTTATCCTTTGCTGAAGAAAGGATTGGGCCACTCGCTGCAATTATTATTACTGCATTTTATTTACTCGCACTTTATTTATCTGCAATATCAAAAACCCCTACAAATCTGTTTTCCATTATTTACAGTTATTCCTTCATCGAAACTTCTTGTCAACACCTTCTGCTCCTCGTTGGGTTCGACACTCTTATTTGTCGAAAGTACTATGATACACGCCCTATACTTGTGGGTCATCAGGCATCCCCAAGCTTAGACGCTTGAGTATTCTTGGAATTTTCTTGGATGTACCACCGGGGCATCCCCAAGCTTAGGATTTTCACTCTTCTTGATCACATCATATCATCCTCTTCTCTTGACCCTTGAAAACTTCCTTCACATCGAAATTCTCACAATCTTCATTAGCAACGTTAGTGCAATTGAAATAATAATTCACATGGTTCAGTTTCAACGCAATTATAACACTCAAAAACACATTAGCTACTGTCACAACTTCTTTCAAAACTCTTTTTCTCAAAAGAACACCAAAAGAAAGAGATTAAGATGCAAATGCGATAAATAGCAGAAATCTGTCAAAACAGAACAGCAGGTAAAGATCGATTTTTTCAAAAATCTTCTTTTGCTCAAATCAAAAAGTGGGTCTTCGAAGAAAAGTTGCGTATATAACTAAGTATTAAGAAAAAAAACTCACATGTCATTTTGAATTTTCTGTGATTTTATACGGAATAAACAGTGGACAGCATAAATCTGTTTCCTGCGCAAAAATCCGAAATATAGGCTCAACTTTCCACTAGAGGCTTTACTTGGATCAACAAAAACTCAAAAGAAAATATACAGATGGGTTTCTAAGGAAATAGACAACACCCAGGTTCAAAGCACACCAAAGAAAACGAAAGATAACGGGTTGAAAACTGAGAAATAAAACAGGTTGTCTCCCGGTAGCGCTTTTCTTTAACGCCTTTTAGGTAGGCATAGTGATTTTTAAAAGATGCTCACATAAGAATAAGAGTTGAATCACAATAAGAGAGCATCAAGAATAAAATGTAAAACACATTTAAGTCTAACCCACTTCCTATGAAAAAGAATCTTGTAGGATAACAAGTCAACGAAGCACAAAGTGACTAGCATAGGAAGACAAAATAAGTGCAACTTCAAAAATTTCAACATAAAGAGGGGAAACTTGATATTATTGAGATGCATAAAATTATGTTTCCCTCTCTCATAATAACTTTCAGCAGCATCATGAATGAAATTAACAATATAACTATTACATAAAATATTCTTATCATGAGCCACATGTATAACAGAATTAATACTCTCCACATAAGCATAGTCATTCTTATTGACAGTAGTAAGAGAAAATTCAACAAAATAGCTGTCATTATTATTCTCATAACCATAATTATTAAATATAGGAGGCATATTGTAATCATAATTAATTTTTTCCTCAATAGTAGGTGGACTGAAAATATCATATTCATCATTGTAAACAGGTGGAACTAGAATACCACAATCATTGTAATCATCATATATTGGAGGAAAGGTATCATCAAAGAAAATTTCCTCCTTAAAACTTGGGGGACTAAGAATATCATATTCATCAAAACTAGATTCCTCAAGCTTAGAATTTTCCATAGCATTAGCAATAATGGTGTTCAAAGAATTCATACTAATAACATTGCTACTAGCATGCAAATACAACTCCATAGGGTTTTTAATTTTCTCTTCAAACACTTCATGTCCTAACTCAAGATAAAGATTATAAAGCTCTCTCATTATATCACTTGTGAGATTTATCGGTGTTTGGACTTTATGACCAGATTGTTATCATCCATTATATCACCTATGATTATGATCCATATGATTTCTTATGAGTAGTTCGTGTTGTTCTTGAGGACATGGGAGAAGTCAAGTTGTTAGTAGTGAAGTAATGTTGAGTAATGTTTAATGTTTGATATTTAAGTTGTGGTGTTATTCTCCTAGTGGTGTCATGTGAACGTTGACTACATGATACTTCACCATTTATGGGCCTAGGGGAATGCATCGTTTATTTGGCTACTAATTGTGGGGTTGCCGGAGTGACAGAAACCTAAACCCCCGTTAGGAAACCATTACACGAGGGAGCGTAGGTTCCCGGAGTTGAATGTGGTTAGATTTATTTCTTAATTACTTTCTTGTAGTTGCGGATGCTTGCAAGGGGTATAATAAGAAGTATGTATTAGTCTTGGATGGGACGGTACATTAGCATAGGTTCACCCACACAACACTTATCAAAACACCTAAGATTATTCAGCTGCATGGAACAAAAGCACTTGACAGAAACCTCCCGTGTGTCCTCGAGAACGTTTGTTAATCATAAGTAAACCCACCAGCTTGTCCTTTCCTGAAGAAAGGATTGGGCCACTTGCTGCAATTATTATTACTACATTTTATTTACTCGCACTTTATTTATCTGCAATATAAAAACCCTACAAATCTATCTACCAATATTTATAGTTATTCCTTCATCGAAACTGCTTGTCAACACCTTCTGCTCCACGTTGGGTTCGACACTCTTATTTAGCGAAAGTACTACAATACACCCCCCATACTTGTGGGTCATCAGCAATCCTCAACATTGACGGCAGGACAGGGACTCTCCTCAATCAATGAAGTAGTCAATGCAGGAGTCTCCGCATGCGTGTCATCACGTACCAGATTAGGTTTCACCAAAGAACCGTTGACAATCCAAATGCCCTTAGGGACTTTTTTATTGCTAGAAGAATACCAATTCTTTGAGGACATAACAGTAGAAGGGCATGAACGCACAATGTGACCTAATCAGGAACATAATTTGCAAGAAAACCAGTCGTGCATGAATTCCAAAGATGTCCAGAGGACAAGCACTTAGAGCAAAAATAATTTCGACGAGAAATACTCCTAGCATTAACAAGATCCATTAGACTTTTGGAGGGCAGAGCCGCAACATTGAGAGATTCTTGGATGGTAGCCTCATCATAATTAGCCATACGAAGATCCTCCACATGACCAAAAAGATCACAATCAAAAAAGGATCCATGTGGTAGAACCCCAGAATAATTATGACCAGAGAAAACCGAATTGCGGTGATGGATCTTGTTTGAAAATTGATGAACCGAGAACATATGTGATCCCACTGAGAGGAGAAAAACAGGACCATTAGAGACCTCATTAACCTGTGGGGTAGGATTTCCAAAAACCCTAGGAGGTGATAAACCTCTAGATATGATATTTGGCACGTTAGGCATAAAACCTGAGAAATCCTCCTTCACTTGAAAGATCTTAGAGGATGGATCTCCACGGAAAAGACTAAACAAGATCTGAAAATCCGGCCAGGAACGTTCCCGTAGGGAGTAGATGAAATGATCACCTCGATTGGAAGCCACAGAAAAACGAAATCTCTTATCACTTTGTTGGAACACACGTAAAATGATGCATCTGCCCCAATACAACATTGCAAAGCCACGGCCACCGCATCAACCGAGAGATCAAAGGATGCATGGACAAAAGTTGCCACCAAGAAGAACTCTTTGGATCCAGAAAGAGGGACAAAATGAACCGGAGGACGAAAGAAACAACGCACCTAGGACGCCAAGGCGCGGCCGGGGGATAAATCCCAAGAGAGGACGTGATCCATTGAGGGGATCATGCCAAGAGAACGCCATTGCTAGGGTTTCGGTGGAGAGGGGTGGGAGGGGAGAGAGCCATCTTTGAAGTGGCCTACTAGACTATTCCTTATTTCTATTTGTTTCCAAACAAGACCAAACTTCCAAACATACTAGTACTGTAATAAAACATCAATATAAAAGAGAGGAACACATCTACACATGCTAGGAAACAAGATTCTATAACACAATCATTTATTCAAAATTATTTGCACAAGATTTAATATTAACAGAAAAGTGTTGAATCTAGATCTGCAGTCCATAAATAATCTAGAGGTCTAAAAATGACATCAAGCTAGTATTAAATATATCTAAACATACACAAGCTCATCCAATTCGATTCACATAAAAAAATCATTATTAAACACTCTAAAAAAATCCTAGAAAGGCCTACTGAACATTTACCAACATGGATGGTATTTTCTATAGCAAGCTCTCCTGGATACAAGACCAAGTGCTACTGATACATATAGACAAGGGCTACTCAAAACAATTTATTTTGACCAATTTGGATACATGTTCTAAAAGTTATGCACAAAATGGTTTAACAGATAGTCTCTGGCATTTTAATTACTACAACAAAAATATTGCACTAAAACTAGATCTACAAGTTGGATGTGGTTTATAAAATGTTAAGCTATTGGCATGATTTTTGGTTTGAATTTAATCCAACTATTTCTATTTTTAATAGGCCAAAAGCTAGGGACAAGTTTTCTGTTATTTTTAAAAGGAAAAAAACGCATCGCACGGGCTGGATCTCTACTGCGCGACCCAACTCACGCGCACGCGCTGGCGTAGCGCGGCAAAGGCTGAGTTCAAACAGAGTCGTAGATCGAAAGATCTATGGTCCACGTGCATCGCCTTCCTGTCCTCTCTCTCTCACCGGAAAGCGACGGCGGCACGAGATCGCTCGATTGCTCACCATGGGGGGGGGGTTGCAGAGCCGTGGCGAGGTGTCGTGGACGGGCTTGGTGCAGTGGAGGGGCGCTGGTGGAAGCAGACGAGGTGGCTCCAGTCGACGGTGCGAGGCAGCACTGCCGCGGAGGCTCCGGCGATGGCGACGCTCGTCCTGCAACCAAATGGGCACGTGTGGTGGTCAGCAAGGGGTTACGGCGTACGGCGAGTGCAGTGGTGGTGACAAGAAGGGGTGGCAAGGCACGGGGTGTGCTCCACCTTCTCGTGATGTCCGTGGTGGCCGACGGTGAAAAATCCGTTTGCGGCGCTCACAGTGAGCTCGCGGGGATGGTGGATCGTCTCGGGGCAGTGGAGGTGAGTGGGTGGAGTGGTGTGGCGAGAGGGTTACGTGCGTGCTGTCTTTTAGGCGCGGCGCCGTGGTAGTGGACGTGGGCGCGCTCTCAGCCTCGACACGGTGAGCACGGGCGCGTGCTCTCGGGCGGCTCTCGACATGCCAACGGGTGGCCACGATGTCTCGGGGGCTTAGGGTGGCGAGGCACTGCTCGGAGTGTCGAGGAGAGGCTAGGTGGTGGCACAGCATGGCCACAGTGCTCGCGCACTGTGCGCCCGCGGCCTGTCCCCTCCTCATTTTCTCCCTCTGTTCCCTCTTGCTTCCCTCCCTCTCTGGTCTACCTCGAAAGGATCCAAAGCGTGCTAACACGAGTAGATAAATAGGGCTATAGGTTTGGCAAGGTTTCACTGTCCAAAATGCACGCAAACAATCCAATTCATCCACTCCAATTTCTGTCAAAAACTATTTCAGAGAAATTCAGTAAAAATGACTTAGTCATTTTTGCTAAGTGTTGAAACAGATAAAACCATCAAAAAGTGCATTCTGTTTTCAAGGATCAAATGAATCCCAAAATTTGTTTTCCAAGTTGGAGATTGTTAAACATGTTTTTGACTTTCAGAAACATCTTTTGAAAACAAATTTGGAATTGTGGAAGGCCTTGAAAACAAAGTGGAAAAAGGGCTTGTTTCTGTTTTTCTCTGTTTTCCAAATATTCTATTTTTCTGTCTTATTTTTCTTCCACAAAAGCAAGCATGCAAATGATTGTTTTCTCACTCCATAAATCAAAACAAGCTTATAGATTTGTAGTACATATATGAGAGAACACATTCATGCTAAGAAAACATAAAATGAGATTCTCTAACATATTGAAAACAAGTGCTAGATATTGATACTTGGCTAGTTTTTCTGAGGTAATTCCAAATAGAAACATCAAAACAAAACATCCAAATTTTCTATTGACATTTTGTTTTCTTGATTAAAACAAATCCAAATAATATTTTTAGGTTGAAATCCACCTTTATACAATACTTGGGATAAAATTATTCAAAGCATTAGATGAAAACATCACAGAAACAATAGAAATCATCAAGAAAAATTGATATTTGATTTTAAAGAAAAGCTTGCTTGCATTTTCATAGATAGTCATGGTCTCATACATAATTTTGGTTTACACAAAAGCATTATAGAAGTTTTTGTTGGCTCTAAAATTTTCCTTCCTTAGCTAGATTACAAGTGGTAAAAAATCTGGGGTGTGACAACTGCCTTCTGATCCGAAACTTCCAAGTTTCAAAGGAGTGAATTGTGTACTAGATAGAGTTTGGTTTTTAGGTAGAAAGGCTTAGGATAGAAGCACCAAACTGAATGTAGTACTTATCCCACTCATTTGCAAGAATCAAACAAAACATCCAAGTGACTGATATTTTCCTACAAAAACACTTAGCAAGGGAAAACAAGAGAAAAGCCATGAAAATCAAATAAACCCCAACTAAGATTCAACTCTTCACAAAGAAGATGTTGGTAGCCTAATCCACCATGTAAGAGATCACGATATGCAACCACGAAGATATATCTTCGGTGCATTGCCAATTCTCAACATTGAAGCTCACAATTGAACATTAGAAAAAGAGAGATAACAATAAATTTTTGCTTTGGGCATAATGGGGGGAGGGAGAACCCAATGTGTTAGGATAACACTACCCCTATGTCCATGCCTACACCTAAACCAAAACACGTATCAACTATAGGGGTGTGTGCAAGATCTTCAATTCAAACTCATAGAATTGATGATATTTAGCTCATTCCTCAAGAACATGAATCTTGCATCATCAAGTGGCTTCGTGAAGATGTCCGCGGGATTATCCTTGGTGGGGACATATGCTAGCTCAATATAACCTCTTGCCACATGATCCCATATGAAATGATGACGAATCTCAATATGCTTCGTCCTTGTGTGTTGCACGGGGTTGTAGGCGATCTTGATGGCACTTTCATTGTCACACATGAGAGACACCTTGCCCAAGTGAACATCATACTATTTGAGGGTTTGCCTCATCCATAGAAATTGGGTGCAAGCACTAGCGGCCGCCACATACTCGGCTTCGGCGGTGGAGAGAGATATACAATTTTGCTTCTTGGAAGACCAACTCACCAAGGATCTACCAAGAAATTGGCAAGCCCCGGAAGTAGACTTCCTATCATCTTGATCATCGGCCCAATCCGAGTCCGTGTAGCCCTTGAGAGAAAATTGTGCCCCCTCTGGGTAACACAAACCAAACCTTGAGGTATGAACCAAATACTGAAAGATCCTATGGATCGCCACCAAGTGTCTTTCCTTAGGAGCCGCTCCATACCTTGCACACACACCTACACTCAAAACGATATCGGGCCTAGATGCACAAAGGTAAATAAAAGAACCAATCATAGAACGATACAACTTTTGGTCCACATCTTTACCATCCGGATTGCGCTTGATGTGGCATTTGACTTGCATAGGAGATGGCTTCTCTTTTGCACTTTGGAAATTAAACCTCTTGAGCATGTCTTGGGTGTACTTGGCTTGAGAAAGGAAAGTACCACGAGCCAATTGCTTGATCTCAAATCCAAGGAAGAATTTAAGCTCTCCCATCATGGACATCTCAAACCTATCAGTCATAAGCTTTGAGAACTCATTATTAAAAGATTGGTTAGTTGAGCCAAAGATAATATCGTCCACATAGAGTTGGCATATGAAAATCTATCCCTTTACCCTCTTTGTGAAAAGGGTGGGGTCGATCTTCCCAACTTCAAACCCACAGTCTTCCAACAACTCCCTAAGGTGCTCATACCATGCACGTGGTGCTTTTTTAAGTCCATAGAGCGCCTTATCGATCTTGTAGACATGGTTAGGGAAGTTGGGGTTGTCGAACCCATGAGGTTGCTTAACATATACCTCCTCTTTTAGTGGACCATTTATAAAAGCACTTTTGACATCCATTTTTTGCAATTTGAAATTATGCGAAGATGCATATGCAAGAAGGATACTGATGGACTCAAGGCGATCCACGGGAGCATATGTTTCATCAAAGTCAATGCCTTCCACTTGAGTGTAGCCTTGAGCCACCAATGTTTCCTTGTTTCTTATGACAATACCATGCTCATCTTGCTTGTTCTTGAATATCCACTTAGTGCCAATAACATTGGTGTCAATACTTGGGCTTCTCAACTAGCTTCCAAACTTTATTGCGCTCAAAATTATTGAGCTCATCATGCATAGCTCCTACCCAATCGGAGTCCTCAAGAGCTTAAAATACTTTATTTGGTTCCACCATGGATATGTGAGCTTGATGCTCACTAAAGTTTGCCAATTGCCTTCTTGCGTATCTTCTAGCTTGAACATCTTCCAACACTTTGTTATCGGATGCATCAATACACTTTAATGCTCTTCTAATCCTTTTAGCACGACGGGCTTCAATCTCCTCATTATTTCGAGGAGGAATCACTTGATCATCTTGATCATTTGGGTCCCCGTATTGACCGAATTGTTGGCCTTGATCATCATCATCATGATCATCACTTGCTTCAACTTGAGGAGAGGAGGATGAGGAGGGTTGACCTTTGCCTTGACCTTGACTAGCTTGAATTATAGGAGTGGTTGAATTTTGCATAGTAACTTGGTCAATAAGAGGAGGGTCTTGAACATGTTCTTGGGTAGGTGCAACACTTGGCTCCTTGGCTTGTTCTTCTATTGTGGAGGAGGGATCCACTTGAGTAGAGCATAGTTCTTCTCGAGTTGCCATAAGGTGTCCCTCAATGGGGCGGAAAAATCCCACACCCATCCTTCCTATGGCTTCTTGAGGCATTTCAACATCTACATTAGAAACATGAAATTGCACCACTTGGGAGCCATCATTTTCCTCGAAAACCACACTACAAGATTCTATGAAAATATGTGAGGCTTTGTCAAAGGATCTATAAGTGTGGGATTCGACACCGTAACCAACAAATATACCCTCAATAGTTTTAGATTGGAATTTAAACAACCGAACACCCTTGATCAAATAGAAGCACTTACAACCGAAAACATGGAAGTAGGAGACGTTGGGTTTGTTGCCGGTGAGGATCTCATATGGAGTCTTGTCCAAGCCCTTGCGGATGTAGAGGCGGTTGGAGGAGTGGCATGCGGTGGATATGGCCTCGGCCCATAAATATTAAGGAGAAGAATACTCCGTCAACATGGTCCTTGCCATATCCATTAGAGTTTGATTATTTCTTTTGTATACACCATTTTGTTGAGGGGTATAGGTAGCGGAATATTGATAACGAATAGCCTCTTCACTAAGGAATTCATTCAAAGTGTAGTTCTTGAACTCGGAGCCATTGTCACTCCTAATATCCATGATTTGAACATTGTGTTGACGTTGCACTTGGTTGGAGAATTCGATGATAGTTTGTTGGGTCTCATTCTTGCACTTGAAGAAATAAACCCAAGTTTATCTTGAATAGTCATCGACAATCACCAAGCAATGCGTCTTGCCTCGGGCACGACACCAAAGAGATCAACATGGAGAAGTTGCAAGATCCTCTTTGATGAGATAATAGTCTTGGCTTTATGGGCGGCATCATGCATCTTTCCTTCAACACACGACCTACAAGCGCGATCTTTGGAAAAGGAAAAAATTTCTTTTAGTCCGAGAATTAGGCCACCTTTGTGAAGACTTTGCAAAGTTCTCATGATGACATGGGATAAGTGGCGATGCCACAACCACCCGACGTCCGTCTTTCCAAAAATACACATCGATTGATAGTTGGTGGACTTCGAAAAGTCCACCACGAACAACTCATTTACGACATGTCCCACGTATGGGACGTCAAGAGTCTTGCACCTCAAAAGGACCACAATATCAGGATCAAAGAAGACGGACAAACCCATCTTCCCTAATGAACGAACTGAAAGTAAATTGTAACCAATGGATTCAACAAGCATGACGTCCACAATAGTGATATCAGGAGGAATCACAACCTTGCCAAACCCCGATACTTTAGACTTGGACTTGTCTCCATAAGTGACAGTTGCATCAATTGTATTTGGTCGCAACTCCGTCACAAGTTCTTTGCTTCCGGTCATATGACTAGTGCATCCACTATCAATTATCCATTTAGACCCACCGGAAGCATAGTACTGCAAGAAATCATTCACTAGAGTTAGGAGTCAAGGAGTGTCCCCTCATGTTAGCAACAAGGGTCTTTGGAACCCAAATGGTATAGTCAATGAAACCTTCAATTGGACCAACATATTTAGCTTGCACAACACCATAATAATCAACATATAAGAAATGGTGTGGATTGTTAGTTCCCGCGGGGATGCTACGAGTAGTGTTTTCCCTCATGACACTACCACTCGATGCAACATTGTTGGCTTGTGCGGGAATGCTACGAGTAGTGTTGTCCCTAATGACAATACCACTCGAGGCAACATTGTTGTCCTTCTTCTTGTTCTTCTTCTTATTCTTGGCAACATAACCAAGACCTTGCTTGCCAACTTGTGGCCTAGGAGCACTCACTTGTGGGCTTGAGGCCACAACCTTCTCAACTTGAGGGCTCTTGCCCTTGATCCTTGCTATCTCATCCTTCAACCTAGCATTTTCCTGAATAATATTTGCATGATCACAAGAAGAAGTAGAGGTTCTAGGGGTGTTGAATTGATTAAGTTGAGTTTTAAGTTGTTCATGTAACTCTTTGAGGGTAGAGTGTTGACTCTCCAAGGCCTTGTGAGCCTTGGTGAGCTTTTCAAACTCCTCGGTCAGTTTATCATGACCAACCCCAAACTCAACCTTATCGTTTTTAGCCTTTTTATATTTAGCAATTGCATGGTCATGTTCTTTAGTGATATTAGCAACAAGTTCATTATGTGACTCTTCAATAGATTCAAGTTCCTCCTCAAGATAAACTCGACCTCATGCTCTTCCTCAAGCGTCATAGAGAGAGATGCCTTTTCATCCGCATCTCTTATTTCAATGTCACCTTTCTTCTCAAGAGCTTCATGGGCCTCTCCCAATTGACTCATGAGGAGATCAAAGTACTTCTTGGTCTCTCCTTGTGTAACAGCCCAAGTATGAAAACTACCCCATAGAATGTTTGATTTCTTGTTTTATTTCAAGCAATGCATCATGTCATCATGTTTACTTATTGTTTGCATTTGTTTTCTATCTGTTTTATCCTGTTTTCACAACTCAAACTTAAACCTTATTCAAACATGTCTTCATACTTGTTCTGTTACAACTTTTGGAATAAAAATAACAAGTGAAAACAACCATTTTATTCCATGTTGACAACTCCTAAAAATTGTTGGTTTTATTCAATCAATTAATCCAATCAAATAATTCATAAATCATTTGCTCAAATTCAAACCAATTCTCAAAAATCAGTACCTTTTGAAACCTTAAAGTTCACCACCATATTTGTAATCTTTAAATCACTTGAAACCCTAGGGAAAACCCTATCCAAATGCCTTGTTTTCAGAATATTTAAGTAATATTAAAAATGCCTTCCATTTTGCTTTATTTCCTAAACATCCATAATTTCTGAAAACTCTATGAAAACAAAAGCTAGCATTTGTTGCTATTAACCTAATAATCCTAAACTAATTTTTCTAATATTTTTACTAACCTAAAAGATCTCCTTTTTCCTCCAATTGGTTTCCAGCAAAAAAATAATAATAAAAGAAACAAAATAACAAAGAGAAAAGGGAACAGCACCTAACCTATCTAAGCCCAGCCCAACACATTTTTTTGGCCCAGTACCTTTTTTCCCTCACCCCTGTCGCTGTCACCTACCCTTCTCCCTGTACGAACATGTTCTGAACCAGACGATCACCTCCATGCCTCCTGGGATTGCTGCCGTACAGGTCCCCTCCCCCCTATTTAGCTAGGGCATCAGCGGCCTCGCAACCCTAGTTTCTCCCCTCGAGCTCTCGCCGCCGTCTCCTCTTTTCCTCCCCTGCTCCCTGTTGGTTCTTCCTCTGAATCTCTGAACCACCGAAACCACCTCTGTTCCCCGCCACCAATCACTCGCCACGGTCACCACGAGTATACGCCGACGGCGGGAATGGAACGAGGACAGCTCCCTCTCCAAGTTCGCAGAAGAGTTCCTCGCCGGATACCCCCCCGATCCGTCGCTTTCTTCCTCGACATCCGCGCCTCGACACTGTCTCTGTCGCCCGCGACTGCTTCTGCTTCAGCTGCACTTGACATCGAACCACCGCGGTGAGTCCACCCTTCCACCTTCCCCTCCCACGTCCGCTCATGCCTTCTACATCCCACGCACGTCTGCATCCCCGTACTGGTCAAGCCAGGTCGCGATCCTCCGCCACGATCGTCCGAAATCGTTGATGTTGCCCTGCACCGGAGAGGTTCAGTTCCGTCGGACTCACCCTGACTGCACGCTTGCGGTAGATACAGGCCGGTGTATTGCAGCAGCACCCACACCGTACGATGGCAACACCCTCTGTTTCACTCCGATCACGCCGCACGTCTGCATCGACTGCATCTAGCTCGCTCCAGAGGAATCACCATCGCCACCTGCAAGTTCCTCGTCCAGGCGTTGTTCTGAACCTCTGCTGTTGCCGAAAATTCAGTAACTGCGCTTGCGATGTTCAGGTGCTGTGAAGCCCTTTTCCCCACACAACACCACCCACTGCAACCCCTACCTGCACAGCACGTACGCGCAGAATACCTGCAGCGGACGCCGCCGTTTGGTCGCCTGGCCGATGCGATTGCTCCGACTGCAAGCCTGCACCTTGTGTTCTGTTCGAGTTTCAGTTAGCCCGCAACTGAAGAATATCCTCCCTGAGTTCCTCCTACTGACAAGCATCAGCGCCTAGCCGCACTGGCTCGTGCCTCGCGCGCGCTCGCGGCAGACGAGGGTTCGATCCCCTCGCTCCGCATAAAGCCTCCTTTTTACTTCTTTCCTCCCGCACTGGCCCCACATGTCATCCACCTTCCCCGCCACACCAGCACCACAGCGCCACGCTGTCCCCCTGGCCCACGGGGCAGTGGCTGGGGTATAGATCCCGTGCGGTAACAAAAGTCTAAAACAATTCTGTTAATTCTAATTCCTTTTAAAATGGCAGAATAAGCACCCATCTTCATAAATCAGTAACTTTTAATATATGCACCCAATAAATAAAAGTTTTATATGTTTATTGCTCCAAATTTCCTAATCTTGCCAAATAACCTATTTGTATTCTGTTTTGAGTTTTCCAAATACATTTAAAAATTCAAATTTGAATAATTCAAATGTAATTTGTAATAATTCATAAATAATTCATACTAATTCCAAATAATGCAAACAAAATATGTTTTTCATACCATTTCACCTCACCTTTTCAAATATAAATTTTGTTTTCTGTTTTGAATAATTAAAATTGCCTAAACCATTTTAAATCTTGTTTAATTCAATTAAAACTTGTTTAATATTGTTTAAATTCTAATTAAATAATCCAAAGTCCAATTTCAAAATGTGAAACATGTAATCCAACTAAAATTTGATAACCTTTTCAAATATAAACTTTGTTATTTGTTTTGAACAATTTAATTGGTTGAAAACAACAAATACTTGTGTGTCACCTTTAATGCACCCAAAAATTTCCCTAAATTACTAATAAACTTCTAAATTGCTACACCCTATTTAAATTTGATTCTTATGTTGTTATTTTGCTGTTTTCTTGTTGCATGCATCATACTAAACCACTAGCACTTGTTGAATAGTTGGAAAACAAACAATCTAACCAAATTCCATGGGCTTTTCATATGCAACTCAAAATTGCATATCTGTCCATTTAAATTGTGCTATCCTATCAACTAGTTTATTTTGATGCATCTATTAACATGACATGCATCATCCTATGTTTGTGCACCTATGCCATGTTATTGATTGTTTATCTTTCTGCAATGTTTGTTTGCTTCTTCTCGGATACACGACGACGTTGAGACCGACGATACTTACGACATCCCTCCTAAGGATTTAGCTCAGTACCAGGCTACTGGGTTTTGCAGGCAAGTTATCACTCACATGAACCATCGTGTTCCTTTCAACATTGATTACCGATACTTTCCGTTGTTCTTTCTGCTAGCCTTAGTAGTAGTTGTTTCTGTTACGAACCCATCACATGAATCCCTTAACCCTGATATTGCCTCATCTCCCTTCCTATAACCCATTGTTTGAGCCAGAGTCTTACTAGCATGCTTAGGTTGTTTTGCTCGAGTCTGTTACCCGTTACTTTCTGTTACTATACCTATTACGTTGTGGGGGCTCGATGATTAATCAATCAATCATGCTAATGTTACTATTAATAATAAATTTGATGATAAGGCACCGGCAGGAGGCCCATGAGAGGTTTTGGAGCCTGCTAGTGTCGACCCTAATAGGAAAAGGGTCTTGTCTACTGATCCATGATGAGCGCACTACCCGCATTTGGGAAGCGAGTATGGGCGCCCCCCTCAACTTGACCTGATTCACATCTCGTCCAAATCGCCTCATTTAGTTCGTGTTTTCCATTTGCCGCATGCATGTTTTTGCGAGCCCAGCGCAGGGTGGAACTTTTGTAGTCGGCATATAGGGGGACACGGTCTTAGAGTGCTATGATGGTCCATTTTCTCCTGGGCTTGATTAGCCGTGCGCCCAAGGTGCTTTGGGCTTGATGCGAAGAATGGTTGGTTGTGTTGAGTGCCCCGCTTGGTGGGGTGATCTCCCATCTGGCGGGCCATTCATGAGTGTACGGCCAAATTGGTGCAACCCTGCAGGGATAATCTTCTCGAGAAGCCGTGTTTTCCGCGGTTATGGATTACTTGGTGAAAGTACTGGCTAACAAGTACTCAGGACAACTTAAACATAATGATCAAACATGTTACACCCCATGATTAATAACTTGACTAGTAATAGGCTTATTGACACAATAATTTGAACCATCATTATTACAACTGTGTGGGTTATCCTCGGATTGCTTCTTTGGATAAGGGGCGAGATCCAGGATGGGTTTGCTTGAAGTTATCTTTCAGTTGGTTACAATCCTCGATCTTATCTCCTTTCTGTTAGCCGGAAGTGGTAGAATCTCTGTAGTTGGTTAGTGCATCCAGTTGCAGCATCTTTTATATCCCCCTCTTTCCGTTGAACCCAAGGCATCTGTGCTTGGTGTTGACGGGTTACACTTTGGTGAATTGTGAGTCTTGCTTGCCAGTACGTTTATGTACTGACCCCTTTGGGGCTGTGGTTTCCGCAGACCTACGTTCCCGAGGATCTACATGGTGGCAACTACGTGGATTATGACGAGACTGCTGACGAGTAGATAGCGGACCCGGGCAGGATCCGAGACTTCGTGGATGGGCTCCGTCTTTTCGTTTCCGGCCTCTTAGGCCTATTTGGTTCTTGTCTGTACTCAGACATGTTGAATGCTTCCGCTGTATTGTAACGATGTATTGTTGGGGCATGTGCCCTCTGAATGATTGTATTTGCTATCTCTGCTCTAATGAGAGCCATTTGCAACTTATTTCAATCTTTTGTGTCGTAGAGATCTGTTGTGATATCACTTGTTAAACGCCGTTGACGTACCATGTGTGTATGGTTTGAAGTACGTCGACGGAAGTGCCTTTGATCTCTAGTGGATAGTTTACATCGACGATGGAATAGCAGGGCTTGTGTTGTCGCGCATAAGCGCAGGCCTACCAGGAAGCTGGGACGTGGGAGCAGTTATGCCCCATAATCCAAGCATCTGCTATCCAGTTCGTACGGTGAGTATCCCCTAGAAATCAGGGTGCGACAAATGGTATCAGAGCCTGTCTGCCTGTAGGATCCCTTTTTACTGGTCGCAGTTGAGTCTAGAAACTATTTTGTAGCTATATAGGAAAAATGAAACGTGAGAGTAGGAATTCTGCCATTTTTCTTCTTTCCCCACCCACCCACCCTTTTCTGGTAAGGAAGTGCAACGTTGATTTATCCCTTCTCATCTAAACTTTCAAGTTAGGATTTCACGAATCCTGGTTTCTCTAGGATGGTTATATCTACTAGACCATAGGAATGGAGGTGGTTGTGACATGATTTATCATGTTGCCTACTCACGATTGAGAACGGTGGCAAATAGGCCCCGGAAGCAAATCCTCTATTCCTTAAGCAGTAGATATTGATCCTTTAGAAGCCCGGATGGGTTTTCCGTAGTACCTCAGGAGTTTTGTTCTCATTTTTTCCCGGTGTTGCTTCGTTATCCTGTTCTTCTCAACATCGTTTTCGTCCGTTGAAATCTTGTTGTTGTTTTCCAATTCAATTCTTCTACCGGCGTCTAATCAAAACTTCCTCGTAAACTCTTATCCAGTTAAAGTGTTATTTCATACCGGAGCATCATTTTCCTTTGTGTCAACAACCTTTTCCACAACACACAACCCAATTCTGGTTCCACTAAGCAATCAAAACTCTGTTCACTCCCCGGGATCTCAAATGTTGACTTCCAAATTCAGACACAGAAATCAAGTTCTAATGGGAGGCCACATATTCCTCGTTACTCTCATGTTGCTGATTCTGACATTGATGATTATTTTTGGTGTTCCATTGATGTCAATAACTCTGTTCCAACCTTATTACAGATAATCTATTCTCCAAATGCATCAAATTCTATCCAGCTATACACCATCCGTACAAAACCTATACCTCTATTAATATTGTTCCGGTGGTTTCCAAATTCCCTGACGTCTATCCAATGTGCACGATGTGTTTCACGTATCACAGCTCAAGAGGATCTTCCCAAGAAATTTCCGGACCTTTTCTTTTCTCAGTAGGAATCTCGGGGCGCGATTCCTTCAAGGGGGGGCGTTTTGTAACAGCCCAAGTATGAAAACTACCCCATAGAATGTTTGATTTCTTGTTTTATTTCAAGCAATGCATCATGTCATCATGTTTACTTATTGTTTGCATTTGTTTTCTATCTGTTTTATCCTGTTTTCACAACTCAAACTTAAACCTTATTCAAACATGTCTTCATACTTGTTCTGTTACAACTTTTGGAATAAAAATAACAAGTGAAAACAACCATTTTATTCCATGTTGACAACTCCTAAAAATTGTTGGTTTTATTCAATCAATTAATCCAATCAAATAATTCATAAATCATTTGCTCAAATTCAAACCAATTCTCAAAAATCAGTACCTTTTGAAACCTTAAAGTTCACCACGATATTTGTAATCTTTAAATCACTTGAAACCCTAGGGAAAACCCTATCCAAATGCCTTGTTTTCAGAATATTTAAGTAATATTAAAAATGCCTTCCATTTTGCTTTATTTCCTAAACATCCATAATTTCTGAAAACTCTATGAAAACAAAAGCTAGCATTTGTTGCTATTAACCTAATAATCCTAAACTAATTTTTCTAATATTTTTACTAACCTAAAAGATCTCCTTTTTCCTCCAATTGGTTTCCAGCAAAAAAAAATAATAAAAGAAACAAAATAACAAAGAGAAAAGGGAACAGCACCTAACCTATCTAAGCCCAGCCCAACACATTTTTTTGGCCCAGTACCTTTTTTCCCTCACCCCTGTCGCTGTCACCTACCCTTCTCCCTGTACGAACATGTTCTGAACCAGACGATCACCTCCATGCCTCCTGGGATTGCTGCCGTACAGGTCCCCTCCCCCCTATTTAGCTAGGGCATCAGCGGCCTCGCAACCCTAGTTTCTCCCCTCGAGCTCTCGCCGCCGTCTCCTCTTTTCCTCCCCTGCTCCCTGTTGGTTCTTCCTCTGAATCTCTGAACCACCGAAACCACCTCTGTTCCCCGCCACCAATCACTCGCCACGGTCACCACGAGTATACGCCGACGGCGGGAATGGAACGAGGACAGCTCCCTCTCCAAGTTCGCAGAAGAGTTCCTCGCCGGATACCCCCCCGATCCGTCGCTTTCTTCCTCGACATCCGCGCCTCGACACTGTCTCTGTCGCCCGCGACTGCTTCTGCTTCAGCTGCACTTGACATCGAACCACCGCGGTGAGTCCACCCTTCCACCTTCCCCTCCCACGTCCGCTCATGCCTTCTACATCCCACGCACGTCTGCATCCCCGTACTGGTCAAGCCAGGTCGCGATCCTCCGCCACGATCGTCCGAAATCGTTGATGTTGCCCTGCACCGGAGAGGTTCAGTTCCGTCAGACTCACCCTGACTGCACGCTTGCGGTAGATACAGGCCGGTGTATTGCAGCAGCACCCACACAGTACGATGGCAACACCCTCTGTTTCACTCCGATCACGCCGCACGTCTGCATCGACTGCATCTAGCTCGCTCCAGAGGAATCACCATCGCCACCTGCAAGTTCCTCGTCCAGGCGTTGTTCTGAACCTCTGCTGTTGCCGAAAATTCAGTAACTGCGCTTGCGATGTTCAGGTGCTGTGAAGCCCTTTTCCCCACACAACACCACCCACTGCAACCCCTACCTGCACAGCACGTACGCGCAGAATACCTGCAGCGGACGCCGCCGTTTGGTCGCCTGGCCGATGCGATTGCTCCGACTGCAAGCCTGCACCTTGTGTTCTGTTCGAGTTTCAGTTAGCCCGCAACTGAAGAATATCCTCCCTGAGTTCCTCCTACTGACAAGCATCAGCGCCTAGCCGCACTGGCTTGTGCCTCGCGCGCGCTCGCGGCAGACGAGGGTTCGATCCCCTCGCTCCGCATAAAGCCTCCTTTTTACTTCTTTCCTCCCGCACTGGCCCCACATGTCATCCACCTTCCCCGCCACACCAGCACCACAGCGCCACGCTGTCCCCCTGGCCCACGGGGCAGTGGCTGGGGTATAGATCCCGTGCGGTAACAAAAGTCTAAAACAATTCTGTTAATTCTAATTCCTTTTAAAATGGCAGAATAAGCACCCATCTTCATAAATCAGTAACTTTTAATATATGCACCCAATAAATAAAAGTTTTATATGTTTATTGCTCCAAATTTCCTAATCTTGCCAAATAACCTATTTGTATTCTGTTTTGAGTTTTCCAAATACATTTAAAAATTCAAATTTGAATAATTCAAATGTAATTTGTAATAATTCATAAATAATTCATACTAATTCCAAATAATGCAAACAAAATATGTTTTTCATACCATTTCACCTCACCTTTTCAAATATAAATTTTGTTTTCTGTTTTGAATAATTAAAATTGCCTAAACCATTTTAAATCTTGTTTAATTCAATTAAAACTTGTTTAATATTGTTTAAATTCTAATTAAATAATCCAAAGTCCAATTTCAAAATGTGAAACATGTAATCCAACTAAAATTTGATAACCTTTTCAAATATAAACTTTGTTATTTGTTTTGAACAATTTAATTGGTTGAAAACAACAAATACTTGTGTGTCACCTTTAATGCACCCAAAAATTTCCCTAAATTACTAATAAACTTCTAAATTGCTACACCCTATTTAAATTTGATTCTTATGTTGTTATTTTGCTGTTTTCTTGTTGCATGCATCATACTAAACCACTAGCACCTGTTGAATAGTTGGAAAACAAACAATCTAACCAAATTCCATGGGCTTTTCATATGCAACTCAAAATTGCATATCTGTCCATTTAAATTGTGCTATCCTATCAACTAGTTTATTTTGATGCATCTATTAACATGACATGCATCATCCTATGTTTGTGCACCTATGCCATGTTATTGATTGTTTATCTTTCTGCAATGTTTGTTTGCTTCTTCTCGGATACACGACGACGTTGAGACCGACGATACTTACGACATCCCTCCTAAGGATTTAGCTCAGTACCAGGCTACTGGGTTTTGCAGGCAAGTTATCACTCACATGAACCATCGTGTTCCTTTCAACATTGATTACCGATACTTTCCGTTGTTCTTTCTGCTAGCCTTAGTAGTAGTTGTTTCTGTTACGAACCCATCACATGAATCCCTTAACCCTGATATTGCCTCATCTCCCTTCCTATAACCCATTGTTTGAGCCAGAGTCTTACTAGCATGCTTAGGTTGTTTTGCTCGAGTCTGTTACCCGTTACTTTCTGTTACTATACCTATTACGTTGTGGGGGCTCGATGATTAATCAATCAATCATGCTAATGTTACTATTAATAATAAATTTGATGATAAGGCACCGGCAGGAGGCCCATGAGAGGTTTTGGAGCCTGCTAGTGTCGACCCTAATAGGAAAAGGGTCTTGTCTACTGATCCATGATGAGCGCACTACCCGCATTTGGGAAGCGAGTATGGGCGCCCCCCTCAACTTGACCTGATTCGCATCTCGTCCAAATCGCCTCATTTAGTTCGTGTTTTCCATTTGCCGCATGCATGTTTTTGCGAGCCCAGCGCAGGGTGGAACTTTTGTAGTCGGCATATAGGGGGACACGGTCTTAGAGTGCTATGATGGTCCATTTTCTTCTGGGCTTGATTAGCCGTGCGCCCAAGGTGCTTTGGGCTTGATGCGAAGAATGGTTGGTTGTGTTGAGTGCCCCGCTTGGTGGGGTGATCTCCCATCTGGCGGGCCATTCATGAGTGTACGGCCAAATTGGTGCAACCCTGCAGGGATAATCTTCTCGAGAAGCCGTGTTTTCCGCGGTTATGGATTACTTGGTGAAAGTACTGGCTAACAAGTACTCAGGACAACTTAAACATAATGATCAAACATGTTACACCCCATGATTAATAACTTGACTAGTAATAGGCTTATTGACACAATAATTTGAACCATCATTATTACAACTGTGTGGGTTATCCTCGGATTGCTTCTTTGGATAAGGGGCGAGATCCAGGATGGGTTTGCTTGAAGTTATCTTTCAGTTGGTTACAATCCTCGATCTTATCTCCTTTCTGTTAGCCGGAAGTGGTAGAATCTCTGTAGTTGGTTAGTGCATCCAGTTGCAGCATCTTTTATATCCCCCTCTTTCCGTTGAACCCAAGGCATCTGTGCTTGGTGTTGACGGGTTACACTTTGGTGAATTGTGAGTCTTGCTTGCCAGTACGTTTATGTACTGACCCCTTTGGGGCTGTGGTTTCCGCAGACCTACGTTCCCGAGGATCTACATGGTGGCAACTACGTGGATTATGACGAGACTGCTGACGAGTAGATAGCGGACCCGGGCAGGATCCGAGACTTCGTGGATGGGCTCCGTCTTTTCGTTTCCGGCCTCTTAGGCCTATTTGGTTCTTGTCTGTACTCAGACATGTTGAATGCTTCCGCTGTATTGTAACGATGTATTGTTGGGGCATGTGCCCTCTGAATGATTGTATTTGCTATCTCTGCTCTAATGAGAGCCATTTGCAACTTATTTCAATCTTTTGTGTCGTAGAGATCTGTTGTGATATCACTTGTTAAACGCCGTTGACGTACCATGTGTGTATGGTTTGAAGTACGTCGACGGAAGTGCCTTTGATCTCTAGTGGATAGTTTACATCGACGATGGAATAGCAGGGCTTGTGTTGTCGCGCATAAGCGCAGGCCTACCAGGAAGCTGGGACGTGGGAGCAGTTATGCCCCATAATCCAAGCATCTGCTATCCAGTTCGTACGGTGAGTATCCCCTAGAAATCAGGGTGCGACACCTTGCATGTTAGACATAAAGCGGTCTAAAGAGGCAATTTCATCTTCTACTCTAAGACTAGCATGGTTAACCAATTCATTTGGAGTCTTAGAGTTGGGAGAAGGTGATACCTCCGAGGCCTTAGCCATGAAGCACTTGGCATTGGGTTGAGGATGATTCTCATTGGGGGATTCAAAGAGAGATGAAGATGAAGGAGTTGAAGCAATTGCAAGAGCTTCCGCCTCACTTGTGGATTCTTCCTCTTCTTCATCACTTTCGGAATCATATTCCTCTTGAGTCACTAGCACGAACTTGGTGGGAGACTTCTTGTTGAAGGGTTTCCTCTTGAAATGAGGCTTCTTGTACACAACCTTGGACTTGTCCTTGCGAATGAGTTTGCCACAATGATGTTCCCTATTCTCAAAGGGGCACTCCGCAACGAAATGGTGATTGTCTTGACAATTGTAACAAGTCCTCACTCTTTGAGCCCCTTCTTTGCCATAGCTAGACTTGGTCTTCCCTTAAAAATGTGAGTTGGCCTCGCATTGATTCTTCCAAAACTTCTGCATGGCTAGAGCAATGACATCTTTGAGAACGGGGTCATATTTTCTTGATCCTTCAAAGGATCCAATTCCTCAATGCAAGCTTCTTGATACTCAACCTCCCTTGACACTACCTTGGCCTTCAAAGCAACATATGCTCCTTTGTGCATTCGTATGGCTCTAGCACGGTTGTCAAGAGAATTTTTGGATTGCACTTGATAGGAGCACATTTCTTGCATCACTTGGGATGAGGTCAAAGATGCAAAATCATGTCTTCCTTGAAGGCTCTTCAAGTCCGTGGTCTCAAAAGGCGTAAGAGCAATTATGTACTTCCTCTTGATCCACGCATCATAAATATACTTGGCACCAACATTGTTGAATGTGGTGGCAAGAGTCTTGAGCCTTCGGTACATGTCTTCATGATTTTCACCATCATGCATATAGAAACCTTCGGCTTCATTGCTCAAGACATCATACCTATTCCTTTGCATGATATCATTGCCCCCAAACATAACGACAAGAGCGTCCCATGTTTCCTTGGCGGTGGAGTATTGTTGAAGATGAGGCATGTGGTTTGGACCCATAGCTTGTTGAATGATGGACAAGGCGGTGTAGTTGAGTTGACAATCTACGGCTTCTCTTCTTGTCAAGTTCTTGGGGGTCATGTGGCTTGTATCCATCTCGAGTGACCCTCCAAAGTTCAATACAAGAAGAGTTCAAGTGAGTTTCCATGTAATATTGTCACTCACCAAAAGAATGTGCATCAATTTTAGGAGTTTCTCCTCTATTGATTATGTAAGGATGTGGGACGGGAGGATCGGAAGAGTAGTGCCCCTCGACGGAGTGGTAATCTCCTTTTCCTTCCGTACCCTTATCGGTGGAGTTCTTAGCGGAAACATCTTTAGGTGGTTCACCATTAGCCCCATTCTTGGCACCCTCCGGATTTTCATCCGAAGGAGATGAAGTGGAGGAGTCCATACGAGGGTCAATGGTGCAGTAGCATGCGGGAGGGATCTAACTCCACCGCCGAAAGGCGGTAGCCGACCGGATGCAGCCATAGAGCAGACCAGATCCTCACTGGCCTCGAAGAGCCCCAAGGGCCCCGTAAAGCTCCGTAGCCGCACTGCAGCAAGAGCGCCACCGTCGCCGCTAACCCTAGAAAATGCCCATGTGAATCTGACCCACAGGGAGACAGCCTGACGACTAGGCGGCCCCAGCACGAGCACGGGAAGTGAAAGGAAACCCTCGCCGCCCATAAAGCCCAGATCGGGGCCCGCCTGGCCCAGATCGGAGCCGCACAGGAGCCTGGCGTGCCGACCACCAGCCCGTCGCCTGCCGCCGTCGCAGGCCATGCCGCACCTTTCCTAGGCCGGAGACCACCCCGCAGACGAGGCCGTGCACCTCGAGGCCCGCCGTCGCCGGAGGAAGGAACGATCATGCCCAGCTCCGGCTCGGAGCGAGAGCTGCAGAATAGCCGCGCGGAAGCGGCTCGCCACCAGCCTTCGGCGAAGCCGGCCACCGCCATCACCACCTCCCTGCTGAGCACCACCAGCGAGCCACGGAGCCGGTCTCGCCGCCCGCAGCCACGGGCCCCCGCCGCACCACCATGGAACCCGGACAACAAGAAAGAAAGAAGGAAAAAACGGAAGCAGAGGCCTCGCCGCCGACGTCCCCCGCACTAGCTTCGCCCGGCGGCTTCCTCAAGCGACGGCGAGGGGACGACGAGGGGGCGGAGGAGGAGAGAGGCGACGCTAGGGCTAGGGTTCGAGACGCCTCCCGGGTCACCCTCGCAAGAGCGACACGGGGCCAAAACGTTTTTCTCACATCATAATAAATTCACCTGTTGCATCGCCGAGAGATATGATATGGTATATTGTTGTCTACGGTCTCCGTTTTAAATTGTAGCATGTTTTGATTACTTCAATATAGACTATATACGGATCTAAAATGAGTGAACATATACACTAAAACACATCTATATACATTCTCGGAAAAAAAAAGTTAGACCATCTTATAATTTGATACGAACGGAGTAAAACATAATTAAATCAAAACTTAGCTAACAATGTTTTGTACAAAAAAATTGAGTATCCATCTCCTTCTTCATTTTCGGCAAACAATAAACTAGCGCAGCTCAAAGAAGAAGCTAATCCACAAAGCGAGTTAAAAACTACCCGAGTCAATACCTTCCACCTCCTCACAACCATCCTTCCCACTCATCTACACTCACACGGCACCTTATCTTCAATATAATGAAACCTACTAATATAATTAAATCCAAACTCAAATGACAATGTTTTGCACATAAACATTGAGTAATCCATCTCCTTTCGCTTCATTATTAGCAAGCAATAAACTAAGGCAGCTCAAAGAAGAAGATAGTCGAGAGGGAAAATTAAAAACCACCAGAGTCAAAATGCTTCCACCTCCTCACCACGTACCATCCTTCCTGATCACCTTCAATCACACGGCACCTTATCTTCAACATAATCAAACCTACTAGTACTCATTTCTAACGCATTATATATTAATCTCAATAAACCATTTCAAATGAACGCGTCAAAAGAATCTGCTCTAAAGAAACCTGTCCACATCCGTGACACCTCCACCATTCCAAGAAAGAAAACACCCGGTTCAAAAAAAATAAGAAAGAACGAAAACATTTTAAGACGGAGGGAAAATATCCCATTGGTCCAGCAGACTTGGGTAAGAGCAAGAAACAAAAGGATTGGGGGAATCTGGGCCCACCACTCCCCATCTCCACCTCTTCTATAAAGCGACCCCGCCACCAGCCTTCCATGGAGACCAAAAGCAGGGCCGCTACCATCTAATCCCATCCACCACTCCCCACTCTCCTCTCGTCGCCTGGTGTTCTTGCTAGCTGGTGGTACCGGAGATGAGGAGCTCCATGGCTCTGCTGGCCGCGTCGGCGGCGCTGCTGATGCTGCTGTCGCTGGCGGCGGCGGCGGACATGTCCATCGTCTCCTACGGGGAGAGGAGCGAGGACGAGGCGCGGCGGATGTACGAGGAGTGGAAGGCGGAGCACGGCCGGACCTCCAACGCCATCGGCGCGGATGACGAGCGCCGGTTCGCGGCGTTCAGGGACAACCTGAAGTACATCGACGAGCACAACGCCGCCGCCGACGCCGGGGTCCACTCCTTCCGCCTCGGCCTCAACCGCTTCGCCGACATCACCAACGAGGAGTACCGCAACACCTACCTCGGCGTCCGGACCAAGCCGGAGAAGAAGCAGATGCTCAGCGGCAGGTACCAGGCCGCCGACAACGAGGAGCTGCCGGAGACCGTCGACTGGAGGACCAAGGGCGCCGTCGCTGCGATCAAGGACCAGGGCGGCTGTGGTGAGCATACTCCACTGACTAATTTCTTTCTACTTGGAGCTAGCGTCCTCGAATGATCTGTTGCTGCTGCTTCTATTTTTCGCTTGCTGTTAAAATCTGTCTATTTTTACATGTTATCGGTAGATAGTTAGATACCATCTATTTCTAGTGAAGATTCTTTCGACTAGTATATCCCGCTTGTACCATGACAGCTTGATCCGTGAACTTTTTTTTTTTTGGTCAACGCTCAGTTCAGTATGCCCATGAACAGAAAGCAGGGGATTTTTAGCTTCCAATAATTGGTCCCGTCGAGAGGCTTCACCCACACGATCTGGGTAGTGAAAGGGGGAGTAATTATAGATCTGATCATAGTTTGGAAGTATATAGTCAGATAGTAAAATTCGTTAAAATAAGCAACGTGGTATACAATCAGTTAGGCTTCAGCAGCCGGGAGTCAGGGATACCAGCACCTTATTGTCGGCTCTGATTGTATCAGAACAACCGGTCTCACTTGGGGAATTCAATGGTGGTACTGAATGATTACCAATAGGAAAAATATGATAGGTTGGGAAAGTTTGGTTTGCATGACAATGATGAGTAGGTTCATGGAAAGCAGGATATATTAAAGAAGTAGGTTCATGGAACATGGACATCAAGTTCCTTCGAAAATGGAGGAAAATCATAGTGTACTAGTGGTCATTGTCTAGTTCATTAGTTGATGGACCCATTCGTCCTTTTCTTACTTGCATGGTACCACCATCTGCTACTATTTCACATGGTTCCAAATAAACTCTTGAAAACACATCGCCTTCAATTTCTCGAACGTTTCGCCTGTCGATTGGTAGCAAGTCTTCCTCTGCATTGTAATTGCCAGCCGAAATCTCGCCTTTCTTTCATTTCATACAAGAGTTGCGTATGTATTCTTTCTTTTATTACTTATATTACTGCTACCAGTTTGCAATACACATAAACTAAAATCAGGGCACCAAAATATTAGAATCTAATGTCCATTTCTTTTTTCCAGGGAGTTGCTGGGCTTTCTCAGCAATAGCCGGTGTTGAAGGCATCAACGCTATTGCTACAGGTGAAATGATCACTCTGTCTGAGCAAGAGCTTGTTGACTGTGACACTTCATACAACGAAGGATGCAATGGAGGTCTGATGGACTATGCATTTGAGTTCATCATTAAGAATGGTGGAATCGACTCCGACGAGGATTACCCTTACACGGAGAAGGATGGCCGTTGTGATGCTAACAAGGTATAGTCCGTCTTCTTAGTTCCCTTTTGACTCTGCAAAATGGGCATCATATTAAGATCTCTCATATTAATATGTTGTTCTATCTGTGTTTGGGGAAATTTGCAGAAAAATGCAAAGGTTGTTACAATTGACGGGTATGAGGATGTGCCCGTTAACGATGAGAAGAGTCTGCAGAAGGCAGTTGCAAACCAGCCCATCAGTGTTGCGATTGAGGCTGGTGGCCGGGCATTCCAGCTCTACACATCTGTGAGTTTTTTGAACGTTGTTGTACTGGAGTTCTCTATCAGTGAGTAGGTGGCAAAAGATCATTGCTACCTCTTTATTTCCAAAATAGATATGCTATCCTTCTGACTGAGAGAGATTGGGAGCATTTCTCTAAACAGTCTGAATATGTTAGGTCCACAGTCGACACAACCAAATTGCTTTTATTGTCTCCTTAACTAAAAAAACAACTTTGTGGTCACTCAGTTGCACTTGCAACTGCTACAGCAAAACTATGATTTTCTGACACATCCAAACTCTAGCATTCTCTAAAAAAGGTCCTGCCTTTTGCATAGTTTAATACTATCCAAGATAATTGGCACTTTTTTTTAATTCTCTAGAATAGTTCCTTTGTGTCCACCATTTGGCATAATCATGCTTACCTGTCCCTCATTTGCGAAGCACTTTCAGTGCATGGTTACTTTTATGTGTTCCCATAACATAGTCTATTAAATGGTGTGACCTATCATCCACTTCTGTTAGAAATCAGGAAAGTAAAGCATCAGACTCTGTTTTGTAAAAAAAAATAAAAAAAATCAGGTTCTGAAGTTGTTGGAACTTTTTCTGCTATCCATCTTGATCAAATAGAGGAAGGGGAATATCTGATTAGGCAAAACAACTCAAATAGCATGTTTAGATAAAGGAATTATTTATTGTCAAGTAGTAAACACATAAGGTGAAATTAGTGTTTTATAAATCATCGAATTGGGCTTTTTCAAGAAGTATTGTCTCAGTACTGATTATTGTCTCTAATGCTCTCAGGGTATCTTCACTGGAACCTGTGGAACGGCACTTGACCACGGTGTCGCCGCTGTTGGTTATGGTACAGAGGACGGCAAGGACTACTGGCTCGTCAGGAACTCCTGGGGCACTGTCTGGGGTGAGGCCGGCTATATCCGGATGGAGCGTAACATCAAGGACACCAGCGGCAAATGTGGTATCGCCGTGGAGCCTTCCTACCCCCTGAAGACCGGCGCGAACCCCCCGAACCCTGGGCCGACGCCACCGTCTCCCACCCCACCAGAATCCGTCTGCGACAGCTACTACACGTGCCCCGCGAGCACGACCTGCTGCTGCATCTACGAGTGGGGCAACGAGTGCTATGCCTGGGGCTGCTGCCCACTCGAGGGTGCTAGCTGTTGCGATGACCACTACAGCTGCTGCCCCCATGACTACCCCGTCTGCAACACCCGATATGGAACCTGCAGCATGGTAATACCTCATACCATAACATAGGGAGCACACACGTTGTTTTCCCAAGTCCTAATCTGATTCTAACTGGTTTCGTTGCCTGATGAACAGAGCAAGGGCAGCTCACTGTCAGTGAAGGCCGTGAAGCGCATCCTGGCCACGCCGACGAAGGCTTTGTCCGGCGGCAGGAAGAGCAGTGCGTAAACATCTGCCTCATGCCATCAGTACATTCGACCATGGTGATTTACTTCTGCAAACGATCACCTGGTGACCCATCCACGAAGGCGCGGCCGCGGCGTGCCCTCAAGTATCTCATTTATAATAGATGCTCTGGCGTGCCCTCAAGTATCTCATTTATAATAGATGCTCTGTACATAAACTTCCCTAAAATCGGGTTCGGTTGTTTACAAAAACCGCCAAATTTGCTTCCACATTATGTATATGTAATGTTCAGCTCCCTTCCCACGCAGTTTGAAGCTGCTAATTTATTACAGAATTGATCATTCAACACGATAAGCAGATTGCAATATTTATGCGTGGGTTGTGCATGATGATGTGTCTGTTTGTTCTGTGCGTGGTCATTTTATCCTTGTTTCGCTGTAACTGCCCTGAAGCCATTGCCTTCACTCTGAACTTTTCTCGGCTCCAGATCCAGAATTGCAAAATAGGTTTTTTTTTAATAGATAAAAGGTAAGTTTTATTACCCGACTTTAAGTTACCAAAGCCTCCGGTTCACAACTGATTCATACAGAGCTGAAGCCAACTGCTTGGCCAAATAGCGAAAGGAAAACATAAGGGTGGGCATTACAGCTTAGCCGAACGCAACTGGAAATAGAAGAAACGCAGACGCGGCTGCAACGGGGCACCGGAGTTACACCACCCGACATCTGGCTAGAGTGGAGGGGAAGCAGGCACAGTGGGCCTCCTTCAGCTTAGAGATCAGCCATCTAGCGCCCTCCCTATCCAGCGGCTTCATAAGGGGAGTCCAAACCTGTAAAAAGAGCATAGTTTTGAAGATAATGTCAGCCGGGTGATTAATACATTTCTTCTTGATAGACAACTTATTGCGAACATTCCAAAGAATCCAAGATTGCGCAAGGAAGAGACTCCAAATCAATCTCCGGGCCCGTCCCGAAATCGAGGCAAGATAGGCATAAAACAACGGAAGTTGGTTGGGCACCAATCCCTCCCTAAGGTTTGGCGCAAAACCGACCAAGCGAAACCAGCAACCGAACAGGTGAACAAGATATGGGCGGCGTCTTCCGTCTGCCCACACAACGCACAAAAACCGTCAGAAGGCCCCTGCCTTGACGGTCTAGAATCAGCTGCCAAGAGAAGATTTTAATCTTGAGGGGAACTTTGGCCTTCCAGATATCCTAGAAACAAGCCACCATCTCCCCTTGCGCTAAGGCCTTATACATCGATCGCACCGTGAACTGACCCAACGTATCCAAAGTCCAAGAGATTTTGTCCTGGCTACCCGAAAGAGTGATATCCGAAATGATCTCATCTAACATAGCCCATTGACGTGCCCCTTCAATGTCAAGGGAGCGACGGAACCTGCACTCCTCGTGCACTGCCGAAACCACAGGAATGTGAGCGTCCTCGCAAATATTAAACAGGAGGGGGAATCTGTCCTTCAAGGGGCCCTCCCCATGCCACCAATCAAGCCAGAACAACGCCCTCTTGCCGTCCCCAATTGCGTGTTTTGCCCCCAGCTTGAAGAGATGCTTGATCTTGTGCAAACTCTTCCAAAATTGAGAGCCCCCGCGGTCCCCACTTGAAAAAAATTCGCCGTTCGGCGTATACTTAGCTCTGATGATAACCGCCCAGATGGAGGAGTCTATCTCGTAAATCTTCCAAATCCACTTCAACATCAACGCATAATTCATATGTCGAGAGTTAATCAAGCCAAGAACCCCACATTCCCTGGGGCGGCAAACTGACTACCAATTCACCATATGGTATTTACATTTCGGACCAGTCCCTTCCCAAAAGAACCGAGCCCGGTGAGCATCAAACTGAGCGTGAACCCCTTCCAACAGCAAGAATAAACCCATTGCATAAGTGGGGAGACTCTCCAGGCAGGAGTTGGATAGAATAAGACGACCTCAAGAGGAAAGGAACCTACCCATCCAAGGTTCCACCCGATCCGCAAGCTTCCGAACCAGAAACGACCATTGCTCAATGGCGAGCCTCCTATCTGCGATGGGAAGGCCCAGATAAATAAAAGGAAGCTTGCCCAATTTACAGTTCAACTGGCTGGCCATGTCAACTTGTTCCTCGAGAGAGTGGCCCAACACAAACACCTCGCTCTTGTGGTAATTTATTTTGAGGCCATACATGTTTCCAAAACACATGAGCAGGAATTTCAAGTGCGTCATTCCCCGAGGAGAATTCTGGATAAGGATGATGGTGTCGTCTGCGTATTGAAGATGGGAGACGCCCCCTGGGACAAGGTGAGACACCACTCCCTGAATATGGCCAACAACACACGCGGCGGAGAGAATAGCTGATAACCCTTCGGCGACGTAATTAAAGAGCAACGGGGACAGGGGGTCCCCCCTGCCGAACCCCTCTCATATTGTGGAAGAACGGCCCTATCTCCCCGTTGATGGAAATCGCCGTCCGCCCCCCAGACACTAACTGCGTGATACGATGGACAAAACCCGCGTCAAACCCTTTTCTGTGCAACACTTCGAGGAGGAAGTCCCAATTTACCCTATTATAAGTTTTTTCGAAATCAAGCTTGAGCAAGATGCCCCCAGCTTCTTGCTCGTGATCTCATGCACGATTTCATGAAGGGCCAGAGCGCCGTCGAGGATAAAGCGGCCCTTGATGAAGGTTGGTTCAGGCCGATAGTACGATTGGCAATGGGATCGAGACGAGAAGCGAACGCCTTGGAGATGATCTTTAAAATGCCATTTATCAAAGTGATCAGATGGAACTGCGAGATTACATCCGCCCCAGGGACTTTAGGAAGCAGCGTCAACACCATGAAGTTGAGCCGAGAGATGTCTATCCTCCCCAGGATAAAGTCGTTGAGGATGTGCAACGTGCCGTGTATAATCAGTGACCAACACTTCTTGAAGAAAGGAACCGTGAAGCCATCCGGGCCTGGGGCTGTGTCTGACTTCATACTCATCACAATAGCCTCTAATTAGGAATCCGAGAAAGTAAGGGCGAGAGAAACATTTCCGCCCTCCGAAACTTGTGAATTGGGACCCCGAGTGGTTATAGTTAACCCGCAACTTCTAGAGGAAGCAGACCCCAAAAGATCCCTATAGAACCCGTAAATATGCTCCTGGAGCGCTATCTTCCAGGAGATCACTCCAGTATCCGATCTTAGGGAATAAATGTTGCAGCGCCGTCGCTTCCCGTTAGCCACGGCGTGAAAATACGCGGTTTTGGCATCTCCCTGTAATGCCCACCGAATGCGCCCCCTCTGGCGCCAATACTCCTCTTCGAGCCTATACAAGTGCAAGAGTTCATCCTCCAGGTGTTAACGAAACGCCCATTCATCATCATCTAAACCTGTCGAATCAACCCGAATATCGATCTGCTTAATTCGCTCGAGGAGAGACGCTTTGTTTTTCCTGGCCTCCCGGCCCAGCTTCCGACTCCAGCCCCGCAGTTTCTGCCGGAGGCCCCCACTCATGAACTGCCACCAATCGAGGATATCCCTTCCTCGAACAGCTAGCGCCAACCTATCCCACGTGGAGATCACTAACTCCCTAAATTCCGGCAGCTGGAACCACTCGGATTCGAAAAAGAAGCGGTTGCTCCGGATAGGGGTGCCCTCACCCGTGTCCAGGATAATCGGGGTATGATCAAACCCTATAGAAGTTTCCGCCACGACAGTGGACAAAGGGAGCTCGGCATCTAATTCAAGGGACATGAAGACCCTGTCCAAAATGCATCGTACATGATTAAGTCTCTTGTTGGTCCACATGTAGCGTGCCCCGGCGCGAGGGATTTCCCGCATACCCCAATTTGCGATGTGAGCGTTGAAAAGATTGATTCGGGGCCAAGAAATTATGTCATTGTTCTGATCAGCCTTGCTACGAATCAAGTTAAAGTCACCCCCAACAATGATGGGAAAAGTTCACCTAGCGAATTTATCCGAGAGTTCTTCCAGAAAGATGGCTCATCTAGCGTGGTCCGCTGGCCCGTACACACCTACGAACTCGAACTTCCTACTAGACGGATGGTGTGAGAGGGTAAGACTAATGAAGAACTGTCCCTGATTCATAGCACCCACCTCCAGCATCTATCCTTGACTCCGATGAGCATTCCCCCAGAATGCCCATTAGCAGGGAGCCAACTCCAGAGAAACTTTTCTCCACTTTCTAGGCTACGCAGCTCGTGATTTGTGAACTCGGTTTTTATAGTTTCTTGGAAGCAAACTACATTGATGTGGTGAGTTCGGAGGAATTTTTTAAGTAAGGTTTGACGCCCCCGAACGGCGAACCCACGTATATTAAGAAATAGGCACCTCATTTGGACACCACGGTTTTAGCCCGTGCTTGGCGGGTGTACGGCTTCCTAGACGGTGTCGGGCCTTTCACAGCGGCGCCCCTGCGCTGAGTTATAGGGCCAGGACATGAGGAAGGGGGAACAGCGCTGTATCCTGGGCGTCGCCCATCTTCTCGCCCATCGAGCAGGTTTCGGCCTCTGTCTCCGCATGCTCGGTGGCTTCTTCCTCAAGTGGCACCTCCGCCAATTTTTCACGGGCCGCGGCTACTTGAGCCCGCGCAATCTCAGCGGCGTGGATGACTGAAAGAACTTCAACGGGCTGACCCGCCTCGGACAGAAAAACAACACAACTATCGCGGGCCACCGCAAGCAAGTGATCATTAGAGAGAGCATTGAGAACGGTAAAGGCGGAGAGAGGGGGCATACCTGGCCTAGGCTTGGAATGAGACCTTGCACCAAGCCGAGAGACTGGGTGATTGTCGTGGGATTATCACGGCAGACGTTACCGGGGGTAACTGATCTTGGGGCAAGACGACACAGGCGTTTGGGAGAGGGTTTAGCCCAGAAGAAAACATGATGGAACTCGATCTGGTAGCCGGCAATCAAGTCGCCGAGTCTCCAATCTCAATATATTAACTCAATCTCTCGTATACACTGGATGCTCGATATCAGCTGGTACTACTAGGGTTCTTAGATCTCTCTCAACTAGACCTGGGGGTCGGTTTATAAAGCACCCGTACCCCCCATGGCTTACTCTCCAAGGCGCACCCTGGATCCTACCCGGACACGGCATACAAACTCAAACCTTCCTTTACCGTAACCCACAATCCGGGTTACTAGGCCTACAAACTTGGGCCTTCCATAAGTTTCTTTATCCGTAACCGGATCCTGCGCAGCGTCCTTTGGGCCGGGTTACACCTTGGAGTTGGCCTACCGGATTATTATCCCTCCATCAGTAGTCCCCAGAATAGCTTGGGCTTCACGGATCCTTTCTTGAAGCGCTCGCTATTCCCTGCAGAAATATCAAATACACAAGTGTATGGAGGCCGGGTTAAGGTGCTTTGATAGATAGCTAGGCCTAACTCCATGGTGGCCATATAGTAACCCGGCTTTTCCCAAAGTACTTGGCTTAACTTTCCAGGTCTGAATACTGATAATAATGTCAAGATTCTATACTCGATAATTAACCCTGATATCACGGGGTGGATCTCCTTCTCTTTTTTGTCCAGGTACCTTGCCAAATACTCGAAGCATATCTCGCAGGATCCGCGTGGATAACCATCCCCCCTAATTTCCGGCTTCCGGCCGTTGGGATAAGTTCACCCTCACCTTATAAATAGTGTTCAGAGGATGACCTAGAACCCGACGGCTCACTCAAATGAGCGCGTTTCACCATGCTCCACCAACTGTTCCAAACTGAATACAAAAAAAAGTAAGAAAAAAATATAATTAAGTGAATTAAGTGATTTTATAGTAGAGGCATATCCATCCTCTTCTTTCCTTCCTCACCCCTTGCGCTCTCGTAACACCACCGCAGGAATTTCGTGCTCGCCGCCGGAGCAGAGCCACCGCCGGCCGCGTCCGCTTCCGAGCCATCCCGCGCCGCCACCAAACTTCACCGCTGCGCGCTCACCCCGCTCGCCAAGAATCGCAAAGGGGCACTCGATCCACGCCGTTCACCGTCGTCGCGCTAAACTCCAACATCTCCCAGTAAGTTCCTTGTACTTGTTTAATTTAGCCTCGCAATTTTTCGATTCACCCCAGACTGGATCTAGGTCAACCTGTGGGCCGCTACTCTTTTTTTTTCACACCGAATTTAGCCGGCTTAAACGCTTGCCAACTTCTTCAAGAACATGTTTGATGATCACACACCACCCTCCTATCATTATTAATCACCAATCTCTTGGTAGAATCGTCGCAAGTTTTCCGATCTAGATCCATTTCACCTCAATTTTCCGCACATAACATTGACACCCGGAAAATCCTCCTTTTCCGGCTATTTTGCTTGCAGTAGATACATGGGCAACCATCCGTCTTCCCCAAACACTTTTCCGTACGTAAGTGACCAATAATCTCCATAGTTATACTTAATACCCGGATACCTTGCAATCTCCACTTCATGGCGTGATACTCGGATAGTTCTTAGTTTTCACACTTTCTTGATACACCAGACTCGGATAATCCAATACTTCCGAGTCTTATTTCCTGTACCTCTTTTTCTTGTGTTTTGCAGGTTGATCCCATGGCTCCCAAACGGCAAGGAAAACAGCCGACTCAGGCAAAGACAACCCAGACCATATCCGCCAATTGGGGGCGTTCCACAGTTACAAAGGCCAAGCTGGACGGGCTAGCCGAGTTAAGAATTCTCCCTTCCCAGAAGGATATTCACTGGAGAGCACCGGGCGACGAGACCCGGCCCACACCCGCCGATAATGAGGTAATCTGCTTCATAGAGCACGTGACCCGAGGATTCTGTCCTCCGGGTCACCCTTTCTTTAGGGAGGTCCTAAACCATTATGGCCTCCGGGTATTCGACATAGGGCCTAACTCTATGTTCAACATTACCCACTTCATCGTCCTATCCGAGTCGTACTTATGCGTACCGCCAAGTTTGACTCTCTTCATCGAGCTATTCCAGTGTAAGCCATGCCGCGAAAGCGGTGACGGGGCACTTCTTACCTGCGGCGGGGTATCCATCCAACGGCGCAAGAATTCACCGATGCCAACCCTTAATCTAAACTCCCATGTCAAGCACTGGCAGCTATCATTCTTTTACTGCCATGATACCTCCCCAGACAGCGAGAAGAAACTGCCGGGCTACTCGGAGAGTCTCCTCGAGCCTTCCGAGTCTTTTAATGCTTTTGCCCCTGACTCAGACAGGGAGGCGATCCTTCCCTTGTTAGCTAAAATAGCCATCCTCTCAGCCCAAGGCCTCCTTGGGCTCAATTTAGTGAAAACGTGGGTTGATTTTCGAATCCAACCCAACTCCATCCGCACCAAATTAATGTGCGAGTACTCGGGGCATACCACGGACGCACTCCGATACTCCACCAAAAGCTTTGCGACCGGCGATACCAACAAGACCATCAAGGGCTTCTTGACAGAGAAACTAGAGGTGATAAAGAACATCGCCGGGTTACCCCCATTTACTCGGGAAAACCCGGCTCCAGCGGTAAGATCCTACATTCATAACTTATTTCCACACTTTGACTTGATACAGCTTCTAACCCTTAATTTCATCCTTTTGTCTTAGGCTGATGATCCCTTCTGGAGAGTTGAACCCTCCCCTCCTTCCAGAGACCCGGAAGAAGAGGACGAGCCGGCCGATGATAGTGAAGGTACTTGCCCGGATCTGGTATTATCTTTACTTACATCATTTTCCTCCCATTTAACCTTTTCCATCAATACATACTCGGCTCGCAGGGCCGGAGGACGAAGAAGAGAAGGACGAGGACGACCCGGAGGCCACCGAATCTGATCAGGAATAACAGTCGGAGCCAAGAGGAAATCCAGAGGGGCAGTGTCCAAGGTTCCTTTCTCTTCTATATCCTCTGAACCTTACTCCTTTGATGACATGCGACGACTTAACCATCAATTATCAAACTCGTCGTACTTGAAGGACTCTCTTCCAGCCAACCGCAGAGTAACTCGGAGTTCCCCGGGTGAGGATCCCCTTAACCCGGGCATCTCTACCTCCCCCGTCCACCGTGCCAGTGCTCCTCCGCCTCGTCCTTTCAATTCTCCTCAGCGCCACCCTTCTCCTAACCATCCACATGCCGGGCAATTCCGGGTTCCACTGTCGGTCCCTTTGACATCTTCGTCTGCTTCCAGCGGCGAGCTCCCGCCGGATTACGCCGTAAACACCGGGTAAGTTTTTGGCTATATGACACCCTTTGATACCTGACAATTTTCAATCACCATTGCTAACTGCCTTCTTTCATCTTTTTTTTTAGCGCTCAAGTCACCGTTAGTGACCCGGAGAATGTGGAGATGGATAACCGGGAGGCGGACAACCGTCAGGCAGAGGAGCCGACTGAGAACATAGAATCCGCGACTGGCGGTGATACTGCGAACGACCAGGAACAAGGCCCCTTGGGGGACTCACTTCACCAAGCTGCCGAGTCTCCTGCCTCATCCGAACCAGTAGACGAGGAGATCGAGGTTCCGGATACGAGGATGGGTTCTCCTAACCCGGATACTCAGACTGTCCGGGTCTCGACCCCAAGGGCGGGGAGAGCTCCCCCATCAGGGGACCAGGCTGCAGGCTCTTCTGGCGTCCGACCTGAGGACCTGACGTTTGCCCAGATGCTCGAAACCCTGCGCGCTTTGAGAGCTAATGAAGAAAATATCTTGGATGCTTTAGTAGCCAAACACGAGGTAAACCCGACTAATATTGCTTGTGTCCTTATCCAATCCCCAAGTTCCGAGTGAATTATTTCACAATTTTCTTGGAAATTTTACGATATAAACGACTGATAACTTTCCCCCTTACCCGGCTAATCCTTCCTTGCATCCATGCAGTCCTTCATGACTCAATCTGAGGAGAAACTGGCAAAGGCCACCAAGCTCATTGAAAAGGAGGTGGCTCTGCGTGAAGCGGCCGAGGCTGAGGCCAGGAGGAACAGGATGATAATGAAGAAGTATAGGAAGAGGGCTCACACAGCAGAAGATGATCTAACGAGCCTTTCTGTTCAAATCGCTGACACATATCGTGCTTTGCTTGGTATGTTTCTTCATCCGGGTTACCCTTTTGATAAATAGCCGGAGTTTCCTGACTTATGTTTCCATTTCTGCAGGTCCGGATGAAGTGATGCCAGACGAGGGTTACATTGCCAGGCTGAAAACTATCAAGAGCGTTATCCGGCAGCTATGCGCCGGAACCAAATGGATCCTTCAAGAAATACGGTGGCCGGGTACAGGGCACGGCGACCTGAAGAGAATGCTAGACGCTTGCTCCACTATCCCTGAATGGATTTGGCACTGGAAACGCTCGTCCTGCCGGGTGGGAGTAACCCGGGGGCTTGCACTTGCCAAGGCTTATTTCCCTAAGCTCGAGCTGGCTAAGCTTATGGGCGGTTTCCCGGAATTCAAGCTTGATGGGTCCAAGTTCTCCGTGAAGGACTTCCAAGCCGTCCAGAAACAGGTCCGTTACCCGGCCAGCGTGATTGCTGACGGTTTAGATGTGGATTCCCTCGTTCCTGCGTATGACGCTACTGGTGAAGTTGTCAAATCGGATCTTCCCGAGCCGTATGACATGCTTGCCCGATGGAAGGAGGAAGCTGCTAAGCTGAGGGAGGAGGCTGCCAAAAAGAAGGCAGAAGCCGATTCTGCACCCGCTACCTCCACGCCAGTCGTTCCTCCTCCTGCGCGAGCCGACGCTGTTGATCCGGGTGCTGCTGCTACCCCAAGCGATGGCAAGGGTAAGGCGAAGATGGACACCGAGGCTTAGAATTCCGAGTGATACCTGCTCCTTAATGCCACTTCTCATGCGTCAGTCGGCCGATGTGCCGTTTAAACAATTATTTTTCGATGGTGCGCCTGTGCACCTTTGATACTATTTATCAGAGTTTGTAATGCACTCTAAGTTCTTGATACACTTTGTGCTTGTTATGTCCGTTTGAATTTATCCACTTTTGAATCAACTTGTTCTTGATATCCGGCTTTCTTTATGATTCCTTTTGTGAGACTCGGTTTCCAAGTTTCATGGGTGCTTTGACGAGCGGGCTTGCTTCTAAGCCCCCAAGTCCCCAAGACTCGGATGTTTGGGTGTTTTTGAGCCTTAGCAACTACTTTTTCCTTTCCAAAATTCCCAGCCGCCAAGACCCGAATTTCCGAGTCTGGGATATGTGGTCTTTTCGAAGAGAACGAGTTTTGTTGTTTGCTAAGCTCAAACCCGGAGCCGTTTCACCTAGGTAGTGAAGTTATGCTTGATAAACATTGAGTTTCCAGCTTTTAGCCTTATACTCTGCATAACTTGTGGTTTAGATGACCCTTTTGACAATCTTGTACTATAAGCCGGCTTTCGCGTGGATATCATGTTGTTACATCTATACGAAAACAGGGTCAGGCAAGTCCCATTGGGCTTCATGGCTGATTGTAATCATAAGCGAGAAAATCATGCCACTTTTATTGCGAGTCACATCGATCTTAAGTAAGAAAAGTCAAGAAAGTTTGGCTCCTTTGTCCGGTTATAAGATTGCAGCCGTACTCGTTTGCGAGTAATCGGCCCTTATAACTCATAGGCATCAAGGCCGGGTCATTGAGTTTGTAACTGTGCTATTCAAGCAATCAGCCCCCAAGACCTATACATATGCAACGTACTGAGATGAGAATAACCACTTCTTTTCTTGATATGAGAATATTGGGTCAGCAAGCCGCCTCATTAAAAACCCATCCAGTCCCCAAGGGGTACCCTGGATAGGAAAAGAGTACGTCTAAAACCTGCTGCCTGTTACATCGTGCAATTCCACTTGCCAATATAGTCTTTACTAAGTATAATATGGACGTAGCTGAGCCACGTTCCATGGTCCGTCTCTTTCTTGCATAGATGAAGTGGTATGTGCGGTGTCGTTAATTGTAGCCGACTCTTCCCTTGCATCTACCAAGTAATATGATCCATTATGCAGATTCCGGCTTATGATAAATGGTCCTTCCCATGGTGGTGATAATTTGTGTTTTCCTTCATTTGACTGTACCAGGCGCAGAACCAAGTCTCCTTCCTGGAACACCCGGGTTTTCACGCGCCGGCTATGATACCTCCGTAGATCTTGCTGATATATGGCTGATCTTTCCACGGCTTGTTCTCTTTGCTCTTCTAACATATCTACGGCGTCCTGCCGGGTCTTTTCATTCTCCACTTCGACGTAAGCTGATACTCGCGGTGAATCGTGAATAATGTCACTCGGTAACACTGCCTCCGCGCCATAGACCATGAAGAAGGGTGTCATTTGAGTGGACCTGTTAGGTGTAGTGTTGATACCCCAAACCACAGAAGGAAGTTCTTCGACCCATGCGCCAGCGGCCCTGATACAGGGAACTCGCAATCGTGGTTTTAATCCGCGAAGCAATTCTTGGTTTGCCCTCTCCACTTGTCCATTGGCCTGCGGATGAGCCACTGATGCAACATCAAGCCGGATTCCATTGTTGCCACAGAACTTCTCCATCTCACCAAGGGACATGTTGGTTCCATTGTCGGTAATTATGCTGTGGGGATACCCGAACCGGTAGATAATCTTTTTCAAGAACTTGACTGCTGTAACTGCTTCACAATTAGTAACTGGTATAACCTCAACCCACTTGGTAAACTTATCAATAGCCACCAAAAGATGTGTCTTCTTGCATGGTGACATATGAAAGGGGCCAACCATGTCCATACCCCATACAGCGAACGGCCAAGTTAACGGGATGGTCCGTAACTCCATAGCCGACACATGGGTTTGGCGAGCGTACCGTTGACATCCGTCACACCTTGCTACCAATCGTTCCGCATCTGCTAGAGCCGTGAGCCAGAAAAATCCGTGTCGATAAGCTTTAGCCACAAGAGATCTTGTGGATGCATGATGTCCGCAGTCGCCTTCATGGATTTCCTTGAGAATCTGCCGGCCTTCTTCTGGCGCTACGCAGCGCAGAAAGACTCCTGCTGCGCTTCTCTTGTATAATTCCCCATTGATGATAGAATATCCCTTTGCTCGCCTCAAAATTTGCCTTGCTAATACCTCCTGCTGTGGTAACTCGCCTCGTGATAGGTAGGCCAAAAACGGTTCTGTCCACTCGGGAATAGTACGTACAGTGGCCATAAGTCCTGAATCCGGGTCTTGATTTGCCAATTCCTCCTCTGACTCGGTTTTAACTGATGGTCGCCATAATTCGTCCAGGAAAACGTTAGGTGGAACCGGCTCTCTGCGCGAGCCAAGTCTGGCGAGTGCGTCGGCTGCCTCATTCTTTCTTCTGTCTATATGCTCCACCTCATACCCGGAAAAACATCCTGCAACCCTATCAACTTCCCTGCGGTATGCTGCCATAGTTGCGTCCTTTCTATCCCAAGTTCCTGACACCTGCTGTACCACAAGGTCCGAATCTCCGAAGCATCGTATCCTCTTGATGTTCATCTCCTTGGCTACCTTTAAGCCATGCAATAGGGCCTCATACTCGTCCATGTTGTTGGAACAGTCGAAGTGAATTTGTAGTACGTAACTCAATTTGTCTCCTTTGGGTGATGTTAGCACCACCCCAGCTCCTGATCCCTCGCACTGCTTTGATCCATCGAAGTGCATGATCCATGACTCGGAACTTGGAACCACGGTAGTCATGCCTGTGTGTGTCCAATCATTAACGAAATCAACCAAAGCCTGAGATTTGATTGCTGACCTGGGCTCGTAGCTGATGTGATAATCCCCCATTTCTATCGCCCATTTGGCTATTCTTCCAGTCGCATCCGAGTTTCTGATGATATCCGACATTGGTATTGAGCTAACTACTGTTATGGGGTGTTCCTGGAAATACGGCTTTAGTTTCCGGCTGGCCATAAAGACCCCGAAGACCAGCTTTTGCCAATGCGGATAGCGCTGCTTTGCCTCTGATAATACCTCACTGACATAATAAACGGGCCTCTGGACTGGATAACCTTTTCCATCCTCTTTACGCTCCACAACCACCACCGCACTAACGGCTCTGGGGCCAGCTGCTACGTACAGCAACATAGGCTCTTTGGGACCCGGGGCCGCTAGTACTGGTGCTTCAGATAACTGCTTCTTTAGTGCCTCGAATGCCTCATCCGCCTCTTGATCCCATACAAATTTGTCGGACTTCCGCAAGAGCCGGTACAAGGGTATTGCCTTTTCTCCGAGTCTTGATATAAATCGGCTCAAGGCCGCCACGCAGCCCGTGAGCTTCTGAACATGCTTCAAATTTTCCGGCTTTTTCAGATTTTGAATAGCTTTGATTTTGTCCGGGTTTGCTTCAATTCCTCTCTCCGAAACGATAAAGCCAAGTAATTTCCCGGCTGGAACTCCAAATACGCACTTTGTCGGGTTAAGCTTCATCTGATACCTCCTTAAGTTTTTGAATGTTTCCCTCAGGTCATCGATAAATGTTTCCGCCTTCCTGGTCTTGATAACCACATCATCCACATAAGCATGGACGTTGCGTCCAATTTGGTCCTCGAAGCACTTCTGAATACACCGTTGATAAGTTGCGCCAGCGTTCTTCAACCCAAATGTCATGGTTTTGTAACAAAAGGCCCCAAAGGGGGTTATAAACGACGTTTTCTCCCAATCCTCCCTCTTGAGTTTAATCTGATGATATCCGGAATAAGCGTCCAGAAAGCATAATAGGTCGCTTCCAGCTACTGCATCTATGATCTGATCTATCCTAGGCAATGCGAACGGATCTTTTGGGCAATGCTTGTTGAGACTCGTAAAATCAATGCACATCCTCCACTCATTGGTCTTCTTCATCACCAGCACCGGATTTGCTAACCAATCCGGGTGAAACACTTCCATGATGAAGCCGGCTGTAAATAGTCGAGCAATTTCTTCACCTATAGCTTTCCTTCTTTCCTCATTCATCTTCCTCAAACCTTGCTTAACAGGCCTGGACTTGGGATCTACATGCAAACTGTGCTCTGCCAATTCTGTTGGGATACCCGGCATATCGCTAGGTGTCCAGGCGAATACGTCCGCGTTCGAACGAATAAACTCCACAAGTGCCTTCTCCTGCTCGCTGTCCAAGTTAGACCCTATAGTAAATTGCTTAGTGGGATCGCCTTCGACAAAATCCACCATCTTGGTGTCTTGTGCTGCCTTGAATTTTGCTCTTTCGTCCTCAGTATTCGGCCTTCTCAATGCGGTTCCATCATCTGGATCTACTTGAGACCGATAATACTTGAGTTCTTCTTTTCTGCAAGCTTGCTCGGCCATTACCGAATCTCCTTCGTCGCACTCGGCCGCTATATCCCGGCTTCCATGTATGGTGATGGTCCGCTTAGGACCCGGAATCTTCAGCTGCAAATACACGTAACACGGCATGGCCATGAATTTGGCGTAAGCCGGTCTTCCAAATAGTGCGTGATAAGGACTGTGCAATTTGACCACCTCGAACGTGAGCCACTCGACTCGATAATTATCCACTGATTCTCCGAAAGCCACCTCCAATGCGATTTTCCCCTCAGGACATGCCGAGTGACCCGGCACTACTCCATTAAAAATTGTTGAGCTTTTCTGTAGCTGGGACTCTCTAAGACCCATGCGTGAGAAAGTTTCCCAGTACAAGATATTGATGCTACTTCCACCGTCCATCAGGACCCTTTTTAACTCGTATCCATTAACCTGTGGTGCGACTACTAATGCTAAGACTCCTGGGTGCTCTATCCTTTCCGGGTGATCTCTTCTGCTCCACGTTATCTCTTGTTCCGCCCATCTCAGGTATCCCGAAACAGCCGAGGAAACCGAGTTCACAGCTTGCTTGAGTATCTTTTTGTCCCTACTAGAAGTTCCTGTAGTATGCACATGATATTGTCCTTTTGAATCAGACGTACGTACCATACCGATGAAGAGGCTGATCTGGCCGATCGTCACAATGGACCCGGATGCAAGGTGATCCGACTCTAGCTCCCAGCCGGAATCGTCCACCATCTTCTCCCCTTCGTGGTTGATGTAGATCTCGCCGACGACAAGATTCTCCATGTTCTTCCGAGCTTCTCCCGTGATGTAAACACCTTTGGACGCAGGCCCCACGGTGGGCGCCAACTGTCGTGGGATTATCACGGCAGACGTTACCGGGGGTAACTGATCTTGGGGCAAGACGACACAGGCGTTTGGGAGAGGGTTTAGCCCAGAAGAAAACATGATGGAACTCGATCTGGTAGCCGGCAATCAAGTCGCCGAGTCTCCAATCTCAATATATTAACTCAATCTCTCGTATACACTGGATGCTCGATATCAGCTGGTACTACTAGGGTTCTTAGATCTCTCTCAACTAGACCTGGGGGTCGGTTTATAAAGCACCCGTACCCCCCATGGCTTACTCTCCAAGGCGCACCCTGGATCCTACCCGGACACGGCATACAAACTCAAACCTTCCTTTACCGTAACCCACAATCCGGGTTACTAGGCCTACAAACTTGGGCCTTCCAGAAGTTTCTTTATCCGTAACCGGATCCTGCGCAGCGTCCTTTGGGCCGGGTTACACCTTGGAGTTGGCCTACCGGATTATTATCCCTCCATCAGTGATGGTGTCAAAGGTTGGGGAGGGCGATGAAGGAGGATGGTCCCCAACCGAAACCGAGGAACCAAACTCAATGGCACAGGGGGGCACGGTGCCAAGACCCATGAACGGCAGCGACTCCGGCGCCTTGCGTGACAGGAATGACCCATATTGGTTGATGGGCGGAGCCAAGGCTGCTTTGGGAAGTGAGGATGGGGAGACCACTATCTCAAACTGCACCTTCTTGTGCCCGTCCGAGCATTTCCCACCTTTGGGAGGAGGACGAGGACTCTTCTTCTTCTCCTTGCTACCCTGATGCCAGTTCTGATCATTGTCTGTCTCTTCCTCCGAGTAGCTGTCCCCCAAACCATCATCGTCATCCAAATCCTTGGAGCTCTTCTTGGGAGAGGGAAGTGGGGAGCTCGAAGGCGCATTGTTCGGGGGGTTTCTCCACCTCCACCCTAATTTTAAACACTTGCCCATTCACAATGAGCAGAAAGTGCTCCAACACTGGAGTGGAGGCCCTCACCCCGATCTTCATGCGCACTGGGTCGTCTGTCGCCTCTAGCGAGCTCGCATCCACCTCCATGGGCTAACCGACCAGCCTAGCCCCAACCAGCATGCGGTCCACCGAGCGGTATGACGGTAGGACATCATGGAGCTTGACACAGTTCTCGGAGAGAACCTCAGTGGCATGTCCGTCGATGGACCCCTCCATAACCAGTGCGCGTGCCTTAGAGAACGGAAGGCGCAGGCCACCCCCCCCCCGGATGGCCATGCGGAGGCTTTCTTTAGAGGGGAAGACAAACGAGAAGTACGACTCCGAGAGCATCTTCACTTGCTAATTCCAAGTTTCGTCAACGAGATCCTTGAACTCTTCTTCCACTTGCTCTACGGTCAATTCGGCCCCATCAATCAACAAAATCGCCGAGTTCGGGCGGGGGGGGTGCTTGGACCGTCTCCTCTTCGGGCACTTGGAGGCACATGAAGCCGACACCATGACGACCGAAGCCTGCCCAGAACACCTCGTTGCGGGTGGCCCTTGCCACACACATAGCACAAAGGTGCTCTATAGTTGGGCACTTGACACATAAAGGCTTCGTCGTGCACCCTGCTTGAAGGTAGCTCTGTTTACCTCAGTTGTAGCAGGTGACCTTCGAGATGTCCGGAGGACGTGGAAGGGCACCCACCTCCACCGAAGACCCAGCCCCCGTGTCCGCAGTCTCCAACGAGATGCGCTATGGAGGAGGGCGCTGGACAGGCCGCGACCCCCTGCCATAGTCTCGCCCCCTCGAGCGTATGGATCTGAAGAAGGGGGAGGGAGGTTACGGCTCCATTCTTCGTCCCGTCGCGTCCGTTCCCGCTGCTGGTGGCGATTTTCCTCTTGCTTCCCGTGGCGCGGGTCCTCACGTCGATCCATCGGAGAAAGGTAGAGGGAAAGGAGGGTGAGGGGTGGAGGAATTTCTTGGCCCGATTGCGGTGGCAGCGGACGTCTTCGGAGTGGGCAGGAAACCCTAGGGCCAAGTCTAGGGTTCCCACGGGGAGCCAGAGCCACCCGAATAGCTCCCCGGTAGAACGCGAGACAGGCCCTCCTAAAAATCCTCCAGGAGGCCCATCCACCAAGACAATGGCCCGCAAAGCATGCAAGTCGAGCGCACCCGAGCGAACTGCGATGGCCCCGACACACTAGGTCCGAAGCCCACTCGCAAAGGCCCAAAACCTGAGGCCCAAAAAAAACTATGTGATGTTCCTTTGTTTTAAACTAAAATCGGGGCACATAGATATCATAATTTCATCTCCATTTCATTCTTCCAGGGAGCTGCTGGGCTTTCTCAGCAATAGCTGGTGTTGAAGGCATCAACGCGATTGCTACAGGCAACTTGATCGCTCTGTCTGAGCAAGAGCTTGTTGACTGTGACACTTCGTACAATGAAGGATGCAATGGAGGTCTGATGGACTATGCATTTGAGTTCATCATTAACAATGGTGGAATCGACTCCGAGGAGGACTACCCTTACATGGAGAAGGATGGTCGCCGTGATGCTAACAAGGTATAGTCCGTCGTCTTAGTTCCCTTTTGACTTTGTAAAATGGGGACCATATCAATAGGTTGTTCCATCTGTGTTTGGGGGGAGTTTTCAGAAAAATGCGAAGGCCGTTACAATTGACGGGTATGAGGATGTACCCGTTAACGATGAGAAGAGTCTGCAGAAGGCAGTTTCAAACCAGCCCATCAGTGTTGCGATTGAGTTTCTTGACCCTTGTTGTACTAGAGTTGGTTTTATCAGTGAGTTGGTGGGAAAAGATTATTGTTGTCTCTTTATCTGAATACTAGTTCGTTTGTGCCCATCGTTTAGCATAATCATGCTTACCTGCCCCTCCTTTATGAAGCTTTTTCGGTGCAAGGTCACTTTTATGTGTTCCCATACCATAACATGGTCGATTAAGTGGTGTGCCCTATCATCAACTTCTGCTGGAGCACCAGACTCTGTTTTGTGAAAAAAAAAACAGGTTGTGAAAAAAAACTAGAGCAGCAGGAACCTAAACCAATTGGTTTTTTAGTGCCCTGATCACGCACATATCATGAGCGGACTTGGTCCACCATGTCCCCTTGTCTTTCTCTCGTTTGTTAGACGAAATCAATCTCAACAGTTGGAACTCTATCAAACAAAGGAAGGGAAATTTCAGCTAAAACAACACGTTTAGACAATCAACTCTTATTGTCGAGTAGTAAACAAACCCGCATTTTTTAAACCATCGTACTCAACTTTTTCATGCTGAATACTGATTATCACCTGTAATTCTCACAGGGTATTTTCACCAGATGCTGTGGAACATCACTCGACCACGGTGTCGTCGCCGTTGGTTATGGTACAGAGAAGGGCAAGGACTACTGGCTCGTCAGGAACTCGTGGGGTAGCTTCTGGGGCGAGGGCGGCTATATCCGGATGGAGCGTAACATCAAGGCAAACAGCGGCAAATGTGGCATCGCCGTGGAGGCTTCGTATCCCCTGAAGACCGGCGCGAACCCTGGCCCGACGCCGCCGTCGCCCGTCCATCCCATCACACTGTCCTCCGTCTGTGACAGCTCCTACACGTGCCCCGCGAGTTGTTTTGGATAATTGAGTCATTAGTTGTATTCAACAGAGAAGTAGTACATATAGTTACAATCCAAACGTGGAGTAGTGGAGATCCTAAAGTCTAGGACTAGCCTAAGAATAAGGAGGAGATGGGGACTAATACAGAACGGTCACAACGTGACATGCCACGTGTGGGAACAGTTCAACACCCCCCGCAGTCGGAACCACGCTCGGAGAGATGTTCAGACTGGCACGAAACTCCTGGAACAACGATGTCGGCAGCCCCTTTGTGAAGATGTCAGCGAACTGGGAGCTGGTCGGGACGTGCAGAACCTTCGCTTCACCGAGATCTACGCGATCACGGACAAAATGCAGGTCTGTCTCGATGTGCTTCGTCCGCTTGTGCTGGACCGGGTTGGACGACATTTACATGGCGCTGACGTTGTCGCAGTAGACCACCTTGGCTTGAGTCGGCGGATGACGAAGCTCATACAAGAGTTGGCGAAGCCAACACGACTCGGCGATGCAGTTCGCAACTGCGCGGTACTCAGCCTCCGCGCTGGAGCCGGAGACTGTGGGCTGCCGACGAGAGGACCAGGAGAGTAGGTTGTTCCCGAGGAATACACAAAACCCGGAGGTAGACTTCCTGGTCTCGGGACAACCAGCCCAATCGGCGTCGGAATAGGCAATGAGGTCGATCGACGAGTGCTTATGGAGTGTCAAGCCGAAATGAGAGGTCCCCTGTATGCACCGTAAGATCCTTTTGATGAGCTGGAAGTGGGAGTCACGGGGATCGTGCATGAAGAGGAAAACTTGGTGGACGGCGTAGGATATATGAGGGCGGGTGAGTGTAAGATACTGTAGCGCGCCCGCAAGACTGCGATAGAGTCTAGGATCGGCAAAACGAGGACCATCGGTAGCGGATAGTTTTTGTTTGGTGTCAATGGGTGTGGTGAAGGGGTGGCAATTTAACATGGTGGCACGGTCAAGAATTTCCAAGGCAAACTGTTGTTGTGACAAGAACAGGCCCTCCGTAGTACGGTGCACATTTATGCCAAGGAAGTGATGGATATCGCCAAGGTCACTCATAGAGAATTCGGAGTTGAGGGAGTGGATAATCTTGTGAAGAAGTGTGGTGGTGTTGGCAGTGAGGATGATTTCATCAACATAAAGGAGCAGATATGCAACGGTGGTGCCACGATGAAGGATAAATAAGGAAGAATCACTTTTGGAAGCTACGAAACCAATGGAGAGAATAAAAGTGGTGAAGCGGTGGAACCATGCACGGGGGGCTTGTTTAAGGCCATAAAGTGATTTATGCATGCGACAAACATGAGAGGAGTGGGTGGAATAGAGAAAACCAGAAGTTTGCTCACAATAGACGGTCTCCTCGAGATGGCCATGAAGAAAGGCGTTCTTCACGTCCAGCTGGTGTATGGGCCAAGAGTGCATGGTGGCGATGCTCAACACAAGACTGATGGTGGCTGGTTTAACAACGGGACTGAAAGTCTCGCCGTAGTCCACACCAGGTTGTCGAGTGAAGCCGCGCAACACCCAACGTGCCTTGTACCGTGCGAGGGAGCCATCAGGACTGAACTTGTGCCGGTAGATCCATTTGCCAGTGACCACGTTAACACCTGCAGGACGAAAAACTAGATACCACGTGTCATTCCGCATTAGTGCATTAAATTCGTCAAGCATAGCATTATACCAGTTAGGATCCTTGAGAGCGGAACGATAATTAGAGGGGATGGGAGAGATGCTTGGATGGGAAGAAGAAGTGAGAGAGAAATTTTGTTTGGGAAGGAAATAGCCGGACTTGCCGCATGTAACCATCTGGTGTGGGTTTTGGGGTGGCTTTAGGGCATGTTCGGTTTGACAGGGATTAATATGGATCGGGAGGTATTGGCAGGGAATTGAACTGCAATCCCTGCTAATCCATGTCAATCCCTCCCAATCTGGGTGTAACCGAACAAGGCCTTACCGGGATGGCGCGGGGTGGCAGAGACTGGAGTGGGGTGCGCGTAGCAGGCGAGGGAGGATGGGGTCGCGCGCTGGGCGGGGCGGATTGCGAGGTGGATGCTGTCGGGGGCGCAGGTGTGGGGGAGCGTAGTGATTGGTGCGGGCTCGGGCGGGAATGGCCGGGAGTGGGCTCGGCGGGCGAGGGGGATTGGGCGGGCCCCAGGGAATCTGGGGGGGCAATGATGGGGCGGCAGAGTGGGCCGGTGTGGTCGAGCTGGTCGGTGGGTTAGGTGGTCTAGGTGGGGGACGCTGGTTGGCTGCATGGCGGTACGAGGTGGGCGCGGTCGGAGGCGCAGGTGGGTTGGCGATCCGAGGAGGATGCGGGGCGACAGGGTGGGTAGCGCAGGTGGGATTTTCTGCGGCTGGTTTTTCAGCAGCATAGGGAAAACAGGTTTCGTCAAAAATGACGTGTCTGGAAACGAAAACACGACACGAGGCCAGATCAAAACAACGATATCCCTTGTGTTCACGGGGGTAACCTAAGAGGATGCATCGAGTGGAGCGAGGTGCGAGTTTATGGGGTGTGGTGGCCGAGAGGTTTGGGTAGCAAAGGCACCCGAATACACGGAGATGATCGTATGTGGGTTGTTGACCGTAGAGGCGGTAGTGGGGAGTGTCGTGATTGATGGAGCACGAGGGGCGGATGTTAAGGAGATGGGTGGCGGTATGAAGTGCTTCGACCCAAAATGGGGGAGGTAAGTTGGCGTGGAGGAGGAGTGTGCGTACGATGTCATTTGCTGTGCGAATGAGGCGTTCAGCCTTGCCGTTTTGGGGAGATGTATGGGGGCACGAGAGGCGAAAAACGACACCGTGTTGAGCAAAGTAGTCACGAAGAGAAGTAGTGAGAAACTCGCCACCATTGTCACATTGCAAACATTGGATATACGCATGGAATTGAGTGCGAACAAAGGCAAAAAAACGCTGAAGTGTAGCACATGTATCGGATTTATTTTTCAAAGGAAACATCCAAGAATAATGAGTAAAATCGTCAAGTACAACCAAATAATATTTGTAACTAGTAAAACTAAGGATGGGAGAGGTCCACAAGTCGCAATGCAGGAGCTGAAAGGCGGCGGTGGTGTGAGAGGTAGAGGTGGGGAAGGGTAATCTAGTGCGATGGCCGAGTTGGCAAGCATGACAAAGCGGGGAGCGACTAGGTGAACTATCATTATTACATGGAGAGAGGAAATCGGCGGGGTAGTGGGTGGTGGAGCTTGGGTGTCCGAGGCGCAGGTGCCATATGTTGTGGGTGGCGGCGAGGAGCGCGGTGGGCTGCGATGACGTGGAGCCGAAGAAGGGGTACAAATCACCCTCGCTATTGCAGTGAAGGAGGGTAGTCTTGGTAGCTAGATCCTTCACGGAAAAACCAAAAGGGTCAAACTCGATAGAGACATAATTATCACGGGTAAATTGACGAACGGAGATCAAATTTTTGACAATTGAAGGTGAGACAAGAACATTTTGTAAGTAAAGGGGAAGGGAGGAGATTTGGACGGAACCAACAGCTAGCACAGGAATGCGGGATCCATCACCGACAATGATATGTTGAGAATTTAAGCCTAAGTTGGAATAAGTGAAGGTCAAGTTACCCATCTTACTGGTGACGTGAGAGGAGGCACCGGAGTCCATGATCCATTCCGGGTTTGAGGTGAGGGAGTTGTTGTTGTTTGCGGCGTGGATCATCGCGGTGTGATCGAAGGCGTACGGTTGTGGCGATGCAGAGTACGGCGAGGCAGGGGGAGGCGCGCTGGCAGCCATCATGACGGGGTAGGCGTGGGAGGTTGCGCATGGCCGGGGCCCGAGGACGCTGGACGCGTTGGGAGGTATCCAGGGAGCGCGGACGGGCGGGAAGGGCGCGCCCATCGGCACGAAGTACCCCAGCCAGGGCTGCTGGGAGGTGCCCGGGCCGGTGCGCTGTCCACCGTGTCCGTATAGGCCGCCCTGGGCACGCTGCGCGCCGTGGCCGCCGTGAGCGCGCTGGCCGCTCGGGGCGCCCTGGCCGCTCTGGCCGGCCTGGCCGGCGCGCTGGTTGTTTTGGATGAAGCCAGGGATGGGGTTCTTCCCTTTGTAGTTGGGGCTGACCCCGGGGTGCCATGCCCGCCCTGGTGACCGCCCTGGTGGCCGCGCTGAGCTCCCTGGCCGTGCTGCGCGCCGTGGCCACGCTGGCCGCCGCCGTGGGCGACGTGAACTTGGGCGGCGTCCGTCTGGGGTTTTTGGGCGTTGTTAACCTCCGCGATCTGGATGCGCGAGAGGGCATCGACGAAGGGAGGGAGTGGTTTAGACACCCGGATCAGCTCGGCCGTGATACTGTACGGATCGCCGAGGCCGTCGAGGAATTGGAGGGTGAGATCCTCGTCACTGACGGGGCGGCCGATCGCGGCGAGATCGTCGGCAAGGCGTTGGAGTTTGCTGGCGTAGGTAGCCACATCCATGTCGTCACGAGGGCAACTACGGAAGGCCTTGCTGAGGTAGACATAGCGGGTCGATTGATGGTTGAAGAAGAATTGATGCAGGCGCGTCCAGGTGGTGTAGGCGAGGCCGTCCGGTCCGGCCACGAGTCGATGGAGATCGTCGGAGAGGGTCGCCATGATCCACATCGAGATGTGGATGTCGACGGCACGCCAGTTGTCATCGGGGTTGCTGGGCGCCGCGCCCTCGGTGACGTGGCCGAGCGCCTTGTACATTGTGAGGAGGAACACGAAGATTTGACGCCACTTGGAGAAGTTCTGCCCTGAGGAGTTGACAGTGAAGTTGATGTAGGCGCCGATGTTGACAGCGAGAATTGGTGGGGAGGGAGTGGGGTGGAGGGAGGGAAAGGAGAGTGGCTGGTTTGTGGCGGCGCCGGTGGTTGGCATCACGGGGAGGGAGTGGTTCATATTGTTCAGATCATAGAGATCGGAGATGTTGTGGGTTGACGCGCTTCCGGCATGCCAGTGCGTTGGGGGAGCGGTGTCCGTGGATCGGAGTCGAGTGGGTTCAGTGGTTGAAAGGAGGAGGAGGTAGTTGAGGGCATGGTGACCTGAGCCGCGGCGGCGCCGGTGGCCATGGCGAGGAGAGGTGAGAGTCGAGCCTGGCGCTAGTTGTATTCAACAGAGAAGTAGTACATATAGTTACAATCCAAACGTGGAGTAGTGGAGATCGTAAAGTCTAGGACTAGCCTCAGGATAAGGAGGAGATGGGGACTAATACAGAACGGTCACAACGTGACATGGCACGTGTGGGAACAGTTCAACACCGCGAGCACGACCTGCTGCTGCGTCTACGAGTGGGGCAATGAGTGCTACGCCTGGAGCTGCTGCGACGATCACCACAGCTGCTGCCCACGTGACTACCCCGTCTTTAACACTCGATATGGAACCTGCAGCGTGGTAAATAGCTCGGCCCGTGTGAATCACCAGTGCAGGTTAATTGCAAGTCTTGGTTACCCTATTATGCTGACTGTTTTTGTTGTTGCCTGGTGAACAGAGCAAGGACAGCCCACTGTCAGTGAAGGCTCTGAAGCCCATCCTGGCCACGCCCACGAAGGCTTTGTCTGGCGGCAGGAAGAGCAGCGCGTAGGCATCTGCATGGTGACTAGTGTTAGCACATTCGACGACAATACTGAATTACTTCTACAAAACGATCACCTGGTGACCCACCCACGAAGGCGTGTCCTCTCAACTATCTCATTTCTCATAGATTGCTCTGTACATAAACCTAAAGTGGGTTCGTTTGTTTACAAAAACCGCCAGATTATGTAATGTTCAGCTCCCTTCCCACGCAGTTTGAAGCTGCCAATTTATTGCAGAATTGATCGTTCAACACGATAAGCAATAATTATGCGTGGTTATTGTGCATGATGATGTGTCTGTTTGTTCCGTGCGTGGTCATTTTACCCTTGTTTCGCCGTCACTGCCCTGAAGCCATTGCCTTCACTCTGAACTTTTCTTGTCTCCAGATCCAGAATTGCCAAATAGCCTTGTTTTGCTCTCACCTTCAGGGATGTTATTTGTGTGATGATGATTTGCCTTGTGCTACAATGTCTTGTGTTTGTATCAGGAGCTTTAGGTTCTTGGATTTGCAGTGTGCGTGTGGAACACTGGGCCATTTTTTTCAAAGGGTATAAGCTCATTCCAGAATCACCGAAGAACATGTTTTGGGTACATTTTTTTTCTTTTGGAGTACTAAGACGGAGATGGAAAGGACGGCACTTAGCTCGGCGTTAGGTAGCTAGGAGCAAAGATAGTACGAGGCAAAGCCAAGACTAAGAGAGGATGAAACAATCAATACGCCAAGGAGAGAGTTTCACTCTTGCCGGCGGGAAAGCTTGACTTTGACTTCAGGATAGCTTTTTCAATGGGGCCAGGTAACGGTTCCAATAGAAAGCGATGCTTACTAGACTAGCTCAAATAAGGCTTTAAATAGTCTCATAACTTATTCACGGAATGCTAAGCTTTATTCATCCAAAATATTCAGGGGTACACGTGTTGGGAAATTGGGGGAATTGCTCTCGATCGCGTTACTTTCAGATGGCAATTTGGTGTTTTACAGCGTAGCAGATGAGGGAGAACAAACCCTAGATGTGCTACGCTATTCTAGAGGTAGTAGTTTGTTTCATCTTACTTTCCCCATCCACCTACTCCCAGCTTATATGTAGCTTATATGTTGCCAGCGAACGGAGGCGAGCGAGACAGTTTTCGCTTCGGCTTACAAGACGGAGAAGAGAAACGGTAAATGGGTAATAAATCTGAGCCGTAAAATGACCGAGCCGACTCCAGCTTCCATTGTGGTGGTCCATCTCTTCCTTAACTCTTGTTGACGAAATAGACAATGGTAGGCCTGACAATGCCCCCTTCTTGAGCAACACCTTGCCCTCAAGGTGAAAATGTTGGGAATGTTTTTTCATAAACTGGACGTCCTCCTAGGTGGCGTCTTCCTCGGCGAGGTTCTCCTAGTGAATCAGCCACTGCGCCGCTGCTTGACCTTGGCGCTAGATCATACAGAGGTATAAGAAGAGCTAGCGGGGATGTCTTTATCTTCCCCTCAAGTGTGACTAGAGGCACGTGTGGCAGAGGAATGGCTTTGCTGCCCAGATGTTTCTTCAGCTGACTCACATGAAAGACATGATGTAAATCGGCTTTGTCTGGGAGTTGTAGCTTGTAAGACAGGTCGCCAATTCATTGCATGATTTTTACCAAATGCATTATGGCGATATGGTTGGATCTTTAGGTAAACCATGTCTAGCCCACCTCCAGGGAGCGCTCAGATCAGCGATGCTGATCAGCAAAGAATTTCATGTGAATTTGAGCTGTTGTAAAATTTGCCTTGAGTTTTACCATCATTTCTGTCATGTCAGTTAGCTGTGTGCTTTTGCCGACAACCAAAATGGAATTGGAATTTCACCGATCTATGGTGGGGTAACCATAGAGGGATTGGAATGGAGTACACTTCAGTGGCGTGTGGTATGATGTATCGTACCAATATTTTGCCAGGTTTAACCATTTGAGCCAATCATTTGGACACTGAAAACCATACTGCGATAAGCTTCCAAGCATTGGTTTATCCGCTCAGTTTGGTCATCTGTCTCCGAATGGTGTGTTGTGCCGAGTCGAACTTCCACTTGTAATGCCTCGAATATCTCCTGATAACTTGCTTGTAAATATTCGGTCCCGGTCAAATATGATTGCCAAAGACATGCCATGAAGCTTCAAGATGTGGTCCAAGAACAACTGAACCACTGTAGTGACATTGTAAGGGTGTGACATCACGACGAAGTGATCATATTTGGTCGGGCGATCCACCACCACTAAAATTATTTCTTTTCCTTGGGAATTTGGCAATGCCTCAATGAAATCTAGGCTGATGTGAGCCCATGCCATATATGCAAGAGGTATTGGTTTTAGCAATCTTGGCTTCTTTAAGTGTTCAGGTTTGGTAAGCTGACATGTGGGACACATTGCAATGTAGTGCTCGATTTGTGTCTTGAGTTTAAGCCAGTTTAAGACCTTTTTCATTCTGTGGTAGGTAGCCCTTGTACCAGAGTGTCCCCCAATGGGATTTTTTTCCATCCTTCATCTTCTCAAATCATCCTTCTCTCGCTACACTTGAAAACTTTTTCCACCTAAAACTTCTCACAATCTTCATTACGAACGTTAGTGCATCAAAATAATAAATCCATTTGGTTCAGTTTCAACACAAGTCAAGAACTCAATTTAAACATTAGCTTCTGTCACAACTTAGTCCCCCCCCCCCCCCGCAAGAACACAAAAGAAAAAGATAAAAAGGCAAATGCAAATATTGGCAGAAATCTATCAAAATAGAACAACTGGTAAACATGAATATTTTTGAGGCACTTCTGTAGCTCAAATCAAAACGTGTGAAACTAATAAAAGTTAGATAACAACCTGGGGCAGGTTCCCAGAAAATATAAAAAAATCTTCGAGTTCTGTCTGAGAGAACTAAGGTTTTTGGTGAAGTGCAAAAATCTGGACAGAAAACAGGAAGTTACACTTTCTTTCAAATAGAGGTTATTCTTGGCACAAAAATGAAATAAAAAGGATAAGGAGAGGTTTCTAAAGATGTAGCAACTTCCAAGACTCAAAGAAAATAAAATAAAACTGATGGAAAACAAGATGAAAACATAGAGAAAACAAAGTGGGTCCCACAACCGCTTTTCTTTAACGTCTTTTAGCTAGGAAATTTATTTTAAGTGACACTTTATTTTTATAATACAGTGGAGGAAACACAACAAATACATATTTTTAGCTGAGTTCATGAGAATATTTACATTGTTGCCATAGGCATGAACACAAGTGTTCAAGGTCGATCCCTAATCAATGCTCACCTTCTTAATCACTTCTCTTTTTGAAAACTTTTAGATAACAAGTAAAACTATTTTTTTTATAATTGATGTTCCCTACCAAACTGGAAGCAAAAGAAACTTAAAACTAAAAGCAAAAAATAACAAGGGTTGTCTCCCAAGCGCTCTTTCTTTATGTCCATTAAGATAGGCTCAACAATTTCAAAGATGCTCACATAAGAAATAAGAATGGAAGCAAAAGAGAGCATCAAGAAGCAAATATGAAACACATTTAAGTCTAACCCACTTCCTATGCATTGGAAAATTGTAAAGAAATAAATTAAAGAAGCGCAAACTAGTAAGCATAAGAAGCCAAAACAAGAACAACTTCAAAAGTTTAAACATAAAGAGAGGTATTTTAGTGACATGAAAATTTCTAAAACCATATTTTCCTCTCTCATAATAATTTTCAGTGGCATCATGAACCAAATCAACAATATAACTATCACACAAAGCATGTTTTTCATGATCTAAAAGCAAATAACTCATATCAAACTCTAAAATAGTGGGATCAAAATTTAAACCATGACATCCTCCAACCCACTTTTAGCAATATTATAACAAGATGATTGATCACTCTAGCATTATAATTTATATTATTAAGTAACATTGGACCATCATCTAGAGCATTATCATATCAATTTTCCAAACAAACTTTCTCGTTATCATGCATATCAATAGTTGGAATAAATAGAGGATTACCATAAGATATATTAAATTAGCAAGGATTATCATAAATAACAGTAGAAAAATCACTTCCACTAGTTTCATTCATAGTAGCATCATGGTCACAAGTATAACAAGTATCATTTTCATGAAAAAGGGATATTTCAAAAGAATGCAAAGATCATCACATTCGTCAATATAGCACTCATCCTCCTTTGGTAAGCATGGAGGGCAATCAAATAATGTTTGATTTAAAGAATTACTCTCAATAGAAGGTAGACATGGGTAGCTACTCCATTATTCATCTTTTTGTTCGTCACTCTCCTCCTCTTTTCATCCAATGAGCTTACAGTTTCAGCAATTTCTTCTTCCATAGGCTCCTTCAAGGCATTAGTCTCTTCCTTTGGGGGAGAGAATCTATTAAGATATTTCATTATATAGCCATTAACATCCTTGTAATTATCAAAGCAATATTCAGTTATATCATAAATCTCATATTTATAAGCAGCATCATTAATATTTTCAAGCAAATAAGCAATTTCGAATGCACTCTTCCAAACAATAAATTCTTCAATTTGTTCCACACTATAAAAGTCATAATTTCCTCTAACATAAGAAACTTTGGTATCATTATCATTATACTCACATTGAAAAGGAAGGTGTTTATACCTCCTACAGTGATACGTCTCCAACGTATCTATAATTTCTGATGCTCCATGATGATATTATGCCAATTGTTACATGTTTTCTCGCTTCTTTATGTCATTTTTACACGTTTTTGGGGACTAACCTATTAACAAGATGCCAAGTTCCAGTTCCCTGTTTTCTGCTGTTTTTTTATTTCAGAAAGGTTGTTCTGGAAATATTCTCGGAATTGGACCCCACAAATCCCGAAGTTCCTATTTTATCTGGAAGTATCCAGAAGACCGAAGAGGACTCCAAGACGGGCACCGGGGGGCCCACACCATGGGGTGGCGCCCCCCTTGGCCGCGCCAGGGGGTGGTGTGGGCTCCTAGGGCTCCACCTCCTTTGCCCTTTCGCCTATTTATTCCTCCCGGATGGAAAACCCTAGACACCTGATAAAAATCCCCGAAAAGTTCCGCAGCCGCCGTCGTCGTCAACCCTAGATCAGGGGGGTTCTGAAGGTGTCTCCCGGCACCCTGCCGGAGAGGAGATCATCACCGGAGGCCTCTTCATCACCATGCCTGCCTCCGGAGTGATGCGTGAGTAGTTCATCCTTGGACTACGGTTCCATAGAAGTAGCTAGATGGTTGTCTTCTCCTCCTATGCCTCAATGTTTAGATCTCGTGAGCTGCCTAACATGATCGAGATTGTTCTTATGTAATTCTATGTGATGTGTTTGCTGGGATCCGATGAATATTGAACTTATGCCAAGTTGATTATAGTCTTTGATTTCATATGTTATTTGTGATCTTGCATGCTTTCCGTTGCTAGTGGTTTCTCTGGCCAAGTAGTTGCTAGTGACTCCAAGAGGGAGTATTTATGCTCGATAGTGGGTTTATGCCTCCTTTTCGCCTGTGCTCGAGTGACAGAAACGTGACGGGGGAGGATGTGTTGTTGCCACTAGGGAGAAAACAGCGGTGTGAGTGCCCGTGTGCACAATCATTGCTTACATTACACAGATTGTTTAATGCGATCATCTGTTGCTTGCAACTTAATGCCCAAGGGGGTTCGAATGATAACCTGGGGGTGGATTATTAGTCATAGATGCAGTTGGATTACGGTCTATGTATATTGTTGTAATGCCCGCACTAAATATCATAGTAGTCATCATGTCATGAATGTGCACTACGGTGCAACCTTTATTTGTCAATTGCCTAGCTGTAATTTGTTCACCCAACATGCTATCTTTTATGGAGATACACCACTAGTGAACCTATGAACCCTGGTCCATTTTCCTACACTGTTAAATAAACCACTACAATTTCTTGCTTTCTTTACTTACGGCAAGCATATATTATTTTCCACACTATACGTGTAATCTTTGTTTTCAGCAAGACCGGTGAGATTGACAACCTCACTGTACCGTTGGGACAAAGTATTTTGGTTGTGTTGTGTGCAGGTTTCGTGTTGTTGCTGACACCGGTGAGTCATCACCACCGTTACTGGCATCAACCTGCCGAAGATCCTCTTTCTCCTACTTGATTGATAACCTTGGTTCTTAACTGAGGGAAATTCTTACCGCTGCACTCATCACACCCTCCTCTTGGGGTTCTGCTATGTGTTGTTGGGAACCCCAATAGGAGGGTGTGATGAGCATAGCGGTAGGAGTTTTCCCCTTAGTTAAGAACCAGGGTTATCAATCCAGTAGGAGAATGAGAATCTTTAGAAGGTTGATGCCACTGACGGTGGTGCCGGCGCTTCACCGGTGTCAGCAACAACGTGGAACTTGTACACAACACAACCAAAATACTTTGCCCCAACGGTACAATGAGGTTGTCAATCTCACTGGTCTTGCTGAAAACAAAGATTAGACGTATAGTGTGGAAAAACAGTGTATGCTTGCAGTAAGTAAAGAAAGCAGGAAATTGTTGTGGTTTGTTTAACAGTGTGGAAAAATGGACCGGGGTTCATAGTTTCACTAGTGGTGTCTCTCCATAAAAGATAGCATATTGGGTGAACAAATTACAGCTGGGCAATTGACAAATAGAGGTTGCACCGTAGTGCACAATATGACATGAAGATTACTATGCTATTTAGTGCGGGCATTACAACAAGATACATAGACCGACATCCATCTACATCTATGACTAATAATCCACCCTCAGTTTATCATCCGAACCCCATCAGGTATTAAGTTGCAAGCAACAAATAATTGCATTAAACAAAGTGTGTAATGTAAGCAATGATTATGCACGCGGGCACTCTCACCGCTCTTTTCTCCCTAATGGCAACAACACATCCTCCCCCTTCACGTTTCTGTCACTCGAGCAAGGCAACAACGAGGTATGAACCCACTGTCGAGCATAAATACTCCCACTTGGAGTCACTAGCAACTACTTGGCTAGAATAGCCACTAGCAACGGAGAGCATGCAAGATCACAAATAACATATGCAAATAAAGACTATAATCAACTTGGCATAATGTCAATATTCATCGGATCCCAGCAAACACAGCATAGAGAATTACATAAGATCAATCTCGATCATGATAGGCAGCTCATGAGATCTAAACATGGAGGCATATGAGGAGAAGACAACCATCTAGCTACAGCTACGAACCCGTAGTCCAAGGATGAACTACTCATGCATCACTCCGGAGGCAGGCATGGTGATGTAGAAGCCTCCGGTGATGATCTCCTCTCCGGCAGGGTGCCGGAAACAGCTTCAGAACCCCCCTTATCTGGGGTTGACGGTGACGGCGGCTCTGGATCTTTTTCGGGGATTTTGACCAGGTGCCTAGGGTTTTCCATCCGAGGGGCTTAAATAGGCGAAAGGGCAAAGGCGGTGGAGGCCGGGGGGCCCTACACCCATAGCTGGCGCGGCCAGGGGGCCGCGCCACCCTATGGTGTGGACCCCCTGCTGCCCCTCTTCGACTCCTCTTCGGTCTTCTGGATGCTTCCGAGAAAAATAGGACTTCCAATTCCGAGAATATTTCCAGAACAACTTTTCTGAAACTAAAAACAACAGAAAACAGGGAACTGGCTCCGTGGCATCTTGTTAATAGGTTAGTCCGGAAAATCGATAAAAATGACATAAATAAGGGAGAAAACATGTAGAAATTGGCATAATATGAACATGGAGCATCAGAAATTAGGGATACGTTTATGACGTATCAAGCATCCCCAGGCTTAGTTCCTACTCATCCTCGAGTAGGTAAACGATAAAACAATAATTTCTGAGGTGGCATGCTACTAACACAAACTTGATCAATATAATGTAAAAAGATATGCACGCTGAGATCATAAAACTTTAAACACATGCATGATAAATAAAACTTTAATAATAAAGCATAGAAATTACTTTGCATCATGAAGAGTAACTCAAAAAAGGATCATGAATAATAATGCAGAAAAAAGTAAACGTTTGTTTCAGGTATAGAGAAAGCATGGCAAAGTGATATTCCGATAGTCCTTAAGAGTGGTGCAAAACATAAATGCCAGGTCACCTTCATAGTTCAAGAGGAAGACTAGAACAAATAATTTAAGAACAAATGATATCACATCATGAAGTAATTATTGATGCTTATGGGACAAATGCACATAGAACTCAGAATGGCAAAAATGCTCTCTCAACTGTGCATAAAGTTAGAAGATGGAGACTCAACATAAAAGTAAAAGAAAGGCCCTTCGCAGAGGGAAGCAGGGATCACTCATGTTCTATAGCTTTTATTTTCTTAAACAGAGGTATTAAAAGTTTGGCACTCCTCCCATCCATCTTTCACAAACCATGGCTAACTGAATCCTCGGGTGCCTGCCAATAATCACATACCGTGGAGGAGTGTCAAAGCAGGAGTTATTTTGAAGGTTTTAAAGATAACACATGTATGCTAATGTCAACGAATGATAAAAAGAAAATACAGTACGTCACAAGTCAACTGGATTCACAAGAGCGGCTCCCATGGTGAAGGACGCAACTGGTGTAGAAGGTCATCCCTCTTTCTCTTTTGTTTACACAATTATGCTTTGACTGATAAATCAGGGGCAAAATAGCGAAGAGAATTTGTTTGCATTAATTTGGAACTGGGCACCCCGCTGCCAGCTCTTCTATCATTTGGATAAGCGTATGAAGCCACTAGTCCAGGGTGTAAAATCCAATCGACAAGTGAGATAAAGATTCTCTATTTACGTCCTCATTAGCAAAAACGGGAACATAAAGCAGGAGTTATTTTGAAGGTTTTAAAGGTCACACATGAGCAATTTACTTGGAATGGCAGTTAAATACCACATGTAGGTAGGTAGGGTGGACACAATGGGAAAAACTTTAGTTTAAGGGAGTTTGGATGCACGGGTAGCTCATACTCAGTACAGGTGGAGGCTAGCAAAAGACTAGGAGCGACAAATCAAGAGAGCATAAGAGCCATAATCATGCATAGCGACATAAGCATCATTAATTAAAACATAAGCAGTATCACAAGTTCAAAAACTAAGTGGTCATGGAGGCTATTCGTGACTGTTTTGTAGTCATAAACATGGTGTGAGCATGCGCCAAGTCAACCAAATAAAACATTCAAAAGAGAATACCATATATTGATGCTTTACTATGACAAGAACAACACATGAATCTTTCAATACATATTAAACACTGTTATCTATTTGAGGCTAACCATGCTACTCAATAACCACAAGGCTTTAAAACTAAAATAACATTTAGCATGGCATGAAAAATTCCTATCCACAGTCTATACAAGCTTCTACTAGTACTGTTATAAATTCTACTTCAAGCAGCTGTTTTTGTTTCTCCCAGCAAGCACCATACAAAACATGCTTTAACAAAAATACTCTTTATGATACAGCAAGAAAACATGAGATTACTCAAATAATACTACTAAAACTAACATCTCTAATAAGAGATGCATGCAAAATAGGAGCTGAATAAATGCAGCAGCCAAACAGAGACTAAGAATAGAACGTATTCTCAAGAAAAAGCGGAGCGTGTCACTCTCCAATAAAAGAATGCTGGGGTCCAACCAAGCTTATTATGAAAGTAAAAACAAACTGAAATCAAAAGCAAAAGCAAAATCAAACTGAAAACATAAATAAAAGACGCTCCAAGTAAATCACATAAGATGCGACCGAATAAAAATATAGTTTCACTTGAAGTGACCTGATAATTTGTTGATGAAGAAGGGGATGCCTTGGGCATCCCCAAGCTTAGACGCTTGAGTCTTCTTGGAATTTTCTTAGATGTACCACCGGGGTATCCCCAAGCTTAGGCTTTTCACTCTTCTTGATCACATCATATCATCCTCTTCTCTTGACCCTTGAAAACTTCCTCCACATCAAAATTCTCACAATCTTCATTAGCAACATTAGTGCAATTAAAATAATAGATTCACATGGTTCAGTTTCAACACAAGTATAACACTCAAAAACACATTAGCTACTGTCACAACTTCTTTCAAAACTCTTTTTCTCAAAAGAACACCAAAAGAAAGAGATTAAGATGCAAATGCGATAAATGGCAGAAATCTGTCAAAAACAGAACAGCAGGTAAAGATCGATTTTTTCAAAAATCTTCTGTTTCTCAAATAAAAAGTGGTCTTATAAGAAAAGTTGCGTATATAACTCAGTATTAAGCACAAAAAAGCTCAGGTCATTTTGAATTTTCTGTGATTTTTAACGGAATTAACAGTGGACAGCAGATATCTGTTTCCTGCGCAGAAATTCGAAATATAGGCTCAACTTTCCACTAGAGGATTTACTTGGCTCAACAAAAACTCAAAAGAAAAGATACAGAAGGGTTGCTAAGGAAATAGACAACACCCAGGTGCAAATAAAACCAAAGAAAACGAAGGAAAACTGAATGAAAAAGAGAAATAAAACGGGTTGTCTCCCGGTAGCGCTTTTCTTTAACGCTTTTCAACTAGGCATAGAAAATCAACTCAAGTATTTTCAAGTGAAGAAGCATCAACATCATATTTTACTCTAATAATAGATTCAAAGGGTAGCTTCATCTTCTTTCTAGGAAAGTGTTCCAAACCTTTCTTGAGGGGAAGTTGATAATTAATACTCCCCTTTTTCATGTCAATAATAGCACCAACAGTTCTAAGAAAAGGTCTTCCCAAAACAATAGGACAAGAAGCATTGAAATCAATGTTCATAACAACAAAATCAACAGGGTCAAGGTTATTATTAACCATAATAAGAACATCATCAATTCTACCAAGTGGTTTCTTCTTAGCATTATCAGCAAGATGAACATCCAAATAACAGTGTTCCCACGGTGGTAAATCAAGCATATCATAAACCTTTTGAGGCATAACAGAGATACTAGCACCAAGATTACACAAAGAATTGAAATCAAAATCATTTAATTTTATCTTAATGATAGGCTCCCAACCATCATCTAATTTTCTAGGGATAGATGTCTCAAGTTTCAGCTTTTCTTCCCTAACTTTTATGAGAGCATTAGTAATATGTTTAGTAAAGGACATATTCATGGCACTAGCATTGGGACTTCTAGCAAGATTTTGTAGAAACATAATAACTTAAGAGATATTGCAATCATCAAAATCAATATTGTTATCATCAAAAGTAATGGAACCATTATCTCCCACATCTCTAAAAATTTCAGCACTTTTATCAGAAACAATTTCAGCAGTTTGAGGCAATTTAGCACGTTTCACCAAAGGAGTAGGGACTTTATTAACACCAACTACTTTACCATTGATAGTAGGAGGTTTACTAGCACTTGGAGCTTCGGTTTTACTAGTGGTTGTGATAGTACAAACTCTAGCAATATTATTCTTTTTAGCCAGTTCATCTTCTCATTCCCACCTAGCACGTAATTCAGCCATCAACCTAACATTGTCATCAATTCGAACTTGAATGGCATTGGTTGCAGCAAAAGGATTATCTTTAATGGTTTCAGTTTTAGCATCCATTTTCTTTATCAAAGAAAGTTGTGCCTCTGACAGGGCCGAAATACTAATCTCAGCACTAGAAATTTTACCTTGCAAACCAGAGATTTCTCTATTCAAATTTCCAATTTGTTGACTAATAGTTCTCAACATAGCAGATTGTTCTTCCATAGTTTTAGTAAACAACTTATTTTGTTCATATTGCATTTGCATAAAGTTCTTAGTTGCTTTTTCAACTTCTACAATCCTTTCCTCACTAGGCATTCCAGATCTACCATAAGAATAACCACTACCACTATTAGGAGGATAGGGTTTATAATTGTTTCCACCAAAATTATTTCTATAAGCATTGTTGTTAAAATTATTATTTCTAGTAAAGTTCACATCAACATGCTCTTCTTGAGCAACCAAAGAGGCTAAAGTAACATTATTTGGATCAACTTGAGCTTTACCATTAACAACCATAAGCATAATTGCATCAAGTCTTTCACTTAAAGAGGAGGTTTCCTCAACAGAATTTACCTTCTTACCTTGTGGAGCTCTCTCGGTGTGCCACTCTGAATAATTTATCATCATATCATCAAGAACCTTTGTTGCATTGCCAAAAGTGATGGACATAAAGGTACCTCCAGCAGCTGAATCCAATAGGTTCATTGAGAAGAAATTCAGCCTGCATAAAAGGTTTGTATAATCATCCAAGTAGTCAGTCCATGAGTGGGACAATTCTTCACCATAGTTTTCATTCTTTCCCAAGCTTTAGCAACATGCTCATTATCAAATTGTTTAAAATTCATTATGTCACTTCTCAGGGATATAATCTTAGCAGGAGGATAATATTTTCCAATGAAAGCATCTTTACACTTAGTCCATGAATCAATACTATTTCTAGGCAAAGATAGCAACCATTCTTTAGCTCTTCCTCTCAAAGAGAAAGGAAATAATTTCAGTTTAATAATATCTCCATCCACATCTTTATATTTTTTCATCTCACATAGTTCAACAAAATTATTAAGGTGGGCAGCAGCATCATCAGTACTAATACCAGAAAATTATGCTTTCATTACAAGATTTAATAAAGCAGGTTTAATCTCATAGAAAGCAGCAGTAGGAGCAGCTGGAGCAATAGGTGTGCAAATAAAATCATTGTTGTTTGTGCTAGTAAAGTCACACAACTTGGTATTCTCAGAGGAACTCATTTTAGCAGAAAAAAAGCAAGCAAGTAAATAACAGCTATGAAGTAAACTAATTTTTTTGTGTTTTTTTGATATAAAGAAATAAAAAATGGACAATAAACAAAATAAAGAGATTGAGAGTGAGAGACTCCCCTTGCCAGAAGACTTCCTTCTCCCCGGCAACGGCGCCAGAAAAATCCTTGCTATGTGTTGTTGGGAACCCCAAGAGGAGGGTGTGATGAGCACAGCGGTAGGAGTATTCCCCTTAGTTAAGAACAAGGGTTATCTATCCAGTAGGAGAAAGAGAATATTCGGAAGGTTGATGCCACTGGCGGTGATGCTGGTGCTTCACCGGTGTCAGCAACAACGTGGAACCTGCACACAACACAACCAAAATACTTTTCCCCAACGGTACAATGAGGTTGTCCTCACCGGTCTTGCTGAAAACAAAGATTGGACGTATAGTGTGGAAAAACAATGTATGCTTGCAATAAGTAAAGAAAGCAGGAAATTGTTGTGGTTTGTTTAACATTGTGGAAAAATGGTCCGGGGTTCATAGTTTCACTAGTGGTGTATCTCCATAAAAGATAGCATGCTGGAACAAATTACAGCTAGGCGATTGACAAATAGCGGTTGCACCATAGTGCACAATATGACATGAAGATTACTATGCTATTTAGTGCGGGCATTACAACAAGATACATAGACCGACATCCATCTACATCTATGACTAATAATCCACCCTCAGGTTATCATCCGAACCCCCTCAGGTATTAAGTTGCAAGCAACAGATAATTGCATTAAACAAAGTGTGTAATGTAAGCAATGATTATGCACGCGGGCACTCTCACCGCTGTTTTCTCCCTAATGGCAACAGCACATCCTCCCCCTTCATGTTTCTGTCACTCGAGCAAGGCAACAAGGAGACATGAACCCACTATCGAGCATAAATACTCCCTCTTGGAGTAACTAGCAACTACTTGGCCAGAATAACCACTAGCAACGGACAGCATGCAAGATCACAAATAACATATGCAAATAAAGACTATAATCAACTTGGCATAAGGTCAATATGTAGCAGCCCAATTTTTCGAAGACAGGAAAAACTTGTTTTCAATAACCCAAAAATCATGGCCAACAAAAACTTTTTAATATATTTGACTAATGCTTGTGTTTCTTTTCTATTGGCTTGTCATTGTGTTTTTGTTTGAGTTTGTTAACAACATTAAAACCAATGGGCAGAACTTTCTTAAAACCCAACCCTTGTGATCAAGTCATGACAAGAAAGCTTATCATCTTCATCCATCACCCTCTTTTGGCAAAAACCTTTTTGAAAATGTATTGATTTTAGAAGAAACCCAAAGGCCAAGTTTTGAGAAAAACAAAAGATAATTTCCAAAACTATATGAAAAGTATTTTGGAGCTAATCATCTGCAACCTGTTTTCAACCAAGATGTGTTTGCAAGTATTTCAAAAACCCCTTCTCACTTCCTTCTTTTGCAAAAACAATAAGAGGGACCATGTTACCCCTGTGTTTTACCTCAATTATATTCTTTTGGAAATAACAACTTTTGAGCTGAACCTATTTACAAAATCCTCTTGTCATGGTATGTCTTGATCACTACCTAAAATTAACACTTGAGAAAAACACCTGGAAATTAAATTGAAGAACTCAGTTGTTTGAGTGATCTTGTGTGTCTTGTTATTTTATCTGCTGGTTGTGTGATCTTATCTTATGTTTGCTTTGAAGTATTTATTTCTGTTTGTTGATGAATGTGTGTTGTTTTAAGTAAATAAAACCTAGTAATAGCAAGATCAAACATCAATATAATATTCGATCACATGTCCATATCACCTTCTGTTTTCTTAAAAGCTTCCAACTTTGGAGACATGTTTCTATGGCAAATCCTGAGCTAATCATCAATGCACCATCATACATCTCATTGTATATATCTATGATATCCATACAATTTATTATTTTGGATATTGAAACTCTTCGGTATCTTCTTTCCAAGTCCTTTAGAAGGCATCCCTAAATGTTGATCATATCTCCTTTATTATGAAGCACCTTGTCCATGTTACTCCAAATCACTCCTTATTGTTTTCAGGTCCAATGAACTTACTCTTGTAATCTCCATGACCTATAAATCACCCCCATATTCGCCATTTATTTTCTAATAGCCATTTAATTATTTATCTCTGATGGTTTTTAGCCTATTAAATAAACCCCTGTTTTCACCCTTTTTCCACTTGGTGCCTCAAATATTTTCAAAGGAGTTGTTTATTAAAAATCACATTTGAGACCTATATTATGTACTCTCTCATCCCAACTCAAAAATATTTTTTTTAAAAGCATTTTAATATTTATTATTTTCCATTTTCCAAAAGGCCAGAAATGGACTTAAAAATATTTTGTGAAGAAAAGTATTTCCTAAAATCCTGGAAAAATTACCCAACATGCCAATGGTCATGTGGGACTTATTTATACAAAAACATTTGGAAGTTGTGTTGAAAATTTTGGAGAAAACATTTAAAAACTATTTCTGCCATTTTTGAATTCCCAAAATTTTGTGAAAGAAATGTTTTTAGAAAACCTTGAGACCACCATCCCTAGACTCAATTTTTCACCCTCTATCCAATGGACATGATATTTCATATTCTATTCAAAATTTTGGTGAAAACAGGAAAAAACCAGCTCTGTTCTTTCTGGACACTGTTGAGTTCATGCCTCTACCAGTCAATCATTGTAATATCTCCACCTCTCTCCTGTTCAGAGCAGTAGTAAATATCTCCCTTAAAATCCTGGACATGGTCTACCTACCCCTACACCTCTCTCTCTTCCTCTAGCTCAGCCACCAACATAGGGACAAGGATGGTGATCACCACCCATTTATCTAATCCACTCCCTCAGTTCATTCCAGGCCGAGCCCTTGCGCCACAAGGCTCTTCGTGCATCATGTGACTCTCTGGAAGAAAACCCACCCCTCTCCTTGTCTTCTTCTCCCTTCCCATGAGCTGGCCATGGCGTCCAGGTCGAGCTCGACACGTCCCTCGCGTTCCGACACCTGGGGCGCATGCCCGAGCTCAACACCACATCAACCATCTCCGCAAGCTCTCCAGGAACTCACCCGTGCCCCCCCCCCCCATTCGTCTCCTCTCGCTCCCCTTCTCCCTCGAGCTGTTGTCAAACACCTGCGGGTGTCTGCGATTTCATTCGGCTCCCACTCGCCTCAAGCCTCCTCCTCCCCTTTCCTCTCTCCATGGAGGATCCCCTTAGCATACCACGCACCACGCACCCTGGACATCACGCCCTCTCTCCTTGAAGCCTGCAACCGAGCCGCCATGGTCGCCGTGAGCGACGTCCACCGAGCTCTGCGGCCAGGCCATCCCGAGCCTCCTCCTTGATTTCTACCGTGCCGCACCACCTCCATCCTCCCCAATCGCACTACCGTACCAAAAACCCCCTCGCATTGTGTCCTGGTCGCAGATCCGGCCCTATAGTATTTTTCCAGCAGGTTGTATTCTCCTTTTTCTACAGCTCTGTTTTCTGATGTTTGGTTTAAACCGAAATAAAAATGTTAAGAAGTGAATCTTTCCTAGCTAAAAATCACAGTTGTAGATCTACTAATTCCTAACCATCTCCAACTTGCAGATCCATGTTTTGTGTTGTATTTCAGGAGAAATAAAATAAATGGCAGAGGCACTCATTAACACCATTTCTTTAATAACATGAGTTTTATGTATCCAAAACATGCAAACTCAACTGTTCTGAGTAGCACTTGAAATTGTCTATCGGTGTCAGTTGACCTTATGTTTACTTGAGCTATTGTGTGAAAATGACATGCATGTTAGTTTTAGGCCAGAGAGCACTTCTGTGAATTATTTAATTTTATTGGTGATGATTTTTTAATTGAATCCAATTGTGTTGGTTTTGTAATGACTAGGAACACCTTATAATAGATTTTCATGATTTTAGGAGTTACATAATAGGCATGGTGGATTATTTAGTGTTTAGCCATTTTCTGCATATTATTGCTATGCCTTTATTAAATTGTGTGTTATATTGTTTTTGTTATAAAATTGGTTCCTAGCATGTGTAGGTTATTAATAAATGTTTGAAATGTGTTTTTGAGTGTGTCATTATCATGTTAAGAAAATGTGTGTGAAAAGCATGTTGTTATAGTATATTTCCATAGGGTTGTTTTCCTAAGTAATATTCGTATAAATCTTGTTATTCTTCTTATGGGTATGATGACTTGCATAAATAATTTAGTATTATTTTCCATAGAATAGCTACTGTTATTCTATCTTATTATACTTGCTTACATGCTTTAGTAATCTCTAGATAAATTTGTCATGCTATAATAGTTTTAGATGATTTTCTGCCATGATGTTGTTATTTGCATGCTTAATTTTTGAGGCATTGATTAGATTGTTATTTTGTTATTACTAGAATGTCTAGGTGTTGTTTTCTCTGTTATTTGGATGCTATCTTACAGATCCATCATGTTATAATAAATCTTGTTTGATGATCTCTTATGGTTATGCATGTCTGCTTGTCTAAATAGCCCTTTTTCATGTCTAGTTTTAACAGTTGTTTTGCTCCATAATTATTTTCATGTATTGAGTGATGCTATGATATGTTTGGTATTGTTTTTTCTCTGTTATTAGGTTGCTTAGCTACTGGTTATATTAATTCTCCATGTTTAGAAAATCATGTGTTACTATGGGCTTGTAGTATTGCTTGATAATATTTTCCTATGCATGTGTAGTTGTTTCTAGATTGTTTTCTTGTTATTTTGCTCATCCTTATGAATTACCAGAGAGTCATTTGACCTTATTTAAGCATGATATGAGAGTGGCACACCCACTGAACTCATGCCATTTTGGTTGAGGATCCATAGCACCTATTCTAGTGTTATTCGTGTGTGTTTTTCTGTGCATGTTTTGCTCGTTGGTGTGCACCCTAGTGATATTATTTGTGAGTGTACTTGTTTGATGAAATGTTTGCTGTATGTTTACTTTTTGTCAAGTTCTTGCCTTTGTTTGGTTCTGATTGGGTGTTTTCCTTTTCGAGTTTACGACGTTAGATAACGAAGACGGTATTATTTCCCGGAGAGGTTTTTATTGCAACTCTTGTTTATTTCAAGAGCAAGACCAAGACCAGTGCCAAAGCAAGCCACTCTAAATGCTTGTTGTTGTTTTACTTATCATTATTTATCATGCATGCTTTACTTCTGAAGTTTTACAAAAGTTTGATTCAAAAACTATTCTTTTAAGTGGACTATACCACTATTGGTTTTATGTATCTAATATGCTATATCCACTTTATAATCTTGGTGTTACCAAGCCCTTTAGATGTTTTAGTATCACCACTTCATTCACTTAAGTCCCCTAGTGGACATTTTAACTTGATGTTTTTGGAAAGCAAAAGCTTGGAAAAACCCCGAGGAAAGGTGGGACCTTGTCCGAGGGAGGTTTGTGAAGAAGGAAATGTTTTCGACTTGTTTTTCCAAAAATGACACATAACCTAGTCTTCGCCGGACAACCAAGCCGTACTGCCACATTACCTCAATATGGGAACAGGGTCTAGCTAATTGCTTGTCGGTGTTAGTCCGTGTCTACCTCAATGTGCTATAGGGGTTAGAGTCCCCCGAACCGAATTGTCGCCAGAAAGGAATAATGGGACATTAACAGTGTGGGATTAAGTTCACTACCGGTTGCAGCGACTGGATCTCCTGCCATGGCGGTGTGTTGTCAGGGGAAACCGGATCGATACGGCTGACTCACTCGGTGCCGGGGAGAACAAACCTAGTTGAAGAGGTAGTCATTTACTAGCGCTGACATAGTGGATGGTTAGGACCAGTTATCTGATGTTTGCATACTGTCTTGGACAGTCCGTGGTTGTTCACGGTGGATGTACTGGATCTTGTGGATTGTATACACCTATGCAGAGTAAAACTATTCAGAATAGCCGCGTCCTCGGATATGGATAGTTGAATGTCCATGTAGCTAGCATTGTGTCAATGTTTTTGAAAAGCTGGAAAAGTGTTCTGGAAATTGTACCTGGGAGGTACGTGGAAAGGGAATGAATGTACCTTTGAGATACTGGAAAAATGATGATGTTGAAGATGTGATCTTCCAAGAAGTTTTGCAAAGAGAAACTTTCTTATACTTAAAATGCTTTATAAAAACCTTGTGGACATGCAATATCTACAAGAGAAATAAAATATCTTTTGAAGTATCTTCTTGAACAAAAACCACTAAAACTTGTGCAACCATGATGTGTCATCAATTCATCATGGCTAGTTGAACCTTTAATTACAGCCTTCCTACCACCTATATGTATGCATACTTGCATGTTTAGCTTTCATTTGGGGTGTCTTGCGAGTACATTCCAATTTACTCACATTGGTTTCGTCCTTGGCTATTGTCTTAGCCAGACTTTGAGCAGAAACCCGGAGAACCAGAAGAAGATGGTGTCGCTGACGGCTATGCGAACTAGGAACGTCTCCGAGACAGTAGCCTGTAGGTAGTCAAGGCATGACTTGGGTTTACCACGAGTGTGTTTTGTAGTCTTCCGATGTTTTTAGTGTGTGTTCCTGCCCTGCGTGGCAGTTGTTTTCAACTGAGTCATGTGACCAGTTGTGTAAGCTGTGTATTCGTGTAGTGGATGTTGTAATCTGCAATGCCAACTCGAGTATGTTGTTCACGACTAACTGATCATGGGATCGTGAATGTATGCATACTGGAGGTCTCGGACTGCTAGTCTGGGGTCCCCACACAATATTCATCGGATCCCAGCAAACACAGCATAGAGAATTACATAAGATCAATCGCGATCATGATAGGCAGCTCACGAGATCTAAACATGGAGGCATATGAGGAGAAGACAACCATCTAGCTACAGCTACGAACCCGTAGTCCAAGGATGAACTACTCACGCATCACTCCGGAGGCAGGCATGGTGATGTAGAAGCCTCCGGTGATGATCTCCTCTCCGGCAGGGTGCCGGAAACAGCTTCAGAACCCCCCCTTATCTGGGGTTGACGGTGACGGCGGCTGTGGAACTTTTTCGGGGATTTTGATCAGGTGCCTAGGGTTTTCCATCCGGGGGGCTTAAATAGGCGAAAGGGCAAAAGCGGTGAAGCCCGGGGGCCCCACACCCATAGCTGGCGCGGCCAGGGGGCGCCACCCTATGGTGTGGCCCCCCTGCTGCCCCTCTTCGACTCCTCTTCGGTCTTCTGGATGCTTCCAGGGAAAATAGGACTTCCGGGCTTCGAATTTTCCAATTCCGAGAATATTTCCAGAACAAATTTTCTGAAACTAAAAACAGCAGAAAACAGGGGACTGCCTCTGTGGCATCTTGTTAATAGGTTAGTCCGGAAAATCGATAAAAATGACATAAATAAGGGAGAAAACATGTAGCAATTGGCATAATATGATCATGGAGCATCAGAAATTAGGGATACGTTTATGAAGTATCAGGTTCCCAACACACAGGAATTTCTGCAAGAAATTTATGCCGTCATTGCCAGCATCATAGAGCAACAATATTTATCAAAGCAATAGGAAACATTAGAGGTAGATCACAAGTTTTTAGCATAATCATTCAATTTATTTATTTGTTCCCATAAGTGTATCCCTTTTTGTGACAAGCGGTGTTCCTTATAATATTTTTGTTGTTCTTCCGCGAGCCCACTATGCCAATAAGATCTAGTTTCAAAGAAATCAACCATTGATAGCAAGAATAATAAAGCAAGTAAAAAAATCAAGAGTGTAATTCCGAAGTGAACTTATAGATAGAGCTATGCTCCGCGGCAACGGCGCCAAAAAATAGTCTTGAGGACCCACAAGTGTAGTGGATCGCAACAGTCTTAGAGGGTAAGTGTAACCCAATTTATTGATTCGACACAAGGGGAGCCAAAGAATGCCTATAAGCCTTTGCAGCTGAGTTGTCAATTCAGCCACGAGAAGCACTTAGCAAATGATATTAGTAACACAATGTGCAATAAAATAGTGGACGGAGTGGTGTTGTGATGTTTCTCTTGCGTTCTCAACACACCTGATACAATGACAATTGTATAGATGTACTTGTTTTAGCGAAAACATAGTTAATATTGTGGAATACGGAGTTAAACAAGTGATATTTTTAATCTGTAATAAACGGACCAGGAATGAAACAAATAGTAAAATCATGTAAAAGAAGTTGCAATAATAGTAAAAGATGGACCAGGTTCACAGGTTCACTAGTGGCAACTCTCCAAACTGTAGAACAAGTGTTGGGTAAAGAAATTACAACTAGGCAATTGACAAATCATGCGGGCATAACAATGTTATTATGACGAGATATAGTTCATGGGCTCTAACATGGTAGGTATTACGTCAAGGCATATAGATCTCTATCCAGCATGCATCTATATCTAATAGTCCACCTCAAAAAATCTATCCAGAAAATCTCTCTGGTATTAAGTTGCAGCAACGAAGTGATTGCTTTGTTTGCAAGAGACAATTACATTAAGAACAATACGTAATGTAAGCAATGGTTCTCATCCTTAGACAAGAGCACCAATGTTTTCCCCTAGTGTCAACAGCACATCCCCACCAGTCACGTTTCTGTCACTGGAGCACGAGTGTAAGGAAGGCATGAACCCACTATCTAGCATAAATACTCCCTCGTGGAGATGCATACAACTATGTGATCAATATAATCATACACATCGGAGAGCATGTAAGAACATATTCAAACACTCTAAGGACCTAAGTGAAGATTCTCATATAATGACATGAACAAAATAATCATAATTCCATGGTTCATCGAATATCAGCAAACACAACACATAGCATTACATCATATGCATCTCTATCATGTGAGGCAGCTCAAGAGACCATGGTATTGAACATCAAGGGGGAGAGAATACCAACTAGCTACTGCTATGAACCCGTAGTACATGGGGGAACTACTCACAAAGCATCATGGAGGAAGAACGGTCGATGGAGATGGCTCCGGGGGCACTTCCCGTCCCGGCAGAGTACCAGAACAGAGAATTATGTCCCCCGACTTAGGGTTTTCGATGGCGGCGGAGCTCGGATGCATTTCTGAAAAAATCGTCGTTTGTTTCTCTGTTTTTAGGTTAAGACTAAATTTATAAGCGAAGTAGCTACGCGAGTCGAGGCGGTGCCAGGGGCATGGGGGCATGGGCCCCACCCTGGGCTGCCCTTCTAGCTCCTTGAGTTTTTCGAAGAATAAAAAATCCTCAAAAATTTACAGCTCATTCCGAGCACTTTGATATTTGACCTACTTCTGCAATGCACAGACAAATAAACAGGAACTGCCATTGGGCATCTTGTTAATAGGTTAGTCCAATAAATGATGGAAACATAGAAAAACATAGGGAAAATATGTAGTAAACAAGCATGGAGCATCAAAAATTATAGATACGTTTGCAACGTATCACATAGGAATAACACTTGTCTATCGTATGAATATCACTTGTTTACCATATGAATGACATGGGATTTACCATTGTAATAGCACTTGTTTACTATATGATTTTCCTTTTTCTAATTAGTTCCCCTATTTCATATATTTAGGCTGGAACTGGTTAATCATTACTGTGATGTTCAACACCGTGGAATGTGGATGGCAGAGAAAAATGAGGTAATAAAATAGGACCATGCTAATTCAAAATTTTAGGTTCCCGCGAATTTGCAATATTCTAACTTATGTTTTTTCTAGTAATTTGGACCCCTCGACTAAGATCGCACGAGGCCTCCAACAAGAAGAAGATGTCATACGATGAGTGGTACGTCCAGAATGTAATCTATGATTTTTTAATTGGTCTATACTTGTTTTATACCAATGCTCTTTGTTTTTAATTTAGTTTTATATAATTTTAATCCATTTTCACGGACTAATCTATTGATAAGATGTCCATTGCCAATTTTCGTTTTTTCTGCTTTTTTTAGAAAACCCTACCAGAAAAAGTCCGAAAAAATCCAAGAAAGGACAGAAAATCTAAAAAAATTTCACGAGACGAAGACGGAGTCCAGACATTTCCCGGAGGAGAGCCACCAGGTGGCCAGGCGGGTTGGGAACAGGAGTTGAGGATAGATGATAAGGAAGTTCAGTGCCAGGAACTTATCAGTAGTGACACTCTTCTCACTGAGATTGGAGAGGAACTTATCAATAGGAACTCATGCAGGTCGTTGTGGGGCCCGTCGAAAGGTGACTTTCGACAATAGCCAAGATGAAAGCGCTCTTTTCGGCGCGGCCAGTGGCGACGGTGCGTTATTTCTGGGATTGAACCAAAACGCGTACTATTAGCCAAAAAAAGGTTAAACAAATATTATTTAAAAAAATTGAGCAATGGCAGCGAGAAAAAGAACTCATGCTACAATTAGCAAAAAAAATGGACTCACACGAACAAAATAGCCCGTTTTCGAGGACCAACTGTGTATTCTTAGAAGGAAACTCAGAAGAAACAGTGTGGCCTGGTAGCCCTAGCCCGGCCATACGGCCAGCCTCACGAAGTTGCGCCAATTCGGCAATTTTCCCACTTGATGGGCCATTCGCAGACTTCCACGAGCGACATGGTCAACTGCTGAACTAAAATATTAGAAAACAAATATCACCCTCCTCTCGAAATAGGTTTTCGCTCCGCTTTAAATAAAGAAACCGCCACAAGAGTCATACAAAGTACCCGATACAACGCACACACAAAGCTGGGGCCACAACACAACAAAGCCCAAAGAAAAGGAAAGCACACACACGCACACACACTCTAGAAGCAAGGGCGAAGGGGGGTGGTGTGGGTAGAGAGGGCGCGCAGACCCAGCAGGAGGGTCCTCAGGTAGGAGCCGAGGCGGAAATACGGCGCGTGGCTACTAGAAGTCTGTCGGTGGAGTCGTTTAGCCGCGCCCTGTCCCGCTGCCTACACAACAGGTGCCACTGCTGCAAGAAGGCCAAGAATTTGAAAAGGGAGTCAGAAGCCCGTCGCAAGAAAATCTTCTCAATCACTATTTTATTGCGGATCGTCCACAAATACCAAGCCATCGCAACAAACACCAACCAGAAGAGGCGTCTGCCTCCTCCTGCGTGGTGTGCCTGGGTTTCTAGGAACTCGCCAAGGTCCGAGGCCTGCCACGCAGGACCTAAGGCCTCCCGAACGAAGTTCCACAGAAACCGGGCCTCGGGACACACAAAGAAAATGTGTGTACTTGATTCAGGGGTCCTGCAGAGGGGACACAGGCCATCCCCAGGGCCGTGGCGCTTGGCCACCTCAATCCCTGAAGGTAGCCTATCACGCAGAAACTGCCACACAAAGATCTTAATCTTCAGGGGCATCGGGGCCTTCCAAAAGGGAGAGGCCCGTGCCCTCGTAGTCCCAGCAAACTGGGACCGGTACGCCGACTTGACCGTGAAGGACCCCGACGGGGCCAAAGACCAAGACACCTGATCTGGGGCCCCCTGGCAGCTCGCTAGGAAGAGCCCCCAACAGCTCCACCCACTCCCCCGCCTCCGCTGGACCAAAGGTGCGCCGTAACGCAATGTCCCAAGACCCCTACCGAAATGCCGTTGCCACCACCAAGGATGGGTCCGCACAAATAGCAAAGAGTCTCGGGAATTCCAGCTGAAGCGGTCGCTCACAGAGCCATGGGTCAAGCCAGAACATGATGCCCCGACCATCCCCAAGGGAGAACCGGCCCCTTCCTAATGTCATGTTTAAGAGAATGGATAGACCTCCAGAATAGAGATCCTTCATGTCTCTCAAGGGCGAGGAGAGGGTGCCCCTGGAGGTATTTAGCTTTGATGAGTTGAAGCCGAAGACCCCCATCCTCCCTAAGAATACGCCAAACCCATCTAAGCATCAGGGCGGTATTTATTTTACGGGATGCCACTATCCCTATGCCCCCCCCCCCCAATCTTTGGGGGCACATACGTCTGCCCACTTAACCATGTGGTATTTTTTACGCCCATTACCATCCTGCCAAAAGAAGCGGGACAACTCCTTATCAAAGGCCGCATGTACCCCTTCCGGCAAGGAGTAAATCCCCATCATATACGATGGAATACTCGAAAGACAGGAACCGATAAGCACGGACTTTCTTCCCTTGGAGGTGAAGCGTCCGCACCAAGGTTCCGCCTTCCGTCTAACTCTCCCCATCTTGGGTTGCAAGTCCTTAATTAGGATCCTAGAGTCGCTCAACGGGACCCCCAGATAGGTAACCGGGAAGGAGGACAACTTGCAATTAAGGTTGTCCGCAATCCGTTGTTGCTTCTCCGGGGGGATAGCCAAGCATTACGACCTCACTCTTGTCAAAGTTAATCTTGAGACCAGACATGGCCTAAAAGAACAATAAGAGGAACTTGAGGTTTGGAATATCCAACCCCGATCCCTCCACCATAATGATGGTATCGTCCACGTATTGCAGGTGGGTGATGCCGCCTCTCGAGATGAGATGCCCTACCACACCGGAGATGTGGACGGCTACCTTGGCTTTATCCAAGATAGCCGCCAGGGTATCCACCGAAAGGTCAAAGAGGATGGGGGAGATCGGATCCCCTTGCCTCACCCCACAGGAGGATCTAAAGTAGGGACCAATATCCCCATTAATATTAATTGCGGTATTGCCACTCATGACGAGTTGCATCACCCATGAAATGAACCGGTCGTCAAAGCCCCGTCGTTGCATAACCTGGCGAAGGAACGACCAATCCAACCGATCGTACGCCTTCTGAAAGTCTAGCTTCAGGAACACTCCTTTATGACGGCGCACCTTTACCTCGTGTACAATCTCATGAAGCGCTAGGATCCCATCATGGATAAAGCGTCCCTTAAGAAAGGTGAACTGAAACGGATGTGTAATACGCTCGGCCACTGGGGCCAAACGCATCGCACAAACCTTGGAGAAGATTGTCGTGGGATAATCACGGCAGATGTTACCGGGGGTAACTGATCTAGGGGCAAGTCGACACAGGTATTTGGGAGAGGGTTTAGCTCGAAAGAGAACATGGCGAAAGCAATCTAAGAACCGGAAAACAACTCGCCGGCTCTCGATATGATTATACTGGATACTCGATAATAGGTGTTACAGTTATGACTTGAATCCCTCTTAGGCGAAGCCCAGGGGTTGGTTTATATAGTACTCATATCCCCCTTGACTTGCCTTACAAAGCGCTTCTCGAGTCCTATTCGAACTCTTCATACGAACCCTAACTTTCTTTACCGTAACCCACAATCCGGGTTACGATCCTTACAAGTCCTGGGCCTTCTAGAAGCTTCTTTGTCCTTAGCCGGACTTGATCCATCCGTCGTTTGGGCCGGATTTCACCTGAGAGTCGGCATACCGGGTTACTATCCCCTCATCAGTAGTCCCCAGAATAGCCTGGGCTTCCAAGATTTACTCTTCGAAGCGCCGGCTATTCCCTACAGAAATATAAAACACAAACATATGAAAATCAGGGCGCAGCGCGCTGATGAATAGCCGTGACTGGTACCAAGGAAGCCAAGTAAAAGCCCGGCTCTCCCTCAAGGGTTCTCCTTTAATCTTCCAGACTCGAGCTTTAGTAAGGAACTCCATGACTTCGCACCTTCTTCGATAATTATTGCTAATACCAGGAAAGAGACTCCCCCCTTCTCTTTTCTCGGGACCATATCTAAGTGCACATAAAGCACGTCTTCAAATTTCAAAATGTCCAACTATTACTCCGCAACCCCCGGGTTTCGCCCGTTAGGATAAGCTTTTCCACCCGGTTTATTATAAATAAGCCCCAGGAGGCAAACTCAACCCTTAACGGCTCACTTTCCCCATTTCTCTTCTCCTCAAGTTCAAGCTCGCAGAGCGCCACCACGGGAACCCCACGCATCTCGCCGGAGCCCATCCGCCTTCGTTTGCGCTCCGCCGCCGCGCGAGCCGCACCGGCTCCCGAATCCACCGTCAAGCCTCCGATTCGCCGGCCAACGACCACGAAAGGACACGAATCTTGCGCCATCTGTCTCCGCAAGGCCTTACTCCAATCTCCTTCAGTAAGTCCCTTACATCCTCCAACTTACCCCCGCAATTTCTTAGTTCTTCCTCTAATTAGATCTGAATCGAGCGGTCCGCAATTTCTCGGGCTGCGCCGGATTAACTCACTGATACTTACCATAAACATTCCTATGGATAGGATTCATAGCTTATATTACTCCCCTAACTCCAGTAATCGTTAATCTGGTCACAATTTTAGAAATAGGATTCCCAATCTAAGCTCGGGCCATCTGAAATTTCCGCCCTTGTTCTCCTTCCTCAGAAAATCTTACTTCTCCGACTCATTCGCAGATGGTAAGCATATAAGCATCCCCCTAACTCCTCCAAACATTTGCTTTTACGGAAAGCTCCATGTATTTTGTAAGGTCACTTGATACCCGGATAAATCATTCTTGACCCAGCGAGGCAATAGCCGGGTTATGTTCAAATTGCGGGTAATTGCTTGCCTGCTAACTTCCAAGTTTTTGTTCCTTACGTCCTTTCCTTCGATGTTTTACCAGGTCAATCCCATGGCACCCAAGAGGCAGGGGAAACAGCCGAATAAGGCTAAATCCACAAGCTCCATATCGGCCAATTGGGGGAAGTCCTCCGTCACCAAGGCCAAGCTGGAGGAGTTGGTCGAGCTTGGAACCCTACCTCCACAGGAGTCTATCCACTGGCGAGTGCCAGGCAATGAAACCCGGCCTTCTCCAGCGACGAATGAGGTAATATGCTTCGTTGAACATGTGACCCGGGGCTTTAGGCCTCCGGGTCACCCCTTCTTCCGTGACGTCCTAGACCATTACAACCTCCGTATCTTCGATATAGGTCCAAACTCCATTTTGAACATCTCCCATTTTATTGTTCTTTCCGAATCTTACTTGTGCACACCGCCAAGTCTAGCCCTCTTCGTCGAACTTTTTCAGTGCAAGCCGTGTCGCGAAAGCGGCGACGGCGCACTTCTCACTTGCGGCGGGGTCTCTATCCAGCGCCGCAAGAACTCCCTGATGCCTCCTATTTCTCTCAATTCCCACGTAAAGCACTGGCAGCTTTCGTACTTCTACTGCCAGGATACCTCTCCACCCGGCGAAAAGAAGTTGCCGGGTTACTCGGAGGGTCAACTTGACATCTCCGAGAAATTCAACGCCTTCGCGTCTGAACCGGACAGGGAGGCGATCTTGCCTTTATTAGCTAGGATCTCCATCTTGTCCGCCCGAGGCCTCATCGGGCTAAACCTGGTGAAGACCTGGGTTAGCTTCCGCATTCAGCCAAACTCCATTCGTGAGAAGCTGATGTGCGAATACTCGGGTCAAACCACGGACCCAATCCGATTCTCCACCCGCACCCTTGCTCCGGGTGACATTAACAAAACAATTAAGGGTTTCCTGACAGAGAAGCTCGAAGTAATCCGGAGCATAGCCGGACTAGAACCTTTTACCCTCGAGAATCCAACCCCTGGAGTAAGTTTTCTGCCTTTTGATTTTGACTTCTAACACTTACTTTTATTCGCTTCTCTTGACTCGATACTAATCACTATCCTGGCATCTTCTCCTCAGGCCGATGATGACTTTTGGACGGTCGACTCCACTCCTAATTCCGAAGACGGGGAGGAGGAAGACGATGCCGTTGACTCGAATGAAGGTACCTACTTGATTCCTTTGCACACGTTATATCCTGCCTTTTCTTCCTCTTTATGCTGTAACTCGGACATTTCTCAGAGCGAGAGGACCAAAGCGAAGAAGAAGAAACGGACAGCAGGGGCGGGTCCACCAGCGAGGAGGAAGAGCCGGAGCCAGCCACCAGAACCGGAACAAAGAGGAAATCCCAGAGGATAGCCCTCCAGGTTTTTACTTCATCCCCTTACACTTTTGGTTTTTTGCTCCCATAACGTCACTCCGGGGCTAACCCCATCTTCACCCCTTTTGATCATAACTGAAGGAGCCACCCATGACTAGGCGCCGAGTAACCCGGAATCATCCGGGCAACGAGACCCCTAACCCGGTTGCTTCGCCGCCCCCGGTTCAACACCCTGGTATTTGTTGTAAACAAAACTTCTTTCCAGTCATTCCTTTGTAACGTAATCCCAGACCTCTCTTGCCATTTCTCAGTCTCTTCCGGGTCTAGTGACGGCTTCCCCTCGGACTTCCCAGTAAACACCGGGTAAACGCCTTTTCCGGATATTATACCGAACTTTCATCCCCTTTCTTTCCATAACCAAAGATTAATTACGCCTTTGCACCTTCTTCAGAGCCACGGTTATTAGTAGCGACCAGGAGGACACCGAAGCTAAAGTCCGGGTCGAGGGCGAGTCGGCTGATGATGCCTTCACTACGGCTGGCGACGAGCAAATGTCGCCACCGGAGCCAGCTAGGCATGACGCCGAGTATCCAATCGCTTCGCACACGAGCGAGAAGGAGAAGGGGGCAGCTTCAAGCGCGGGAGGGGGACCAGACTCCGACATTCGGATGACCCGGGTGCCACCTCCTGTTACAAGAAATGCTCCTTTTCCCACTTTCCAGGTACCCGAGCCATCTAACTCGGATAACGCTGACTTTAACCAGCTGATGAGCGCTCTTCTTGCCATGAAAGCTTCAGAAGGGACTGTCTTAGAACGTATGGCTGCAGCACATCAGGTAATTTTTACTTGATACTCCTTATTATACATCCAGTCCCCAAGTCCCGAGTATAATTTTTTTTTTAATTATCCTCGGTACTTCGCATAGTACTTGCCGGCAATCATTTCCTCAGATAAAATACTCTCGCGATATCCGGCTTACAGCTTCACCCGGCCTTTGCAGGCAGAGATTACTCAGTCAGATGAAGCGTTACTTAAGGCTGAACAGCTCTTGCTGGCTGAAGTTAAGCGTAGGGAGGCCCTTGAAGCGGAGATAAAGACTTTGAAAAAAGATGTCTCCTCATACAAGAAGAAGTACCATGCTGCCCAGTCCTCGCTGAATAACCTGTCGGCTCAGCTTACGGACACTTACCGTATCTTGCTAAGTAAGTTTGCTATTTGCGATTAATTTGCGTACCTCTATCTTGCCGCTGTAATAACCAACATGACTGATATGCTTTCACATGTTCGGATTGCAGGTGCTAACCTTGCTGCTCCGGAGGAGAATGCCATTACTCAAGTAAAAACTCTGAAAACTGTGCTCCGGACGTTTTTTGCCGGCACGAAACTTTTGCTGGATGCTATCAAGTGGCCTTCTGAGGTATACCCGGGCGAGGAGACCCTTATACATGCCTTTTCCACAGCACCTGGATGGATTGAAATACTGAAGCGTTCGTCCTGCCGAATTGGGGTTACCCGGGTTTTAACGCTGGCGAAGGCTTATTTTCCAAAGCTTGACCCGGCGAAGATAGTATCCGGGTTCCCAGAATTTAAAGCCGACGGGTCCAAATTCAAGCCCCAGGATTTCAAAGCTATACAATCTGCGGTACGTCCTTCAGCCGCAGCTTTGGCCGACAAGATGGATCTAAACACAATTATGAGCTCGTATGATTCTGAGGGCAAGGTTATCCTGGTGGAGGCGCCTCCCCCTATTGATATGTTGGACAAATGGTCGACTGATCTGGCTAGGAGGAAGGAAGAGGCTGCAAAGAGGGAAGCAGAACTGGGCGTAAAGCCGTCTACCTCTACCCCAGCCGTGCCTCCGCCTGTTCGTCCAGAAGTGAAGAGCCCGGGTAAAGCTGCTGGTAAGGCCAAGGAGCAAGTCCAAGATTCAGACCCGGAGGACCACTCTCAGGACGCCGAGTAGGACGCTACCCAACGCTTTGTGTTTCTCGAGACTGATATGATTTTTGGTGGTGCGCTTGTGCACCATTGACGCTGATACTATGACTGTATGCTTATTAATCTTATGATAACTCTTTGCCTCCCCTGGCTTTTGATAATCTCGATCCTTGTGTTACTTATAAGCTTATTCTCGATACTTCGAACTCTTGTTTTCAGTTTCCTTTTGAGACTCGGCTAACCGAGTATCGTAGGTTTTGATAGAGGAACCTTTCTTTAAGTCCCCAATACTCGGAAATTAAGGTTTTCAGGCTTGGGTAGTTAAAACAGTTTGTTTCTGTTTCGAAGTCCCCAGTCCCCATGACCCAAAGTACGAGCTATAGGGGCGTGGCCTTTCTCAGATGACATACTGCTGTTTACCAAGCTGAATACCAATATCTGTTTACATAAATACTGAAGTCATGCTTAATATTTGTTGAGTTTCCGGCTTTTTTAGCCTTATACTCTGCATGGACTTGTGGTTTAGATGACCCTTTTGATTATCTTGTACTATAAGCCGGCTTTCGCGTGGATACCATGTCGTTGCGTCTATACGAAAAACAAGATCAAGCAAGCCACACTGGGCTGCATAATTTGATTGTGATCGTACGCGAACAGATCATGCCACTTTAGTGCGAGTCACATCGAGCTTAAGTAAGAATAACCAAGAAATTTGGCTCCTTTGTCCAGTTATAGGATTGCAGCTGTACCCGTTTTTTCGAGTAATCAGCCCCCATAACTCATAGGCATCATGGCCGGGTCTCCGGGTCTTGTGATTACTTATTGAAGCAGATCACCCCCCGGAGACCTATATTCATGTAATGTATTTCGATGATACTGATGTATTGATAGTAACAATGTTACTTACTTGTAACTGAAGCAAAGACCATGATAAGACTCGAAACCATCTTCTTTTATTGATAAAAATTTCTTTTTTGATTCAGCAGGCCGCCTCATTAAAAACCTTCCAGTCCCCTTAGGTACCCTGGATAGGAAAAGAGTGCGTATGAAACCTGCCGCCCATTACACTGCTTTAGTTATTCTCGAGAATCGGCCTCGCGTTGATACGGCCGATGCACATTCTCCACTTGCTATGCCCTTTCGTAATGAGTACCGGATTTGCTAGCCAGTCCGGGTATATCTTCCTTGGAACGTGATCAGCTGCGGACGGTGGTACGCCTTCTTCTTCCCTGCTGAGAGTTTTGAAAGTATTGCTCCTGATGAAGCCTACCATCTTAGGGTTTTGTTCTGCCCTAACTTTTGCTTTGTCCCCCTCAGGGGTTGGCTTTTTTGACGTTGTCCTCTCTTCTAGGTCTACCTGAGAACGATAATGTTTGAGCTCTTCCTTCCTGCAGGCTTGCTCGGCCATTGCCGCGTCTCCCTCATCGCACTCAGCTGCTATATCCCGGTTTCCGTGTATTGTAATGGTCTTCTTGGGACCCGGGATTTTCAGTTGTAGGTACACATAACACGGTCTTGCCATGAACTTGGCATAAGCCGGCCTTCCAAACAATGCATGATAAGGACTGCGCAACTTTACTACCTCAAAGGTAAGCCACTCGACTCGATAATTATCCTTTGACTCTCCAAAAGCTACTTCCAGTGCCACCTTTCCTTCAGGGCATGCTGAGTGACCCGGCACTATCCCGTGAAAAACTGTTGTACTCTTTTGCAGCTGCGATTCCTTTAAGCCCATTCGCAGAAAAGTTTCCCAGTACAGGATATTGATACTACTTCCTCCATCCATCAGGACTTTTTTCAGCTCGTAGCCGTTGACCTGTGGTGCCACTACCAAAGCTAAGACTCCCGGGTGATCAACTCTATCCGGGTGATCCTTCCTGCTCCATGTTACCTCTTGTTCTGACCACCTCAAATACCTTGGAACAGCGGAAGAGACCGAATTAACTGCTTGTTTCAGTATCTTCTTATCCTTGTTAGAGCCTCCTGTAGTGTGCACATGATATTGACCCAGCTGTTTGGGGTTAGCTTGAAAACCTCCTGCTCCATTTTGATTGTTACCTTGATTTCCAGCTGGCGGATTGCCGGCTGGGGGCGGCCCATTACCCAAGTTTCCACCTAGACCCGGACCTCCTCCCCGGCCCGCACCTCGCATAGCTCTGTTCACTTCTTCGTTCTTCCACCTTTGTAAGTCGGCACATTGCTCTAGTGAATGATTGGCCGGCTTGCCATTCCTGCTATGCTTCGGGCACGCCATCCTAAATATGTCCCAACTGTTGCTTGGTCTTGGAGGTCCTTGGTAGTGTCCCCCATTGTGATTCCCAGTATTAAAATTCCCTTCGGATCTAGGTCTTGAAGACCCGGCCTCCGTGTTGGCTACAAACTCGGAATTCCCGTCGAACGGGCGCTTGTTTTGGCTACTTCCATTATTGTTTGGCGCCGACCCATTGCCGGTTTTCCCGCTGCTACTTGCGTTTGCTTTTGCTTTCTTGTCGTCAACTTCCTCCTCTGTGGTATCCGTTGCAGCGTGTTTGTTGCACGCATCCATTAACTCTCCCATTGTAACCTCCGCTGCATTCCTACTAGATTTCATGCGAGTTAGCTTTTGTACCAAAGGAACGTACTTACATGTTTTTGCCATAGCTTGTAGCGCGTCCTTAGGCTGGATATCCGTAGACGAGTGGAGTATCTCCATAACCCGGCGTACCCAGCTGCGTGCCGATTCTCCTTTCTTCTGAACGCATCTTTCTAAATCATCAATAGTAAATAACTTTCTGCATGTCCCATGAAAGTGCTTGATGAATGCGGTCTTTAGCTCCTCCCACGATTTGATCGATTTTTCCGGTAGGTTGGTGAACCATAACTTTGCTGCTCCCTCTGACATCATTAAGTACATGAATTTGGCTTGGAGATTCTCGGATGCGTTGCGAATTGACATTGCCATCTCGTAGCTGCTTAACCATGTTTCCGGATCCATTGTTGGCTCATAATTTACTACTTTCCCCGGTTCTTTGAACTTCTCCGGGTAAGGTTCTGCTCTGATATCGTCCGAAAGGCACTTTGGCCCCGCAAGGGTGGTTGGGGCCGGTCTTGCCCGGGAAACGCGTGACCTGGCTGGGGGTACCGCGGGGTGCGGCACCACTGGTAACTCGTGCGCTGCAGACCCGGCCCCGGCTCTTCTGGCTCTGGAACTGTTCACCACCGCCTGCGCTGCTGATACTACTGGTGCTGTCTGGATACGCGGTGGAGGCGGCATTTGCTGCTGCTCTTCCCTTCGTTGCGCCGCATTCGTTTGAACATGGCCCTGTTGCTGGCTGGCGTACGGCGTCCCATGCATCCCGCTCCTATGATCCGGATAATTAGCTTGCTGTGCTACCGCGGTGTGTAGTAGATCGATTGCTCGTCGGGTTCCTTCCGCATGAGGCGAGTCTCCCACAGGGATCTGGTTTAATGCGAGCGTTGCTGCGTACACGTTGTCCATGGGATTGTTGTAATGACCTGCTGGTGTGCGGAATCGCGATGGTGGTGGCGGCATGGTATTGCCGGCTGTCGCCCCTGTCTGTGGCAAAGGTAACCCGGCTGGCGCGCTTACCGGATGTGCTCCCGTTGAAGGTCGCGGTATGGTCCCTTGGTTCGTCGGCGGAATCGGCTGATCTTGAGGCGTGAACACCAGGGCGGTCGGGTTAATAACCCCTCCTGTTGCCGGCAGCATAGTTCGGTGCCTTTGGTGCATCCTTGTCGTTTCCTCCCGGAGCCGGGTTTCTCGGTCATCCAATTCGCGCTGCCGCGCGGCCATCCCCTGCCTTTCTGCTTCCACTTGCCTTCTTTGCTGCTCCAATGCACGACGAGCTACGTCCAGGTCTCTTACACGTTCTGCCGCGTTTTCCGGGGTAATAACTGTGGCCAAGACTGTGGGGTCCAAAATCAAGTTATTATCAAACAGAGCCGGGTGACGCGGGTTTGAGGGTCCCGCCCCCGGTGTCCGGTTTGCTTGGAACCCGAACATATCTGCGTGTCGCTCCTCGTCCGCTGGGCGACTGGTGACAGACGCCGACTCTCCATCGACTTGGGCCAAGACCGGGTCAACTGGTCCTTGCTGCTGAGCCGCTGCCTGAACCGCCCCAGCTGGTGCCGCGGCCGCGTTTTCTTGATTGAGATTGGTCGCGGGAGCCGCATAAACTGCAACCCGGCGCATGATGCCCGGTGTAGATTCGTACTGTTCTTCCTCGCTGGTTTCCCTTTCATATCGATCCTCCGACAAATCCCGTATAGACTCGGTATCATCCTCCCTCTCTATCTGACCCGTTGTTCCAATCGATTCTTCTTTTCCCGATCGGACATACGCGTCTTCCCCTGACATAGAATCAGATCCAACATTATCACAATTCGAACTGGAAGTACATATCATACCGATGAAGACGTTGATGCTGCCGACTGTCACGATGGATCCGGTTTCGAGGTGGTCCGACTCTGGCCCCCAGCCAGAATCGTCTACCATCTTCTCTCCTTTGCCGTTGACGTAGATTTCTCCGACGATGAGGTTCTTCATGCTCTTCCGAGCTTCTCCCGTGATGTAAACACCTTTGGACGCAGGCCCCACGGTGGGCGCCAACTGTCGTGGGATAATCACGGCAGATGTTACCGGGGGTAACTGATCTAGGGGCAAGTCGACACAGGTATTTGGGAGAGGGTTTAGCTCGAAAGAGAACATGGCGAAAGCAATCTAAGAACCGGAAAACAACTCGCCGGCTCTCGATATGATTACACTGGATACTCGATAATAGGTGTTACAGTTATGACTTGAATCCCTCTTAGGCGAAGCCCAGGGGTTGGTTTATATAGTACTCATATCCCCCTTGACTTGCCTTACAAAGCGCTTCTCGAGTCCTATTCGAACTCTTCATACGAACCCTAACTTTCTTTACCGTAACCCACAATCCGGGTTACGATCCTTACAAGTCCTGGGCCTTCTAGAAGCTTCTTTGTCCTTAGCCGGACTTGATCCATCCGTCGTTTGGGCCGGATTTCACCTGAGAGTCGGCATACCGGGTTACTATCCCCTCATCAAAGATCCTCTGGATAACATTAATAACCGTGATGGGCCTAAATTGCCGGATATCCGTTGCCCCAGGGATTTTTGGGATCAGGGTTATCATGCCATAGTTTAGGCGCGACATAACTAAGGTCCCAGTATAAAATTCCTGGAACATCGGCACAATAGCCGCCTGGATAGTCTTCCAGAACTTCTGGAAGAAATAAACCGGGAGACCATCCGGCCCCGGGGCCGAGCATACTTTCATCTCCATCACCGCCCCGTGAACCTCCTCGGGAAGAAAAGGGAGCAAACGTTTCTCGTTCTCAGCCGCGGTAACTAGGGCTCCCTCGGGCCACGAGGGGTCAGCCAACGCTACCCCAGTGTGAGGGGAAGCCATAAAAAGGTCCTTATAGAAGGAGTAGATATGGGCAGAGATGTCCTCAACCGCCTCCAGCAAGATGCCATCTGCCCAGAGTAATGGGATAGAGCACATCCGTCGCCGCCCATTAGCAATAGCATGGAAATAGGCGGTATTGGACTCTCCCTTGGGAATCCAGTTCTAACGGCTACGCTGGCGCAGAACACCTTCTCCCCTTGTAGATCCCCATAAGGGAGGTCTCAAGGCCGCACTGCTGACCCACCCTTCCGCCGCCAAATCAAACGCTTGAATTTGACCCAGCAAGGAGGCTTATACGGATCTCAGCTTTTCAGGTTCGTCATAGTTACCGCGTGGCGAGAAATCACACTCCTCTTACTCCTGTCTCCTGAAAAATAAATATCACACTCCTCTCAAGGAAACACAAAACTAAAATATCACACGGTAGGTTTCTCTGTTCGTTCAGTGACCACTAATATAACACATTGCCATGCGTTAACCGAGTGAAATGAAATACTCAACTATCAATAGAGGACAAATGCATGGATATTCAGTTCTCCGATTTCTTTTTTCTGAATCCGCATTTACTTTTTGAAAAAAATCGAAAAAATATATCATGCGTAAATAATATCGAGATCTGCCATTTTGTAAAATTTTAATCTAAAATTCGTTGTATTTTGGCCTAGACAGAAAAGATAAATGTTCAGATCTGGATGGGCGAATAGTACACGGCTTAAAAAATTAAAATCTTGCCAGATTCATCATTTTGTGTGGCCAAGAATAATACGAATTTTGAGTTTAAAATTTAGACATCGACGGATCTCGAATTTATCTACACCTATGATTTTTTTTCGAATTTTTTGAAACACAAAATCGTGAATTCAATTATTTTTGGAAACCGAGCTACATGTAGCCTTCAAAACGCTGTGTCCATGGCGCTACCTGTCACGTAAGGTTTACAATCTGATGATCGACCAGCAAGCCAGCAGATCTTCAAAAAAAAAAAAAAAAAAGCCAGCAGTCTGGATGAGCTTGAGCTACAAACGCCGGATTGCTGGTACCTACTGCTGTTCAATTATTGGTGGCGAGTCCGACGCAGGAAACGGGACGGAATCGGCCGGTGAGGGGTCAACATAGCGTCACGTCCAATTCTCGGTCGGCCGGTCCACGCCGGCGGCCTAACCTTAACGTTGCGCTAGCAGTTAGTAGCAGCCCTACGTTATCAAGCATGTACACACGGAAGCTCATTCGTAATATACAGCTCAGTAGCTTGCTCTCGGACAAATCCCTTTCCTGGCCGCCGCCGCCGGCTACCGAGCTCGTTGACAAAGGAAGCAACAAAACTACGTACAAAACGTACTCCGTACTCTACAGCAAACGGATTCGGACCAGCTTCTAAGGCTGGTGCCAGTGGAGGCGTTAGGGAGGGGCGGGAGTGGCCTTCCCGCCCGAGGCGGGGCGAGAGGAGGCGGTAGGGGCGGGCGATTGGTGCCGCCGGGCGGCTGCCCTGGCGCCCGGCGCTAGGCCGGTGTCGCCCGGCCTCCAGCCCGCGTTGGCGGGGCGGTAGGAGGGAGGCGGGGCGAGGGGGGGCGAGTGGGTGGGCGGCGCAATGGCGGTGGCGGGCGATAGGATCCAGTCCAGAGGTAGAAGACAAGGACATTTTGTCCATAACCCCCTGTCCTCTCGGAAATTTCACAACAAAGTCCTTTTCTCTTTGAAAACTAAAGAGAAAACAAAGTTTTCTGGGCCTTTTTGTAAAGTAAAATTTTGGCAAAAATATGTTTTGGAAACCTTGTGAAATTTCCAACAATACCATGTGTTTCTTTAGTCAATTTGAATTATTTTTCAATACAAGATTTTGGAAACCAAAATAAGTACTATTTTTCAATACAATACGTGGAGGAGAGAGAAAAGCTGATGTGGCAGAGAGAGAATCTTACAGCCCGGGCTATAGCCCGTGCACTGGCACCGTGCCCGTGAGAGTGGCGTGATAGTGGTGAGAGAAGGTGACGTGACGGGGCTATAGCCCGTGAATAGTGGGCGGTGCATTGGCACCAGCCTAACGGAAATCGCCGAACTGTGCAAATGTTTCAGCTTTCGAGCTTCGTTCAAGAACCGACGAAATTTGTTCCACTATTTTTAGCCAGAAAAAGGGCCGACAGATTGACAAACTGCAGCCGGTAAAAAGCGCGTGTGCACGTACTAATCGTACAGAAACCTACTGAACCTCAGAACAAGTCAATTCCTAGATAATTCTGACCGCGTCCAACAAAGCTACTCCCTCCGTTCATAAATAGATGATTTCCATTGTTGGAAATATGAGCAATTTACCACTTAATTTAATTAATAAAAACAGTAGGTAAAGCAAAACTGCAATTGCAATAGTCAAACTAGTCATTTGAATTTTCAGAGAGTAGACAAAAGGCATGCATAGTTTAATCACCCGAATTTCCAGAGAGTAGGCAAAAGGCATGCATAGTCTAGAATTTGGGGAAATCAAATCTACTACAATTGCTAGAACTAGGAACTCTAGTAGGATCTGAAACATGAGAATGAACAGAGAAGACATGAACACATACTGGACAGGAACTGGTGCAGCAGTGGGGTCGTTGTTGACGTTGTCGCCCATATCGTCGAAGAGATCGTCGACTTCCGGGAAGAAGTCGTCGTTCGGGAAGATGTCGTTGTCGTCCGTGATGAAGAAGCCAGTAGTCACACAGAGCGCTCCCCAAAAACCTTATCGCCCTTCTCCCGTACAGGACTCGAAGTAGCGCAGTTTCGGAGGCCTACTGTCCCGACCGGCGGTGCACGCCGCAGGCCAGGATGGGGAAGACTTGAGCGGTGGCGCAAGGCTCTGGAAATGAGAAGGCAGTGTATCTGTTGTGCGTATCTCTGAAGAGGAGCGACCTCTGGTTTTATAGGCACAGAGCAGGAGCCGAACAGGCCACGCGAGAAGATGAAACAAAGAGTCGGGAAGGCAAACAGGCATCAGCCGAAACTGAGCAGCCTTCGTAATAAAAACCCACTGGGCAAAACGTTTCAGATTCTTGCGCCCTTCATAATTCTAATTCATGCGTGTGGCAAAATTAAGAGAGAGCGGCTCTCGGCTCGAGGCATTCCCGCGGCGCGTCGTGACGAGGCGAGCGGCGGCGTCGTCGGAGGAGGAGCGCGCGTGTGTCCAGCTCCTATTCCCTCCTATTCTTTTCTCTTTTTACAAGGAGTGTGAAAACCTCCCCTTATAAACTGCTCCAACTCTCCTTCAACTAGCAATGTGGGACTAAAGTTTTGTCCTACCCTTTGCCTTGCATGAATGGGCCAAGTGGGCCTCTAGAATTTATTAGAAATTTTGGAATATTAAATGGGCTGGTCAAATCTGGGCAAAAATTTCAACATCCATTTGATCAAATGTAAATGTACGTAGACACTAAAACATGTCTACGTATATTCACTTTTGGACAAATGGAAGTCGTCTATTTGTGAACGGGGGAGCATGCATTTCCTTCAGCGTGAGGATCCATCAGACGAAGTTCGACCCCTGTCTAAACCTCGACGTGACAAGATGAACATTTTCCAACAGCACACACTAAAAAGAGCGAAAGCGTTCTCGACAACACATATCGCCCTCTAACCACGGCACAATTTCTCTCCAAATTCTCCTATTCAAATTGGTGCCCTTTTTTTAGATAACACACAATAATGCTCAGTTTTGAATTAACGAAGCTCAGAGTTTTACAACGCCAATTACAGATGAAACAAAGTGTTGATGAGATCCTCTAACAAAGCCGACCAAGGACAATTTAAAAGGAAAAAATGGCTATACTACGCCGAGCACAGATCCTTGCGTCACCAGTGAAGACAGCACCACAACTAGCACATAGCTTGACATCGAAGAGGAAAGCCGGAGACGAAAGACCAGAGCTTTCAGCAGATGTCGACCACGAAGGAGAGGATGTCGAGCATTACATCGTCGAATGGAGACCACAACATCGGCACTGACGAGCACCAAACCCTTGCGTAGAGCAGCCAGCCTCCCAAGTCGCGGGATCGGACAGAACCACCAACGGCGTACACCAAATCCTTGCGTAAATCGGCAAGCCACCAGAGGGGCGGGAAGGGACCACCGTGTCCGCCAGAAGTGCCTCCACCAAGGCACAAGACCTGGACAACTTCACTTCGGATCGTCGGCCACGAGAAGGAACCAGCTTTGCACTCAAACATCCATCGCGAAGCAAGAAAACCCCGGCTCCATGATGGTGCCTCTAAGGAGGTCACCACGTAGAAACGTCGCCACCGTCAGGTCAAAGACAGTTTTCACCCGGAGAATACACGAACGAGGTGGGTGAAAGAACATTTTAGTTATCCCTTGTTTGGTTTTGTGTGTTAGACAACAACAGTGGTGATTACCTAATTGTGTCTCAAGTGATACATGTGCTTTGATAAATAATCCATGAAAGCATTGCACTCAAAAAGCAAAGAAGAGCAAGATCCAGCATGTCTGTCAAATGCGGGCCGGAAATTTCGGGGTTCCTAGCCGGAGACTCCGGTGTGAAATAACCGGAGTATCCTGGCTCCGAGTAACCAGAGGCTCCGGTCTCACCTTTCAGCGTGTTGGTGAAACTCGCATATGCCCCCTTTGGAGTATGGCCAGAGTACCCCCGGAGACTCTAGTCCGCTTGTTCTACAACTTGGTGAAACTCGCAGAAGGCCTCTCCCGAGTATCCCCGGAGGCACCTTGGAAACTTTGGAAGTTTCCAGCCCAGGTCGGAGACTCTGGGGTTAATGAGTCCGCAACGGCTAGAATTGGGAGAGGGTATAAATACGCCCCTCTCCATCTTCCCCAAGAAGGCAGCTCGTCCAGCATTGAAGTCCACCATTATTGAGCTCACCTACATCAAGAAATCTCCCAATCCCTCCACCCAAATTTGTTGATCTTCAGAGGATTGAAGGAGAAGGCTGATGGCTCTATTTTTTGTGTTATTTTCTCTAGCCATTCCCCTTGTTTTGTTTGATCTCCATATGGTTTTCACTCCTACACTAACCCAAACATTGCTATGTTTGGAGATGTTTTATTTCATCATGAGATTTCAGGAATACTACTAAGAAGAAAAGAAATGGTGCATATTAATGATAATTCGAGGAAAAAAAGCAACTCTGGAAAAAGGGAATTCAGAATTAATTCGCAAAAGCTTTTAACGACCTCGGTACGGTCAGTATCGGCCGTACCACTCACAGTACCACTAGCCACCGCCTCCAGCACATCAAAAGGAACGACTTTCATGAAGAGACCAGAGACAAAAAATACACAACCACCGCCAGAAGACTCAAAAGGAAGAAGAAAAAGATTCGGAGAGGAGAAGGCATGTCTGATCCTGCCGGAGATCGTTCTCTTCAACGCCATCCACCACACCATCTGTCCAGTCTTCTTAGTCAGGTTCATGGCCGGGGGTGCCATAAGCCTACTAGTAGAACCGTGGGTGGAAACATGGAAGTACTAGAAACAAGGGCACATTTTACCCAGGTTCGGTACGTTGCAACTGTGGCGGCTATCCTACTCCTGCAATCTCACTAAATCAGGGCTGAAGCCTGAAATATACAAAGTACAACTGTGAGTATGGTTTCTCTAACTCGGCGAGGATGAACTTCCCCGCGAGTTGGCTTCTAGCTATTCGAAACTTTGTTTTCTCTTGTCTTTTTATTCTCTTGCTCCCGTTTGGCTTTATATAGATAGTCGGACTAGGGTTTACAGAAAGGAAACCTAAAAGGTTACGGAAAGTAATACTATCTTGGAAAGTAAGGCATCCGATTCTTCTCCAAGCCGTACCACGTAGTGGGCCGTGGTCCTGGTTCTTCTAGAATCTGAATCCGTACGCATCATCTTACTGGGCCGCCCTATGGACCTTGCTCCATCACCTGCGGGCCACCCTGGTAATCCGGCCTTCGGCCAATGCCGGACATACCCCTAATTGGCATATATCCAACAGTAGCCCCCAAGGAGAATGAAGACTTCATCTTTCCGTCTTTTTTTGATTTGTACTCTTTTCAGAAAAGTCGGCGTTTTAGTCTTGAATCTTCTTTCATTGAAACTTTTAATGCCAAACTCGGATTTCCGAAGTCTAGAATTTCTTCCACGAATCTTCACAGAGAAGGAACATGTGATGTAAGCGAGGAAATTATGCTCCCGTCACGAACGTTTGGTTTCAGTCAAAAGACTCAAACCGTATTTCTGACAGATTTTGCGCGAGAAACAAGGAGATAGACATTATCGCCATGTCTCCTCATATCCCGAATTTTTCAGCGTGACACGCGTCAATGATCTCAGCGTAAAAGGCTATAAATAGCCCGCCTCGGCTCCTCCAGTCATTCTTCTCTTCTTCCACCTCGAGCACTTCCAGAGCACCACTGCGCACTCCGCGATTTCGAGAGAGAAGAGAACGAGCAAAAGCCTCACCGGAGAACCAAACATTGGCGATCGGAGCTCTATTCCACGGCTGCGCCACCAAGAAATGGCAACTGGGAGCCCTTCGTATCTTCCCGAGCCCACGGTGGAGATCCTCTCTCCCTCTGCTTCGTCGGCTCCCCCGAGCACCTCCACGAGCGCACCGGAGATTCCCGTGAGCGCATCGGCGGGTGGAGATCTTGGCTCCACGGCCGGAACCATGCCGCTGCCCTCCTCCGTTCCTCCGCCCCTCCCGTCTCTGAGTCTGAGACGGGGAGTCCTCTACCCGCACAGGCGATACCATGGTGGTTTCCACCACCACCGGAGGCGGGGAAGAAGAAGGCAAAGACTCGGGCAATTGGACTCAGTGCAACACCGCGTTGGCTCTGATGAGGAGCCTGGAAAAAGTCGGATTCCTCGCCAAAGACAAATGGCGCGTAGACGAAGACGACATCGAGCCGTCGCCGAAGGACTGGGAACGGGTCATCCTCGCCTCTCACGTTTTGCGAGGAATGGGTTTTCCACCTTCCGCCTTCTTTCTACAGGTTCTGAATCATTACGGGGTTCAACCCCATAATCTCCCTCCCAATTCCATTCTTTATATCGCCGGGTTCCAGGCTTTATTTGAAGGATATTTAGGCATAGAACCTAGGCTCGACTTTTTCCAATACTGCTTCAATGTGAAGCGAAACACCTCAGACGGTTTTCTCCCAACACTGGGAACCATATCCTTTAACCTACGTAGGTTTAGGGAAATATGGTTCCCGGAAATCAAAACATCAGAATCCGTCAAATTCTGTATGGGTTCTTTCTTTTATTACACAGATGTTCCGTTTCCTGGAAAGAAGACGGGCATTCCGCCTTTCGAAAATACTTCTGCCACTCCCAGAAACAACTGTGCTTTAGACGCAGTCCAGGTTCTTCCCGCGGACCTGCTGCGGATGAAAATGCGGATCGTGAAACTCGTTGTTTCTTCTCCTCCTTTAACCGGCATGGACATAGTCCTTTGGTGGCTTAGAAGGAGGATTGAGCCTCTCGCTTTCCACGGTGGTCGTCTTCTCTGAGAGTACACGGGGCCGGACGACGTGATGAGAGTGATTAAGAAGGCCATGTCCGAGAAGGAGTTCAATAAGCATGTTAACCATTTGGTGGTTACTCGTGATCGGTACGAGGAAAGCCTACCAATGTTTAACGCGGAAAATCCTCCTCAGAAGGTATACTTTTATCTTCTGTCTTTTGGGAAGGTTTTTATACTTTTCCTTTCACGAATGCATACTAGAAACGTATCCGTGTTTTTTTTTAGCTTGAGACTCTCTCAGAGGATCAGCTCGTCTCTGCAGCGGAGGAGGCGGAACTAAAACCCCGCTTTTCAGCGGCCGGTGGACACAAGCGCAAGAAAATTTTGGCGTCCACCAAAGTTATTGATCTTGACGGGGTCCCCGTCGCCACTTCCAGGTAAACTTGGAATTGTTTCACATACTTTCCTCTTTCCTTACACAAGGTTTTCTCCTCTTATCCTTTTCTCGGCTTTTCCTCTTTTGGTAGCCTTTCTCCTGTCCCTATGAAGGGAAAAGGCTGGAAGAAACTAAAGGCTGCTGCTCGCCGAGGACCAAAACCCTCTCCTGCCACTGCCCCGGACACACCAGTGGCAGGTGGGGCAGGAGACCATTCCGCCCCTTTGGAGGATTCGACCTCCCTCCTAAAAGCCAGCGCAGCCAGCCTGATGCGCTCACTCTGGACGCGCGAGAAAGGGCGGCAACTTTTGAAGAAGCAGGACCTTCTCTCGGCCATCCCATCGAGGAAATTCCTTGTTTTGATGAGAAGTTTAAGGTAAAGCAGGAAGCTTGTTTTGATGACAACGGCTTTATGCATCCATGGGAAAAAAGCCAATTTTCCCGAGCCCCCTTGATTCGTCCTTGGCCAAAAGGCGGCTTAGTTGTGCGGAATAATTACACTTTCTCGCCTTGGCAGGTTATTCAAGACAGAATCCACCATATGGGGATTTCTTTCTCGGAATACTCCAAGGAGTTCATCGAGATGTTCACTGGGCTGCAAAGGATTAACCAGGTATATCTCTAGCCCCCAAGTGTTAAGACGGAAGCATTCTTTTCGTTTTAATACTTTTCAACTTTGCTTGCTTATCTTTCTAACAATTTTTTCCTTTGTATGCTTTCAGCAAACATCCTAGAACGTCAACGAGGAAGTTTTCAAGAAACTCACCATAAAAAACCAAGAGGTCAAATCCCTCCTTCATATTATGAATGAGAAGGACTCAGAAATTGTCGAGCTTAAAAACCAGTTTAAGGAGAATGCTGGTAAATATCTCATACATTCCTTGCTATTGGTTTTGATCTTGCGAACTTTTCCTTCAAGTATTTTTACTTTAAAACCATCCAGACGGTGCGCCACGGCTATAGGTGGGTGCTGGGCGGCGGGGGGCTAAGGGCTTAGCCGTGGGCAAAGATAGCCGTGACGCACCATATGTTCGGTGCGTCACGGGTATTGCAATAGGCGTGACACACCAAACATATGGTGCGTCACGGCTATGGATTCCACCGAAATTTTCCCTCCACACCACCCCCCCCCCCCCGGGACCGCCTTTCTAGTTTTGTCACGGAAGAGTTCCATGTCTAAAAATCGTCAAAAACATAATTCTTTGTGGATACACGGAGAGTTTAAGGTATACTTTTTTATGAAATTTTAAAATATGAATTTCGACTTTTTGAGCAAAAGTTGTTTAAAAAAAGTAAAACGGGCATAACTTTTGCATACGATGTCGGAATTTAAAGTTCAATATACGAACGGAAACTAGAGAAAAAAAGGAATTCAACCCCACTTTCCTTCGGCCTGTGATCCTTTTTTAGATTCTCCAAATTTTGAAAGGAAAAAAAGTTATTTGAGACAGAAGCTTTTTTCCTACAAAAAAAAAGATAGGCGTGACGCATGAATTTCGAACCCGGGAGAGACCCCCCACCTATACTCCCCTTCCTCCTCCTTCCTCCACTCTTCTTCATTCTTTTTCTTCCTTCTTCTCCTTTCCCCTCACATTTCTTCTTTCTCTCTTCTCCTTCTCCCTTCCTCCTCCTACCACCACCACCACCACCACCACTTCCACCTCCATCTCACATCCACTCCGGCGACCACCTCCTTGTGTCCACTCCGGCGACCACCACCTCTACTCCGGCGACCTCCTCTCCGGCGGCCTACTCCACTGCCGCGGCCACCTCTACTCCGACGACCTCCTCCGCTACCACGACCACCTCCTCCATTACCGCAACCACCTCCTCTCCGGCGGCCACCTCCACTCCGGCGACCACTCTCCACTCCGGCGACCACCGTCCTCCTCTGTTTTTGTTTTTCAAATTTCAAAATTTTGGGTGGCCAGATCCAGATCTGGACCTGTCCCGCCTTTTTTTTTTCAAATTTCAAAATCAATAGCCGTGACGCACCAAGCATGTGGTGCGCCACGGGTAACTAAAGATAGTCGTGACGCACCGAACAGACGGTGCGCCACGGGTAAACTTTGGTGCGTCACGACTATTTTAATAGACGCGGCGTGATAGGCGTGGCGCACCATGGTGCGTCACGCATTAGCCTTTTCCTAGTAGTGTTATATGTGACAGTATTTTCAATATTGTATATAGGCTTATGTTTACGGTGTATGTAATACCTGTTATCTAGGGGCCAGGTAATATGATGCTAGTATAGACTTACGTAAACATGTATTTGTTGTTCAACAATTCCGCGACCTCCTAAGTGACAGGTGGAGATATTAATGAGGAGTGAAGACAGCAAGAGGATCACGAGAAGCCACCAAACTTAATGCATTGGTCTAACCTATTGGTTTTAAATAGCTGAATGGACCATGAAAATGGAACAGGGAAGCAGGACAAATAGTGATAAACAGAGTCAGGCATGGGGACATTTAACTATTCTAGGGTGACTCGCCTACCGACCATTCAACAGAAGAGAATATGTATCACATATCCGCTACCTCCATCAAACACATTCACAAGAACCATGAACCAGAAATCTCTATGTGCCTACTCTATCCATAAGCAATACAACACAACTTTATAGTATTTATTTCTTTCCGTTATTTATTATTAAGTAAGTTATTATGTTCTATTTTCATACAACTCATCCTCTTTTCTCTAGAGGTTTGAACGAATTAAAAATTATGTGAGTCAATTTAAATAAGTATGTGATGCTCTTAGACGTGATCAGACGCTCGTCGGGTCACACTCTCCCTGTGGCCAGAGTGGGACAAATGAGTGTCCGCGGACAGCACACAGGTTTTGAACCAAAATTGGTGTCCACGGGCTAAAACGGATCAAAACTATTTGTTTTAGTCTGGCCCGTTGGATTTGCTCGAGTAGTTATTATGAAGCTGTCGCTCTCGGACGAATTTCAGACCGAAACCTATCCCTGTCCCGAGCGTGATTGCCGGCTGCTAGCTAGCTCGTTGACAAAGGAAGCAACAAAAGCGAAGTACAAAACCCCTTCCCGTGAGGCGAGGATCGCTACGCTACATGGAACGGATTCAGACAAATGTTTTAACGGAAATCGCCAAACTAGGGGAATGTTTCGCGCACGGGTTGACAAACCAGCTCCGTTGAAGAACCGACCAAGTTAGTCCAACGTAGGGGACTTTTACGGTACAAATTACTAGTCCTATGAGCTAAGTAGTATGGAGTCATATCCACCGTTGATATTTTGGGATTGTTTAAGCAACTTATTATTAAGGGGTAACAGAATTTGTTCCAGGTCTATCCGCAACGCTATGAGGAAAAAAGGAAACAGAGCCGTCTCTCTCGCACGCGCCGCCGCCGTGGCTGCTGTTCCTTAGCGCCATCGGGCCCGTCTCCCTGGCTTGCGCCCCCGCCGTCGTTGGCGCTGCGGTCGACAGGATAAAGACGCCGACCTGGAAGGCCCTGGTGTTCCAGGCTCTACGGGCGCGCGAGCTCTCGCTCTACTTGACGTGACGGTACTGATGTCGTGCCGGCCAAATACATGGAGGTTGACTGGTTGAGGATGATCTTGACTCGAGGAAGCAGAAAACCGTCGATTTGGACTCTTCATTCGCCTCACACCGGGTATCCTGCATTTTAGTGATGAACTCATCAGTTCAGAATCAACTCAAGAATACACCTCAATCCTATCAACCAAACAACTTGAAAGAACTAGAACACGCTGGGGTTGCCAGACTCGTCTATACACCTCTTCAGGGCATGGCCGCTTCTTGCTCGGCAAGCCGGAGTCACCGGACGGCGATGTGCCGGTGCCGCTGGCGTCGTCGCACGCTCTCGTCCCCTCCGGCGGCAGCATTGCGCTCCTCGCCTCCCTACCTCCCACCGGCACCTTCGTGACCTGGCTGCTGCCGCATAAGGTAGTGCCCATGTCGCCGCCCCTGCCCGTAGCCCCGTACAGCCCGAGCCTATGCCGCTCCTCATCGGCATCGGCGGCAGAAGGTGGCACGGGAGTGCACAGGGCGCATCTGCAATCTATCCAGAGCTGCGCGTACATGCGGCGGTCTCCTTGCCAGTAAGCCTGCCGGCGCTATGCCTGTCGTCCCTTTCGGCCTTCATAATTAACCTCCATTTTCGCGCCCGGCCGCACGCCGGCCAGTTGGTGTTCCTGGCCATCCGCTTGGCCACCCGATCGAGGTCGACGTAGTGGCTGGCGACGGCAGCCTGGAAAAAGACGTTGTGGAGTGGCTCACTCGCTGAGCAAGCGGAGGGAGTCGATGCGCGCCGGGTGTACAAACTTGAGGAAATACCATTCTGAGTGTGGAAAATTGTTTTGCGGGGCAAATGTTTTCCTCTATACCAACTTACGCTACGGTGAAAATATACTGGTGGCTCCGTTGAGTAGTATTGACTCGCGGAAGCCGTTGGATCGGCCGGGTTGGACGGCTGCTGTTAGTCTATTCGTACCGTAAAAGAACCCCCAACGTACTACTGCCTTAATCACGTTCAGCACTGAGCCACCGACTGGTCGACAGACTACCGGCGGTAAAACGCGTAAGCTCGTACAGAACTCCACCAAACGGCGTCGGAACCCGTAAAAAATTCCTAGCTAATCCTGACCGCGTCCCAGCAGAGTTTTACACCCCCTTTTCCCCAAAGCCTCGTGCAAGAAGAACCCGTCAGACGAAGTTCAACCCTTAATCAGCGTCTAACAAACCTCGACGTGACGAGATCGATAAACATTCTCCAACAGCACAGCTTGGAAAAACAACGTTAAAGCAATCTCGACATTACACACATCACCCTCTAACCGCTGCTCCTCTCCTAATTCTGCTATTCTAATCGGTGGGTCGCTACCAGAAATCCAGTACGAGTGCTCATGTTTCGTGTCCGGAGAGGGTGGTTGGCATGTCACCACATTCTCGACTAAAAAAGTCTCCGAGGCGGACGGCACGTGGGGCAGCCTGTACTGTAGCACCATACCAACGTCCGTTCCTTCCTCCCTTCCTTTCTCGTCGTAGTACTCCCACGAGAGAGAAGAGAAACCAAATCCAATTAATCGCATTGTCCCGTGACTGAAAGAGATGAGCTGTTGTTGGAGAGACAAGCAAGCAGCTAGAGCTAGCAGCACATCTGATTCTGAGCTGACCACTAACCGCACCTAGCCCCGTACCTGACGGCCGGTGTGAACGACCGGAGACAACGACGCCGCAGCCTGCGTCGGGCACCACCGTGCATGGCCAGGTCAATCAAGTTGAGAAAAAAAGTATGCACCTTTGATCTGCAGTGTCAGGTCGGTCGAGTGGTAAATCTGATCCGCAGTGACAGTGGTCCAAGCTGGGCATTTTTTGATCTAGCAAGATCAGATCAGGGTGCATGGTCATGGCCACGTCGACGACACATGCTGCCCACCTTGTTACCATACCAGAAAAAGGGCGAGCTTAAGGATGGCGGGTCTGTTTGTTGAGCCGTCGGAGGTTGCTGCGGAACGCGGCTAACTTTAGCGGGGCACGGGTACAGGTGCGCGACGGCGACTCGACGACGGCGACGAGCTGATGGCTGATCCGAGGCACCTACGTCTGCATCTGATCAAACGAATGAGAGACTCTCTCATTAATGGTTAATACGACGAGCAGCTGATCCACTTTACTGTAACGCACGCAAGGTGAAGGGGAAGATGAGAAAGCGATCGGGTGGGATGGGACGCGATGGATCCAACCACCCACCAGCACAGATGCTTCGCCGGACCGGAGGGACGGATCATGCTCCAAGCTGGATCGATCAATTTGTTTAGTCTAGGTGTAAATTGGTCTCTATACTTTCTCGAGACAATCATATCATCACGATTGTTTACACTTTGGTGATCAAGCTACTGTAGTTACAATTATTGTTCCCGGAAAAAATAACAAACTTATAATATGTGACAAAATGGGAAGAAGAAGAATTAATAACAGGGGATGAAAGATCCAGAGGGTAGGGGAGGGGAAACAATTAGCCGGAGAAGAGGACCGGAGGAGGATCAGGATGCCTAATAATGGTTTCTCGACGAGCTTAGGTTACTTTTCAGCGCGTCTTCTCCTCGGACGTCTGGTCTTGGCCCCCGGATGAGCAGAAGCCGTCGGCGGCGCCGCCCGGGTGGATGACGAAGTGGCCGAGCGAGGGGGTGCCGCTGCCGGCGACGCGGTTCTCGTCGCAGAGGAACTCCTTGCTGAGCACCTGCTCCAGCTCGAAGTTGTAGTCGTGCACCAGCACCTCGGTGGGGCCCTTGGCGGCCGTCGCGCCGGAGCGTGCGAGCACGGCGGTGGTGAAGATGGAGGGCATCCGGCCGGGCGAGTTGGGGTTCCACCCGGAGGGCCCGTCGATGAGCACGACGTCCCAGGGCACGTCGTAGAGCTCGTTGGGCAGGTCGTTGATGGCGAGGCGGCACTCGGAGAAGAGCAGGTTCTGGACGGGGCGGCACTCCTTGGCGCGCGTGTCCCGCGCGGCGGCGAGAAGGTCCTTGAAGTCCCGCACCTTGGTGGTGTAGGACACGTCGTAGGCCTCCAGCCCCGGGTGCCGCGGCTCCAGGTACTTGACGTAGAACTCGTTCTCGTCCAGGTACACGGTGCGGCCGCCGTGGTTGAGGGCGAGCCAGAGCGGGGACTCCGCGCCCAGGCCGAAGACGAGGAGGTTGCAGGGCCCGCGCGCGCGGAGGATCGCCGAGATGGCGCGGATGTCCGTGTCCGTCATCCGGTGCGTCGCGTTCGAGAAGGACGCGTAGTGGACCAGCGCGTCGAACACCGGGAGCGGCAGCGCGGCGCCGGAGCCGGCGGCGAGCGAGGAGGAGGAGGAGGTCGCTGAGCCGGAGCGCGCGCCGGAGGAGGAGGGCGCGGAGGAGGCGAAGCTGGAGGAGCTGTAGAGGAAGGTGAGGAAGGTGGCAAAGGCGAAGCAGGAGGCGAAGACGAGGAGGAGCACCCGCCGCTGGCCCGACGCCGCCTGCAGCTTGTCGCGGCTGCCTATGGACTTCATCGGTGGATGATCGATCGGTCGCCGCGTTGCGTTGGTCGTCGGAAGAGTTGGGGGCGAAAGGAGGAGGAATCAATCAGCGAAGGGGTGGAAGTGGGGAAAGGTCAGCTCAGCTTCAGCGCGCTCGTGTCTCGTTCGGCCCAGCTGGCTCTGGGGAAGTCGGATTTTTTCTCGGGTTCAAGTAGCGCGCGGGCAGGGCGGTGAGTGGAGGCTGGCGAGGGAGTCGGGTACGCTGTCTCCCCGAGTTTCAAAACCTTCAGGTCGCGGCACGTTGTTCGTGCGAGGACTGATTGTATTTTTTTCTTTTGGCTGGTGGTTTTCTTATAATTTTTGGCGGGTAGGTCGGTACGGAACACCAGCAAATGTGGTAGTAGTGCCTGCCTATAAAGTTCCATCGTATATGTACCCTGCTCATGATAATGATTCGAGGTGGCAGAGGCCGGCGTTGCCTTGTACTAAATGAATTTGCAAACAGCTTCGCTGATTTGGCTATCCGAAACGTGTTGGGAGTAGCGCCTCCCTCGTGTATTTTGATGTCCTTGACGGTTGCACATGCTGCACCCGGCTCATAGTCATAGAACGGGAGTAGAGTGCTCCTCACATCCCCCAACCGACGATATGGACAAGGTTGAGGTTGGAGTGTAGGATTATACGTTTAACAACAACCGCAAAGCATCTTAGACAGACTACGTCTAGAATCTACTCCCTCCGTTTAACAATAGATGACTTCATTTTGGTCAAATATGGATGACATCTTTTAGGGCGTGTTCGGCAACCCGATAGCTTCCAGATTCTCGCCGGAGCAGCTCGGAGCGGTGCCGAGCATGTCTGCTTCGCGAAGCCAGATCCTGGAAGCTGGGCTGAAACACAGTGTAATCTTCGGAGCACCTATTTCGTGGATCCGTGGATCAGCATACGAGCGGAGCAGCAGATAATTACCCGTGAATGCCACCGCCAAGTGAAAACTGTCCAGTTCGCTTTTCTCTTTCCTCTCCCGAGCCAGGCCATCCTCTCCAAATAAAAAAAAAAACTTACCCGCCGCCGCCGCCCCAGACCCGTCGCCGCCACTCCCGACTCCGCCGTCCGCTGGATCTCGAGCTCCTCCGTGGGAACATCCTCTCCCCCGCCGCAGGAGCTTCGGCCGCTGCACTGCTTGACCCGCCTTGGGTCCACTCTGCCACCATCCCCAAGCTCCGGCCGGCTTCAGGTGAGAAAGTCCGTCCTCCTTGATGTGTTCTTCCCAGCCAACCATCATCCCACGTATCAGGAAGACCAAACGATCCCTTCCTATGGGCTGAGGTCATTCTTCCATGGACTGAAACGGACACACCTAATTAGGCCCTACTAATCAGGATTGGAGCCGGAGTTGTGCCGAACAAACATTGCTCCGGCCACGAAGCTGAATTAGCGTACACGGAGCCGGATCCACGGATTTCGGGAAGCTAGGACGTTGCCGAACACGCCCTTAGTGTCCACATACATTCATATATAGACAAGTGAAAGTCATCTATTGTTGAACGGAGGGAGTACCTCGTTGTTTAACTTGTTTCACAGTGTCAGGTGTCAGCTAATGAAAAATCAAGGGAATATTCCACTAGTTGATGTTTTCTTTTCAGAGGAATGTTCTTTTTTAAATGAGTGAAATCTTTGGAAAGTGTTTGTGCTCCAGAGCACCGGTGCTTCTGCCAGTTAGAAAAATCGAAAAAATAATTACAAGTTAAAAAAATTCTGACAAAAAAAAAATATAGATGCAGTAAATGGTGTCTCCCACAAACGTGCAAATTTTTAATTTCAAATATAAAGTATTATAGACTACACAAAAATGATAAAGCATGATAAAATTTAGAAATTTGAAATAGGCATATTCAGATCCATACTTTGTCTTTTTTATAGCTTAGAATACACAGTATTTGCAATTAGTTTTGTGCACGTTTGTTACACGCTTGGCAAAATCTAGATTTATTTTCACAACTTTTTTTTAACTTATATAACTATTTATTTTTATTTTTTCTAACTGGCAGAAACACTGCACGGCATTGAACAAAAAGAAACAGACATTGGATGCGTCACGGGCTCCATGCGCAAATGAAAGCCGGCATGGAAGGCCAAAGAGCCCACTTAGCCACCCAAGCGGGCCCCCATGTGCAACGACTCCATTGTTTCAACTTGTTTATTCGGCGCAGCCCTGCTGCTTCTGCACGCGACGGATACCGCACCAAACAGCTGGTCAGTGCTCAATCAGTCCGCCGGTCGTCGGGCATCGCTGTTCCATCACATGCTTTAAGGACAGGGACGGCTCTCTTGATCTAACAGCAAGAGCTTCAGATTTAAGCAGACAATGACTCCTCGAGATATTTCTATCCTAGAGCATCGAGCAAACCGGCCGACGTTTATCTCCATACACACTCGAGGTTTTTCAGTCATTTTCATGTTGTCCTGGGGTTCAGCTAGCTTTGCAGGATTCAAACCTGCTGAGGTGAATAAAACAGCTTCTGATCTTGTTCGCTGTCACCGCAGGTACAGGGTCAGCTCGAGATAACACGCTTAATGCTGCCATAGTACGGCCGTGACATGACCCTGTACCTTCTGGCTCGGTCCTGCCCGTTGGTAGCACTAGAGGCCTTCAAAAATTTGAATCATGGCGGCGAGACGCAGGGACATAGGGATAGGGCCCGATACCTGACATTGTGAGCCAGAAAACTAGGCTGCGATCTTGCAGCCTTGTGTACTAATCTAAACGAGTAAGAACAAACTCAAAAGGTTCAGTTTAAACGGCAGCTATCCCTCCTGCCAAACAAGGTCCCAGGATATTACAGCCAAGGACCACATAGCATGCATATGTGTGGTGAGCAACCAAAACAAAACGACGATTATAATTAGATCACGGCAGCACACGTGAAGGGACGCTTCTTTCCACGACAGCAGGTGCACCACTTTACAGTTCGCAGCCAGTCCTCCCGTCGCGACTAGTACTACTGTTCCCGTATCGCACCTGGGATAGTATGCGGATCGTGGGCTCCAACCCAAGCTGGCTTCGTAGAGTATCGTGCATAGAATTCAGATGAGAAGAATGAATGAATGAATTCCTGTAGCGGCCACCACACCACACTCTTCGGGGACGTCGCCATCTGTCATCGTGTTTTTTTTTCCCCCTATATATGGCTTTTTTTTTTTTTGAGCAAAATTCCCTATATATCATATGGCTCTTAGCAAGTTGTAGCCTAGGACTCGCCCCCACCTTCTTCATTCTTTTTCAGGCCCACTTGGCGGGAGAAGCCCATTTAACGTTTCGCGAAGAGAAAAACGGTTCAGACGTGATTTTTTTTCTTCTTTCTTTGCCAGTTCGCTCCTTAACAAAAATCTTTAAGTGCTTGGTTCAAATTTTCTAACAGAACTGAACTACTCATAAATTTATTATGCTACAGAGATAAAAAAATAAATAGAATATCTGACTTTATGAACCTACCATTAGAATTTCTTTTAATAATATGTTTTGAAAATGATGAACAGTTTTGAAAATAAACAATTTTGAAATTAAGAATTTTTTTAAATGGTGAACATATTTCAAATGTGAAAATTTTAAATCTAAACATTTTTTTATTTTGAACAATCCTCATTTTTTAACACGTTTTAAGTGTGAACAAATTTCAAATGTGAACTTTTTAAAAACCTGAAAGATTTCTTATTTTGAACAATTCTTAATTTTGAACAGATTTATGTGTGAACATATTTCAAATCTGACCTTTTTCATTTGAACATTTTTAAAATTAGAATGAATTTCAAAACGAATATTTTCGAATAAAACTAAAAACAAATAATAAAACTATAAAAAAACAGAAAAGAAAGAGATAAAACGAAAATAAAAAACTGAAATAGAAAAGAAAATGTGAAAAATGAGACAATAAAAAGATTAAAAACGAATATTGTACATGAAGGCGTGGTAGCCCAGTGGTTGCGCCCCTGTTTTCCCCGATGCCCACATCACGGGTTCGAATCCCACGTCCCATATTTTTCGTACCATTTACTCCTATTTAGAACAATTAATGGGCCAGCCCACTTGAAACTCCTACGCGTGGGTGAAACACGGGCTCGCAACGGGCGACATATAGTGGACGCGGAAGAAAATGTGCGGCCGAAAGCAGAACTGCGTGGGCCTTGGAGTCCAGCACGGGCACCGATCAGTTTTAGGGGCCCCCCTATGACGTGGGGATGCCTCCCGAGTCCCCTTAACATGCCTATCCGGTGTAGGCTAAGTGCAAAGGCCCAACGCAAGGAGCTACTACTCTGACCTTCTAGAAGACCCAAGTGCGGCCCACCCGAGTCCCCCTAACGGGCCTACCCGGTCTAAATACAGAGAAACATAGCATGTGGAGCCATCCTGATCATCCAGAAGGCCCAGCCGAAGCTCACCCACAAGACTTGCGGGCCAAGGATGCAAGGTGCAACCAACATAGAATTAGGGTTTTGTAAACCTACCCGGGTAAGGATTCGAGATCCAGCCTCATATTTATAGGCTGGGAGAACCCCCGGGTAGAGCCCGCGATAATTATTCCACCATAGCCCTCGCCTCGCTCGAGATCCCATCTATCTCTCGCGACTAGGGCACCCACCATTGTAACACACCATCGATATAGTCCAGACAAATAGGAATAATGGTTTTACCTCCTCGAGGGCCCACAAACATGGGTAAATTGTGCCCCTTGTTAACCGTCGATTCCACCAGTGTTTACTAATCTCCTATTATCAAACCTCCAGCATGTCACCCGGGGGATATGTCGATACGGGAAACCGACAATGGTGGAGAAGGGGCAGGTAATAAAATTACTTTTGGTATTGTATGTTTTAAATTTCGTATTGTCGTAAATGCATAGGAGATGTTGTAGTAATTTTATTTGTATATTTGTAGAAGCTTAAATCCTTGAAGATTCAGTCTCATGGATGTCCTCGAGTGTGAGATGATGTATGATGAGCGTTACACTTCATAAATTGATATGCTAGGCCTTCTCCCTTTCATCCAACTTGTTAGCGATTCGATCCCAAACCTGAATGCGCCTGGATTCACCGTCCTTGTCGACAGGTGGAGACCGGGGGCACACACTTTCCACCTCCGGACTGGCGAGATGACCCCCCACACTCTTATGGATGTTTCCATGATTATTGAACTTCATATCGAGGGGAAGGCTATTTGTATGAGCACAAATTATGAAGGTTGGCGTGCACATACGGAGGCTCTTATTGGTATGGTTCCCCGGAGCCACAAGAGAAGAGTAAAGAGAGCCAGAGCTGGTTGGGAGGACGAAGATTCCACCAAAGAGGGGTCGATGCACAAAGACCCATCGTACTCGTGCATGAAAAGTAGTAGTATGCCCGGACATGTCATGTACTTGTTATCATGTTAATTTATGTTTAACATGTACCCATCTTTGTTTTATGTGCTTGTAGTAATGTTGCACTTGTCGTACCTCTCTTTGTTATACGAACTTGTAGTAATGTCGTACTTGTTTTCATATTTAGTATATGTCGGACTTGTCAAACTTGTACCGGTGTTTTTATATTTGCTATACTTATATGTGCTATATTTGATTATTGTTCTTGTTCTTTTGTATTAGTTATCAAATACAACATGTGTAGTGCATAGCCATTAGAAGTGAAGGTCATGCACAACTGAGTGGAAAGACGCTACACACTTCAATATGGAAGGCAACCGAAACAGACTCAAGCTGGAATTCCAAAAAAGATCTATGTGGAGGTGTAGCGCCATGGCACTAGATGCTACACGACGACGAGTAGGCCATTTAACCTCGTAGCCGCCACGCTAGCAGGATGGGTAGCGCTTAATCACAACGTTTTACAATATGTTCAAAAAAAAAAAAAAAAAAAAAAAAAAAAAAAAACGTTTTACAATGTACTCCCTCCGTCCACGAACAAGTGTACATCTACTTGTACACATAGTTAAATTTTTAAAATTTTGACCAAATTTATAGAAAATTATAGCAATATATATGACATCAAAATGATATATTTTAAAACTTCATGTCAAGACAAATCTATTGATACTAATTTGGTGTCATAAATGCTAGTACTTTTCCCCGATAAAGTTAGTCAAAGTTTAATAAATTTGACCGCCCAAAAAGGAAAACGTACGTGGACGGAGGGAGTAGAGCGTACCCTCTCGCTCTTGGCGCTACACGAGGATATTTCCGTGAAATAGTTTGAGACATCGAATTTATTTCGTTTTTGTCCATTTTGGCCACGGCAGCACATGTGACGCGACTGCAGGAGCACTCGCTTTACAGTTCACCGTCGTACACACGCGCGGTCCTCGGTTCTTTTTCGGTTCCTACACCCGTCGCGACTACTGTTCGCGTAGATATCGTCATATCGTGGACTTGAACCCAAGCTGGCTTCGTCGAATATCTGTATCGTTCCAATTTTGACGGGACGCTTCGTCGAATATCTGACTTCACCGAATTCAGATGGGAAGAACGAAACGAATTGTAGCAGCAGTAGCACGCTCTTCGTGGCCGTCCGTCACGCAAATCGTGGTTTTCTTGTGGAGAAACCGTGGAGCAGCCCAGAGCAGAAGTGGGTGGGCCTTGGCCTCCAACTCCGGATGGTTGTCACGCTCACGCATGACACAACAAGACACGAAATCAAAAGGACAAAGCAGGACGACGCCTGCCGACGAAAGTGCGCCCATGTTTTTACCACATGGGAGGTCGCCACGTTGGGCCGAGCTTCGTGTTTTCTTGTGCACGCCGGACCCCGGTTCCCCCTCCTCACACTCCACATTACCAGCACAGACACGTTGCACAGTCGCAGGAGTAAGAGCATCACCAGCCATTGAAGCCCCCAGCCCCGAAACTTAGCAAAAATTTGGTGCAAATCGTGTTTACCGGCGCTATTTGGTGTCTTGGCGAGTACAACTTTTCAGCTGTTGCCCACCCCAAACAAAAAGCTATCTGACAAACATTTGGTGTGGACCGAAAAAAAGAGCACGTGGAGGGACGTGATTGGCCGTTTCTCCCCCCAAGCCCCCCCTAAGAGCCCCCAGCGTCCCAGGTTTGGTCTGGGTTTGCCGCGCAAAAAAAGTGGTCCTGAGGCCCTGGGGTCGTGGCTGGATGAAATTTGGCCTATCCGACGCTAGAAAAGGCGAAAATTATGGTCCCAAACGCGCTGGGGGCGAGCCGGGGGACGGCTAGAGATGCTCTAAAGCTCGAGAACGTTTGCTTTACGAGACGCCTCCTCGCGCGAAAAATTGCTAATTTAGCGGGGATCCTTTAGGCCGCTCCATCTGTTGCTGCAAAAGCTTGTTCGGATTTTTTTTCCAGAGCTCGGGGAAAAGTCTCTCCTCGTGCCACTCCCGCGCACTGAAAACACGAAATCCGCGTGCGAAGCACCAACTGCCAGCAGGAACTTTCCGCGTGCGAAGCACCAACTGCCAGCATGAACTTTTCGCGTGCCAGCCTCAGCTTCCACCCCATTTGTTTCTCTTCATTCTGCGCCAAATCTCTTCCATTGCCGCTCCCCGCCGCTGTCCCAAGGTCCCACCCCGTTTGTCTCTCTTCATGTGGCGTCAAATCTCTTCCGTCGTTGCTCCCCGCCTTTGTCCGAAGCTCTCCGCCATGCGCAGCTCCTCAATACCTTCTCATTGCGGACAGTAAGGCACGCCCGCTGAATGGTGCCTCAGCCGTCGACGCTCCCCTAAGGTCCCCTCCGCCGCCGAAGCTGTTTGCCGTCCCCAAACTCCCTGGCGTCGTCGATTCGCGCGGCTGCCTTCGTCGCCTGCTCGCTGGCGCCCAACGTGAGTGAAGCAACCCTCCACACGCATGGTGTTTGACAAAATTATGGGTATTGTTGATGAACACTTGTTTGTATTGTTGATGAACTAATTGTTTGTGTTGTGATAACAATTGAACAATTTATTTTTTATTTCTGTCATGTGTGTGTTTGATCTTGTTTCTTCTATATGTTTGGTTTTTTTAAGTTTGCGAAGCCACGACATGCCATTTTTGCAGCGCGTGGCAAAACGATACTTTCTGCTCGTGTCTAATTTTAGCGCCACTGAAAAAGCCTACCAGGCCTGGCGCGATATAGGTGCAAAAGTGAAACTGGGCGTGCCATTTTGGGGTCATCGGTTGGAGTTGCTCCTAGAGCATCTCTAGCAGTCCCCTTAAACGCCGAACTGAAAACGCGGTTTTCAGTTCGTGTTTTCTCTCTTTTTTTTCAGTTTGTGGTGGAGCGGAGCGTAGCAGAGACCATAAACGAAAACTGAAAATGCTAAATTAAGTTTCTTCACGGGAATACACACGGACGAACATGTCTGATTCGTCACGGAAATCCAACACAAACAAGTAATCAAACATAATTAAGCGGCGATGAACTGGTTAATCGCCGCACCCTAAAGCTATGAGGGCCAAAATGCCCGCCACAAACTTCTCTGGGGCTTCATCTTTGATCCGCCGCGCCGTCTTTAGTCGTCGTCGGAGTCACCGGAGTCGGAGCTGGAGGAGCAGCGTGGCTGCTCGAACTGGGACGCTGCAATGGCGTCCCAGTCGCGCTTCTTCGCGCGCGTCGCCTCGTCCGCGAGGAGGCCGTGCTCCAGCTGCCTGGCGTTGAACGCATCCAGGTGCTCCTAGTAGCGGCAGCGCCTCGTCGCATGCCGCTGCTCGTGCCGGATGCTCTTCTGTATGTCGAGGTGGAGGAGGTCCTCCTCGGTCTCGACTAAGGAGAACGGGGCGTCGCCGCTGTCTTCCTATTCGCTGGAGGTGTCCTCCGCTCGGACCCGTGCCAGTGACAGCGGTGGCAGGCCCGCCCCACCACACACTGGTGCGGCGCGATCGGCGGCTAGCAGTCCGTGGATGCGGCCATTATTGTCGATGCGAGGCACGGGCGAACCGGCGACCTCCGTGGCCACAGGCGGTGTGGGGTGTGGAGGCGAGCCAATCCGACCGTTGGCGCCGACGAGGAGGTTGCTCGGCGACTGCGTCGCGCAACTCCGACAGCGGCGGAGCTAAAGCACGCATGGATCTGACCTAATCTCTCACTGCAGCTAAGCTAAGCGGTGAGAAATTGCGGTGGAGGGGGCAAGGGTTCGAGTAGGGTTTGGCCTGAGAAAGTCTCGGGAATCCGTTAATATAACGCCTAGAAGGGGGATTTTTGGACCCCCCGAATCGCGTTGTCAGGCCGGACCGCGTTTTCGGTTGCTGCTAGGCCCTCCAAACTGAACTCAACTCCTAAAAGCGCCGGAAATTTTCAGTTCCGACACTTTTAGAGCATTTCCACTCGCGTCCGGATGGGAGCCTGGACGAGGCCTTTGGGGGCTGCTCCAGACGACGCGGAGCTGTTGGGGGCTGCCCTTCCCCACTCGCCGCCCCCAAGCAAATCACCCCAGGCAATATTTTCCCTAATTTCATTATTTTAGAGTCTTAAAAATATTTATGCTCTAGTTTTTAAATAGTACATATATAGTTCACGGATGGCTAAAAATAAAAATAAAAATATTCCATACAGTTAAAAATGAATTGGAAGTGAACTATGCCGCTACCAAGCCTTTGTGAACACATAAATGCTCCACTAAATCGCCTTGGAGTTGATTATGAGTGGTTTCATCTCGGATCTCCATGTGCATACCGATGTACTCAGTCAAATCCACTGACACGTTGTGATCCATATTGGCGAGAGGACTCTGAAACTCATACAGAAGATGATCATGCACCAGATTTGCACGCTCATCCTCAGTGATCATGTTGTGCATGATCATACATGCATTCATGACCTCTCCCATCTGCTCGGCCGACCAAGTGAGATCAGGATACCGAACAATGGTAAACCTCTGTTGGAGCACTCCGAATGCACGCTCGACATCCTATCTTGTGCTCTCTTGTACTGACACAAATCAGGATTTCTTATTGCCTAGAGGATTGGAAATTGTCTACACAAATGTTGACCATCTTGGGTATATACCACCCCTCTAGGTAGTACCCCTTGTTGTACTCGTGCCCATTGACAATATAGTTCACTGGCGGAGCATGTCCTTCAACAAGTTTCGCGAACACAGGGGAACGCTGCAACACACTGATGTCATTGTGGGATCCTGCCATGTCGTAGAACGCGTGCCAAAACCATATCTCATGATCTGCCACTGCCTCAAGGACCACGTTGCAAACTCCATGATGGCCCCCTTTGTAAATCCTTACCAACAAAATGGACAGTTCTTCCGGCTCTAGTGCATGTAATCGACACTTCCAAGCATACCAGGAAAGCGTCTTGCTTCATTTTTTGCTAGGATCCGAGCAGTTTTCTCCTCATTTGGGTCCCTCAAATAGTTTAGACCAAACACTTCCACTATCGCCTTGTAGAACCTGTATATGGCTTTGATAGCTGTCGACTTAGACATGCGCAGGTAATCGTCCCGACCATCTGCAGGGGCTTCATATGCAAGCATTCTCATAGCAGCAGTGCTGTCAGATCCTGGACCCAGAGATATACATACTGTTATGTGCTCCTAGTCATGGACCCACGAGGGCTTCAGGGTTTCCAGCCCCGGCCGCAACAAACAACGGCATGCAGACCAGATTCATCGGCACGCAGGCCGGATCACCTCGGTTCTACTACTCCTTGTGTCCATGCTAGTCACAACCAATTATGTATAACCAAGCGTCCACGAGTCGGATGAAACTGAAGGAACGAGACCAAAGCTATACAGAGATTATATGTGTCCAGGAAGTGCAACAATAATCAAGGGTTACTGGGGTTACCAAGCCCAGGCCGAATCACATCGGCAGGCGTGCTCGGACATGGATCATCGGCTCCACAACCCCTCGACTGCGAAAACTACGGAGGCATAGCCAAAAATGTATAACAATGAGCTCGGAACCAACAACCGATCAAAGCAACACTCCAGATATGGAAGCTATATTGAACAGGTGTTACTAGAGTATAGCTTTACAACCAGAGGTCACATGACCCAACATTACATCAGACAACGGAAGGCAAACTATGTTGCTAATCAAAAAGAACCAAAAAGTCCTAAGAGGCCACAACATAAGGTGACGTCTCAGCCCATAGATTCCAGGCTGCTACCTGGGAACCCCAAACTACTCGTCGATGTCCACGTTGTATCCACCACGGGAGTGAGATCTTCACCTGAACCAAATTTAAGAAAACCTGAGTACTGGAGGTACTCAACGAGACTTAGCTAACCAATTATAACTACTGTTTTCATAAAGTGTTTTATGAAGGTTAATTTGCATAAAGCAATCTTTGTTTTCCAAATTGAGGAAGAATAGCACGTGTCATGGAGTATTTTCAAAACAGATGAGAAAGAACTCAGATATTGTAATCATCATCTTTTAAATCCACCAACATCATTTCCCAACATCTCATGCTACAAGGATCACCCCTCTCGGCATCTCCGAGGAGGCACCCTTCATTCATTGCCAACATATTTTACGTCACGTTTAAGTTATCTATGGTCTATGCATTCACCAAGTCGTCGTTAACCGTGGACACGACTTCTCAAAAAGATTGCCCTGCAGGGATGTACACTTTACCCACACGTACCAACCGACTCTTAACGACACGAGGTAACGCTCTTCCCAAGGGAGCGCGGCAGAGGGTGGTTGGCCACGACCTTTACCTTACACAACCATATTCATGAGTCAACCCAAGACAGGGCCACCCCGTCAACAGGGAGTTGGCCATCCTCCTGACGGCACCTGTCTCTGTGAGGTGGGGTCAAAATCCGTGTACGTCCATCACTTGGCCCCGGTCACGCCCTAGGCGGAACATTTTTCCAAAACGTTTGAACGTTTTATTTGCGTTGCCGAATGGAACTCTCAAACTACGTGACTCATGGATATGGCCAAACAAGTTAGTTAGTCGAGCGCGTTTACTTAGACCCCGCGTGTGGTTGCACGCTCAGTCTTGGCTTCCGCCCGAAACCATAGTCCTAGGGTTGGCGAGTATAGGACAAACAAGCACTTCCCAAGTGGCCTCCTATCCAAGCCTTAGTCAGGTTAAACACACATAGCTCATCTTTCCACGTTATCCTGCGATACTAGATTCATTCGCAACTATGATTCATCAACCGAATGGAGCAGAGCTAAGCAAGTATACAAAACTAAGCATAGCAAATATAAGTCTCTGGCGATGCGCACAATCAAATCTAGGCGGCTAGGAGTAGTGGATCGGGATAATTAGGCTATGCAGATTATAGGAGACCACTACTTACTGGCACCAAATACTTTGGAACCGAATGCAAAGTACGAGAGTCAAAAGTCATTGGAAAACATATATGAGTAGATCAGAGGTTATGCTTGCCTTGGTTATCATAAAACCAATAAATATAACTTCTGTATAAGTGCTTGACTTGTCGGTTAAGATAAAGTATTCGCCATGGAACTTTGATCTTCTCTTCGGGCAGCGTTCTACCGATAAGAAGCAAATATCGGAAAAGAAAGAATCAACACATGGCATCGATGCAATGAGCAATATGTATGCATAAAAAAGTTAATGCACTTTGATAAATTCCTAAACATCTTCAACGGTTTGTTATGGTTCACATGGTGGTTTCGAAATTAGTCCCGAAATAGATCTCGGAGGGCACTTCGGGCAATTCTGAAAGTGATTCCAAATTTTATTGCTCAAATGGGTTTGAAAAAATCATAACTAGGTTGCATTTTTCATTTTGAGCATTTTGGTATATAACTTGTATTTTTCTAATTTTATTGATTAAAATCTTTTTTCTCTATTTTAAATGATTTAATTGATATTTAAATAATTCCCAAAATTAAAGTTTGTCAAACATGTATGAAAGTGAAATTTTTGGGTTGGAAATAATTTTATAAACATTTTGGCACCTTAGTTTTATTTTTCTGAGTTACAGAATTAAAGATATTAATTTTACAATTTTTAATCAGTTTCTGTAATTATAAAAAGGTGGGGCCCACATGTAAGTTTGAAATTCATTTAAATTAATTCTCCAATTAACTGGGAGCAGACACGTGCCCAGGTGACGTCGTGCTGATGTCACCCGCACGTCAGCCGATGGCCGGCCGTGGGCGGCCACGGTCGCCGGCGTCGATTCCGGTCGTCCCAGCTCGAGCGGGAGGGCTCGTTGGAAGCGTCTCGACGAGACCCACCTTCTCGTGGTGGAGCCGCCCTTGATTGGTCACCAACAGCGAGCCTCCATGTACGGAAAGGAGACAGCGGTGTCGGGCTCCGACGAAATCGACGAGCCCGACCACGGGAGGAAGCGAGGAGGGGTTTGGTAGGGAGCTACGCTCACCGTGGGTGTGTTGGGGCGGACGGCGAGGCGGGAGGTCGCCGGAATCAACGGCGATAGGCGGCGGAGACCGTCGGCCGAGAGGAAGAAGACGACATGACTGGCGCGTTCTACAGCATCCCGGCCCCGCGGATGCTCGAGGACGGAGAGGGAGTCGAGGCGGTCCTCGTGGTGCGCTCGGTGAAGCCCAGGAGCTGCTGTATCGCAGATGGCGATGAATCCCGGCGGGCTAGGGTTCGCTCGTGCGCACATACATAGATAGAGGAGGGCGCTCGAGGAGGTTCTGCGAGGGGGAGGGAGAGATCGGGACGCCTCTCCTGCGTCCTCATTCCCACAGAAAGGGGTAGCAGGAGGTGGCAATGCCACCTTGCCGCCCTCGGAGTCCTTCTGGCCGGAGAAGAGGAGGAAAAGGGAAAAGAAAAGGAAATTTGCAGATAACCCCAGGAGATTCTGGGAATTACCAAGAGGCTCTTCTGTGGCTGAAAAACGGACAGTTATAATATTTTAATGGCCTTTTTTGAAAAGTGAAAATTACGCAAAAATAACTTTTGGAAAGCTCTTCAAATTTCCAACAAGACCATACCTTTGTTTGTTCATTTTGGAAAACTTTTTAGAACAACTTTGTGGGTTGCTAGTTTAAGTGATTCTTGTCATTTCACTTGTTATTTTCAAACGCAAAATTTTGACCAACATTTTCATGCATGTATGCCATGTACACAACACACAACACAACTATATTACAAAGTAGGGCTGTTACAAGTGCACTTCTGAATTGACGAGAAACCAATCATCCCCACAACGTCTTTCTTCATCTTGAACCAGGTTTTGTGCTCTCTCACGTGCTGCACCAATGTGAGGAACAATCTTTGGCTTATCTGAAATCTCCGACAAAAGTCCTTTGCATCGAATCTTCACTCTTCAACAAAATAGTCGGCAAAGAGCATGCAGAGGTGTGACTCGAAGATAAGCTTTCTCGCCAATTTCGTAATGAACATCTTGATGATGACGATCATAATAACTCTTCTGACGAGATTGCGCTGTTTTCAGGTGTTCACGAATGACGCGAACAGTTTCTTCTGCTTCCTTGATTGTATCTGGTCGGAAGAATGATCTTTCACCGGTTTCAGACCAATTCAGAGGAGTTCGGCATTTACGACCATAGAGAACTTCAAAAGGAGCCTTTCCCAAACTGGATTGATAACTATTGTTGTAAGTGAACTCGGCAAAGGGAAGGAACTTCTCCCAATCCTTACCGAATGAGATAACACAAGCTCAAAGCATGTCCTAAAGAATTTGATTCTCTCTTTCAGTTTGACCTCTGGTTTGTGGATGATAAGCAGTGCTGAAAGAGAGAAGAGTTCCCACAGATTCGTGAAGACATCACCAGAATCTGGAGATGAATATGCTTCCGCGATCTAAGACAATCCTTTTTGGAACTCCATGAAGACTGACTATTCGGGAGATGTACAGCTCTGCCAACTGGCTAGTGGTGATATCGTCTCGAATAGTAAGGAAATGAGCAACCTTGGACAGTCGATCAACCACTACCCAGATAGCATTGTGACTCTTTTTGGTTTTGGGAAGACCAGTAATGAAGTCCATACCAATTTCATCCCATTTCCATTCAGGAATCGGTAGAGGTTGAAGGACACCAGCTGGTCTTTGATGTTCAGATTTCACACAACGACACACGTTGCATTCAACAAAATACTGAGCGATTCCTTGCTTCATCCGGGTCCACCAGAACTTTGGACGTAGGTCCTGATACATCTGCGTACTACCAGGGTGGATGGAAAGAGGTGTATCTTGAGCCTCTTGGAGTATCAGATTTCGCTTCTTTGGCACATTGATGCTGGCAAAGCGTGTTGGGAACCCCAAGAGGAGGGTGTGATGAGCACAGCAGTAGGAATTTCCCTTTAGTTAAGAACCAAGGTTATCAATCCAGTTGGAGAAAGAGGATCTTCGGAAGTTTGATGCCACTGACGATGGTGATGGCGCCTCACCGGTGTCAGCAACAACGCGGAACGTGCACATAGCACAACCAAAATACTTTGTCCCAATGGTACAGTGAGCTTGTCAATCTCCACCGGTCTTGCTGAAAACTAAGATTAGACGTATAGTGTGGAAAATAGTGTATGCTTGCAGTAAGTAAAGAAAAGTTGGAAATTGTAGAGGTTTGTTTAACAGTGTGGGAAAATGTACCGGTGTTCATAGGTTCACTAGTGGTGTCTCTCCATAAAATATAGCATGTTGGGTAAACAAATTACAGCTAGGCAGATGGCAAATAAAGGTTGCACCGTAGTGCACATTTATGACATGAAGACTACTATGATATTTAGTGCGGGCATTACAACAATATACATAGACCGTAATCCAACTTCATCTATGATTAATAATCCACCCTTAGGTTATCATCCGAACCCCCTTAGGTATTAAGTTGCAAGCAACAAATAATCGCATTAAACAATGTGTGTAATGTAAGCAATCATTGTACACGCGGGCACTCACACCGCTGTTTTGTCCCTAGTGGCAACAACACATCCTCCCCCGTCACGTTTCTGTCACTCGAGCACAGGCGAAAAGGAGACATGAACCCACTATCGAGCATAAATACTCCCTCTTGGAGTCACTAGCAACTACTTGGCTAGAGCAACCACTAGCAACGAAAAACATGCAAGATCACAAATAGCATATGCAATAAAGACTATAATCAACTTGGCATAAGTTCAATATTCATCGGATCCCAGCAAACACAGCACAGAGAATTACATAAGAACAATCTTGATCATGTTAGGCAGCTCACGAGATCTAAATATTGAGACATAGGAGGAGAAGATAACCATCTAGATAATGCTATGGACCCGTAGTCCAAGGATGAACTACTCACACATCACTCCGGAGGCAGGCATGGTGATGAAGAGGCCTCCGGTGATGATCTCCTCTCCGGCAGGGTGCCGGGAGACAACTTCAGAACCCCTCTGATCTAGGTTGACGGCGACGGAGGCTATGGAACTTTTCGGGGATATTTGATCAGGTGTCTAGGGTTTTCCATCAGGGGGGAATAAATAGACGAAAGGGCAGAGGCGGTGGAGCCCTGGGGGCCCAAACCACCCCTGGAGCGGCCAAGGGGGCGCGCCACCCCATGGTTTGGGCCCCCTGGTGCCCCTTTTCGACTCCTCTTCGGTCTTCTGGATGCTTCCGGGGGAAATAAGACTTCCGGGCTTCGAATTTTCCAATTCATAGAATATTTCGAGAACAACTTTTTTGAAACCAAAAACAACAGAAAACAGGGAACTGGCTCTATGGCATCTTGTCAATAGGTTAGTTCGTAAAATCAACAAAAATGACATAAAGAAGGGAGAAAACATGTAATAATTGGCATAATATCATCATGGAGCATCAGAAATTATAGATACGTTGGAGCCGTATCAAGCATCCCCAAGCTTAGTTCCTACTCGTCCTTGATGTCTACGAACTCTTCTATTCTTGTAGACAATGTTGGGCCTCCAAGTGCAGAGGTTTGTAGAACAGCAGCAAGTTTCCCTTAAGTGGATCACCCAAGGTATATCGAACTTAGGGAGGTAGAGGTCAAAGATATCCCTCTCAAGCAACCCTGCAATTAAGATACGAGAAGTGTCTTGTGTCCCCAACACACCCAATATACTTTTCAAGTATATAGGTGCACTAGTTCGGAGAAGAGAGAGTAAAATACAAGCGGTATGGATGATTATAAGTGATAATTGCAATCTGAAATAAAAATGGCAGCAAGCAAACATGTAGCCGAAAAGGCAGAAAATGGCGTTTCAATGCTTGGAAATAAGGCCTAGGGCTCCTACTTTCACTAGCAGACACTCTCAACAATGCTCACATAATTGAATTAATAAACATCATTTCTTCACTATGCTACTCCGAACCACTCTCCGGTCGAATAACGAAGACTAATAATTGTGTAGGGCTTTAACAACACTCCTCAAGTCTATATTCCCTCTCTAGGGCACCCCAATGTCACTACAAGCACCATAAATTAGTAAACAAACGCCACAATTTCATAGGTTCACCTTCCAACACAAGATATAAATATCATGCTAAACCACATGAGGCACACACTGTTACCTTTTCCCCGTGATCAAAGTGTTTACGGAGATAACAAAACCACTTGAGTAGCATAACAGATGAAGATTAATCTACATATTCAACTAGATTACAAAGCTCATGATCACATAAAGATCACACCATGAGAGAGAGAGAGAGAGAGAGAGAGAGAGAGAGAGAGATGAACCACATAGCTACCGGTAGAGCCCTCAGCCCCGGGGGAGAACTATTCCCTCCTCATCATAGGAGATAGCAATGGTGATGGAGATGGCGGTGGAGTCGATGGAGATGACTTCCGGGGGCACTTCCCCGTCCCGGTAGGGTGCCAGAACAGAGATCTGTCCCCCAAAACTTGTCGGCGGTGGCGGTGGAGCTACGAATGAATTTTTGCGAAAAAGGTCGATTCTCCTAGGGTTTATGCATCGGGGAGTATATATGGGCGAAAGGGCGATGCCGAGAGGTGTCCAGGGGGCCCACACCCCAATGTGGAGCGGCCGGGGGGGGCCGCGCCACCACATGGTGTGGCTCCCCTCCGAGGCTCTTCGGGACTTCTGGATTCTTCCGGGACTTTTAGGACTTCTGGCTTTCGAATTTTCCATTTCCGAGAATATTTCTAGAACAACTTTTCTGAAACTAAAAACAGCAGAAAACATGGAACTGGCTCTGTGGCATCTTGTTAATAGGCTAGTCCCAAAAAACATAAGAAAACGTAGGAAAACTTACGGAAAACATGTAGCAATTGGCATAATATCAACATGGAACATAAGAAATTATAGATACATTTGATACGTATCAAGCATCCCCAAGCTTAGTTCCTACTCGTCCTCTAGTAGGTAAATGATAAAACAAAATAATTTTCTGAGGTGACATGCTACCACACAATCTTGATCATAATATGTAAAGTAGAACATGTAAACTAGGATCAAATGAACTAAAGTTCTGATCTATATTTGATATCAACAAGTAATGCATAAACAAAGAAGAAAGAAGTAAAAAATTTAATGAATCAATACTAAAAGACTATCAACCATGCAAAGTTTATTAGAGATGATTTAAGCTTTCAAGAACAACAATATCATGCACGTCAGACTATCTTCACAACCCCTGTTAGGATCAAGTCAAGCTTTCCACACGATGCAATGCTTAAATCTTAAACTATTTGCACACTAAAAAATAGCAAGTGTTCTGTGTTGGTCCCTGGCACCGGGATGTTATGGCAAACAGAACATTATGGGGGTTTGGAAGGTCAATGGAAGAAAAGCTCACAAAGATGAAAGTGGTCATTAGACAAGACAAAGTCTTACAACCGAAGCTATGCAAGGAGTAGGGATTGCCACACAACGGATGCACATAGAGCTATAAGTGTATGAAATCTCTCAATGGAACTAGTGGGGGTGCATCCAACTTGTTTGATCACGAAGACCTCGAGCTCGTTTGAGGAGGCTCATCATTGGAATATACAAGCCAAGTTCTATAATGTAAAGTTCCCCACATAGTTATGAATGATAATAATATGAAAACTCTCTCCAAAATGAAGTATTGGTGCTAAACATGAAGCACAAGTGTGGTATAAAGGATAGTGATGCGCCCCCTCTCTCTTTGTTCTCTCTTTGGCTCTTTTTTTGGCGTTTCAGTTTTTTTATATATCCTCACCGGTAGGGGCAACATCCTATATTACAATGAATCATCACACTTTTAGTACTCATAACTCATAAAGAAATATCTCTGATGTCTCTAAGTGCATTCTCCTGTCAGTGTAGCAGTATGCATAAATAACCATGAAGCTCATCATCAAGTAACATAATGGAGGTGGATGTTGTGCAGCAATATATCTCGGAATGACTATGGAAATGCCATGATAGGTAGGTATGGTGGCTGTTTTTAGGAAGAATATATGGGCTTATGTGTAGGAGAACAAAGTCCTCCCACGGGATTTGGATGCACTAACAAAGTTTGCACCAACTCTCAATGTGAGAAAGAGCAATGCACAGTACCAAAGAGGCTAGCCAATATGTATGGTGGAAGTGCCTGAAACCTCAACATAGACTCACAAGTTAAAAGATTTTAGCAAGAAAATCATCTTACAAGGCAAAGTGCAAATCACTCCAAGAGGGTCCGCGGCAGTGACAAGTCACTGTTAGCTACCCCGACCGTAGCGCGTAACAAAAGGCCGATCAAAAATGTATCACTCGTAGCAATCATATACCATTTTTTCTATCAGCTGGTAATTTAAGTGTGGCACAGTTTCAAGTTTCTTAGACCAACCATTAAAAGTTTATACTTACTAGTCCTTCCTGTTTATCCATTAAGCAAATTAATATCTCAAAACAACAGCAATGATTCAAGTGAAGCAATTTAGTGATCTACAAGACCATGCAAAATTTTCCACTATACCAACTACCACATAATCATTTCTATTCCCAAGAAAACACACATATGAGAACCACCTAACTACAAAACCTAACAGCTCTTAATAAGAGATGCATGAAAACAAAGGCTAAACGCGGTACTAGCAAAAAGTGAACACTCACAGAGCAATAAGAATGAAAACTAGAGTGTTCTAAGCAATGAAAACGGAGCGTGTCTCTATCCCACACAAGTATGATAATATAAAACCATAAACTAAAGCAAAGAAAACTAAACAAACTAAAAGCAAAAATAAAAGAAGCTCCAAGCAAAGCACATAAGATGCGACCGAATAAAAATATAGTTTCACTAGAAGTGACCTGATAATTTGTTGACGACGAAGGGGATGCCTTGGGCATCCCCAAGCTTAGACGGTTGAGTCTTCTTGGAATTTTCTTGGATGTACCATCGGGGCATCCACAAGCTTAGGCTTTTCACTCTTCTTGATCACATCATATCGTACTCTTCTCTTGACCCTTGAAAACTTCCTTCACACCAAACTTCTCACAATCTTTATTAGCAACGTTAGTGCAATCGAAATAATAAATTCACATGGTTCAGTTTTAACACAATAGTAACACTCATAAACACATTAGCTACTGTCAAAACTTCTTTTAAAACTCTTTTTCTCAAAAGAAAGAGATTAAGATGCAAATGCGATAAATGGCAGAAATCTGTCAAAACAGAACAGCAGGTAAAGATCGATTTTTTCAAAAATCTTATGTTCCTCAAATCAAAAAGTGATCTTCTAATAAAAGTTGCGTATATAACTCAGGATTAAGCACAAAACATCTCAGGTTATTTTTAATTTTCTGTGATTTTATAAAGAATAAACAGTGGACATCAAAAATCTGTTTCCTGCGCAGAAATCCGAAATATAGGCTCAACTTTCCACTAGAGGCTTTACATGGCTCAACAAAAACACAAAATAAAAGATACATAGGGGTTGATAAGGAAATAGACAACACCCAGGTGCAAAGCACACAAAAGAAAACAAAGGAAAACGGGTTGAAAATAGAGAAATAAAACAGGTTGTCTCCCGGTAGCGCTTTTCTTTAACGCCTTTCAGCTAGGCATAATGATTTTTAAAAGATGCTCACATAAGAATAAGAGTTGAAGTATAGCTTTCTATATCATCATTTTCAATATCAAAAGTAGTGTGCTTTTCCCAATCATGATCACTACTATATGTAACAGGCATAGTATCATCATCAAAGCAAATTTTCTCCTCCGTGCTTGGGGAACTAAAAAGATCATTTTCATATAAAATAGCTTCCTCAAGCTTAGACGTTTCCATAGTATTAGCAACAATGGTGTTCAAAGAATTCATACTAATAACATTGCTATTAGCATGCAAATAAAGCTCCATAGGTTTTTTAATTTTCTCTTCAAACACTTCATGTCCTAACTCAAGATAAATATTATAAAGCTTTCTAATATTTTTGTTGTTTTCCATCTAAGCATAAATATTAAAAACAAGTAACAAGTAAAAATAAGCCTAACTAGTGAAAATAAGAAACAAAAAGATATAATTGCATAATCTAAAGGAAATAACTTCGAGCACTCACATCCGAGGATGTGAGTACCTTTTTACCTTACCTCCCCGGCAATGGCGCCAGAAAAGAGCTTGATGTCTACGCACGCTTCTATTCTTGTAGACAGTGTTGGTCCTCCAAGTGCAGAGGTTTGTAGAACAGCAGCAAGTTTCCCTTAAGTGGATCACCCAAGGTATATCGAACTCAGGGAGGTAGAGGTCAAAGATATCCCTCTCAAGCAATCCTGCAATTAAGATACGAGAAGTCTCTTGTGTCCCCAACACACCCAATATACTTTTTAGGTATATAGGTGCACTAGTTCGGCGAAGAGAGAGTAAAATACAAGCAGTATGGATGATTATAAGTGATAATAGCAATCTGAAATAAAAATGGCAGCAAGCAAACATGTAGCAGAACAGACAGAAAAAGGTGTTGCAATGCTTGGAAATAAGGCCTAGGGCTCCTACTTTCACTAGTGGACACTCTCAACAATGCTCACATAATTGTATTAATAAATATCATTTCTTCACTATGCTACTCCGAACCACTCTCCGGTCGAATAACAAACACTAATCATTGCGTAGGGCTTTAACAACACTCCTCAAGTCTATATTCCCTCTCTAGGGCACCCCAATGTCACTACAAGCGCTATAAATTAGTAAACAAACGCCACAATTTCATAGGTTCACCTTCCAACACAAGATATAAATATCATGCTAAACCACACGGAGCACACACTGTCACCTTTGCCCCGTGATCAAAGTGTTTACGGAGATAAAAAACACTTGAGTAGCATAACATATGAAGATCAATCTACATATTCAATTAGATTACAAAGCTCATGATCACATAAATATCACACCATGGAAGAGAGAGATGAACCACATAGCTACCGGTAGAGCCCTCAGCCCCGGGGGAGAACTACTCCCTCCTCATCAAAAGAGACAGCAACGACGATGGAGATGGCGGTGGAGTCGATGGAGATGACTTCCGGGGGGCACTTCCCCGTCCCGGCAGGGTGCCAGAACAGAGATATGTCCCCCGAAACTTGTCGGCGGAGGCGGCGGAGCTACGGATGTATTTTTGCGGAAAAGGCCGATTCTCCTAGGGTTTATGCATCGGGGAGTATATATGGGCGAAAGGGCGATGTCGGGAGGTGGCCAGGGGGCCCACACCCCCTAGGTGGCGCGGTCGGGGGGACCCGCGCCACCCCATGGTGTGGCCACCCTGTGGCCCCCCTCCGGGGCTCTTCGGGAGACCTGGATGCTTCCGGGACTTTTAGGACTTATGGCTTTTGAATTTTCCAATTCCGAGAATATTTCAAGAACAACTTTTCTGAAACTAAAAACAGCAGAAAACAAGGAACTGGCTCTGTGGCATATTATTAATAGGTTAGTCCCGGAAAACATAACAAAACATAGAAAACATATGGAAAACATGTACCAATTGGCATAATATCAACATGGAACATCAGAAATTATAGATACGTTTGAGTCGTATCAGTCCTCGAGTAGGTAAACGATAAAACACAATAATTTCTGAGGTGACATCCTACTAACATAAACTTGATCATAAAAATGTAAAAGCATATGTAAGCTAAGATCATAGAACTTTTAACACAAACATGATAAATAGAAATTTAATAATAAAGCATAGCAATCACTTTGCATCATGAGAAGTATTTCAAATAAAAGGTCATGAATAACAATGCAAAGAAAGATATACATTTGTTTCAAGTATAGAGAAAGCATGGCAAAGTGATATTTCGCTAGTCCTTAAGAGTGGGGCAAAACATAAATGCAAGGACACCTTCAAAGTTCATGAGGAAGACTAGAGCAAATAATTTGAGAACAAACAATCACACATCATGAATCAATTAATAAAGTTTCTGGGACAAATGCACCTAAAACTGAGAATGGCAAAAATGCTCTCTCAACTGTGCATAAAGTTAGAAGATGGAGACTCAACATAAAAGTAAAAGAAAGGCCCTCCGCAGAGTGAAGCAGGGATCACTCATGTGCTAGAGCTTTTTATTTTATTAAACAGAGGTATTAAAAGTTTGACACTCCCCCATCCATCTTTCACAAACCATGGCTAACCGAATCCTCGAGTGCCTGCCAACAATCACATACCATGCAGGAGTGTCTATATTCTGGGAGATGTATGCTAATATCAACCAAGGGTAAACAGAAAATACAGTATGTCACAAGCCAAATGGATTCACAAGAGCGGCTCCCATATGAAGGACGCATCTGGGTAGAAGGTCATCCCTCTTTCTCTTTTGTTTACACAATTATGCTTTGACTGATAAATCAGGGGAAAATAGTGAAGAGATTTTGTGTGTATTAATTTTGGGTTGGGCACCTCGGTGCCAGCTCTTCTATCATTTGGATAAGCGGATTAATCCACTAGTCCAGGGTGTGAAATCCAATCAACAAGTGAGATAAATATTCTTTATTTACGTCCTCATGAGCAAAAACAGGAACATAAAGCAACAGTAATTTTGAAGGTTTTAAAGGTAACACATGAGAAATTTACTTGGAGTGGCAGTTAAATACCACATGTAGGTAGGTATGGTGGACACAATGGAAAAAACTTGGTTTTAGGGAGATGGATGCACGAGTAGAGCTCATACTCAGCACAGGTGGAGGCTAGCAAAAGACTGGGAGCGACAATCAAGAGAGCATAAGAGCCATAATCATGCATAGCGACATAAACATCATTAATTAAAGCATACGGGGTATCACAAGTTCAAAAACTAAATGATCATATAGGATATTAGTGACTTCTTCATAGTCATAAACATGGTGTGAGCATGCTCCAAGTCAACCAAATAAAACATTGGAAAAAGAATACCATAAATTTATGCTTTGGTATGACAAGAACAACTCATGAATCTTTCAATGGCACATTAAACACTCTCATCTATTTGAGGCTAATAATGCTACTCAATAACCACAAGTCTTTAAAACTAAAATAACATCTAGCATGATATGAAAAAGTTCTAGCCACAGTCTATACAAGCTTCTACTTGCATCATTAAAAATTCTACTTTAAGCAGCAGTTTCTTCTCCCAACAAGCACCATACAAGATATGTTTTAACAAAAAATACTCTTCATGAAACATCAATCAAACATGAGAGCACTCACATAACCCTACTAAAACTAACAGCTCTTAGAAGAGATGCATGCAAAACAGGAGCTAAATAAATGCAGCAGCCAGACAAAGATTTAGAATACAAAGTATTCCCATGAAAAAGAGGAGTGTGTCACTCTCCAATAAAAGAATGCTGGGGTCCAACCAAGATTATTGCAAAAATAAAAACAAACTAAAAGCAAAAAATAAAAGACGCTCCAAGTAAAGCACATAAGATGTGACCGAATAAAAATATAGTTTCACTAGAAGTGACGTGATAATTTGTCGATGAAGAAGGGGATGCCTTGGGAATCCCCAAGCTTAGAAGCTTGAGTCTTCTTGGAATTTGCTGGCATGTACCACCGGGGCATCCCCAAGCTTATTCTCTTCACTCTTCTTGATCACGTCATATCATCTTCTTCTCTTGACCCTTGAAAACTTCCTTCACACCAAACTTCTCACAATCTTCATTAGCAACGTTAGTGCAATCGAAATAATAAATTCACATGGTTCAGTTTCAACACAAGCCTAACACTCAAAAAAAATATTATCCACTATCACAACTTCTTTTAAAACACTTTTTCTCAAAATAACACCAAAAGAAATAGATTAAGATGCAAATGCAATTATTGGCAGAAATCTGTCAAAACAGGACAGAGGGTAAAGATGATTTTTTTCGAAAATATTCTGTTGCCCAAATCAAAACGTGGTCAACTAAGAAAAGTTGCGTATATTTCCCAGTATTATGAACAAAAAAACTCAGGGCATTTTGAATTTTCAGTGATTTTATACGAATTTAACAGTGGACAGCAGAAATATGTTTCCTGCGCAGAAATCCGAAATATAGCCTCAACTTTCCACTAGAGGCTTTACTTGGCTCAACAAAAAAACAAAATAAAAGATACAGAAGGGTTGCTAAGGAAATATACAACACTTAGGTGCAAAGAAAACAAAAGAAAACGAAGGAAAACGGGTTGAAAACAGAGAAATAAAACGGGTTGTCTCCCGGTAGCGGTTTTCTTTAACGCCTTTCACCTAGGCATCGAAAGCAACTCAAGTATTTTCAAGTGAAGAAGCATCAACATCATAACTTTCTCTAATAATAGAGTCAAAAGGTAGCTTCATCACCTTTCTAGGAAAGTGTTCCATACCTTTCTTGAGTGGTAATTGATATTTAATACTCCCCTCTTTCATATCAATAACAACACCAATAGTTCTAAGAAAAGGTCTTCCCAAAACTATAGGACAAGAAACATTGCGTTCAATGTTCATAACAAAAAAATCAACAAGGACAAGTTAATTGTTAACCACAATAAGAAAATCATCAATTCTACCAAAAGGTTTCCTCTTAGCATTATCAGCAAGATGAACATCCAAATAACAATGTTCCAATGGTGGTAGATCAAGCGTATCATAAAGCTTTTTAGGCATAACAGAGATACTAGCGCCAAGATCACACAAAGCATTGCAATGAAAATCATTTAATTTTATCTTAATGATGGGCTCCCAACCATCATCTAATTTCCTAGGGATAGATGTTTCAAGTTTCATCTTTTCTTCTCTAACTTTCATGACCACATTGGTAATATGTTTAGTAAAGGGCATATTCATGGCACTAGCATTGGGACTTATAGAAAGCTTTTGTAGGAACATAATAAATTCAGAGATATTGCAATCATCAAAATCAATATTATTATCTGATGGCTAGGTTGAGACTCCAAGTGCAGAGTGTGTAGCTAGTGGCAAGCCTTCTTCCCCACGAGGGTGACTCGAGGGTTTATATCGAACTCTTGGGGAGCCAGTATTTCAGCAGTTGTCTTCCAAGCTTCCTCCAGGATCCTGCAAACAAGTAGAGAATTTTGTGCCCTCAACCTCACCAAGTGGTTGTCAAGCACAAGGTGTGATACTTCTAAATTGCAATGCAAAACTGAAAGTAAATGTGCAATAATTAAATCTACTACTAAATGCAAATGAGAAAATAAATATGCAATGGATTGTTTTTGTATTTTTGTGATGCAAGTGGTGATGGAGATAATGTAAATTCGAATTGGAGATGCAAGTAAAGTAAAGTGCAAGTAAAGTAAATTGCAGCAAAGTAACTAGAGTGTTTTCTTATATTTAAAATAGGACCGGGGTTCATGGTTTCACACTTGCATTCTCTCAAATAAAGTGGTAGACGATGGACATAAAGAATTACATGTGAGATTACAATAACATGTTTAACATTGAGTACTTTCATATGGGCATCACGTCCTAGCATAGAGATCTCTACGGTCATATTGATCCCTCTTATACTCCACCAAGATGCGAAATAAATCATAACACCTCGATAATTAAGGAAAAACCAGAGTATAGCTTTAAGCAATGTGACATGAAGTTGAAGTAAGAACTTGCTAGATCTAGTCATGGAGATTGATTAGTGTCACTTCAAATCCCCGGTAACAAGGTACTCCTTTTTATCCCTAGTGAGGTAACTAAGAAAGGTTTAACAAAACCTAAGTGGATCGCTGAACTTCTGTCACTTTCACAGCACTAGCCACCTCCCGTTACTCCAACTAATGCACCCATCACCCGACACACGCTCTCAAGAACTAGATTGATCAAAGCTAGCAAATAAGAACGGGGTACATAAGATACATCTACTCAAATAACTCAAGAGAAACAATTGCAATCTCAGATTCAATAACTCATAGAAAAGATCCACCACATAGGAATTACAACGGTGCCCGTAATCATGTGAGGCAGCTCATAGGGATCTAATTAGTGAAGCACATAGAGAGAGAGAGATACAAGTGCTACTTCCACAAATCCATAGCCCTGGGGTGGACTACTCCCTCTTCATGGAGATGTCAATGGAGATGACGTTGGAGGGGTAGGAGACCACACCGGCGGCGCCCCGCCGGAGTTTTCCCCCTCCAATCTGGAACTTATGGTCTCTGTTTCTATGTTTCGGCGGTGCTCCTCTCCGTAAGGGCACGGGGGACCCTTTTTATAGTCGGTTTTAGGTCAAGACGGAGTCGAAAAGTCGAAGATGGAAGGAATTGGGGCCACAGGGGCCAAAAGGGGACCTCTCACGCGGCCAAGGAATCTGGCCGCGTGTAGGGTCCTCTTTTGGGCCTCCTTGCCCAATTCTCGTGGATCCTTCTCCCGCAAGTCTTCTCCTTCCAAGAAAATGACCCCCGCAGATTTTCAGGTGATTTCGCGGAAGTTTGCCCCCTGAAACGTCAAAAACATAGAAAACGGGGTTTCTGACAGGCAGGGTTAATTCCATAAAAGTTGGGGGACTTTGTAATTTAACCCCAAAATAATATAAAACATTGAATTATACCCTTATATGATGCAATATGTAATAGAAAACCATGTGAAAATATGCAAAATTCATCTATGCATTTTACATGCATCAACATCCCCAAGCTTAACCCATGCTCGTCCTCGAGTATGAAGGTGATAAAACTAAGGTGGGTTTTGCATATTGAAACAATCATGGTATATCAAGGAGGATTATTCATGCTACATATAATCAATTGATTAATACTAGAAATGAGTAGCAATATACAATTCATGTTGTAAGAAATATCAAATATGCAAGCAAAGATGCTTCATGAAAGTTCACAAAGTGTATAATGAAATAAAAGCACTATGGACCAAATGCATACACAAAATGAAAAATAAAATCCTATATTGATCAAAGAATAGCATAATGGAGAATAAAAAATATTGTGGACACTTTGGAGAAAATTGAGTGGAGGTAAAACATGATCAAGTCTTATTTAGCCTCTAAATTATTCAACTAAAATTACTAATTGAAATGTGTTATCCATTGATCTAGGACTCTCATTGCCCCTTTATCACTAGCATCTTAAAATTGTGAGTATTGAAGTAATGAGAATGAAAAGGTGGTTGAAAGCCTCATGCCCCGTGAGTGTGAAAACCTACTCCATGATTACTCAACTTAAGATTCCTAATAAGCTTTGTACAATCATAATAAGTATTAATGACATCATAGAGAACCGCAAAGAGGTACCTCTTGCCCCATGACATGGAAACAAGCCCATGTTACAATGACAAGATGAACAAACAGAGTAGACTCATCATCCTTTTTATTTTAATTCACTATTATGCATAGCTTCTTATTTTATTATAGGATGTGTTGTAGAGTCACTCAAGCTGTAAGTAAATTTCCACCATGATAAAGCATGGCTTGGGTTAGCGGCCCAATGTGTTTCTCTAGTCATATAGATACTTACTCATCAAAACTTACTATTCCTCTATTTCATTTCGGCATGGCAGGAGTCCAAAAACAAAAGTACATGATATCAACCAAATGTAAATTTTTTTGTGCAATGTTGAAAGCTTTCCGGTGATACACGTTTATAGCTAGCTCCCAACCACACACTTGTCAAACGCAAAACTTGTGGCTCCCATTATTGGGTCATGTTTATTAGATGCATAAAAAGTAAAGTGTGCCTTCAAAAGTTCGTGAGAGTCCTATCCCAAGTTCAACCCATGACAATTAATAAAGTGAATATCTTAATTTAGAACATAAATAACAAAATAACATGGTGAACATACTCGGAATAGCAATGAAGCTAATGGGAAGATATGGTGGACTCACTGGAAATATTTGGCTAAGGAGTGTTGGAAACAAGTTTTTACTTGTTGGAATTTTTAAATTTTTGGGCTAGCAAAAGGGAGATAGTTGACCAGATACTATGCATGCATATGTCCATAGAACTACTCATTTCATGATAAACTAAATAAACCAGCAATTAACATCAAGGACATGAATAAGAGATAGCTCAAGACAACATTATTGCAAATTTCTACACATAAAAAGCCTATAAATCATGCAAACATATGTAGCTCTTCAAATCAACCATGGCATCCCTATTCCAAGTCATAATACTAGCATCCAATACATTCCAACCCCAAACTCCAGCAGCTCAATCTCATATAAAATGATGGTAGTGGTCTTATCAAAACAAAAATAAAAATAAAAACTAGACGCTTCAAGTCTCTACGATAAATGCTTTGCTTAGAAAAACAGAAAGTAGACGTGTGCTAACCAAAAGAGTGTAACTCCAGTGGGGTGTTCATCACATCCCCAATCTTATGGATTTCATCATTCTTGGATGTCTTGAGGCGCAGCTCCTCTATTCCCTGTGAAAAAACTTCACAAAACATCTTTCTCCCATTCTTTTTCTGTGGGGTGAGATTAGCAAGGACAAACAAATCACATGGTTGCTGTGCAAAATTCCAAATCAAATGCTCCAGTAGATAGACAATAAGGTTCATTATGTTGTATGTTCACTCTCTTGCTTGAAAGAATCATAGAAATTCGATTCCCAAGCCCAAAGAGTACATAAAACAAAAGAAGGCAGAATCTGTCCAGAAAAGCAACAGCAGAAAAACGAACGTTTTTAGCTAAGCTAGACTCGTCAAAACATTATGAAAATTTTTGTGCTTATAGAGGACGAAAAGTTACAGAACATACTAAAAAATTAGCTCAATCCGACATACCAATGAAAAACGTAAAATCATACGGTGAGCAGATTCGTGCTGAAACAGAAATTTCATGCACTAAGATAACAACTTATAAGTCCAAATGGGTTTGACTTGAATCTTTATTGAAAACTCCAGAATTAAAACAAAAAAAATAATCTCTTGAGAAAGAAAGAGGACACTAGTAAAATCCAAACAAAAACAACCGGATTGCTTCCCGTAAAGCGCTTTCTTTATAGCCATATAGCTAGGCTTTACTTACTTGATAATCAAGAGGGATAAAGCTCATGAGGGAGCTTGTTCTTCAGCGTGCCCCTCTTCCTTGGGAAGTGCTCCATGCTTTTCTTGTGAGGGAACTGAAACTTGACATTCCCTTCCTTGGAGTCTATGATTGCACCTGTAGTACGAAGAAAAGGTCTACCCAAAATAATAGGACTAGGGGATTTATCCCCCATATCCATAATAATGAAATCAACGGGTACGAAAGTCATGTGCAATTCAATCATAACATATTTTACTTGTCCTACAGCATGTTTAGTAGAGTTATCAGCAAGGACAAATTCACTTGAGCACTTTTCTAAATTTTCTAGTTCTAGCAATTCATATAATTCTTTAGAGAGTACCGATACACTAGAACCTAGATCTAACATAGCATGGTGAATTTATTTTCCAATTGAAACTAGCACCTTGGGGATCCATGCATCCCCAAGCTTAGGAGGTATCATGGCCTCATTCTTGTACCTAGCAATTTTTTCTTGCAAGACATGATTAGCAATATAAGATCCAAAGCCAGGTTGATTAACATTTATAGCGGGATCACTAGCAAATTTTTGTAGAGTAGAAATAAGTTCTTGCAAGCTACTCTTTTCTAAATCAAGAAATGGATCCTTAATTTCAGTAAGCATCATAATTTACTCTACTTTACTCTCTAATTTAGCTAGCATGCTTGATTCATGAGGACTAATTTCATCTTTGCTAGCAAGGTAAGACATATATGGAAGTAAATATTCAGGGTACTTCACTATTTCATTCAAAGTTTCTTCTAAGCTAGTAGGGACATGCTCACTTGTATTCTAAGCAATATGATCAATATTTTCAATAATAGGAGCAGCAATAGTAATAGAATTCATTCCTACACTAGGTTGTGCTTGTGGCTTTCCTGCTGACATGCTTAATAGAGTTGCTTGATTATCAGCTAATTTTGACAATGCTTTATGTAAATTCGAAGATTGAAGTTGCAATCCTTTAATATCACTACTAATGGATGCAATAGACTTATTTAACTCATGTATCATACCATTGTGACTAGCAACTTGTTCCATAAGCAATTTATTAGATTCAGAAATTTCACTAGAAGGCTTCCACTTATTTTCATTAGCATTAGGATATGGAACAAAAGGTTTATTTGGCACATAAGGAGGTTTACTATAAGAATTGTAAGCATTACCAAAACCATTGCTACCATAATTCCTAACAAAATTAACATCCACACTTTCAGAATTACTACCAACTAACTCCTGCAAAGGCACATTCTCCATATTTTGTTTATTAATAAAAGCAAGAATAGTGTCCATTTTAGAAGACAAATCATTGGTTTCTTCAATTGAGTTTATTTTTTTAGTGGGATTGGGTGCTCTTTCAGTATTCCATTGACTATAATTTTGCAATATGCTTTCTAATATGCTCTGAGCCTCTCCTACAGTTTTACTCATAAAGGCACCTCCAGCAGCAGAATCAAGTATATTTCTAGACATGTAGTTTAGACCATTATAAAAAGAGTGTAGTATGGTCCATTCATTTACTCCATGTGATGGGCATGTTCTAAGCATTAATTTAATTCTATCCCATGCCATGGCTACATGTTCATTATCATTTTGCCTAAATGAGAGGATATTATTCCTATTTTGCAAAATTTTAACGGGAGGATAATATTTCTTAATGAAAGCTTCTTTTAAATCATCCCAAGACTTTATACTAGCTGTAGGTAGTGAAAGTAACCATTCTTTAGCCTTTCCTCCAGGTTACAAAGGAAATAATTTTAGTTTTAAAACACTACTTTCCACATTTTTAAATTTTTGCATATCACATATTTCCATGAAATCATGAAGATGCATAGAGGCATCCTCCATAGCACTACCACCAAATTGCTCTCTAGTAATTAAATTCAATAAACTAGGACTTACTTCATAGCTTTCAGCTTGTATTTCAGGTGTAGTAATTGGCCTAGCAATGAATTGGTCATTGGGTGTACTTGTGTAGTCACTTAATTTAGTTCTATTACCCATTTTAACAGTTTTTATGTAGTTTTTAATTTTTTATGCAAAACAAAAGTAAAGTAACTAAGCAAATTCAAAATACTAAAATAAACTAGATAACTAAATGCAAAACTAAAATTCAAACTAAAATAAAATATGCAAGACAAAACAAAAACAAGAACAAAAACAAAACAAAAAGAAAAAACAAGACAAGAACAAAACAATCTACTTCAAAGAAGGTGGAGATAGAAAGGACGGTACTCACGTAGGTGCAACCTCCCCAAGCTTAGGTGTTTGCACACCTTGTTGGTGATGAAGACTTCTTGTGAGCTCCCTTGGACAACTCCTTCACCTATGGCTCCCCGGCAACGGCGCCAGAAAAACGCTTGATGGCTAGATTGAGACTCCAAGTGCAGAGTGTGTAGCTAGTGGCAAGCCTTCTTCCCCACGAGGGTGACTCGAGGGTTTATATCGAACTCTTGGGGAGCCAGTATTTCAGCAGTTGTCTTCCAAGCTTCCTCCAGGATCCCGCAAACAAGTAGAGAATTTTGTGCCCTCAACCTCACCAAGTGGTTGTCAAGCACAAGGTGTGATATTTCTAAATTGCAATGCAAAACTGAAAGTAAATGTGCAATAATTAAATCTACTACTAAATGCAAATGAGAAAATAAATATGCAATGGATTGTTTTTGTATTTTTGTGATGCAAGTGGTGATGGAGATAATGTAAATTCGAATTGGAGATGCAAGTAAAGTAAAGTGCAAGTAAAGTAAATTGCAGCAAAGTAACTAGAGTGTTTTCTTATATTTAAAATAGGACCGGGGTTCATGGTTTCACACTTGCATTCTCTCAAATAAAGTGGTAGACGATGGACATAAAGAATTACATGTGAGATTACAATAACATGTTTAACATTGAGTACTTTCATATGGGCATCACGTCCTAGCATAGAGATCTCTACGGTCATATTTATCCCTCTTATACTCCACCAAGATGCGAAATAAATCATAACACCTCGATAATTAAGGAAAAACCAGAGTATAGCTTTAAGCAATGTGACATGAAGTTGAAGTAAGAACTTGCTAGATCTAGTCATGGAGATTGATTAGTGTCACTTCAAATCCCCGGTAACAAGGTACTCCTTTTTATCCCTAGTGAGGTAACTAAGAAAGGTTTAACAAAACCTAAGTGGATCGCTGAACTTCTGTCACTTTCACAGCACTAGCCACCCCCCGTTACTCCAACTAATGCACCCATCACCCCACACACGCTCTCAAGAACTAGATTGATCAAAGCTAGCAAATAAGAACGGGGTACATAAGATACATCTACTCAAATAACTCAAGAGAAACAATTGCAATCTCAGATTCAATAACTCATAGAAAAGATCCACCACATAGGAATTACAACGGTGCCCGTACTCATGTGAGGCGGCTCATATGGATCTAATTAGTGAAGCACATAGAGAGACAGATGCAAGTGCTACTTCCACAAACCCATAGCCCTGGGGTGGACTACTCCCTCTTCATGAGATGTCAATGGATATGACGTTGGAGGGGTAGGAGATCACACCGGCGGCGCCCCGCCGGAGTTTTCCCCCTCCAATCTGGAACTTCTGGTCTCTGTTTTGGTGTTTCGGCAGCGCTCCTCTCCGTAAGGGTACGGGGGACCCTTTTTATAGTCGGTGTTAGGTCAAGACGGAGTCGGTAAGTCGAAGATGGAAGGAATTGGGGCCACAGGGGCCAAAAGGGGACCTCTCACGCGGGCAAGGAATCTGGCCGCGTGGAGGGACCTCTTTTGGGCCTCCTTGCCCAATTCTCGTGGATCCTTCGCCCGCAAGTCTTCTCCTTCCAAGAAAATGACCCCCGCAGATTTTCAGGTGATTTCGCGGAAGTTTGCCCCCTGAAACGTCAAAAATATAGAAAACGGGGTTTCTGATAGGCAGGGTTAATTCCATAAAAGTTGGGGGACTTTATAATTTTAACCCCAAAATACTATAAAACATTGAATTATACCCTTATATGATGCAATATGTAATAGAAAACCATGTGAAAATATGCAAAATTCATCTATGCATTTTACATGCATCATTATCATTAAAAGTAATGGGACTATTATCCCCCACGTCTCTAAAAATTTCAGCACTTTTATCAGAAGCAATTTCAGCAATTTGAGGCAATTTAGCACGTTTCACCGAAGGGGTGGAGACTTTGTTAATGATACGTCTCCAACGTATCTATAATTTCTGATACTCCATGATCATATTTTTCCAATTTCTACTTGTTTTCTCCCTTATTTATAGCATTTTTATACGTTTTCCGCGACTGACCTATTAACAAGATGACAAGTGCTAGTTCCCTGTTTTCTGCTGTTTTTGGTTTCAGAAAAGTTGTTCTGCAAACATTCTTGGAATTGGACCCCACAAAGCCCGAAGTTCTTATTTTCCCCGGAAGCATCCAGAACACCGAAGAGGAGTCGAAGAGGGGCAACAGGGGGGGCCACACCATAGGGTGGCGCGGGTCCCCCTGGCCGCGCCACCTATGGGTGTGGGCCCCTAGAGCTCCACCGCCTTTGCCCTTTCGCCTATTTAAACCCCCCGGATGGAAAACCATAGACACCTGATAAAAAATCCCCGAAAAGTTCTGCAGCCGCCGTCACCATCAACCCCAGATCACGGGGGTTCTGAAGCTGTTTCCGGCACCCTGCCGGAGAGGAGATCATCACCGGAGGCCTCTACATCACCATGCCTGCCTCCGGAGTGATGCGTGAGTAGTTCATCCTTGGACTACAGGTTCATAGCTGTAGCTAGATGGTTGTCTTCTCGTCATATGCCTCCATGTTTAGATCTCATTAGCTGCCTATCATGATCGAGATTGATATTAATGTAATTCTATATGCTGTGTTTGCTGGGATCCGATGAATATTGAACTTATGCCAAGTTGATTATAGTCTTTATTCGGATATGCTATTTTTGATCTTGCATGCTTTCCATTGCTAGTGGTTACTCTGGCCAAGTAGTTGCTAGTGACACCAAGAGGGAGTATTTCTGCTCGATATTGGGTTCATGCCTCCTTTTCGCCTTGCTCGAGCGACAGAGACGTGAAGGGGGAGGATGTGTTGTTGCCATTAGGGAGAAAACGGCGGTGAGAGTGCCCGCATGCATAATCATTGCTTACATTACACACTTTGTTTAATGCAATTATTTGTTGCTTGCAACTTAATACCTAAGGGGGTTCGTATGATAACCTGAGGGTGTATTATTAGTCATAGATGCAGATGGATGTTGGTCTATGTATCTTGTTGTAATGCCCGCACTAAATATCATAGTAATCTTCATGTCATATTGTGCACTACGGTGACACCTCTATTTGTCAATTTCCCAGCCGTAATTTGTTCACCCAGCATGCTATCGTTTATGGAGAGACACCACTAGTGAAACTATGAACCCCGGTCCATTTTCCACACTGTTAAACAAACCACAACAATTTCATGCTTTCTTTACTTACTGCAAGCATACACTATTTTCCACACTATATGTCTAATCTTTGTTTTCAGAAAGACCGCTAAGATTGACAACCTCACTGTACCGTTGGGGCAAAGTATTTTGGTTGTGTTGTGTGCAAGTTCCACGTTGTTGCTGACACTGGTGAAGCGGCAGCACCATCGTTAGTGGCATCAACCTTCCGAAGGTCCTCTTTCTCCTACTGGATTGATAACCCTGGTTCTTAACTAAGGGAAAAACTCCTACCGCTGTGCTCATCACACCCTCCTCTTGGGGTTCCCAACACGCTTTGCTAGCATCAAGGAATTTTTCTAGCGCCGTTGACGGAGAGAAAGAAGTCTTCTGGCAAGAGGAGTCTCTCACTCTCAACCTCTTTATTTTGTTTATTATCTTGTTTTTATTTTTGTCTTGTTTTTCTTGTTTATATCAAAAACATAAAAATAAGGGGTAAAGTAGTTTTTGTGTTTTTGATATAAAGAAGCAAAACAAGAAAAAAAATAAAAACAAGACATTAAACAAAATAAAGAGGTTGAGAGTGAGAGACTCCCCTTGCCAGAAGACTTCTTTCTCCCCGGCAACGGCGCCAGAAGAAGTCCTTAATGCTAGCAAAGCGTGTTGGGAACCCCAAGGGGAGGGTGTGATGAGCACAACGGTAGGAATTTCCCCTTAGTTAAGAACGAAGGTTATCAATCCAGTAGGAGAAAGAAGATCTTTGAAAGGTTGATGCCACTAACGGTGGTGATGGCACCTCGCCGGTGTCAGCAACAACACGGAACCTGCACACAACACAACCAAAATACTTTGTCCCAACGGTACAGTAAGGTTGTCAATCTCACCGGTCTTGCTGAAATCTAAGATTAGACGTATAGTGTGGAAAATAGTGTATGCTTGCAGTAAGTAAAGAAAAGCATGAAATTGTAGAGGTTTGTTTTATAGTGTGGGAAAATGGACCGGGGTTCATAGGTTCTCTAGTGGTGTCTCTCCATAAAATATAGCATGCTGGGTAAACAAATTACAGCTAGGCAATTGACAAAAAAGGTTGCACCATAGTGCACATTCATGACATGAAGACTACTATGATATTTAGTGCGGTAATTACAACAATATACATACACCTTAATCCAACTGCATCTATGACTAATAATCCACCCTCAGGTTATCATCTGAACCCCCTTAGGTATTAAGTTGCAAGCAAGAGATAATCGCATTAAACAATGTGTGTAATGTAAGCAATGATTGTATACGCGAGCACTCACACCGCTGTTTTCTCCCTAGTGGAAACAACACATCCTCCCCCGTCACATTTCTATCATTCGAGCACAGGCGAAAAGGAGGCATGAACCCACTATCGAGCATAAATACTCCCTCTTGGAGTCACTAGCAACTATGTGGCCAGAGCAACCACTAGCAACGGAAAGCATGCAAGATCACAAATAACATATGCAATAAAGACTATAATCAACTTGGCATAAGTTCAATATTCATCGGATCCTAGCAAACACAGCACAGAACATTACATAAGAACAATCTCGATCATGTTAGGCAGCTCACGAGATCTAAACATTAAGGCATAGGAGGAGAAGACAACCATCTAGCTACTGCTATGGACCCGTAGTCCAAGGATGAACTACTCACGCATCACTCCGGAGGCAGGCATGGTGATGATCTTCTCTCTGGCAGGGTGCCGAGAGACAGCTTCAGAACCCCCCTGATCTAGGGTTGACGACGATGGAAGCTGTGGAACTTTTTCGGGATGTTTGATCAGGTGTATAGGATTTTCCATCCAGGGGGAATAAATAGGCAGAAGGGCAGAGACGGTGGAGCCCTAGGGCCCCACACCAACCCCTGGCGTGGCCAAGGGGGCGCGCCACCCCATGGTGCCCCTCTTCGACTCCTCTTCAGTCTTCTGGATGCTTCCGGGGAAAATAAGACTTCCGGGCTTCAAATTTTCCAATTCCAAGAATATTTCCAGAACAACTTTTCTGAAACAAAAAACAACAGAAAACAGGGAACTGGCTCTGTGGCATCTTGTCAATAGGTTAGTCTGGAAAATCGATAAAAATGACAGAAACAAGTGAGAAAACATGTAGCAATTGGCATAATATCATCATGGTGCATCAGAAATTATAGATACGTTGGAGACGTATCACACAACCAAACGGTTGTTGAAATAAATGATGCCTTGATCATCAACCGAGAAACACTTAGCAACTCCGCTAGCAATGTTTGTCGTGGGATAATCACGGCAGATGTTACCTGGGGTAACTGATCTTGGGGCAAGTCGACACAGGTATTCGGGAGAGGGTTTAGCTCGAAGGAAGACATGGTGAAAAGCGATCTAAGAACCGGAAAACAACTCGCCGGATCCCGAATATGAACTATACTGGATACTCGATAATTGGTGATACAACTATGACTTGAATCTCTGTTGTGCTAAACCTAGGGGCCGGTTTATAAAGCACCGTACCCCCCTAGCTTGCCCTTCAAGGCACATCTTGAGTCCTACTCGAACTCTACTTACAAACTCTAGCTTTCCTTACCACAACCCACAATCCGGGTTGCGAGGCCCACAAACCTTGGGCCTTCCGGAAGTTTCTTTATCCTTAGCCGGATCCTGTCCAACTGTCGTTTGGGCCGGGTTACACCTTGGAGTTGGTCTACCAGGTTACTATCCCCCCATCAGTAGTCCCCAGAATAGCTTGGGCTTCCGAGGTTACTCCTTGAAGCACTGGCTATTCCCTGAAAAAATATCAAACACACAAGCGTATGGAGGCCGAGTCACAACGCGTTGATGAACGATTAAGATCAACTCCATGGTGACCATGTAGAAACCCGGCCCTCCTTCCAATGCTCTTCTCGATTTTCCAAATCTAAGCCTTTAACAAAAACTCCATAATTCCACGCTTTTCTCGATAATTAACCCTGATACCAGGAAGGAGATTTCCCCTTCCTTTTCTCCTGAACACATCCATCCACGCTTAAAGTGTATCCCTCGAATTTCAAAATAGTCAGCCGTTACTCCGCACTTCCCGGGTTTCGCCCGTTAGGTTAAGTTTTTCCACCCGGGCCGTTATAAGTTGGCCCTTGGGAGTAACCTTAGCCCCAACGGCTCATTTCCCCCATTCCTCTTCCTTTCAAGCTCAAGCTCACAGAGCGCCATCACGGAAGCCCTGCGCACATCGCCGGAGCCCATCCGCCGCCGTTTGCGCTCCGCCACCGCGCGACTCACTCCGGCGCCCAGATCCGCCACCAAACCTCCGATTTGCCCGCCAAGAATCGCGAAAGGACATCAATCTTGCGCCATCTGTCTCCGCAAAGCCTTACTTCAATCTCCTTCGGTAAGTCCCTTATATCCTCCAACTTACCCTTGCAATTTCTTAGTTTTTCCTCAGATTAGATCTGAATCGAGCCGCCCGCAATTTCTCGGGTCCTGCCGAATTAAATCAGTAGCGCTTATCCCAGCTCTCCCAATAGATAAAATACGTAGCTTAGCTTACTCTCCTATTGCTCGTCTTCATTAATTTTTCCACAAATTTAAAAATAAGATTCCCGATCTGGGCTCGGGCCGCCTAAAATTTCCGCCTTTGTTCTTACCACCCGGAATATCTTACCCCTCCGGCTCTCTTGCTGATAATAGACGTACGGGCAACCTTTTACCCTCCCCAAACACTTATTTACGAAAAAACTCCACGGCTTTTGTAATGATATGCGATACCCGGACAACTCATACCCGACCTAGCAAAATAATACCCTGATCATGTTTAACTTATCGATACTCGCTCAACTGTCAACTTCCGAGTTTTCGCTTCTCACATCCTTTCTTTTGACGCTTTATCAGGTTAACCCCATGGCACCCAAGAGACAGGGAAAACAGCCGGTTAAGGCCAAGTCCACGAACTCCATATCCGCCAACTGGGGAAAATCCTCCGTCACCAAGGCCAAGCTGGAGGAACTGGTTGAGCTAGGGGTCCTTCCCCCTCAGGAAGCTATCCACTGGAGAGTACCGGGTAACGAAACCCGACCTTCTCCAGCAGGAAACGAGGTAATTTGTTTTGTTGAACATGTGACCCGGGGCTTCCGGCCTCCGGGTCATCCTTTCTTCCGCGATGTCTTAAGCCACTACAACCTCCGCATTTTCGACATAGGACCCAACTCCGTTTTAAACATCACTCACTTTATCGTTCTTTCCGAGTCTTACTTGTGCACTTCGCCAAGTCTGGCTCTTTTCGTCGAACTCTTTCAATGCAAACCGTGCCGCGAAAGCGGCGACGGCGCACTTCTTACTTGCGGCGGAGTTTCTATCCAACGCCGCAAGAACTCCCTAATGCCTCCTCTCACCCTCAATTCCCACGTGAAGCACTGGCAGCTCTCGTACTTCTACTGCCAGGACACCTCCCCACCCGGCGAAAAGAAGTTGCCGGGTTACTCGGAAGGTCAGCTTGATATCTCGGAGACTTTTAACGCCTTTGCCCCTGACTCGGACAGGGAGGCAATCTTGCCTTTGTTGGCGAAGATCTCCATCCTATCAGCCCAAGGCCTCATCGGGCTCAATCTGGTGAAGACTTGGGTCAACTTCCGCATCCAACCCAACTCCATCCGTGAAAAACTGATGTGCGAATACTCCGGGCACATCACGGACTCTCTCCGATACTCCACCAAGAACTTCGCCGCTGGTGACACCAACAAGACCATCAAAGGCTTCCTGACGGAGAAGCTAGATGTGATAAGGAACATTGCCGGGTTACCCCCGTTTACTCGGGAGAATCCGGCTCCAGCGGTAAGACCTGATTCTTTTTGCTCGTTTCAGCACTTTTACCCGTTACAGTTTCTAACCCTTGCTTTCATCTCTTTGTTCACAGGCTGACGATCCCTTTTGGAGGGTTGAAACCTCTCCTCCTTCCCAAGACCCCGAAGAGGAAGAGGAGCCGGTTGATGACGACGAAGGTATTTTCCTTGATCTTATATCCGTCTTTTACCCGTGCTATTTTTCTTGTCACCCATCTTTCCTTGTCTGATGCATACTCGGCTTTCAGGGTTAGAAGACGAGGAGGAAAAAGAAGAAGATGACCCGGAAGCCACCGATTCCGACCAGGAACCCACAGTCGGAGCCAAGAGGAAGGCCCGAGGGGTAGTCGCAAAGGTTCCCTTCTCCTCCATGTCTTCCGCGCCTTACTCCTTTGACACTATGCATAAACTTAATGAGCGATTATCACATTCATCATTCCTGAAGGATCCCATCCCAGCTAAGCGCAGGGTAACCCGGAGTTCCCCGGGGGATGGTCCCCTTAACCCGGGTATCTCCACTTCACCTGCTCACCGAGTTAGCACTCCTCCACCTCAGCCTCCCCAATCTCCTCAACGTCATTCATCTCCTAGTCATCCGCTTGCCGGGCAATTCCGGGTACCTCAGCCGGTACCTTTGCCAACATCATCCGCCTCCAGCTGCGAGCTCCCCCCGGATTATGCCGTGAACACCGGGTAAGCGACCTTTACTCGATATTCTTTCACACTTACTAACCCCCTTTTTTTTATATACGCACCACTAACCACTATCTCCTTCTTTCTCTCCAGTGTCCAAGTTACCATCAGTGACCCGGATATTCCTGAAGCGGAAAAGAAAGGAGAGGAGGAGCCGAATACTAATATGGATATCACCGCTGATGACGAGGCTGGGGACGAAAAGGAGCAAGACCCCTTTAAGGACCCAACTCCACCGGAAACCGCATCGCCCAAGTCCTCTGAAGAGGTGGACGAAGATATCATCTTGGAGACCAAGTCGGGTTCTCCTAACCCGGATGCTCAGACGGTCCGGGTTTCGAGCCCAAGACCCGGAACAGTCCTTCAACAGGAAGGCCAATCTTCCGGCCCTTCAAGACTTCGCCCTGAAGACATGACGTTTGCCCAGATGCTCGATGCCCTCTACACTTTGAAAGCCGACGAAGAAAACCTCCTAGACGCCTTGATAACCAAACACAAGGTAAACCCGAGTAACACCATATGTTTCCTCATATAGTCCCCAAGTTCCGAGTGATTTACTAAGTAATTTGCTTGGAACTTTGCATAATATTTCCGACTGACCCTTCTTCGTGTTTCCTCTTAGGACTATATTGCGAGATCTGAGAAGAAGCTAGCCAAAGCCACCAAACGCATCGAAAAGGAGATGGCCCTTCGCGAAGCCGCTGAAACTGAAGCTCGTAAGAGCCAAAAAATCACGAAGAAGTATAGAAAAAGAGCCCACGAGGCTGAGGATAAGTTAACAACGCTCTCTGTTCAAATTGCCGATGTTTATCGCGCCGCAACTGGTATGATTTCTGAACCTTAACTCTCATGACCCGGATTCTCTTTAGATGGACGACCATATCTCTGTACCTATCACTTATTTTTGCTTGTCTGTTTAGCAGGTCCGTGTGACGTAGCCCCTGAAGAAGATGATGCTGCCAAGCTGAAATTTATCAAGGACACTCTCCGGCAGCTTAGTGCCGGAGTTGGCTGGATTCTTGACGAGTTGCGACTACCGGGTATCAGGCCGAGCAACATGAAGAGATTGCTAGAGTTCTGCTCCACCATCCCTGAGTGGATTTGGCACTGGAAGCGTTCCTCCTGCCGTTTTGGGGTAACCCGAGGACTCGCTCTGGCCAAAGCTTTTTTCCCTAAGCTAGAGCCGGCCAAGCTGATGGCCGGGTTTCCGGAGTTCAACTTGGATGGATCCAAGTTTTCGCTTAAGGACTTCAAGGCTATTCAGAAGGAAATCCGCCATCCGGCTAGCGTTATTGCTGATAGTTTGGAGATTGATGTCATTCTTCCTGCATATGATGCCAACGACAAGATCATCAAGACAGACCGCCCCAAGCCATACGACATGCTCGCCCGGTGGAAAGAAGAAGCGGCCAAGATAAGGGAAGAAGCTGCCAAGAGGGCCGAAGCCGACTCTGCTCCTGCCAGTTCTACTCCTGTTGTCCCCCCACCTGCGCGAGTCGGGATTGCTACTGATCCGAGTGGCGCCGCCACCACGAGTGACGGTAAGGGCAAGGACAAGATGGATCCTGCAGCTTAGAATATCGAGTGTCGTCTATTACTTCATATGCATCAGTCGGCGGAGCACCATTGAAACAACTTATTTTTTTGAATGGAGCGCCTATGCTCCTTTGATATTTTAGTAAGGCTTTGTAATACAGTCTAAACTCCCGATGCACTTTGCGCCTCTTTGGGCTTTTGATTTATATGCTTTTGCACCCTCTTGTTCTTGATATCCGACTTGCTTTATTCTTGATACCCGTACTTCTTTATTTTTCCTTTTGTGAGACCCGGCTTCCGGGTTTCATGGGTGTTTGGCGAACGGACTTATTTCAAAGTCCCCAAGCCCCCAAGACCCGGATGCTTGGCTCCTTGGAAATTTAATGGCTGGACAACACTTTTTCTCTTTCAGAACTCACGAGTCCCCAAGGCTCGGATTTCCGCGCCTAGGACCCGAATGAATTGCCTGCCGCTAGATTCTCAAGGACCCCAGGACAGTTTTATATAGGATTTGAAGTTATGCTTAATAATCGTTGAGTTTCCGGCTGTCAGCCTTATACTCTGCATAACTTGTGGTTTAGATGACCCTTTCGACTATCTTGTACTGTAAGCCGGTTTTCGCGTGGATACCATGTTGTTACAACGATACGAAAACGGGGTCAGGCAAGTCCCATTGGGCTTCATGGCTGACAGTAATCGTAAGCGAACAAATCATGCCACTTTATTGCGAGTCACATCGAGCTTCAGTAAGAATAGCCGAGAAATTTGGACTTCTTTGTCCGGTTATAAGATTGTAGCCGCACTCGCTTTCGAGTAACCAGCCCCTATAACTCGTTGGCATCAAGGCCGGGTCTTTTTGAGTTTGCAGCTGTGCTTATATGAGCGACCAGCCCTCAAGACCTAAAGATACACACCGTACACATGATACTTGCCTCTTTTCTTGATAATCACCTCTTTATTTGATATGAGAAAATTAGGTCAGCAGGCCGCCTCATTAAAAACCCGTCCAGTCCCCAAGGGTACCCTGGATAGGAAAAGAGTACGTCTGAAACCTGCTGCCTGTTACATCGTTTAATTCCACGTGTTAACATAGTCTTTGCTAAGTGTAATACGGGCGTAGCTGAGCCACGTTCCATGGTCTATCTCTTTCTTGCATAGGTGCAGTGGTATGAGCAGTGTCGTTAACTGTGGCCGATTCTTCCCTTGCGTCTATCAAGTAATATGACCCATTATGCAGATTCCGGCTCACGATGAAAGGTCCTTCCCATGGTGGTGATAGCTTGTGTTTTCCCTCGTTTGTCTGAACCAAGCGCAGGACCAGGTCTCCTTCCTGGAAGACCCGTGTTTTCACACGCCGGCTATGATACCTCCGTAAATCCTGCTGATATATGGCGGACCTTTCTAAGGCTTGCTCCCTTTGTTCTTCTAACATATCCACGGCGTCCTGCCGGGTCTTCTCGTTCTCCACTTCGACATAGGCTGCCACTCTTGGTGAATCATGAATGATATCGCTTGGTAATACCGCTTCTGCGCCATAGACCATGAAGAAGGGTGTCATCTGGGTGGATCGGTTAGGTGTAGTGTTGATACCCCAGACCACAGAAGGAAGTTCTTCGACCCATGCTCCAGCGGCCCTGATACAGGGAACTCTCAGTCACGGTTTTAATCCGTGAAGTAACTCTTGGTTTGCTCTCTCCACTTGCCCATTGGCTTGTGGGTGTGCCACTGATGCTACGTCCAGCCGGATTTCATTGCTGCCACAAAAATTTTCCATCTCTCCAAGGGACATGTTGGTTCCATTGTCGGTAATTATGCTGTGGGGGTACCCGAATCGGTAAATAATTCTTTTCAGGAACTTGACTGTTGTAGCTGCTTCGCAATTAGTAACTGGCATAACCTCGACCCATTTGGTAAACTTATCAATAGCCACTAAAAGATGTGTCTTCTTGCAAGGTGACATATGGAAGGGGCCAACCATGTCCATACCCCAGACAGCGAATGACCAAGTTAAAGGGATGGTCCGTAGTTCCATAGCCGGCACATGAGTTTGGCGAGCGTACCTTTGACATCCGTCGCACCTTGCCACCAACCGTTCCGCATCTGCTAAAGCCGTGAGCCAGAAGAATCCATGCCGATAGGCCTTGGCCACAAGGGATCTCGTGGATGCATGATGCCCGCAATCACCTTCATGGATTTCCTTAAGAATCTGTCGGCCTTCTTCTGGTGCCACGCAGCGCAAAAAGACCCCTGCGGCGCTTCTCTTGTATAATTCCCCGTTGACGATAGAATACCCCTTTGCTCGCCGTAAAATCTGCCTTGCTAACACCTCCTGCTGTGGTAACTCGCCCCGTGATAGGTAGGCCAAAAACGGTTCTGTCCATTCGGGAACAATGCGCACAGCGGCCACGAGTGCTACATCCGGGTCTTGATTTGCCAGTTCCTCCTCTGACTCGGTTTTAACTGACGGTCTCCATAATTCGTCCAAGAAAACGTTAGGTGGGACCGGCTCTCTGCGCGAGCCGAGTCTAGCGAGGGCGTCCGCTGCTTCATTCTTTCTTCTATCTATATGCTCCACCTCGTACCCGGAAAAACATCCCGCAACCCTGTCAACCTCCCTGCGGTATGCTGCCATGGTTGCATCCTTTCTATCCCAAGTTCCTGATACTTGTTGTACCACAAGGTCCGAATCTCCAAAGCATCGTATCCTTCTAATGTTCATTTCCTTGGCTACCCTTAGGCCATGCAATAGGGCCTCATACTCGGCCACGTTGTTTGAACAGTCAAAGTGAATTTGCAGTACGTAACTCAATTTGTCTCCCTTGGGTGATGTTAGCACCACTCCAGCTCCTGATCCTTCGTATTGCTTTGACCCATCAAAGTGCATGATCCATGACTCGGAATTTGGGACTATGGTGGTCATTCCGGTGTGCGTCCAGTCGTTAACGAAATCGACCAAGGCTTGGGACTTGATTGCTGATCTAGGCTCGTAGCTGATGTGATAATCCCCCATCTCTATCGCCCATTTGGCTATTCTTCCGGTCGCGTCTGAGTTTCTGATGATATCTGACATCGGTATTGAGCTGACCACTGTTATAGGATGCTCCTGGAAGTACGGCTTCAATTTCCGGCTAGCCATAAAGACTCCGAAAACCAGTTTCTGCCAATGCGGGTAGCGCTGCTTTGCCTCGGATAATACCTCGCTGACGTAGTAAACCGGCCTTTGGACTGGGTAACCTTTTCCGTCCTCCTTGCGTTCCACGACAACTACTGCGCTGACGGCTCGGGGGCCAGCTGCCACGTATAGCAACATAGGCTCTTTAGGACCCGGCGCCGCTAGTACTGGTGCTTCAGATAACTGCTTTTTAGTGCTTCAAACGCCTCATCTGCCTCTTGATCCCACACGAATTTATCTGATTTCCGTAAGAGCCGGTACAAGGGTATTGCCTTTTCTCCGAGTCTGGATATGAATCGGCTCAAGGCTGCTACGCAGCCCGTGAGCTTTTGAACATGCTTCAAATTTTCCGGTTTTTCCAGACTCTGGATGGCCTTGATTTTATCTGGGTTTGCCTCGATTCCTCTCTCGGAAACTATAAAGCCGAGTAGTTTCCCAGCCGGAACTCCGAACACGCACTTTGTCGGGTTAAGCTTCATCTGGTACCTCCTCAAGTTTTTGAACGTCTCCTTTAGATCATCGATAAATGTCTCTGCCTTCCGGGTCTTAATAACCACATCATCCACATAAGCATGCACATTGCGTCCAATTTGGTCTTCGAAGCACTTCTGAATACACCGCTGGTAAGTTGCGCCCGCATTTTTCAATCCAAACGTCATGGTTTTGTACCAGAAGGCCCCAAAAGGGGTTATGAACGACGTTTTCTCCCAATCCTCCCTTTTGAGTTTAATCTGGTGATATCCCGAATATGCGTCCAGGAAACACAGCAAGTCACTCCCAGCTACCGCGTCTATGATTTGATCTATCCTTGGTAGCGCGAACGGATCCTTTGGGCAATGCTTGTTGAGACTTGTGAAATCGATGCACATCCTCCACTCATTTGTCTTTTTCATCACAAGAACCGGATTTGCTAGCTAGTCTGGGTGAAATACTTCCATGATAAAACCTGCAGTTAATAGCCGCGCGATTTCCTCACCTAAAATAAATGATGCCTTGATCATCAACCGAGAAACACTTAGCAACTCCGCTAGCAATGTTTGTCGTGGGATAATCACGGCAGATGTTACCTGGGGTAACTGATCTTGGGGCAAGTCGACACAGGTATTCGGGAGAGGGTTTAGCTCGAAGGAAGACATGGTGAAAAGCGATCTAAGAACCGGAAAACAACTCGCCGGATCCCGAATATGAACTATACTGGATACTCGATAATTGGTGATACAACTATGACTTGAATCTCTGTTGTGCTAAACCTAGGGGCCGGTTTATAAAGCACCGTACCCCCCTAGCTTGCCCTTCAAGGCACATCTTGAGTCCTACTCGAACTCTACTTACAAACTCTAGCTTTCCTTACCGCAACCCACAATCCGGGTTGCGAGGCCCACAAACCTTGGGCCTTCCGGAAGTTTCTTTATCCTTAGCCGGATCCTGTCCAACTGTCGTTTGGGCCGGGTTACACCTTGGAGTTGGTCTACCAGGTTACTATCCCCCCATCAATGTTCTTCTTGATCTTTGCAATGCCCACATTACTCTTCTTGGCCTCTTTGATTTTCTCCTCAAGAGAATGTTTTATTTCCAGATTAGCTAGATACCCAGAAGGAACAATTTCAAGTTTGAGCTTGGAGAATTCCTCATGGAGAGAAGGTTGAGATTTCCGTATCATCAAGTTGTTATAGTAAGACTTTCGACTTAGCGCGTCAGCCATGACGTTGGTTTTGTCGGGTTGATAGTTGAGACCCAAATCAAAGTCTTTGATTACTTCCAACCATCTTCTCTGTCTGAGATTCAGATTCGGTTGGGTGAATAGATATTTCAGACTCTGATGATCTGAGTATAGCTCACCACGGTTACCAAGAAGGTAATGACGCCACTACTTGAGAGCATGGACCAGGGCTGCTAGCTCGAGGTCATGAGTTGGATAGTTTTGCTCATATGGTTTCAACTGACGAGAACCATAGGCCACCACATGACCTTCTTGCATCAACACACAACCGAGTCCTTGTTGCGAGGCATCACATAAGATAACGAAGTCCTTGCTCGTATTAGGAAGAGCAAGCACATGAGCGGTAGTCAGTTTAGTTTCCAGAGTTTGGAAACTCTCATCTGCCTTTTCTGACCACTCAAACTTTTTGCCTTTCTTCAGAAGTTCAGTCATAGGTTTGGCAATTTTGGAGAAGTTCTCGATGAATCGACGTTAATAACCTGCCATCCCGAGAAAACTCCGAACATCCTTTACTGATTTAGGTGCTTCCCAATCCAGAATGGTTTGGACCTTGTCTAGAATCACGGCAACACCTTCGGGAGACACCACGTGTCCGAGATAGATGAGTTGTTTCAATCAGAACTCACATTTAGAAAACTTGGCATACAGCTTATGCTCACGGAGTTTGGACAACACAAAAACGCAAGTGTTCGGCATGTTCATCTTCAGTTTTGGATTAGACCAGGATATCGTCGATGTAGACCACGACGAACTTGTCAAGATACTCCATGAATACCGAGTTCATGAGCCTCATGAATGTAGCTGGAGCGTTGGTAAGACCGAAAGACATGACGGTGTACTCGTAAAGACCATAACGAGTGGTGAACGTCGTTTTGGGAATGTCCTCATTTTTTTTATCTTTATTTGATGGTATCCTGATCGTAGTTCCATCTTGTAAAAGATAGTTGCACCAGCTAACTGATCAAACAGGTCGTTGATTCTTGGAAGAGGATACTTCTTTTTTATGGTCACTGCATTCAGCGGCCGATAATCAATAACCAGACGCGGATGTATCCCGCTTCTTAACAAACATGGTCGGACAACACCAAGAATAGGTACTAGGTTGGATGAAACCTTTTTCTTCTAGCTCCTCTATTTGTCGCTTCAATTCAGCCAACTCTCACTACAACAGGACATAGCTTTGGTAACACAATCAGGTAACACATAGTAAAATATGTTACAATGACAAATTCCAGGGCCATACGATAAGGTATTTTGGACATAGGAGTGGTGCCAGGGACTAGTTCAATGACAAATTCCACACTTCGATCAGGTGTCATGCCAGGTAACTCTTCAGGGAACACATCATGGAACTCACTCACTACAGGTAACTCATGAATTTCATGAGGGTAGTTAGCTTGCATTGAGTATAGTTCTGACTCGAGTGAGAGTTGATTGCATGCTGATGGGGCTAGATCTGCACACGTCCAACACTTCACACTAGCACCAGGAGGATCTTTCAAGATGATGGACTTGTCTGCGCAGTCAATTACAACTCCAAATCTCTTGAGCCAATCCATGCCTAGAATGACATCGATGTGAGTTGACTTTAGGGAAAATAAGGTGGTAGGGAACAATCGATACCCTATATCGACTATGAGCTCTAGAGTGACCATCGTGGTTCGCCGGTTAAACCCTGGGGACGGACCACCAAAGACTTTGAAATCTTTTCTAAAGGTATCCCATGCATTTTAGCGAACTTTTCTGACATAAAGGTATGAGATGCTCCAGAGTCAATTAACGTTGTAGCCAAAATGGAATTAACTCGAATGGTACTCCAAAGAACGCTTCGATCATCTTGAGCCTTCGAAAATGTAACATGTGTTAAACGAGCATGTCCAGCATCAGTGAGCTTCACATATTTTTTGGGCGGAGAAACTCCACGACCAATTTTATTCTGAAGACACCCTCGAGAAAGATGACCCGGCCGACCACACTTGAAACACATGGAATCAGGTGATTTAGCAACTGATGGAGGTGGACAAAGAACACATCCCTCATAACTGGGTGCAAACAGGGCTCTAGGAATAACACTGTATGGTATGAACACACAACGCTTCTTGGAGCCAGAGGAAGATACACGAGAATCATCAGCATCCCGTTTTAGAGCAGTCTCCATCTCCTTTCTTCCATATTCAAGGGTAATAACCTGATTATACAACTCCTAGAAACTCTAGAATTTGAAAGGGAGCAACTCATAACGGAGGGTTGGGTTCAGACCCTTCTTAAACAGTTCCTGCTTGTCCTCATTATTTCTGACATCACGAGGAGCATAGCGAGCCAAACGGGTGAATTCTCGCCGTTAAGGTTCAATGTCCATGTTGCCCTGAGTGAGATCAAGGAATTCCTTCCTTTTGATGTCCATGATTTCCTTTGGAATATAAGCATCACAGAATGCAATATAAAACTCTGCCCAGGTGACCTCATGTCCTGGCGCCTGCAACGCCAAGAAACCTTCCCACCAAGCACCAGCAGCACCTTCTAGCTTGTAGGTGGTGAAGTTCACACGGTCATTATCTTGGACATGGAGAGAAACAAAATTGCGCTCGATTATATGGAGCCAATCCTCAGCATCCAAAGTCTCCTTAGAATCAGCAAAGGTAGGAGGCTGAGCTTTGAGGAAACTCCCAAGTGTAACACCTTCAACGCGACGTTCAGTATTCTGCGCCACACGTTCAAGAAGGTGTTCATTTCTCAGGCGGTTGGTCTTGATATTCTGCAGAACCTGCGCAATTGTGGAATAAGGCGGAACTTCTGCCTCAGGAGGAGTACGTCCATGACGTCTACGAGTTCCACCAGACATCCTGAGCAAAAAGGAGAGGAACCATGAACAACATCCATGACAAGAGAAAACAATGGAATGGTTCATGATAGTTCAACGGAGGCAAGATATATGACATTATGTTGAAGGAGCAAGCCACATCGCCTAAAAGAACAACCGAGAATCACACAGAGATGCAACCCCGGCTATGAAATTGATAGATCGGAAGACTTGAGTTAGTCAAAACTTGAGAGGTTAGCAACCTGACACGATGTACCGGAAAAAAAACACCCAACGATTTTGATCCTAGTTTTGAAGGTAACAGAGGAGAGAAACACCATTTAAATCAATTGAGGTAAGAGGACTCAGAGTGAGTGATACCAGGTAAGGAGTAAAATAAATTCCTAAGAAGGTTTTCACAATTCATTTGGAAGTTCGAATTAGTTTTCACAAACAGTAGACTCAAAATCGACCAATGATAAGGGTTTCCTACATGTCGTCCTGCTCTGATACCATGACTTGTCAGACCCCGGACCCAGAGATATACATACTGTTATGTGCTCCTAGTCATGGACCCACAAGGGCTTCAGGGTTACCAGCCCCGGCCGCAACAAACAACAGCAGGCAGACCGGATTCATTGGCACGCAGGCCGGATCACCTCAGTTCTACTACTCCTTGTGTCCATGCTAGTGATAACCAATTATGCATAACTAAGCGTCCACGAGTCGGATGAAACTGAAGGAACAGGACCAAAGATATACAGAGATGATATGCGTCCAGGAAGTGCAACAACAATCGAGGGTTACTGGGGTTACCAAGCCCAGGCCGAATCACATCGGCAGGCGTGCTCAGACATGGATCATCGTCTCCACAACCCCTCGACTGTGACAACTACGCAGGCATAGTCAAAACTGTATAACAATGAGCTCGGAACCAACAACCAATCAAAGCAGCGCTCTAGATATGGAAGTTGTATTGAACAAGTATTACTAGAGTACAGCTTACAACCAGAGGTCACATGACCCAATATTACATCAGACGACGGAAGGCAAACTATGTTGCTAATCAACAAGAACCAAAAAGGCCTAAGAGGCAGCAACATAAGGCGACGTCCCAGCCCATAGATTCCAGGCTGCTACATGGGAACCCCAAACTAGTCGTCGATGTCCATGTTGTATCCTCCACGGGAGTGAGATCTTCACCTGGACCAAATTTAAGCAAACCTGAGTATCGGAGGTACTCAACAAGACTTAGATAACCTATTATATATTTGCTGTTTTCATAAAGTGTTTTATGAAGGTTAATTTGCGTAAAGCAATCTTTGTTTTCCAAATTGAGGAAGAATAGCACGTGTCATGGAGTATTTTCAAAACAGATGAGAAAGGACTCAGATACTGTAATCGTCATCTTTTCAATCCACCAACATCATTTCCCAGCATCTCATTCTACAAGGATCACCCCTCTCGGCATCTCCGAGGAGGCACCCTTCATTCATTGCCAACATATTTTACGTCACGTTCAAGTTATCTATGGTATTTGCATTCACCAAGTCGTCCTTAACCATGGACATGACTTCTCAAAAAGATTGCCCCGCAAGGATATACACTTTACCCACACGTACCAACCAACACTTAACGCCACGCAGTAACGCTCTTCCCAAGGGAGCGCGGCAGAGGGTGGTTGGCCATGACCTTTACCTTACCCAGCCATATCCATGAGTCAACCCAACATAGGGCCATCCCGTCAACAAGGAGTTGGCCATCCTCCTGACGGCACCTGCCTCTGTGAGGCGGGGTTAAGATCCGTGTACGTCCATCACTTGGCCCCGGTCACGCCCTAGGCGGAGCATTTTTCCAAAATGTTTGAAAGTTTTATTTGCGTTGCCGAATGGAACTCTCAAACTACGTGACTCATGGATGTGGTCAAACAAGGTAGTTAGTCGAGCGCGGTTACTTAGACCCTGCGTGTGGTTGCACGCTTAGTCTTGGCTTCCGCCCGAAACCTTAGTCCTAGGGTTGGCGATTATAGGACAAACAACCACTTCCCAAGTGGCCTCCTATCCAAGCCTTAGTCAGGTTAAACACACATAGCTCATCTTTCCACGTTATCCTGCCATACTAGATTCATTCGCAACTCTGATTCATCAACCGAATGGAGCAGAGCTAAGCACGTATACAAAACTAGTCATAGCATATATAAGGCTCTAGCGATGCTCACAATCAAATCTAGGCGACTAGTAGAAGTGGATCAGGATAATTAGGCTATGTAGATTATAGGAGAACACTACTTACTGACACCAAATACTTTGGAACCGAATGCAAAGTACGAGAATCAAAAGTCGTTGGAAAACATATATGAGCAGATAAGAGTTTATGCTTGCCTTGGTTATCAAAAAACCAATAAATATAACTTCTGGATAAGTGCTTAACTTGTCGGTTAAGATCAAATATTCGCCATGGAACTGTTGATCTTCTCTTCGGGCAGCATTCTACCAATAAGAAGCAAATAGCGGAAAAGAAACAATCAACACATGACATCGATGCAATGCGCAATATGTATGCATGACAAAATTAATGCACTTTGATAAAGTCCTAAACATGTTCAACGGCTTGCTATGGTTCACATGGTGGTTAAATATTTTTATCAAAATTAGTCCCGAAATGGACCCCGGAGGGCACTTTGGGAATTTCTGAAAGTGAGTCCAATTTTTATTGCTCAAATGGGTTTGAAAACATCATAAGTAGGTTTCATTTTTCATTTTGAGCATTTTGGTATATAAATTGTATTTTTCTAATTTTATTGATTAAAATCTTTTTTCTCTATTTTTAGATGATTTAATTGATATTTAAATAAATCCCAAAATTAAAGTTTGTCAAACATGTATGAAAGTGACATATTTGGGTTGGAAATAATTTTTTGAACATTTTGGTACCTTACTTTTATTTTTCTGAGTTATAGAATTAAAGATATTAATTTTACAATTTTTAATCATTTTCTGTAATTATAAAAAGGTGGGGCCCACGTGTCAGTTTGAAATTCATTTAAATTAATTGTCCAATTAACTTGGAGCAGACACGTGGCGAGGTGACGTCGTGCTGACGTCACCCCCACGTCAGCCGATGGCAGGCCGTGGGCGGCCACGGTCGCTGGCAACGATTCCGGCCGTCCCAGCTCGAGCGGGAGGGCTCGTTGGAAGCGTCTCGACGAGACCCAACTTCTCGTGGTGGCGCCGCCCTCGATTGGTCACCGACGGCGAGCCGCCATGTACGTAAAGGCGATGGCGGTGTCGGGCTCCGGCGAAATCAACGAACCCAGCCACGGGAGGAAACGAGGAGGGGTCTGGGAGGGAGCTACGCTCACCGTGGGTGTGTTGGGGCGGACGGCGAGGCGGGAGGTCGCCGGAATCAATGGCGATAGGCGACGGAGACCATCGGCCGGATAGGAAGAAGATGACGCGATTGGACCGTTCTACAGCATCCCGGCCCGCGCGGATGCTCGATGACGTAGAGGGAGTCGAGGCGGTCCTCGTGGTGCGCTTGGTGAAGCCCAGGGGCTGCTGTATCGCTCGCGGCGATGAAACGTGGCGGGCTAGGGTTCGGTCGCGCACAGAGACAGAGAGAGAGGAGGGCGCTCGAGGAGGTTCTTGATACGTCATAAACATATCCTTAATTTCTGATGTTCCATGTTGTTTCACACATGTTTTCCTTACACTTTATGTCATTTTTATCGATTTCCCGGGACTAACCTATTGACAAGATGCCACAAAGCGAGTTCCTGTTTTCTGCTGTTTTTAGTTTCAGAAAAGTTGTTCTGAAAATATTCTCGGAATTTGATGATTCGAAAGTGAGAAGTCTTAAAAGTCCCGGAAGCATCCAGAAGTCCCGAAGAGCCCCGGAGGGGGCCACAGCGTGGCCACACCATAGGGTGGCGCCACCACCCCTGGCCGCGCCACCAGGTGATGTGGCCCCCCTGGCCACCCACCGGCATCGCCCATTCGCCTATTTATACTCCCCTATGCAAAAACCCTAGAACAATCGACCCTTTTCCACAAAATACATCTGTAGCTCCGCCGCCGCCGCCAACAAGTTTCGGGGGACAGATCTCTATTCTCGCACCCTGCCGGGACGGGGAAGTTCCCCCGGAAGCCATCTCCATCGACTCCACCGCCATCTCCATCGCCGTTGTTGTCTCCTATGATAAGGAGTGAGTAGTTCTCCCCTGAGGCTGAGGGTTCTACCGGTAGCTATGTGGTTCATCTCTCTCTCTCTCCCATGGTGTGATCTATATGTGATCATGAGCTTTGTAATCTATTTGAATTCGTAGATGTTACTCTTCATCTTTTGCTACTCAAGTGCTTTATTAATATGAACTTTGGAGTCACCTTGTCGCGCGGTGTGAAGGTGATAGTGTGCACACCGTGTGTGTCTCCTCTATGAATTGTGGTGTTTTTCTAGTACCTTCTAGGGCGCTCATAGTGACAGCATGGTGTTAACTAGACATAGGAATGCTTACTTTAAGGAATGCTTTTTGCAGCCCTACGCAATGATTAGTGTTCTTTATCCAACCGGAGAGGGTTAAGAGTAGCATAGTGAAGAGAAGATATTTAGTTATTCAATTATGTGATCATTGTTGAGAGTGTCCACTAGTGAAAGTATGATCCCTAGGCCTTATTTCCAAGCATTGAAACACCGTTTTCCGCCTGTTCTGCTACATGTTTGCTTGCTGCCATTTTTATTTCAGATTGATATTATCACTTATTATCATCCACATTACTTGCATTTTACCCTCTCTTCGCCGAACTAGTGCACCTATATACCCGACAAGTATATTGGGTGTGTTGGGGACACAAGAGACTTCTTGTATCTTGATTGCAGGGTTGCTTGAGAGGGATATCTTTGACCTCTGCCTCCCTGAGTTCGATAAACCTTGGGTAATCCACTTAAGAGAAACTTGCTGCTGTTCTACAAACCTCTGCACTTGGAGGCCCAAAACTATCTACAAGAATAGAAGCGTGCGTAGACATTAGTTCTGCGAGGGGGAGGGAGAGATCGGGACGCCTCCCCTGCGTCCTCATCCCCACAGAAAGGGGTAGCACGAGGTGGCAAGGCCACCTCGCCGCCCTCGGAGTCCTTCTGGTCGGAGAAGAGGAAGAAAAGGGAAAATAAAAGGAAATTTGCGGATAACCCCCTGGAGATTTTGGGAATTACCAAGAGGCCCTTTTGTGGCTGAAAAACAGACGGTTTTTAATGTTTTAAGGGCCTTTTTGAAAAGTGAAAATTACACACAAATAACTTTTGGAAATCTCTTGAAATTTCCAACAAGACCATACCTTGGTTTGTTTATTTTGGAAAACTTTTTAGAACAACTTTGTGGGTTGCTAGTTTAAGTGATTTTTGTCATTTCACTTGTTATTTTCAAACGCAAAATTTTGACCAACATTTTCATGCATTGTCGCACCCTGACTTCTAGGGGATACTCATCGGGCCGAACTGGATAGCAGATGCTTGGATTATGGGGCATACCTGCTCCCACATCCTCGCTCTCGAGTAGGCCAGCACTTATGTGCGACAACCAAGCTCCGCTATTCCATCGTCGATGTAAACTATCCACTAGAGATCAAAGGCACTACTGTCGACGTACTTCATACCAATCACACATGGTACGTCAACAGCGTTTAACAACTGATATCACAACAGATCTCTACGACACAAAAGATTGAAATAAGTTGCAAATAGCTCTCATTAGAGCAGAGATAGCAAATACAATCATTCAGAGGACACATGTCCCAACAATACATCATTACAATACATCGGAAGCATTCAACATGTCTGAGTACAGACAAAATCCAAATAGGCCTAAGAGGCCGGAAACGAACAGACGGAGCCCATCCTCGAAGTCTCGGATCCTGCCCGGGTCCGCTATCTACTCGTCAGCAGTCTCGTCATACTCCACGTAGTAGCCACCAAGTAGATCCTCGGAAACGTAGGTCTGCGGAAACCACAGCCCCAAAGGGGTCAGTACATCCAAGTACTGGCAAGCAAGACTCACACTTCATCAAAGAGTTACCCGTCAACACAAGCATAGATGCTTGGGATCAACGGAAGAGATAGGTGTTATAAAAGCTGCAGCGGGCTGCTCTAACCAACTACAGAAGATAACTACAAGTTCCGGCTAACAGAAGAAGATAAGATCGAGTATTGTAACCAACTGAAAGATAACTTCAAACAAACCCATCCTGGATCTCGCCCCTTATCCGAAGAAGCAATCCGAGGATAACTCACACAGTTGGATTAAAGATGAGTCAAGTTATTGTGTCAATAAACCTATTACTAGTCAAGTTATTAATCATTAGGTGTAACATGGTTAATCATTAAGTTCAAGTTGTCCTGAGTACTTGTTAGCCAGTACTTTCACCAAGTAGTCCATAACCGCGGAAAACACGGCTTCTCGAGAAGATTATCCCTGCAGGGTTGCACCAATTTAGGCGTACACGTATGAATATCCCGCCAGATGGGATGCCTCCCACCAAGCGGGGCACTCAACACAACCCAACCCTTCTTCGCATCAAGCCCAAAGCACCACGTGTTGTGCGTGCGCGGCTAATCGAGCCCCCAAAGAAAAGGGGACCCTCATAGCACTGGAAGACCACGACGCCCTAAATGCCGACTACGAAAGTTCCACCCGGGATCCAAGGGCTCGCAAGATCATGCATGCAACAAATGGAACACCCGAACAAAATGTGGCGATTTGGACGAGATGCAAATCGGGTCAAGTTGAGGGGGGCGCCCATACTCGCTTCCCACATGCGGGTAGTGCGCTCATCATGGATCAGTAGACAAGACTCTTTTCCTAATTAGGGGGTCGACACTAGCAGGCCTCAAAACCACCCATGGGCCTCCTGCCGGTGCCTTATCATCAAATTATTATTACCATTAGCATTAATAGGATTGATTGATTAACATCGAGCCCCCGGAACAACAATAAGATAGTAAAAGAAGTAACCAATAACAGACTCGAGCAAAAGCAACCCTAAGCATGCTAGGTAAGACTAAGGCAACAAGCAAGGGGTTTTAGGTATGGAGGTGAGGCAATATCAGGGTTCAGGGTATCATGTGATAAGTTCGGAGAACAAGCAACGATACATAGGGCTAGCAAAAGTAGACAAAGGATAGTATCGACAACAAGTGTGGAAAGGAACTCGATGATTCATGTGAGTGATAACTTGCCTGCAAACCCAGTAGCCTGGTACTGAGCTAAGTCCTGTGAAGAAGTACCGTAAAGATCGTCCGTCTCAACGTCGTCGTCTAAAGCGAGAAGAAGCAAACACACAATCAAAAGAGACGAACAATCAATAACAGAATATCATGCACAATCATGGGATGATGCATGTCAATTAACAGATGCACCAAAGTAAACTACTTGACAAGATAACACAATTTAATTGGACCCATATGCAATGTGAATTGCATATGGATGCACAAGTTAAGGTTGAAACAATGATCTACCATTAGTTAACATGTGTAAGTGGTTTATCATGATGCATGCATGATGATAACAAGAAGTAAACAACATTAGATGCAATTGGAATGACAAATAACAAGTTAAGAATTTAGTTATTAAGTTGGGAAATTTTTGGTTACTTAATGATTCAACACAAACAATTGGTGGTTTTCATCAAGTTAAATTGCCCAAAACAAATGGCAAAGGTTATATTTGAAAAGAGCAAAACATTTTAGGTGGATTACATGTTTCAATTATTAGCAAATGAATTACAATGATTAAATTGGGAAATAAACAAGTTAAACAAGAATTAAATAAGTTTTAATTGGAATTAATTCAAGTGTGGATGTTAATTGAATTTTATTTGTTCAAATTATTAAACCCAGTTCATATTTGGAAAGGTTATGTTTTTCTGGTTTGAAAACATATTTTACATGTTTAAAAATAATTAAATTTGAGCAAGTTATGATTTTAGCAATTTTAATTGAATTAAACAAGATTTAAATTGTTTAGGAAATTTTAATTATTCAAAACAGGAAACAAAAATTATATTTGAAAAGGTTATTTGAAATAGCATGGAAAACATATTTTATTTGCATTTATTGGATTAATAATGAATTAGTTATGGAATTTAGAAATTTGCATTTGAATTATTTGGATTCAAATTTGAATTGCATTTTAGAATTTCAAAACAGTAAACAAATGGTACCAATGGGTAGACAATTTGATTTAGATCAGCACACATATTTTATTTTCATTTTTTAGAGTTATAAAACTAAAGTTATAGTCATTTGAATTCCAGGGACCAATCTGCAATTTTATTGGGCCTTGATTAAAATGGAAACGTGCAGAAAACTTTTGTTACGAGTATCAACTTAACCACGGCCACTGCCTGTGGGCCACTGACCATGGTGTGCTGGCGTGGCAAGGGAGAGGCTGACAGGGGGCCCTCCCTGTCAGCGCTTGGCCGCAAAAAGCTGGGATTTTACCGGGGAAGCGAGGGATCGAACCCGCGATCTCCCCCCCGCTGCGCGCAAGCCTGAACCAGTGCAGCTGCTTCACGTTCGTTGTCAGTAACCGAGACGCATACAGGTTAAGGTGTTAGACCTGGATTCAGTTAACTGACGAACAAGCGCTTGTCTGAACTCCGACAGTGAACGGAGCGGCGCCGTCGTCGATCACCGTGGGGAAATTTGCTCGTGGTTGCTGCCGTGCGTTGCTTGCTGGTGGACTACGGACGTGCACGGATGCGCAAGCAGAGAGGAAGGGGGAGATGGACAGCGGCGTGCTCACCGGGAGGTTGCCGCGGATGAACTCGACGGCGAAGCGGCAGAGACGGGCTCGGCGGCGCGGTTACCGGGGATCTCCGGGGGCGATGGGGTGTCGTGGACGTCGAGGAAGACACGGGGTTTCAATCCCCGTGGTCAATTGGGACGGTGGAGCACGGAGGTGGACATGGCCATGGAAGTTCAGACGGCGGGCTTCTCCGGTGAGGGGAACAGAGAGTGAAATCCGGCGAGGGAGAGAGAGGTGGCGGCAGATTCGAGGGGGAACAGGAACCCTAGTGGCTAGGGCTGGCGCCAGGGGGGTCTAGTGGTACTTATAGGGCCCTAGGGTGCCTAGTGGCCGTCGGCGCGCCCGTTTGCCGTCGTGGCACCGCGGGATGAGCCGCCGTACAGGAGCACGAAGATGGGAAAAGAACGAAACGGTACCGGGCTGAAAAAACTGGGCCGCGCGGGAGGGATAAGTGAATAGATGGGCTGGGCTGGCTGCTAGCTGCCGCGCGCCGGCTGTTTTCTTTCTCCTTTTATTTTTTCTTTTCTGTTTTTTTTGTAGCAAAAGAAAGGGAAGAGATTGGAGGGTTTTAGTGTTAGGAAAAATCCTAGAAAATTAGGGTGAGCTCATTGTGTTAAATTCAACCAACTACCAAGTTTGGATTTCAAAAATGTTTAAAGTTTTGTGCTGTTTGGAAATAAACCAAATTTAGACGATTTTGAATATTTAAAATGATTATTAAAACCAACACTTTAATAGAATGACCCAAATGATTTAATTGGAAACAAAGAGTATAACATGTTTTGGTTATTATTTTTATAAGTTCAAATTGGTGTGCTGTTTGAATGTTTTTGATAGGAATTTGAAACCAAGTTGGAAAATAATTAATTGGAATAAAAGCACCATTTTATTAGTTGATCCAAATGGAATAAAATGAAAACAAATTGGTTGTTTTTATTTGAGATTTTTATTTAAAAGGTTGTAACAGAGCAAGTATGAAAACAAAGTTGAATATTGTTTGGATTTCATTATGAAAACAAATAAAAACAGGTGCAAACAAATAGTAAACAAATGCAAACAAGGGAGTAAAAAATGATGACATGATGCAATACTTTAATAACAAGAAATCAAACATTCTAAATGGTAGGTTTTCATACTTGGGATGTTACAAAACGCCCCCCCCCCTTGAAGGAATCGCGCCCCGAGATTCCTACTGAGAAAAGAAAAGGTCCGGAAACTTCTTGGGAAGATCCTCTTGAGCTATGACACGTGAAGCACATCGTGCACATTGGATAGACGTCAGGGAATTTGCAAACCACCGGAACATTTTCAATTGAAGGAAGAGGTTTTTGTATCGAGGGTGTATAGCTGGATAGAACTTGATTCATTTGGAGAATAGATTATCTGGCTAGAATGGTGGAACAGAGTTATTGACATCAATCCAATACTAAGAATGACATCAATGTCAGAATTGCCAAGCATTATGAGAGAAACAAGGAATATGTGGCCTCCCATTAGAATTGGATTGTCCATACTTATCTTGGAAGTCAACATTTGAGATCCCGGAGAGTGAACGGTGATTTGATTGCTTAGTGGAACCACAATTTGGTTGTATGTTGTGGAAAAGATTTTTGACACAAAAGAATGTGATGCTCCGGTATGAAACAACACTTTAGCTGGAATAGAGTTTAGCAGATGAACGGGGAAACTTTGATTAGACGCCGTTAGAAGAATTGAAGTGGAAACAACAACAAGATTTCAACGGACGAAATGGGAATGTTTAGGAGGACAGGATATTGAAGCAACATCGGGAAAACGAGACCAAAAATCCTGAGGTACTACGGAGAACCCAAAACACGTGAAATCCTAACTTGAAAGTTTAGATGAGAAGGGAAAATCAACGTTGCACTTCCTTACCAGAAAAAGGGAGGGAGGGTGGGGAAAAGAAGAAAAAGAACAGAGTTCCTACTCTCACGTTTCATTTTTCCTATATAGCTACAAAATAGTTTCTAGACTCAACTGCGACCAGTAAAAAGGGATCCTACAGGCAGACAGGCTCTGATACCATTTGTCGCACCCTGACTTCTAGGGGATACTCATCGGGCCGAACTGGATAGCAGATGCTTGGATTATGGGGCATACCTGCTCCCACATCCTCGCTCTCGAGTAGGCCAGCACTTATGTGCGACAACCAAGCTCCGCTATTCCATCGTCGATGTAAACTATCCACTAGAGATCAAAGGCACTACTGTCGACGTACTTCATACCAATCACACATGGTACGTCAACAGCGTTTAACAACTGATATCACAACAGATCTCTACGACACAAAAGATTGAAATAAGTTGCAAATAGCTCTCATTAGAGCAGAGATAGCAAATACAATCATTCAGAGGACACATGTCCCAACAATACATCATTACAATACATCGGAAGCATTCAACATGTCTGAGTACAGACAAAATCCAAATAGGCCTAAGAGGCCGGAAACGAACAGACGGAGCCCATCCTCGAAGTCTCGGATCCTGCCCGGGTCCGCTATCTACTCGTCAGCAGTCTCGTCATACTCCACGTAGTAGCCACCAAGTAGATCCTCGGAAACGTAGGTCTGCGGAAACCACAGCCCCAAAGGGGTCAGTACATCCAAGTACTGGCAAGCAAGACTCACACTTCATCAAAGAGTTACCCGTCAACACAAGCATAGATGCTTGGGATCAACGGAAGAGATAGGTGTTATAAAAGCTGCAGCGGGCTGCTCTAACCAACTACAGAAGATAACTACAAGTTCCGGCTAACAGAAGAAGATAAGATCGAGTATTGTAACCAACTGAAAGATAACTTCAAACAAACCCATCCTGGATCTCGCCCCTTATCCGAAGAAGCAATCCGAGGATAACTCACACAGTTGGATTAAAGATGAATCAAGTTATTGTGTCAATAAACCTATTACTAGTCAAGTTATTAATCATTGGGGTGTAACATGGTTAATCATTAAGTTCAAGTTGTCCTGAGTACTTGTTAGCCAGTACTTTCACCAAGTAGTCCATAACCGCGGAAAACACGGCTTCTCGAGAAGATTATCCCTGCAGGGTTGTACCAATTTAGCCGTACACGTATGAGTATCCCGCCAGATGGGATGCCTCCCACCAAGCGGGGCACTCAACACAACCCAACCCTTCTTCGCATCAAGCCCAAAGCACCACGTGCTGTGCGTGCGCGGCTAATCGAGCCCCCGAAGAAAAGGGGACCCTCATAGCACTGGAAGACCACGCCGCCCTAAATGCCGACTACGAAAGTTCCACCCGGGATCCAAGGGCTCGCAGGATCATGCATGCAGCAAATGAAACACCCGAACTAAATGTGGCGATTTGGACGAGATGCGAATCGGGTCAAGTTGAGGGGGGCGCCCATACTCGCTTCCCACATGCGGGTAGTGCGCTCATCATGGATCAGTAGACAAGACTCTTTTCCTAATTAGGGGGTCGACACTAGCAGGCCTCAAAACCACCCATGGGCCTCCTGCCGGTGCCTTATCATCAAATTATTATTACCATTGGCATTAACAGGATTGATTGATTAACATCGAGCCCCCGGAACAACAATAAGATGGTAAAAGAAGTAACCGACAACAGACTCGAGCAAAAGCAACCCTAAGCATGCTAGGTAAGACTAAGGCAACAAGCAAGGGGTTTTAGGTATGGAGGTGAGGCAATATCAGGGTTCAGGGTATCATGTGATAGGTTCGGAGAACAAGCAACGATACATAGGGCTAGCAAAAGTAGACAAAGGATAGTATCGACAACAAGTGTGGAAAGGAACTCGATGGTTCATGTGAGTGATAACTTGCCTGCAAACCCAGTAGCCTGGTACTGAGCTAAGTCCTGTGAAGAAGTACCGTAAAGATCGTCCGTCTCAACGTCGTCGTCTGAAGCGATAAGAAGCAAACACACAATCGAAAGAGACGAACAATCAATAACATAATATCATGCACAATCATGGGATGATGCATGTCAATTAACAGATGCACCAAAGTAAACTACTTGACAAGATAACACAATTTAATTGGACCCATATGCAATGTGAATTGCATATGGATGCACAAGTTAAGGTTGAAACAATGATCTACCATTAGTTAACATGTGTAAGTGGTTTATCATGATGCATGCATGATGATAACAAGAAGTATACAACATTAGATGCAATTGGAATGACAAATAACAAGTTAAGAATTTAGTTATTAAGTTGGGAAATTTTTGGTTACTTAATGATTCAACACAAACAATTGGTGGTTTTCATCAAGTTAAATTGCCCAAAACAAATGGCAAAGGTTATATTTGAAAAGAGCAAAACATTTTAGGTGGATTACATGTTTCAATTATTAGCAAATGAATTACAATGATTAAATTGGGAAATAAACAAGTTAAACAAGAATTAAATAAGTTTTAATTGGAATTAATTCAAGTGTGGATGTTAATTGAATTTTATTTGTTCAAATTATTAAACCCAGTTCATATTTGGAAAGGTTATGTTTTTCTGGTTTGAAAACATATTTTACATGTGTAAAAATAATTAAATTTGAGCAAGTTATGATTTTAGCAATTTTAATTGAATTAAACAAGATTTAAATTGTTTAGGAAATTTTAATTATTCAAAACAGGAAACAAAAATTATATTTGAAAAGTTTATTTGAAATAGCATGGAAAACATATTTTATTTGCATTTATTGGATTAATAATGAATTAGTAATGGAATTTAGAAATTTGCATTTGAATTATTTGGATTCAAATTTGAATTGCATTTTAGAATTTCAAAACAGTAAACAAATGGTACCAATGGGTAGACAATTTGATTTAGATCAGCACACATATTTTATTTTCATTTTTTAGCGTTATAAAACTAAAGTTATAGTCATTTGAATTCCAGGGACCAATCTGCAATTTTATTGGGCCTTGATTAAAATGGAAACGTGCAGAAAACTTTTGTTACGAGTATCAACTTAACCACGGCCACTGCCCGTGGGCCACTGATCATGGTGTGCTGGCGTGGCAAGGGAGAGGCTGTCAGGGGGCCCTCCCTGTCAGCGCTTGGCCGCAAAAAGCTGGGATTTTACCGGGGAAGCGAGGGATCGAACCCGCGATCTCCCCCCCCCCCCGCTGCGCGCAAGCCTGAACCAGTGCAGCTGCTTCACGTTCGTTGTCAGTAACCGAGACGCATACATGTTAAGGTGTTAGACGTGGATTCAGTTAACTGACGAACAAGCGCTTGTCTGAACTCCGACAGTGAACGGAGCGGCGCCGTCGTCGATCACCGTGGGGAAATTTGCTCGTGGTTGCTGCCGTGCGTTGCTTGCTGGTGGACTACGGACGTGCACGGATGCGCAAGCAGAGAGGAAGGGGGAGATGGACAGCGGCGTGCTCACCGGGAGGTTGCCGCGGATGAACTCGACGGCGAAGCGGCAGAGACGGGCTCGGCGGCGCGGTTACCGGGGATCTCCGGGGGCGATGGGGTGTCGTGGACGTCGAGGAAGACACGGGGTTTCAATCCCCGTGGTCAATTGGGACGGTGGAGCACGGAGGTGGACGTGGCCATGGAAGTTCAGACGGCGGGCTTCTCCGGTGAGGGGAACAGAGAGTGAAATCCGGCGAGGGAGAGAGAGGTGGCGGCGGATTCGAGGGGGAACAGGAACCCTAGTGGCTAGGGCTGGCGCCAGGGGGTCTAGTGGTACTTATAGGGCCCTAGGGTGCCTGGTGGCCGTCGGCGCTCCCGTCTGTCGTCGTGGCACCGCGGGATGAGCCGCCGTACAGGAGCACGAAGATGGGAAAAGAACGAAACGGTACTGGGCTGAAAAAACTGGGCCGCGCGGGAGGGATAAGTGAATAGATGGGCTGGGCTGGCTGCTAGCTGCCGCGCGCCGGCTGTTTTCTTTCTCCTTTTATTTTTTCTTTTCTGTTTTTTTGTAGCAAAAGAAAGGGAAGAGATTGGAGGGTTTTACTGTTAGGAAAAATCCTAGAAAATTAGGGTGAGCTCATTGTGTTAAATTCAACCAACTACCAAATTTGGATTTCAAAAATGTTTAAAGTTTTGTGCTGTTTGGAAATAAACCAAATTTAGATGATTTTGAATATTTAAAATGATTATTAAAACCAACACTTTAATAGAATGACCCAAATGATTTAATTGGAAACAAAGAGTATAACATGTTTTGGTTATTATTTTTATAAGTTCAAATTGGTGTGCTGTTTGAATGTTTTTGATAGGAATTTGAAACCAAGTTGGAAAATAAGTAATTGGAATAAAAGCACCATTTTATTAGTTGATCCAAATGGAATAATATGAAAACAAATTGGTTGTTTTTATTTGAGATTTTTATTTAAAAGGTTGTAACAGAGCAAGTATGAAAACAAAGTTGAATATTGTTTGGATTTCATTATGAAAACAAATAAAAACAGGTGCAAACAAATAGTAAACAAATGCAAACAAGGGAGTAAAAAATGATGACATGATGCAATACTTTAATAACAAGAAATCAAACATTCTAAACGGTAGGTTTTCATACTTGGGATGTTACATGCATGTATGCCATGTACACAACACACAACACAACTTTATTACAAAGTAGGGTTGTTACAAGTGCACTTCTGAATTGACAAGAAACCAATCATCCCCACGGCGTCTTTCTTCATCTTGAACCAGGTTTCGTGCTCTCTCACGTGCTGCACCAATGTGAGGAACAATCTTCGGCTCCTCTGAAATCTCCGACGAAAGTCCTTTGCATCGAATCTTGACTCTTCAGCCAAATAGTCGGCAAAGAGCATGCAGTGGTCCTCCATTCTCATCCTCGGCTTGGTCTTTCTCCTCCCAAACTAGCCTCCCCATTTTGGTTCACTATTGGCGTCATCCTCGTCGAGGAGTTGTGCAAGACAAGTAAGAACAAGCAAGTTCTCATCTTCCTCATCGTCAATATCGACTTCTTACTCAAGGAGAAAGTTCATCATCAACTAATCGTCGTTGTCCATCTATAGAAATGAAAGTGGCATAAAAAATGGTTGCCGGTGGGCAACAAGATTGACCAAAAATAAGTCGGCGCCCTACCAGGCAAAATGCCGAACACCTTAGGGGCGAGGTGGGCACCCTTGGTCGGTCGGGGCGGCGCAGGCTAGGCGCCGACGACCTACGCGACGCTGGAAGAAGTACGGGGAAGGAGGCGGCGTGGAAGGGCTAAAGAGCGGCGAAGACAGGCGGTGGGACGGGGCGCAAAGAAGGGCAAGTGGACAGAGGGGCGCTACGAGTGGCGCTTTTTGGTGGGCGCTTGGTGTCGCTTATAGGGCAGGCGCGCGGCACCCAACGAGTCGTCCGAAGACCCCACGGGAAGCCTGGGTGACGGGGTTGGCCTGGTTTTTCCGGACGGGAATTAGGGGCCGTCCGGACGAAAAATTCTATTGGGGACGCGAGTGAGCGGCTTCGGGGTCTGTCCGGACGGAAAATAGCTAGGGGTAATTGAGGACTCGAGTGAAGATGCTCTTAGAGTATCTCCACCGGCACCCATCAAATTCGTGTCCGGCACCCCCCAATTAGACCTCCTTTGGGGGCGCCGGACCTATGTCCGCGGATTTGGTGGGCGGGCTCCGAAGTGGCGCCCTCCAACTGGCTACCCGCAACAGCAGCCCTGTTTTGGTTTTGATCAAAATATTTTCTATTTGATGAAAACACTCGATAAACTATATAAATAATAATTGTACAAACATACAAATAGTTCAACAGTTATTACAATAATTTAAATATTTCAAATTCTTCAAAATCGTACGAACAAATCTTTGTAATCGAACTACTCGTTAGCTCTAATAGCCCACAAGTGTGCCACAAGATCAGCCTGAAGTTGATGGTGAACTCCCTCATCACGAATTTCCTAATAAACACCAAGAAATTCATCAAACTCAACAGATACGCCCGGTTGTGGTTCCTCAAGAGGGCCCTGAAAGTCGAATGGCTCATCGAACACCATTCTGATGTCTCGCTCGCTCTTGATGATCATGTTATGCATGATAATACAAGAGTTCATGACATCACACATTTGATCTACCGACCAAGATAGAAAAGGATATCTTACCACATCAAACCGTGCCTGGAGTACACCAAATGCCATTTCCACATATTTCCGGACGGCCTCCTGTTTTTTTGCAATTTTTTTTGCCTCACCAACAGGGTCACGGATTTTTTTCACAAATGTAGATCAATTGGGGTATATGCCATCCGCTAGGTAGTACCCTCTGTCATACTCATGTTTATTGATCGAATAGTTGCAGCCCAGAGCATGTCCTTCACCTAGTCTCTTAAATATCGGAGAGGGTTGAAACACGTGATGTCATTGTGAGAACCGGCCATTCCAAAAAATGAATACCAAATCCAAAGATCGTAATCAGCCACAACCTCAAGCACAACAGTGCACTTTCCGTGATGACCACCTTTGTACATACCTTGCCAAGAAAATGGACAATTCTTCCAACTCCAATGCATGCAATCGATGCTTCCAAGCTTCCTAGGAAATCCTCTTACTTCTCCTTGTGCCAATAAACGAACTGTGTCTGCTTCATTTGGTGATTTCTGATACACGGGACGAAACACTGCAACTACTACCTTGCAAAATCGAAATGTGGCTTGAACGGCGATGGTCTCAGACATACGAAGATAGTCATCCAATGAATCTGCAGGGCTCCATATGCAAGACATCGTATTGCAGCCGTGCATTTCTGAAGAGATGAAAATCCTAGAAGCCTAGTACAGTCTTTTTAAGCTCAAAATAGTCGTCATACTCCCGAACACCGTGCGCAATTCGCCCGAAGACTTCTCTGTTTATCCGAAAACGCCGGCGAAATTCACGAGGTAGGTTTGCCGGCGTGTCCGAGAAATAGTCGTCCCACAAGAGTCTGTGGTCAGTTGCCCTTTGCTGGTTCTTGTTCACCCTGTGCCTTTTCCTTGATCCTCCATGCTTTGGCTCGGCTGCCTCCACGGCCATCGCCTCTATCAGAGCCGCCATGACCATCTCATTCTCCTCGTCGTCTGCAAGGGCGGCCTCCTCTCCCATTAGTTGGCAAAACATGACCTCATCGTCACTATCCATACTATATTGGACAAAACCCAACCATTGGCCGTGAGCTAAACAAGTTTAACGGCGGTTCATCAACCTGTGACAAACAGCCGAACACCTTACCAGCGGGGTGGAAGCGAGGAAGAGGCGATTGCGGTTGAATGACCTGCGGCGGCGCGCGAAAACGACGGGGAACGGCGACAAGCGGCAGAGAATCGGCCAACGTCGTACTGCGTACAGTTGGCGACGACAGGGGTGCCGGCGATGGTGCGAATCGACGGCGAGAGGAAACAACAGAAGGATAGGGGCAAATGACTATCGGCCGATGCGAGTTTGTCTCTACGACGGACGAGGGCCGCCTGTCGGGTGGGGTGATCGGACAATGTCAGACACCCGAGGAAGGTCCCCAAGTTTGGCGGGTCGGCTAGGGGGACCGGAGACAATTTTGACGGGTATGCTGCTGTGACTTTTTTTTTTGTCTGTACACTCATTTGGCCTTTAGGGAGCCGTTTGGGGGTGCTCGTGGAGATGCTCTTGGTGCGGCATGGTGACGGGTGACCAACTATATCGCCCCGTGAAGTCTTGCCCAGCAATTTTGACGGGTGACCAAACTATATCGCCCCGTGAAGTCTTGCCCAGCAACGGCTATTTTTCAAACGCTCTCGCCGTGCCGGTAATGGTACCCGCGATGTTTTGTCCGTATTTCCCCCTCGGTGTACTCGTACTTGCGGTGCCAGCCTCAGCAGGCAGGAGAATGTTTGCGCGATGACGGTGTACCCCTGCTCGTATCACGTGAAACAAACTGTTGTTTTTCTTTACGTGTACTGTCCAGGAGGATTAGCGTCAACCTAACCTCGTGAGCATGATTCGAGCACGTACCGCGTTTAAACTCGGAAGAGCAATTGTCTCAGGCAAAGCTTCTCCGTACGTTTATTAAGAGGGGAACAAGCACTGACCACCACGTGCCACAGCGACCGCCCCTCACCCCGAGCCACGCCACATCCACCCACCCACCTGCACCTCGTCACTCCACTCCGCCGCAGCCCACACTCCACGCTCCACTGAAATCCACCACCTCCCCAACCCCCAAAACCCCAACCCAGCAATGCCGCCCCTCCCCGTCCTCCTCCTGCTCGCCGCCCTCGCCACCGCATCCGCCGCTACGCACTCGCAGCCCACCTTCCCCGCGCCGGTACCCTCCTCCCCCGCCAAAGGGGCCGTTGCCGCGGGCGCATCGCACTCCCAGCCCACCATACCCGGCGCCCATGCCGCGCCCCCGTCCGCCACGCTCGCCTCCGCCCCGGCCACGCAGGTCGCCCTCCTGGCCGCCTTCCTCGCCAAGGCCGACCCGACCTCCCACCTCGGCCCCTCCCCGCTCGCCGCCTCACTCTGCACCCACCCGGGCGTCACCTGCGACGCCGCCACCGGCCAGATCACCCACCTCGTCCTCGAGCAGTCAGGCCTCAACGGCACCTTCCCGCCAGACACCCTCTCAAACCTCGCCGAGCTCCGCGTGCTCAGCCTCAAGTCCAACGCGCTCCACGGCCCCGTCCCCGACCTCTCCGCGCTCGCCAACCTCAAGGCGCTCTACCTCGCCGGCAACCGCTTCTCGGGCCCCTTCCCCTCCTCCCTCGCCTCGCTCCGCAGGCTCCGCTCCATCGACCTCTCGGGCAACAGGCTCTCCGGCGCGCTCCCGCCCGGCATCGAGGCCGCCTTCCCGCATCTCGCGGCGCTCCGCCTCGACGCCAACCACTTCAACGGCTCTGTCCCGGCCTGGAACCAGTCCTCCCTCAGGCTGCTCAACGTCTCCTACAACAACTTCTCCGGCCCCGTGCCGGTCACCGCCACCATGGCGCTCATGGACGCCGCGGTCTTCGCGGGCAATCCGGAGCTCTGCGGCGAGGTCGTCCGCCGCGAGTGCCGCGGCTCCCATCTCGATCCGTCCGGTGGGGGTCAAGAGATTTGCGATCCAATGCTACTGTCTAGGAGACTAGGAGAAGATCACCGAGCGTGGCCCGTGGTTGTTTCGAGAGTGGGCAGTGGTGATTGCACCATATGATGGTTTATCAGACCCGGATGCAGTAGAGCTAAACCTAATGCCGATATGGATCCAAATTCACAAGATCCCGGAGGGGTATAGGCAGCAGTCCATTGTAAAACAATTGGTTAATAGACAGGCCGGGGAGGTGATGGAAATTCAGATGGTGCCCCCTGGTATCTTCAGAGGTGATTACGTTCGTGTTAGAATTAAACAGGACGTTCGAAAGGCTTTAACTAGGTTTGTCTCCATATCTCTTGGAGGGAAACGCTCGATTTTTGAAGTGAAGTACGAGAAACTGGGTATGCTATGCTTCGTCTGCGGCAGAATTGGACATATCTACAAGGAGTGTGGTTTGGGTGTTTTCGAGGATAAAGATCTGAAGTATGGTGATTGGATACACGCGGAAGGATGGTGCTCTCGAGGGGGAGGTGCACGGGGTAGTTTGAGAGGAGGGGGTGGAAGAACCCAGGCTACTGGCCGTGGGGTGCCCCCGGGGAGAGGACGTGTGTATGATTGGCGATTACACCCTGAGAGATCACCAGTAGATGCAGATGACCTGAATGACACGGCTTCTAGTCCTGTCAAACCAGTAGACCAACACATGTTGGACATGGAGAAGAATGCCCGCAAGCGTCTCGCTTTTGAAGAAGAAAATAAGAAGACCACGGATGTGCTTATGATTGAGGACAAGGTGCATAAGGAGGTTCAGACACAACGCCAGAGTGGTGAAGGGAAGAAGGAGGAGATGAAGGAGAAGAAACGACACAAAGGTGGAGAGGGTTCTTCTTTTTCTGCTAACTCTAATGGATCGGCGGCATCCTTCGAGGATGACCGCCGGGTACAATGAGTATCCTAAGACTGAATTGTCGAGGGTGCGGACGGCCCGAGACAATTCATGAGATTTGCAACTTGGTCAAGTTGCACCGTCCGAGGTTGGTCTTTCTCTCGGAGACCAAGCTGAGCAGTACGAGAGCACAAGATTTAAGATGGAGATTGGGTTTTTCAAATGCATTCGGTGTGAAAAGTGAGGGATTAAGTGGTGGACTAGCACTCTTCTGGAATTCAGATTCGGTCGTCTCCCTCAAGTCTTATAGCAAAACGCATATTGATGTGTTTGTGACTAATGCTGATATGGGGGGATCGGAGTGGAGGTTTACGGGGTTTTATGGAGATCCAAACCGAGCTAGAAGAAAGCGCAGTTGGGAATTGTTGGCCTATCTGCGAAGAGAATATGATACCCCTTGGTTATGTGCGGGAGATTTCAACGAAATCACATCGGCGGGTGAACAGTTTGGGGGTCACGGAAGGGAGGAGTGGCAGATGGATGGTTTTAGAGATGCTATTGATCGGTGTGGTTTTGAAGACCTTGGCTACTCGGGGTTGCCCTATACTTGGGACAACAGACAACAAGGTGGACGCAATATTAAAGTGAGATTGGATAGAGGGCTTGCGGATTTACGTTTTATGGAGCTGTTTGATAATACAGTGGTGACTCATATTCAAACCACTAAGAGTGATCATTGTGCGCTTCTTATTGATATACGCAAATCTGATTGGTGTGTGGAAGAAGGGGGACCTAAACCCTTCCGCTTCGAAAATGCATGGGCAAGACATCCAAGCTATATTGAAACAGTGGAATCGAGTCTTAATACAGATGCCAATTCATTGGAGGGAGTGGCGTCTGCACTTGGAGGAGTCCGACTCGAACTACAGAGATGGAGGAGGGAGGAATATGGGTCAGTCCAGGTGCAGTTGAGGACACTGAGGAAAAAACTGGAAAATATCCGTAGGGGCTCACTCGGATCTGGTCCTTCCCGGGGCGAGTTGCAACTAATGCAAAGAATTTCGGAGTTACAATCTCGCGAGGAAATTGAAGCTCAAGAGAGATCAAGGATCCTTTGGCTTCGAGAAGGTGACAGAAACACGGCTTTCTTTCATTCTAAGGCTAAGCAAAGAGGTCGTGTTAATAAAATCAAGTTCATTCGGATGGAGGACGGGACAGTGACCACGTCTCAGCTTGGGATAGAGGCAGCGGCTATTAATTTCTATAAAGGGCTGTTCTCGGCACAAATTGATACGCAGCCCAACTTGGTAACGGATTGGGTGCCTGCAAAAGTTTCGGATGGGATGAATGAGCATCTCATTGCTCCTTTTACGGATAGAGAAGTGGAAAGTGCTCTTTTTATGATGCATCCTAACAAGTCCCCTGGCCCTGACGGTTTTAATGCAGGGTTTTTCATTAAGCACTGGGGAGTTTTGAAGGAGATGGTCTGTAAAGCAATTAGGAATTTCTTGGAAGGTGGAGACATGCCGGAAGCTGTTAATTCTACCGTGTTGGTTCTTATACCAAAGGTAAAATCTCCACAGGACTTCACCCAATACAGACCAATAGCTCTATGTAACGTGCTTTATAAGATTGCTTCAAAAGTTCTAGCCCTGAGACTCAGACCGGTTCTTGATGAGATTATTTCGGAAGAGCAGAGTGCTTTCGTTCCTGGACGGTTAATTACCGATAACGTGCTGACGGCGTATGAGTGTATTCACTATCTTAAGAGGAAGAAGGGCAACTCTGCGGCATGTGCTATCAAACTCGATATGGCCAAGGCATATGATAGGGTAGAATGGTGCTATTTGAGGAACATAATGGAAAAGCTGGGATTCTGTCAGCAATGGATCAATCTTATAATGAGATGTGTGGAGACGGTGACCCTCTCTGTGAGGGTTAATGGCGTGTATTCGGAAGTTTTTAAACCGACACGAGGTATTCGGCAAGGGGATCCTATTTCCCCGTATCTCTTCCTCTTGTGTGGTGAAGGTTTTAGTAGTTTGCTCAAAAACAAGGGGCCAGCTTATTTATCTAAGGGGATTCGGGTGGGGATTCACGCTCCGTGGATTTCTCATCTCCTGTTCGCTGACGATTGCCTGATTTTCTCCCAAGCCTCTCCAGCTGGTGCGGCTAGATTGAAAGCTATCTTGGAGATTTATAGAAGAGGCTCTGGACAATTGGTAAATTACTCTAAATCAGCAATCTTCTTCAGCAAAAATACTACACCCCCTGTTAAATTGGTGGTACATCAGGGTCTGGATATATCAGTGGAAGCATTGGGTGAGAAATACCTTGGTCTCCCAACTGCGGTGGGGAGATCCTCTGATTCTCAGTTTGAGCATATTATTGCCAAGATCAAAAAATTGTTAAATGGTGGGATCCCTAGGATGTTAAGCAGTGCAGGGAGAGAAACTTTTATTAAATCGGTTTGTCAGGCAATACCCACTTACTCTATGAGTTGTTTTCGATTGTCAAAGAATTTTTGCAAAAAACTTACATCAGTGATTGCAAGATTTTGGTGGGGAGGAGATGAGAAGAAAAGACGACTTCATTGGAGGAAATGGGATCATATAGCTATACCAAAAGGTGAAGGAGGTATGGGCTTTCGAGATTTTGAGATTTTTAATCAATCAATGTTGGCAAAACAGGGTTGGAGACTAATGACCAGACCTGAGTCTCTCTGTGCTCGGGTTCTAAAAGGGAGATACTATCATGATCGGGAGTTCATGGAAGCGGGAAATAAACGTAATGCTTCGCATACATGGAGAGCTATCTTACATGGTAGAGCAGCCCTCAACCTCGGCCTTATTAAGAGAGTAGGTAGTGGTGAGACCATCAGGATATGGGAGGACCCGTGGATAGATGAAAATAATGGCTCTCGACCTTTAGTTCGGTTGCCGACGGCTACAGCCACTAAAGTGGTGGACCTAATTGATTCTGATGGTGACTGGGACAGTGACAAGCTAAGGGCCAATTTTGTTTTGCCAGATGTCAAGGCGATCCAACGAATTGTGAGAGGGGCGGAAGAGGATTTTTGGGCTTGGAAGCCTGAGAAACACGGGTTCTTTACGGTTAAGTCAGCATACCATTTGATGTGTACTCACAGAAGGGATCATGCAGCACCATCAGATTCTAATAATGATATGAAATCTGTTTGGAAAAAGCTGTGGAAGATGAATGTCCCCCCAAAAGTGAGGAACTTTTGGTGGAGGGTTATCCACGGTTTTGTTCCGTGCCGACAGGTTCTTAAGGAGAGACACATGGAGAATTTGGAGTATTGCCATGATTGTGGCTCGGTGGAATCTATCTACCATGCCTTGTTCTCTTGTACGTGGGCTAAGTGTTTCTGGCAAGAGATCCGTCGGGTGGCAGCGGTGAAAGTCCCACGCCTGCATCCGAGAACTTGGGCCACTGACATTATCGATGGGGTGGTTCCATCAAGAGATGCCTCTGTGATTTTATGTGGATGTTGGAGCATTTGGTCCGAAAGGAATAATCGCAGCCATGGTAAACAATCGAGTGACCCGAAGGCATCTGTGACTTGGGCGGTAGATGTTACATGTGATCTGTCAAACAATTCCACTACTCCTGCACCTCGATTGAAGAAGGAGTGGAAGCCACCTAAAGATAATTTCATCAAAGTGAATGTCGATGCGGGTTATGTTGATCAGACTAGGTCAGGCTCTTCGGGAGCTATCATACGGCGACCTGATGGATCAATGGTGCGAGCTCAAGCCTTATGGTATGAGTTAGGTGCCAATGCTAGATTGATGGAGGCATTGGCGATCAGGGATGGCCTCCGTTTTGCTGCTGACCTTGGGTTTACTCAGGTGGAGATCGAAAGTGATGCATTGGAGGTAGTGAATCTATGCAATTCTGATCATTTCGAGAGGGCAGATATTGGTGCTATCTGTAGAGAGATTAATGATCTTGCTTTTAGCTTTAGTGCTTGTTCTATTGCTTTTGTTTCGAGGGAGGTCAATGTTGCTGCTCATCTGTGTGCGAAACAGGCGTCATGTAATAGGCGTAGATGCCTCTGGGTCAACTTTATTCCAGCGTTCCTGCGTGAATGCCTGGACAAAACATTGTACCCCCTTTGATAGTATAATTGAGTGTTTGATTTCAAAAAAAAAAAAAAAACTCGGAAGAGCAATTGTCTCAGGCAAAGCTTCTCCGTACGTTTATTAAGAGGGGAACAAGCACTGACCACCACGTGCCACAGCGACCGCCCCTCACCCCGAGCCACGCCACATCCACCCACCCACCTGCACCTCGTCACTCCACTCCGCCGCAGCCCACACTCCACGCTCCACTGAAATCCACCACCTCCCCAACCCCCAAAACCCCAACCCAGCAATGCCGCCCCTCCCCGTCCTCCTCCTGCTCGCCGCCCTCGCCACCGCATCCGCCGCTACGCACTCGCAGCCCACCTTCCCCGCGCCGGTACCCTCCTCCCCCGCCAAAGGGGCCGTTGCCGCGGGCGCATCGCACTCCCAGCCCACCATACCCGGCGCCCATGCCGCGCCCCCGTCCGCCACGCTCGCCTCCGCCCCGGCCACGCAGGTCGCCCTCCTGGCCGCCTTCCTCGCCAAGGCCGACCCGACCTCCCACCTCGGCCCCTCCCCGCTCGCCGCCTCACTCTGCACCCACCCGGGCGTCACCTGCGACGCCGCCACCGGCCAGATCACCCACCTCGTCCTCGAGCAGTCAGGCCTCAACGGCACCTTCCCGCCAGACACCCTCTCAAACCTCGCCGAGCTCCGCGTGCTCAGCCTCAAGTCCAACGCGCTCCACGGCCCCGTCCCCGACCTCTCCGCGCTCGCCAACCTCAAGGCGCTCTACCTCGCCGGCAACCGCTTCTCGGGCCCCTTCCCCTCCTCCCTCGCCTCGCTCCGCAGGCTCCGCTCCATCGACCTCTCGGGCAACAGGCTCTCCGGCGCGCTCCCGCCCGGCATCGAGGCCGCCTTCCCGCATCTCGCGGCGCTCCGCCTCGACGCCAACCACTTCAACGGCTCCGTCCCGGCCTGGAACCAGTCCTCCCTCAGGCTGCTCAACGTCTCCTACAACAACTTCTCCGGCCCCGTGCCGGTCACCGCCACCATGGCGCTCATGGACGCCGCGGTCTTCGCGGGCAATCCGGAGCTCTGCGGCGAGGTCGTCCGCCGCGAGTGCCGCGGCTCCCATCTCCTCTTCTTCCACGGCAACGCTTCCGCCGCCGCGCCCGCGCAGAGCGCCGATGCCACCGGCGACGGCCCGCAGACCGCGGGCTACGGCTTGCCGGCCTCGTCGGCGCCACGCGCGCGCAGAGGCGTCAAAAAGAGGACCGCAATTGCTGTCGCGATTGCTCTGTCAGCTCTCGCGGCCGTGCTCCTCGTCTGCGCCGTAATTGCCGTCAGGAGAGGCAAGAGGAACCACAGGCGGCCGGGCACGGCGCCGTACCCGAGCCCCAAGAAGAGCGCGGCCGCGTCGCAGGTGAGCAGGGAGCTGGATAACGCCGACATTGGCTATGTGGAGTGCGTGCGGGACGACGAGGAGGCGTCGGCGGCGATGATGATGCCCGAGGAGAAGGCGCGCCGGCTGGGGCGGAGCGGCTGCCTGACGTTCTGCGCGGGCGAAGCCACGAGCTACAGTCTGGAGCAGCTCATGCGCGCTTCCGCGGAGGTGCTCGGCCGCGGGAGCGTGGGGACCACGTACAAGGCGGTGCTCGATGGCCGGCTCGTGGTTATTGTCAAGAGGCTGGACGCAGCCAAGATTGGCCCGGCAGCTTCGGAGGCGGAGACCTTCGAGCAGAACATGGATGTCATCGGCCGCCTGCGCCATCCCAACCTCGTGCCGCTGCGCTCGTTCTTTCAGGCCAAGGAGGAGCGGCTTCTGGTGTATGACTACCAGCCCAATGGCAGTCTACACTCTCTCATCCATGGTAAGCGCATTTGCTTCACTGAATCTGATAATTAGTATTTAGCTTCCTACTAGTCGATAATTACGCTGGACTGGATTGCTGCAATTATGTTTGAATGTGCAACTCTAGTGGATTACTATTAGAGCCGACATTACTTTCCAGACTAGGCATTGTTCATCCTAACATGCATGGCAACCAATTGAAATTCAGAGGACTTGCCATGTGAAACTCTGGCAGCAGAATGAGTGTACCTTGGGTGGACCTGCACCTACGTATGATGTGTTTTGTGCTTTATGTGTTCATTGCGATATGCTTTCCTGTTTGAGCCATTAAACAAACCAAACAGCTATTAAGTGATCACTGGTCTAGCACGCGACCAGATCTTGTGGGATTGAACATTAGTAGGGCCTCGCCGAATGGACCCCTCTTAGTAACATGTGATCTCTGCTCTAGACCAAACATCGATTTAAATTCAGGAAAAGGAAACGATGAATATATAATTAAATACAGCACCTTAGTAAGATCAAGTTGGGAGATAACAAAGGGGGATGTTGTAATTTCACCACATCTTTATTTCAGAGAGGGAAATTGGTAGAACATACGGTTACCAAATAACCATTGGTAACTGCTCGTTTGATGTTTAACAGGGTTGATATTGAACTTGGAATCACTATCAAGACATAATAGCTACAAATGTTTGTTAAATTGGTGTATTGGACGACAATTACATAACAAAATTGGGAAATTGCAGAAGTATAATAGAATTTGGTAATTCGGCAGAAGTGCATAAGTTGATTTTGCACAATAATGGAACAACATAGATTTCCTGTCGGTGCGCTGGTTGTTGGCAACAGCGTTGTACATATTTTATGCTGGTTTCCTCAAATCTAATAACCTAGAAATTGGCACGAGTGTGTTGAAAGCAGCTTTCTTCATTCCGTATTTTGGTTGCTCTGTCTGTGGACCTTCATCCAGTTCTCATGTTTCACAGAAATCTCCACATGTTAGTACATATCTGGATATTAATATCACCTTTACACATGATTACACATATGTACGATAATGATTAGTATTAATGTTTTAGCTAGTGGAACTAAATATTTTTCTGTTGTGCACTGCTTATTAACCCCACAAACTTTGCAAAGGGTAATGGTTATAACAAAATTAAATATTTGTAATTTTCACAAACTTTGATTTCAGAAAAGGAATTAAGAGAAAATGCGGTGCTTTATGGGTTTGTTTATTGAACTTAGAATCACGGTCAGTAGCTTGTTAATTGACTTTTGGATAATAAGTTATGCAATAATATTTGGAGATTTCAGAAATATTATTGAATAGCAGACATAAGTGCATAAGTTGATGAATTGGTCCTCAAAGAGTAGGTTTATTCGTTTTATATGTTGGTTACTTTGGTTATGACCATTCATTCTCTTATGTAAACATGCTATCTATACAGCTATACTCCAAGTAAGCATGCCATGCATTACTCTTCACAAGTAAATATATCAAGATATTATCAACATGACCTTTAGCCATTCATAGGATAGTAAATATTAACGTCGTAGCTTATCGAACTAGAAATTTTCCGGTGGTGCTAATTAGCTCAACAAACTCCAATCAATTGCAGGTTCAAGGTCATCCCGGGCAAAACCACTTCATTGGACTTCATGCCTGAAGATAGCTGAAGATGTTGCACAGGGCCTTGCTTACATTCATCAAGCATCTCGACTTGTTCATGGAAACATCAAGTCCTCCAATGTCCTGCTTGGTTCAGACTTTGAGGCTTGCCTTACCGACAACTGCTTGTCATTCCTTCTGGAATCAGCAGAAGTCAAAGACAATGCTGCGTACAGAGCACCAGAAAATATGAACTCCAACCGAAGGCTGACCCCCAAATCAGACGTCTATGCTTTTGGCATCCTGCTCCTCGAGCTCCTTAGCGGCAAAACACCGCTTGAGCACTCGATCTTGGTGGCAACCAACCTCCAGACATATGCCCTGTCAGCGAGGGAAGACGAAGGAGTTGACAGCGAGCGCCTCTCGATGATTGTCGACATTGCGTCTGCTTGCGTTCGGTCATCGCCAGAGAGTCGACCAACTGCCTGGCAAGTCCTCAAGATGATTCAGGAGGTGAAGGAAACAGATACAACTGTTGACAATGATGACAGTGATCTTACTAGCAACTCCTAATCATGCCTATGGATGAAATCACCCTGTCCTGAGTGGATGCATTATCTCAATCGTAGTTAAATGCAGTTAGCTCTGCCTAGAAAAGATAATGGAAGAGTATTAATGGTGTAGGAGAATGGATGTGGGGTCATGATCTCTCTGACTGGTATCTTGTGAGCTCCAAAATTCTGTAACATATGTAAGGTTTTTTTCCCCCTAGTGTATGGATGTTGTGGTCATGCTGTTGTATTTTTAGCACCAATCTGAAGTGCGGATATTTATTGCACTTATGTTAGTGATAGTGAAAGATAAAGACCAATGTAATAGAGTGTTAAGAACTAGCTAGTTGTTATTGTTGTGTTTAGCACCTATTTTCCATGTGGGGTACTAAAGCTGAAGTTCAAGAATTAGCTCTGGTTCTTAATCAGTACTGATCAACTCGGTTACTAGTTTCGTTCCAGATAGAGGAAATTGCACATAACACCAACTAATCGTTCCAGATAGAGGAAATTGCACATAACACCAACTATTGGGGCTTTTATTGCACCAAACCACACCATTTTTTTTTGCACAAAACACCAGTGTTTTGGGTAAACATTGCACAAAACACATAATTACTTGATTAACATTAATGATAGGCTATTAAGTAAAAAATGGCCCACGGCCAGGACATCTAGCTCGACACGGCCGTCCTCATTAGTGATTGGACTGGTTTGTTTCAACAATGGAAACACTCTACAACACATGGTCAGGACAAATCGCGTTCGTACTATGCAGCGTCCTGGTAGCGGCAATGGTCGTGCTGCGGCGTAGGAGTATGAAAATACTTGGTCTTGGCCAAGTTTTTGCTTCCACCTTGCCCAAATGAAGGACATCGTGGTTGCTTTGCTGGTAAAATTGTTCGATTTGGTCACAGCGAGCATGCCAAGTCAGTTGTGTTTCCTAGGACTTTATCTGCTACTAATTAACATCGATCTGGACGAATTCATGGCGTCCTGGCGAGCTGCCACTCTGGACGAATTTCTGGAGTAACAACGCTGCCGCGGCCCTGCCGCTGTCACCCCGTGGCGCGCCATCGCGGTCGTCTCAGGGAATCACCGCCAAGCTCCAGTTATTTCATCCCGTCGCTGCAGGCTGTCACACATATCTTTGTTTCCACGGTGAAGATTTTTTTTAGATAAAAGGCAAACTTTATTGCCCGACTTTAACTTAACAAAGCCCCAAGGTTCACAAATTACAACGGCAGAGACACGACACTGATACACAGCTAACAAGCACTAGCCACCCCAAGCAAAGCTTGAGGAGCCAAAGCTAGAATCCGACTAAGCTAACAAGAACACCAAGGCACCACGGCCAAGAGGGAGCCACCGCCGGAGAGCGCCGTCTTCAAAACTTGAACCCTTAGACTCGCAAACCGCCGTCCTCGCCACCTGAAGGGACCCCATGTCCCTCGCCCAGGATCGAAAGGCGCTCCGTACCGTCGAGGGGCGAGGAAAGTCCACCCGAGAACATCGACGGAAGCAGGTACCAAGGTTGCCGAAGCAGAAGAGAGCAGATCTTCGGGAGCTCCACCGATCGACCAACACCGCCAAAGGCTTGATAGTGACATCGGATCCAAGCCGCCAGACGAGGTTGCAATGAAGAAGAAGCGGCGAGAGATGGCGCCCACACCATCGTGGTTGGACAGGACCACCAGGGCTTGGACCCCGCCACCCAAACGTGTCACTGTTGCCGAAGAGGGGAACCCATTCCCCTCTCGCCCAGGCTCGAGGGCGCCGTCCCCAGGCGAACAGCGACAACGGAGAGGCGAAGAAACAACCTGGACACCTGCAGTAAACACGAAGAGGGGTCGACGCCGAGCAAGCATCCGCCACAGCACCTTCCTCGCGCACTGCTCAACGCTCCCACGACGCCGGAATGACAGAGCGGCCCCGCACCTCCGCACCAAAGCAACCACTCACCTAGGACCAGCACCTCCCCAGACGGCGTCTCCAAGGAGAGCACGACGCGCGCAGCGCCGCCGACGTCCAATCCAGCGCGTATTTTGAGCTTTCGCTCGGGAGGGGGTCGGGGGTGGGAGGGAGAGGCCACATCTGCGCCCCCAGGGAGGAAAGCGGCGCCCTTGGGCGTCGCCGTCGCTGCAGCCGGACCGGCCGGCCAGAGGTTTCCCCCGGCCCCTCACCTACACCACCATCTCCGCGTCCACTCGAGCGACAGCGGCCATGGCCACCACGCTGCACCAGGACGGAAGGAGAGGGCTAAAACGGAGGGGGGAGGCAGACTAACCTGTCAGATCTGGCCGGAGAGGAGGTGGAGCAGGCGCCACGACCACCGCCCGCCGGCGCCTCATCGCCCCCACGACCAAGCACGCCGGGCATCAGCACCTGCGACCCGGCGCCTGCCGCCAAGACGCCGGCGCCTCACCAGCTAGGGCCGCCGCCCTGGAGACCGAAGCCCACCGCGAGCGAGCACGGAACGGCGAGATCCCCGCCGCCACCGTCACGGGCGACCGCGCAGGCTTGCCCAGCGGCCACCTCGGGTGGCGACGAGGGAGGGAAGGGGAGCGGGGAGGGGCCCGCGGCGCGAGTAACCCTAGCCGCCACCCGAGTCGCCCTGGCGGACGACGCGGGGGCCAAGCGTTTTTTCCCACGCCAACAAACTCCTTGAACTCCAAGATGAAATCTCCACGGTGAAGATGGTCGCTTCTCCTATGGTTTTGTTAGAGTTATTATAGTATTCGTATACGTATGTAACTAGACACGATCTAGGTTTCCTATCTATTGTAACTTGTAACACAAGGCAATGTGCCGCTTATATAAACACGCATCAGGGACTCGGAAACTCATCCGAGTAGATCCCTTTACCCTCGTCAACTTTGACATGGTATCAAGAGCTGGCTCTTCCGCCGCATCTACCTGATCGCAAGAAAACATCCCCGACCAAAACCCTAGACCTTCCGCCGCCGCCTGCAGCTCGCCATGGCGTCATCATCGACAACCCCCCCATACACCTCGGGAATCCACCGTCCGACAAGCTCACCCGGGACAACCATCAATTGTGGCGTGCCGTTGTTCTGCCCGCAATCCGCGGTGCCCAGCTTCTCGGCCTTCTGGATGGAACTGACGCGGCGCCGCCGCAAACGCTCTCCGTCCAGGCCACTGCTACGGATACTGACAAATCTCCCAAGACAGTACCAAATCCTGCATATGCTGCGTGGCTTTCACGAGATCAGATCGTGCTCTCCTATCTCCTGCAATGCATCTCGCCGGGAATTCTTACCCACGTCATGCGCTTGGAGCACTCCGCTGCTGTCTGGAAAGCACTGGAAACAATGTTTGCTTCACAAAGCCAATCCAAGATCACGAATCTTAGGGTTGCGATTGCAACAACCAAACGGCTCAATGATTCTGCGCCTGTCTATCTAGCCAAGATGCAGTCCATCGCCGATGAACTCGCTGCCGCTGGCCGTCCTGTTCCCGAAGATGAACAGGTCTCCTTTATCATGGCAGGCCTTGGTCCTCGCTATGAATCTGTCATCGCAGCCTATGGAGTTCTTCAAACTACACCAAGCCTTCAAGAGCTATACGCTCAAATTCAGTCCTATGACGAGCGGCAGGCCCTCAACTATGGGCCAAATTCTGGCGGCTTTGAGACCTCTGCCAACGCCGCTATGCGCCAAAACCGGCCACGCCAAGATGGTGGTCAGTACTCCAATGGCCGGGGCGCCACACGTGATGATCGCCGAGATCGGCGCGACGACCAGCGCTACGAGCGCCGTGACTATCAGCGCGATGACCGCCAGCGTGACTATCAGCGCGAAGATCGCCCTCCTCGGCAAGGACGCGGGGGGGGGGGGGGGGGGGGGGGACGTGCACCCACAGGAGGTGGGCGTGGCCGAGGCCGTGGACGCCACCGAACTACGCCTTGGGTGGATGTTACTTGTCAATTGTGTGATCGGGAGGGTCACCCGGCAAAGGACTGTTGGTACCGATTTGAAGATCATGACGATTCCAGATACAATAACAAGGAGGTCAATAATGCTTCGTATAATGTGGATCCAAATTGGTACTCTGATTCCGGTGCAACTCACCACATAACTGGAGAACTCAACAATCTTACGATGCGTGATGCATATCGTGGCAATGATCGTGTTAACACCGCCAATGGGCAAGGTATGGCTATTACTCATGTTGGTCATTCTATTGTTCATAATCCCTCTAAGAATTTTCATCTTCGTAATATACTTCATGTGCCTAGTGCCTCAAAAAATCTTCTTTCCGTACATCGTTTCACTCTTGACAATCATGTTTATCTCGAGTTTCACCCCTTTCATTTTCTTATTAAGGATCAGCTCACGGGGAGGATACTTCATAAGGGTCGCTGTGTGGGTGGCCTATATCCTCTCATCTCTTCCTTGGTGTCACCTCTCGAGTCTACAAAGAGTGCCTTCATTGCCACCAAGCCATCTCAAGCAAGGTGGCATAGTCGTCTTGGTCATCCCTCGTTTTCAATTGTTAGTCAAATTCTTAGCAAGAATAAGCTTTCCTTCTCCAAAGATGGAAGTAGTGAGTTAGTTTTTGATTCATGTCAAAAAGCGAAGAGTCATCAGTTGCCCTATCCTATCTCCACTAGTGTGTCTACGGTTCCCTTACAATTGGTCTTTTCTGATGTACGGGGACCTGCTCCCATGTCTGTTGGTCGTCATGAGTACTATGTCAGCTTTGTTGATGATTATAGCAAGTATTCCTGGATTTATTTGCTTAAGAAAAAATCTGATACTCTTGATGCTTTTATTGCCTTTCAAACTCTTGTTGAACGCAAATTCAACAGGAAAATCTTGGCTGTTCAATCCGATGGAGGAGGAGAGTATGTCAAACTAAGTCAGTTACTCCAAAAACAAGGGATTTCGCATCTCATGTCATGTCCCCATGCTCATCAGCAAAACGGTCCTGCTGAGAGAAAACATCGCCATATTGTTGAAGTTGGTCTTGCACTTCTTGCTAATGCTCATATGCCTTTGAAATTTTGGGATGAAGCTTTCCTCACAGCCACGTATCTCATTAACATGCTCCCTAGCAAAGTTATCAATAATGACACACCTGTTCATCGTTTACTAGGTACTCAACCAAACTACAATGCTCTTCGTGTTTTTGGTTGTGCGTGCTGGCCAAATCTTCGTCCCTATAACAAACGCAAACTTGCGTTTCGATCCACACAGTGTGTGTTTTTAGGGTATAGTACCCGTCACAAGGGAGTTAAGTGCCTAGAGGTCTCGACTGGCCGTGTCTATATATCCAGAGATGTTGTTTTTGATGAGGCCATTTTTCCCTTCCAAAAATTGCATCCTAATGCAGGTGCTCTTCTTCGGCATGAAATACTACTTCTTGACAACTCTCTTCTTAATGGGATTGAACATATAGATGATTCTAACATGGTTAATACTCATACTGTTGACCCCCTTGCTAGTTCTACTCGTGTGCAGGATACTAGCCAAGAAAATATTGCTGCGGCTTCAAATTCCAGAGAAAACGGTGCAGAAACTAGCCAAAATCACTCATTTTCGGAATCGGCACAAGACGACAGAAGCACGGAATCTGAGGAGGATCCGCTGACAGAATCCTCCTCGGGATCACCCCCTGCCACACCTGGTCGGCGCTCCCTGCGAGGTGGATCGCCTCCGCACCAATCCCCGTCCTCGACTGGTCTGAGCTCTCCTCCGCGCCAATCACCGGCTGCCAGCGCAACGCGCTCTGCGCCTGACCAGCCTCTGCACCAGACGCCCCCGGGATTCTCTGCGCCATCCAGCTCTCAGCGTTCGGCCACACCATTGGCCACTGGATCTCCTGCGGGGTCTGCCGATTCCCACGCTGCAGGATCTTCTGCACCCGATCAACCGGTGGTCTCGCCTGTGCTGCCGCTAGCTCGCCCATCTACACGAGCAAGTAGGGGCATAATCAAAAAGAAACAATACACTGATGGTACCGTTCGGTGGTGCTTATCTGCTGTTTCCGAGGAACCAGCCACACTTGTTGATGCTCTCGCTGATCCTCATTGGAAAAAGGCTATGGACAAAGAATATGCTGCTCTTCTTCGGAATAAAACATGGCATTTGGTTCCTTCTCGATGTGGTCACAATATTATTGACTGCCGTTGGATTTATAAGGTTAAACGGAAGTCTGATGGATCTATTGACAGGCACAAGGCACGTCTTGTTGCCAAAGGATACAAACAACGCTATGGTATAGACTATGAAGATACTTTTAGCCCGGTTGTTAAAATTGCTACTGTTCGTCTTGTTCTGGCTCTTTCTGTTTCCAGGGGATGGAGTTTGCGACAGCTAGATGTCAAGAACGCGTTCTTACATGGTGTTCTGGAAGAGGAGGTCTACATGAGACAACCCCCAGGGTATGAGGATCCACACAAACCTGACTATATATGCAAACTTGATAAAGCTCTCTATGGACTTAAGCAGGCACCTCGAGCATAGTTTTCTCGTCTGAGTACAAAGCTTGTGAGTTATGGGTTTGTTCCTTCCAAGTCTGATACATCATTATTCATCTACAAACGGTCTAGTATTACTATTTACATGCTCATTTATGTGGATGATATCATTGTTGCTAGTTCTTCAGCTGCTGCTACAGATGCTCTTCTCAAAGATTTGCATCAAGAGTTCTCTCTCAAAGATCTTGGTAGTCTTCATTATTTTCTTGGTATTGAGGTTCAGAAACATTCAGATGGTCTCAGGCTTACTCAGTCTAAATATGCCAAGGATATTCTTACTCGTGCTGGTATGCAAATGTGCACAGGAGTTCCTACTCCTCTCTCTTCTTCTGAGAAAATATCAGCCGGGGAGGGAGAATTATTGGGTCCTGATGATAGCACCAAATACAGGAGTTTGGTTGGTGCTCTCCAGTATCTTACTCTTACACGGCCTGATATTTCTTATGCCGTCAATAAAATTTGTCAATATTTGCATGCTCCTACAACAATACATTGGACAGCAGCCAAACGAGTACTGAGATATGTCAAACATACTATAGATGTTGGTCTTACTTTTATGAGATCCTCTTCTATGTTAGTCAGTGCATTTTCTGATGCTGACTGGGCTGGATGCGTGGATGATAGAAGATCCACAGGAGGTTTTGCTGTCTTTTATGGTCCTAATCTTATTTCTTGGAGTGCAAAGAAACAAGCTACAGTATCAAGGTCTAGTACTGAAGCAGAATACAAGTCCTTAGCCAATGCCACTGCTGAAGTTATTTGGATACAATCTTTACTCAAGGAACTTGGAGTAAAATCGTCTCAACCACCCGTGTTGTGGTGTGATAATTTGGGAGCTACATATCTTTCAGCTAATCCTGTGTTTCATGCACGAGCTAAACACATTGAGATTGATTTTCACTTTGTTAGAGAGAGAGTTCTCAACAAGCAGCTGGAAATTCGGTTTATTCCTTCAAAGGATCAGGTGGCTGATGGGTTCACTAAGCCACTCCCTCATCGTACGTTTGAAGAGTTTAAACATAATCTCAACTTGTGTAAGTTGTGATTAAGGGAGGGTGTTAGAGTTATTATAGTATTCGTATACGTATGTAACTAGACACGATCTAGGTTTCCTATCTATTGTAACTTGTAACACAAGGCAATGTGCCGCTTATATAAACACGCATCAGGGACTCGGAAACTCATCCGAGTAGATCCCTTTACCCTCGTCAACTTTGACAGGTTTACCATTAAAGAAAATTGTGCCACGCTGGACCAGCTGACAAGTTCACTTAATTAGCTATCTTTGTTGTTAATCACTGGTTATGTGTTTTGTGCAATGTTTACCCCAAACTTTGGTGTTTTGTGCAAAAAAATCTCGTGGTTGTGGTTTGGTGCAACAAACGCCCCAATAGTTGGTGCGATGTGCAATTTTCTCTTCCAGATATTTTAGTTGGATGGTGCGAACTTAGCAGGGAAAGTGTGTTCTGGGGGCAGCGCATGGGTTCCCATTCTTGCTGTAGAGCTGATCTATTGAACACCCTACTCTTTATTGATTCGACGTAATGTTTTCGTGGGATACAAAACTCATCTTGTAGAGCTAGGAGAAACAGGTGACAACTAGTCCACAAAGATAAAACATGACGAGATGATCTCTACGTTAGTTCCGTATGTAGCTTCCGAGTCCAGACCAAACGGTAATGTCATGGATCATGCCAAGATATACAGACGCCACCCAAGAAACTTTGCCGCGGCAACTCATCCTCATGGTGTATCGCCTCTCAACGAGGAACTCTCGAAATGACGCCGGACTAGTGAGGCCTTGAGACATGGACGTGATGAATCCAAGGTAGTTGCCAAGATGATCACGACCAGCGGAGGCCTGAGCCTTACCCAGTTATCAAATCCAAGGTAGTTGCCAAGATAATAATCTAGTTTTCATTGAACATCAAGATAAATAATATGAAACAGTTGTCATCGGATTACTGATACCTCTCAGTCCTACATACACAACCTATACTAGAAGATGCAATCAATGTTGTCTATGGCAATGTTGTTTTGCTCTCATTTGTTGGATTTGAGAACTTTATGTTGCTTCATTGTATAGCTCCTCGGTCTCTATTTATGAACCAAACTTGAGAAGTCTGTGGTAAAGTTCTCTATAAATTCTAAGATTTGGTTGTACAAGTTGGTAGTTACATGGCATGCATATTGTTGTGGTTGGTTTTTCCCAAAGCAATGAGTCTAGAGATACATACGCCTGTTTTTTATAAGAAGCAAAAGAAATAAGGTGGATAGATAATCATGAAATAATATTTAGAAAACAATGGTTTGTTTTAACATCTAATGGAAGAGTGTTAGTGGTGTAGGAGAATGGATGTGGGGTCATGATCTCTTAGACTGGTACCTTCGGAGATCCAAAGTCCGTGACATATGTTAATTTTCTTCCTAGTTTATTATGGATGTTGTTTTCATGTTATTCTATAGCACTATCACTGTGTGTGTGGGGATTTATCACCTTATTTAGTAAAGTTGAAGACCAAAGTTATATAGTTGGTCAATAATCGTATATTCAAATCTGTTCCCAAGAAAATATGTTCCCCGCTAAAACAAATGACATTTATGATGTAAAATAATCTAAAAAAAATAGACATCAAGTGTACTGTGAAATATCATGGACAGACTTTTGCGGCCTATATGAAAAAACAAAGTTGTTGCTTTAAGAAAATGCTATTTTAGATCACATGGTTTTGTTTTTTATTCTTAAGACTTTAAGGCTTGCCCCTTACTTACAACTTCTTGTCATTCCTTATAGAATCACCAGAAGTTAAAGATTACACTGCTTATAGAGCACCAGAGAATACGAATCCCAATAGAAGGCTAACCCATAGATCAGGCGTTTATGATTTTGCCGTCCTGCTCCTCGACCCCCTTAGCGTCTTGGTGGCAACCAATGTCCATACGTATGCCCTGTTAGCGAGAGAAGACGAAGGAGTGGACAGAGAGCCCATCTTGGGGGTTGGGGCTCCTTTGATTCATATGATAGGAAAAGTATAGGATAGGAATTCTATAGGATTGGTATGACATGTCTAATTGAATCCTATGGAAAGAGGGATTTCCTTTGATTGTGGTGAAGGAATTCTTACATAAGGTTGGACCTCATGTTATTTTTCTATAGGATTTACATTACAAGATTCCTATAGGATACAATCCTACGAATCAAACAAGTTGTATATGAAAAGTTCCTGTAGAAGTCAACCTTACAAAAATCCTATACTATTCCTGTAATTCAAAGGGGCCCTTGATGTTTTTGAGATCGCATCTGCTTGAGTTGGGTCCTCCCTAGAGAGTCGATCAACTGCCTAAGAAGTCGTCAAGATGATTTAGGAGGTGAAGGAAGCGGATACGACTATCTGTTGACAATGATGACAGTGATCTCACTAGCAAGTCCTAGTCATGCTATGGAAGAAATCGATCATGTCTAGAGTAGATGCATTATCAAAATCTACTCATCGTAGCTAAATGCAGTATGCACTGGTAGAAAATAGGCCTATATTCCCGGTTCGCCAGGGCCATTAGTCCCGGCCGCGCAACAGGGACTAGCTCTGCGCGACTAAAGACACCCCCTTTAGCCGCGCCTCTTACGAACCGCGGCTAAAGGCCCGGCCACGTGGGCAGGTGGCGGAGGACCTTCAGTCCCGGTTGGCCACATGAACCGGGACTAGACTTTATTTCGTAATTTTTTTTAATTTATTTGGGTTTCTAATATTTTCACACCAATTTTTCTCTCCCTTTTTTTCACTCCTTTTTTTTTAGAATTTGTATTATTTGCTTAGTGTCTAACTATAATTATCTCTAGTCAAATTACTTACTCATGGTCAAACTTCTCGCTCGGTCACCCATCCTCCCACTACTCTAGCACTAGCACGCTTAACTTCCGAGTTCCATCCCGTCCCGCATCCAAGTGTTTCACACGCATGTATGTGATAGTAGTATCATATCAATCTTATTAACATGTTGGTCGATGCCACATTTCTTTATTGTTTGAATTTCAAATAAATCTTTTAATAAACAAAAGTAATGATGTAATTAATAATTTTGAATAAATAAATAAACATTAACTTTTTAATTTGTATTATTTCTTAAAATACAAATAATATATAAAAAAATTAAGAAAAATAGAACTAATTCATTTTAAAATCTTAAAAATACAAATAATATATCAAAAAATTAAGAAAAATAATACTAATTCATTTTAAAATCTTAAAAATACAAATAATATATCAAAAAATTAAGAGAAATAATACTAATTCATTTTAAAATCTTAAAAAGACCAGTAGGCCCAAAGTAAGGTTGTGTTATAAAAATCATCTCTGGTTCTTAATTAGCACTGACCAACTTTGTTGCTAGGTTCACTACTAGAGATTTGCTTATAGCAGCATATCCTACCACAGGCGAACAAGGAAAACAGTGCGCCTGGGTTAATTAGCGCAGGCGAAGCGCAAGTAGGTGCGCCTAGGGTAGGCCAGTTACCCCAGGCGAACAGAAACCGGAAGCGCCTGGGGTAAAGTGTGGCAGGGCCAACCACGGCCGACGCTGGCACGCTTCCTTTACCGCAGGCGAATCGCATATCAGTTCGCCTGCGGTATAACAGATACCACAGGCGAGTAAGTACCGAAGCGCCTGGGGTAAAAAGTGGACTGGGGTAGCTCCCTTTAGCGCAGGCGCACGGGTAAGTCGTTCGCCTGGGACAAAGAATAGCCTGGGGTAGCACCACTTAGCGCAGGCGTTTCTCAGAACGCGCCATTAAACGCGGGAACAGAAACCCCCGCCATTAAACGCGGGAACAGAAACCCCCGCGCCGTCAAAGGCTGCCGGAGGCGGCCAGCCAGTGCATGCGCCCCAGTCAAAGTCCACCGGATTAATGGCGGGGCGGCAGCGGCGACACGCGCGGCGCGGCGACTGGCCCGCGAGTAGTATAAAAAATGGTGCCCGCCCCCTCCCCGTACGCACAGTCTCGACTCCCTCCTCGCCATTCTTTCTCCACCCTTCTTCTCCACCCTCGAACCTCGCCGCAATGGAGAACCTCTGGGACGCGGAGCCCGAGAGCGACGACGACGAGCTGCAGCCAGCGCAGCAAGCGGCGCCGGAGCCGCAGGTGGTGGCGCCGGAGCCGGTGGCGCCGGAGCAGCCACCCGAGTACGACGAGGCGCGAGAAGCGCGGCGAGCCGCCCGCCACTTGAGACGCGAGGTGAGGAGGCAACCAGTGTGGCCCGAGCAGCACGCCGGGTTGCACTCGTTCGAGACCTCGCAGAACGAGGACGCGTACCGCGAGGTGCGCGGCGTCCTCGAGCAGGCCGTGACGGCGGCGGAGGCGGCCGCCGTTCGTGCCTCCCTGGAGACGCACCAGCGGGAGGAGGCGGCGCGAGCGGTGCGCCGCCAGATGGCCCAGCGTGCTGCCTCCGTCGAGCAGGAGGGCATCATCGCCCTCTACGAGGCCGACCGGCGGCAGGTTGCGCTGCAGAGTGAGCGGCGGCGCAACCGCCTGCCCTCCGAGCAGGCGCAGCTGCACCGGCTGCGCCTGCAGGCCCGAGCGGAGCGGGCGGAGCAACGCCGTCTCGCCGCGGCGAGCCAGGACGGAGCCGGCCCCTCCAACCAGCACCGCCACGACGACGTCGCTGATGAAGACGACGATGCGTAGGCGTAGGAGCAGTCATCGAGTAGTTTAAATTTCCTATGTTTAGTTTAAATTTTTCGTACTAGCTTAAATTCGCGCCGAATATGTACGCAGTTTTCGAATTTCAATAAAATTTCGCCTGTTTTCATTTTGCGTTTGTTTGGGCCGGTTCTTGGGCTCGGGACGCGACTGGGAAACGCGCCCCCCAGGTTCCAGAATAGCGCCGTTTAGCGCCGCGGCGGCCCCAAAACGGCGGCGTTTTGGGCCCTGGGGGGCGCAACGGCTGGAGATGCCCTGAGCGATCCAGAACGTGTTGAAAAACCAGTGCTAACACACCCTTCGGATGCACGTCAGTGGAAAGCATTAGACGCATTCGATGAGGAATTCGGGAACGACCCAAGGAACATCAGGCTTGGTGCGAGCACCGACGGTCTCAATCCGTTTGGCAATCAGAGCAGCAAACATATATTAAAATGTGTTTTTAGAGAGAAACACTTGCGGTATCTCGCTAAACCAATCTATTTACGCTCGATGCGACATATATTAAATATTTTTGCACATGTTAACATTCATATGTATGTATTTTTTAAGTGAAAACCAACGTGGGGGAGCCACATATTATAGCATTCGTATTGCTCGATGTGTCCGAGGCCGGGGTGGGGCTGTGTAATTTAGAAAATCTTAGCACAGGCGCATCATCGAGAAAACGCGCCTGGGGTAATATATATCACAGGCGCTTTTGACAGGACATGCGCCTGGGGTAATGCCATGTGGGACCGCGCAAACCAAAATCCTACGAAATTTACCGCAGGCGCATTATCTAGATAACGCGCCTGCGGTAAGGATCTGTGGGGCCGGGCATAACAGGGCATCGAGCCAAGAACATTAGAACCGGTTTGTATCACAAACCGTTCTAAAGGTATGTCCCCTGGGCCCACCTAGCTACCCGCACAAATGGCCGCAGGCCTTTAGGACCGGTTTCAAACCGGTCCTAAAGGCCTGCGGCCATTTGTGCGGGTAGCTAGGTGGGCCCAGGGGACATACCTTTAGAACCGGTTTGTGATACAAACCGGTGCTAATGGTTAGCGCAGGCGCATTTTCAGTCTGTGCGCCTGGGGTATACCTCTGTGGGCCCGCGCACAACCAATCGCTAAGAACATTAGCGCAGGCACACCTCTCTTTGTTCGCCTGGGGTAAAGGATAGCGCAGGCGCATATCACTCGTTGTGCGCCTGTAAGTCCCCGCTCTGCTAACCACAACCCGCATAATCCACTCTGTTTCATATCGATCCCAAACCGCACGCCGCCGTCGCCTCTCTCATCGCACGACGCCGTCACCTCTCTTATCGCACGCCGCCGTCGTCGTTGTCGAACAGGAGGAGGAGGAGGAGCGGGAGCAGCAGCAGGAGGAGGAGCAGGAGCAGCAGCGGAGGAGGAGCGGGAGCAGCAGGGCAGGAGGAGCGGGAGCACGCCGCGCGCGCGCCATCCCTCTCATCGTCGTCGTCCACGCCGGCCGTCGTCACCCACGCCGCCGTCGCCCACGCCCACGACGAACCCAGGTCAGCTCCCCCTCCCCCTCTTCCAACGCCCTCATAGTACTACTGCTGCTACATGCTTTAGCTAGAACTGGATCTGATCATGTACCATTATTTCTGGATTCTGGTAGTTCAGCTCATAGTATAAAATGCTATATTTCTTACACTAGCTGAATCACCTACTAATTACATGTGAATAGAACACTGAAGCTTTGGACACTGCTAGAATTCTCCGTGATTTGTTATTAATTAAGTGCAGTATTTTACTTTGATCAATATATATGAAGGTTTTTTTGGCATGATATATGAATTTCCTGGGAGTTTTTGTGCCATGTGATGACAGCAATGCAAGGAACTGTTTTTGTGGCCATGCATATGTGTGCATTCAATTTCTGTTGCAGGTACATTGAGTGCCAATGTTTTGTCGGAACGTTGATTCATTTCCGTTCCGGCGAATTTCTGGCACTCCGGCATGACCATTTATATATAGCCGAGGTCACGCCGAATTTTTCCGGTGACTAACAGTATACGTTTTGTCTACTGCTAGCTAGGGCATGTCTTCTTCTACTACGGATCCGGCTTTATTGGACCACTACATCCTTATGGCCCGAGAGTCGTAAGAGGAAGATCGGACACAAACTGACCCTGATGTCGATCCCCTCAATGATGACGGGCTCACCGGTGGCGAGGAGGAAACCACTGATAGTGGCGCCGGGGGTCCCTCAGGGAGCAGCACGACGGGAAACAAGCGTCGGAAGCGAGCTCCGAACAAGGTCGGCACCGTTCGAGAGAAATTCACGGAGGTGGACCCTTCCAGTGGCACGCCTCTAATGCCATTGGACCTTGTGAAGGGGTACTTCCTCCAACTTGGCGCGATACTTCGAGACGTCGTCAATGTCAACGAGCCGACTCTCAAGAAGAAACTAACTCTGCGCGCCCAACTCATCTCGAGGCTGCACGCGCGGTACGAGTTCCCTCCCCCCTACAACAACGAGAATCTGAAGGGCAACCTCGTGAACAAACTCGCCCTCACTAGATTCACCAAAGCCCTGAGCAATTACAAGACTATGGTGAGGGCGATGATTAAGGAATCGACACCATTCGAAGAGATCCATCGCCACTTCCCACGGATTACGCCCGATGACTTCAAGACTTTCCTAGATAACGAGTCGCTTGATGTCACTAAGAAGCAAACGGGATGGGGGAAGGATCTAGCGTCGAAGAACATCGGTCACCACAATCTCGGCTGTCGTGGCTACGACGGGAAGGAGCCAGTTTGGGCGAAAGAGGACCAGGCCTACATTGAAAAAGGGATTGAGAACCCTTACGCCAAGTATGCCCATGACCCGCAATTCCAGAAATTCATGAGGTCGAGGTACAGAAAAGTAACTCCGACCGGGGAACTTGTCTCGGACCCGAAGATGGTGGAGGGTGTTATTTTGGTCACGGACGATAGCGTGAAGAATGTTGAGAAGCTAGTGGTAAGAAATTTACCATTTCATGCAACTCATCATCATCAAGTCCATGATTTCATTCTAGTACGAAACCAATTCTAAACCGTTTATATGTTGCTTCTGCAGCTAGAAGAACAACAACTTGAATCTTCCTCGTCGCAGACGTCGACGGCCAAAGTCGCGTGGGATAAGCCTTTCATCAGGGGGTACGACAAGGCAAAGAGCCAGGACCCTCTGAAAAGGCCGCACTTAGGCCGTATCACCGGCGGCGGACTTAATAAGAAGCACGCCAACTATGGCTTGGCTGAGCCCAGCACTAAGGAGTCGCGGGCGGCGAAGAAGAGCGAGGAGACGGAGGAGCTGAAGAAGAAGGTCCATGACTTGGAAACAAACATGGAGAAGAAGATTGAGAAAATGGTGGGGGAAAAAATGAATGCGCTCATCCCAGCCGTATTTGAAAAAATATGTGGCTACATCGCCGGCGGCTCACAGGGGCCGTTACCGACGTTCAACATACCGTCGATGTTGGTCGTGCCCGCCGCGGCCGCCGCCGGTGGTCCGTCGACGTCGGCCGTGCCTGTCGCCCCCGCCGTGCCCGACGGCCGACGCGCCTGCCCCCGATGGACCGTCGGCCGTGCCCGACGCGCCTGCCCCCGATGGACCGTCGGCCGTGCCCGACGCGCCTGCCCCCGATGGACCGTCGGCCGTGTCCGGCGCGGCCACCACCCCGTTGCTCGACGAGCCCACCATCACCTGTGGTCCGTCGACGTTAGCCGAGCTCAATGCCCTCACGGTAAATTATTGACCGTCTCAAAAGCTGTAGCCAGTTCAATATAACCCTACTCTCTGACCTATCCATGCATGTTATCGCAGGCTGACGCGACGGGATGCACCTTCCTGCTAAAAGTGGGCAGCGAGTTGAAGGATGTTGCAAAGGGGAGCATCTTGCAGCCACTATCCCGCAAGTACCATTGCAGAGATATACCGGACAACGAGCTTCGGGTTCGCGTCGATCTGGTGCTACCGGGATTCGAGAACTTGTATCCTCCTAATCAACCCGCCGATGCCGACAGCGAGCTGAATCTCGGCCAACTGGACAATCAAATCTTGCTATGGCCGAAAGCCCTTATTCGGCTGAACACGACGTCAGGGTCGGCGCCAAGCCAAGCCATGACCGTCACCACTACACCGGTTGCGCCCGCGGCAAGCCAACAAGACCACATGGCAATGTCCTCTCTCCACCTCCGGTGGATCCTCCTCCTCCCGAGCACGAGACGTCCAGTGACGAGCAACATCACGAGCATGAGACCCATGACGAGTACATGGATATTGAACTTGCTCCCATTGACGATTTCATAAATCAGTTGGATGGCGAGAAGCCGGTTCCTCCGAAGTTACCCGCCAGAACTCTTGATATCCAGAAGAAGGTAGATGGCGGAGAGGGCGGTTCTTCTGAGTTACCCACCAGAAAACCGGATATACAGAAGAAGCTAACCTATTCCCAAGAAACTCCCGAGGAGCAGACGGCCTTTACGGCTCCACAGCCTACGCTGGTTACCCCGAATACACTCCGTGCTACGGCCGCGGAGGCGGTAAAACAAAGCGGCACTCCCATCTGCTTGAGGCCGAAAAAGAATCGGAAGAGGCCGGGCAACAAGAAGAAAGGTGGTGCCTCCTCTAGTAGCCAGCCAGCGGTCTCCCGAGTCCTGGACCGTTTGCCGCCCGCCGTCCCGTGGAGGAAGGTGCCTGAGATGGGTGAGCCGATGCTGCCGGCAGAGGTTGTCGCTGTCATGGGTGGTGACATGAGGACCATCCACGACGGGATTTTGTTCAAAGAGAATGAACTTCTACGTGAGAAACATCCCTCCTACCCGCTATACGTGGTCAAGGTGCCCCGATCCTTGGGCTTTGTGGATTCAAATCCCGCAGAGGTGTTCTTCATCAGATACGAAGACATATTCAGGGTCTTCCACTTGGGTAAGCTCGACCGAAGCATTGTCCGCCTGGTATCGCTCAGCATGGCGCATGATATGGTCATGGAGAATACCCCGCACATGGCGATTATGGACCCGTACTACATGAATGAGGACTACTTGCGGTCACATGCGGACCGAGTTCTTATCACGACTTACATAACGGGGTTTTTGATAGATAATTAGGATAAGAACGCCATTCTCATGCCATACTTTCCCAAGTAAGTAGTCCTCTCCGCTTCACGTCGTTACATTCTTTCTAGAATCTCCTTAGTATTCCGATTGATGATATTGATGGCTCTTGTTCGAAATGTTCTGCGCAGAAACGGAGGATGCGTACTCATCGTCATGGAACCGCATTGGTCACAATGCACTTATCTTGATGCGGGTAGGGCGGTGCAGAAGGACTACACCGACATAAGAGCTGTTCTTAATAGTGCCCTCAACGGCTTCGCCGCCGATTTAGGCAAGCCCCTAAAAAAGGAGAAAATAGTCCGAGGCGTCTACGTGTGCACCCACGTAACAAACTTCCCCTGCCTCAAGCAATCGGAGCAAGAATCTGAGTTGGAAGCCTGGTATGTCATCTTTCAGATGAGGGAGTACTTAAAGGATGCCCAACAGGCCCATCTACCAAGTGATCTCCGAGACCTGACCACAAAAATGGCCAACACCGCCGATGAATATGTGCGGGCTGAGTTCCGTCGCATCCAGCGGAGGATCTGCACGATACTCTCGTCGGATGTCATCACTCGGGGTGGCTTGTTCTTCCACGGCCACGCACCACCGAGCAACCGTGACATAGAAGCACACCTACGAGAGCAACGTGACACCCAGATATTCAACACGCTACAAGGCGTTCGTCCGTTCCCGCCGAGAATATAGGATTGACAAAATGTTAGTATACACTTGCATCATATAACTTTTAGACCTTTATTTGTCGTGTTTTATTCGTAAACCTTGATGCTTCTATTTTTTGATAGTTATTTGCGGTCTATTATCACTTTCGATGCTAAACTCGTATTTTTGTCATATGCACAGATGACATGGTATGTTGTGTATGTCGGTAGGGTTCCCGGAGTCTACGACGACTGGGACCAATGCCGAAGACAGGTGCACGGTTTCAGCGGCAACAGCTACAAGGGGTACAAGACCATGGTGGAGGCGGAAGCTCGATACGCCACTTACCTAGCGAGAGAGAAGACGGAGAAGACGAGGGCCCGGATGACCACATTCGTCATCGCCGTGCTTATACTCCTTGTACTCCTAGTGTTGATGCTACTTGTTGTTTTGCTTGTCTAGATAACTAAACTATCGATTTGTTTGGACTATGTACTCCTAGTGTTTGAACTATGCTTGTAACTAAACTATTCGTTTCGAGACTATTTGGTGATGATCGAAATATTTCTGTTATTTTGCTGTCATTTTCATATTTATTACTGTCAATTTGCTGTAATTCTGTTATTTTCGTTTCTTTTATTTTTTGACACAGCAAAACCATACCCCAGGCGAATAGGGAAGCATACCCCAGGCGAACATGTACCCCAGGCGCACAGCCCTTGTTCGCCTCAGGTAAGAGGCTTACCCCAGGCGCACAACGCTTGTTCGCCTGGGGTATGTCAAGATACCCCAGGCGCATTTGGTTGTTCGCCTGCGGTAAGTCATTACCGCTGGCGAGGTGGTCCCAGGCGAACAGACATTCGCCTGCGGTAGGCTAAATTGGTTCGCCTGCGGTAGCCTTTTCCCTACTAGTGGTTTGTTTTAGATATTTACGTTGCATGGTGCCAACTTTACTTTGAAGTGTGTTATGGGCAGCGTAAGGTTGCATGTTCTTTCTGCAGAGCTGTACTATTGAACAAGATTCCGTGTAATATTTGGTGGGACACAAAATTCATTTTGTGGTGCTAGGAGGTAACATGTGGCGACTAGTCCTCACGGATGGAATATTGCAAGACGATCTCTCAGATAATACTATCTCCATTTCATCAATAAGGCGCACACGCTTTTCTAGACAAAATTTGATAAATAAATAAATAATAATATATGAATTATTTTTTTACAAAATTTATATCATTGAAAGTGCACTCTAATGATATAAAACAGTGTATCAAATAATCCTCATCTATTTATACTAATTCTTGGTCAAATGTAAATCTCGTAAAATGTGTGTGCTTTATAAATAGAAATGGAGTTAGTAGTTTTGTAGGTGCCTCCTGACTCTATGTGGATGTCATGGTCATGTAAAGACAAGCAGACGACACGGGAGAAACTTCGCTGCTGCATGAACGCTTGAAATGACCCCCGATTAATGAGGCCTTGAAACATCAACGCGAAAAATTCTCGTGGTAGTTGCCCACATGATCACAACACACCGCTCGGTCCTCGCCTTTTTGAGATCCTACTTGCAACCCAGTCAAAATTGGACATCATGCTGACTCAAATGACAAGAGCACCATTCTCACTAGCTTATTAATGATACATCTTAGTCCTACATACATAAGCGATGCCAGAACGCATCGATCGATTGATGATCGATGCTGACACATATAACTATCGCAATGTTGTTCATCTTTCATTTGTTGGTGTTGATAGCTCTATGTTTATTTATTATATAGATCTTCTATCTCTATGTATACACTACTATTGCATAATTGGCAAAGGTTGTGGTAAATATCTTGATAAAACTCTATGATATGGTTGCACCAGTGAGTAGGTACATGACATGCATATTATGTGGTTGGTCCTCCCAAAGCCACGAGAATTGGGATACACACACATATTTTTATAAGAAGCAAAAGTAACAAGGTGGAGAGCTAATTATAAATTAATATTTAGTAAAAATGGTTTGTTTGGTCCGGAAACATTAGATGATTCCCGGATTCCGTGTAACCTCACTTTAAAAATATCGAAAAAGGAGTATACAAGTACATATCGTTATTTACCATGTACGTAGTGAATTATGTGTTTGTATATGCACCATTGAAAAAATACATATCTGAAGACCTAATGTAACTATTTAATGCATACTTAGCGCCATATTTTTGGTCATTTTCGTAACCCGAAATATAACACATGTTTTCACGAAAATTTTCACATACATAAATATCATATTTTCTGCAAGGGCGCGGAAATATTTCCTACGTACCTCTCTCTACAAAAAATAACAGATATTTCATAAGTTTTAAATACGATTTAAAAAATTTTATTGGCCCCATGAAGTTGTTTTCTTAGTTCATGGAAGAGTGTTAGTGGTGTAGGAGAATGGATATGGGGTTACAGTCTCTCTAAGACTGGTATCTTGTGAGCTTTTATGTAAGGTATGTTAGGTCTTTTCCTTAGTGTATGGATGGTGTGGTCATGCTGTTGATATTAAGTTAGATTCGGTTTTACTAATTCTTCAAATGAGATTTAATTTAGTATTCATTGAAGTCTAGGACCATTGGACTTGCATCATGAGTTGTGCGGCCTATGATTTGCACAAGGTTGCAACCTCTGTTACGGTTCCGATAAATCGACAAATTTATCGCTTACCGATGTCTATCCGACAAGATAAAGCGTCCGATATTTCGGCCGATATTCCAACAAATCCGTCGATTTACCCCTTATCATGGGTCGACCGATAAGTTTCCGATAAGCGATATCTTGAACATTACTTGCAACTGAGATTTTCTCTCGTTGCACATGGGTTTCATCTAAGAAAAAAAAACACATGGTAAAAAAATTTCTACGAGGTACAAAATCATGTGACGACGTCATTTCAATGAGAATCAAGCTAATTCTCAATCTAAAGAGAATTAAACGCACCAAGGTTTAAACCCGATGAAGTTTCTTTTGTAGTAGGATAAGTTGTATGGCAATACTTGCCAATCTTTGTTCTCAAACTCGCACATGTAAGCTTATATGCACCCAACTTTTCTAGCACCGAATACTACACGAGAACTCGATGTATATGAGAAACCCCCATTTCTTCGCGGTCGCTATATATATCTCTACTCCCTCCACACTTCTGCGCCAAACTGGAGCACAACTAACCTTTTTCGAATCAGATATGTACAATGGTGAGCCACAAAACCATCATAATCATGACATGATGCAACAATGTAACGCACGACGACTTTGACCCCTCGCTTGATAGGGGTCAGGGTTTGTAGGGGGTTGTTAGACTAGGAGTGAATCTGACCTCATTTCTTAAAGATTGACATCTACCTAAGAAGTACTGTACATATGTTTATTCATTACTACTATATATTTAAAACTCGGTTATTTAAATTTGGAAAACACCACATCAAATAATTCTTGTCACGCGGCCTGCAATGCTAGAAGTTTATGAAAAGCTTGTAAAGAAAGTCGATAGCATGGCTAGATTCGTGTCGTCAGTGCAATGTGTTTTCGTTGTACACACCACTCTCAACATGCGAGGCGGCCTCATACGCATGCCGGTCTAGAGTAAACAGAGGCTTACAAAGTCATGTGAGGCTCTATTTACGATCATAGTTTCAAACTATATGTCTAGCCACCGGGATGAGGGTGCAAAGATAATTTGGTGTTAGCAATAGTGAATTTAAGGACCAAAGTAATGCATTCCGTTGATAATTACCTAGTGCTTTGTGCTCTTTTTAGCACAAATATTCTATTTGGATATTAGTGTTAAGTAAAAGATTAAATTGATATAGTGAGGAATAGCTCCGATTCTAAAACAATACCGATGAACTCCCGTGCTAGTTTTGGCTCAGATATTTTATTATCTAGGTGCGAGGAATATCAGGAAAGAGGGTTCTTGGCACCATTTGGTTGCTCTATTTTTTCAAAGTTGTCCTAGACTATCGCAAGAAATTGTCCACTACATTTTCTTCTAAAACAACATGATCTGTATTGATTTCAGCTATAGATAGAGCGATTTCATCCATAATTTTCTATGGGATACATATTTGACATGTGGTGGGATAAGCAATATGTGGTGACCACCCTGAAAGCGTGTGTGTCGTGAGATGATATCTCAAACAATAGCTCCATGGTTGTCTCTCGAACTATAATTTGCTACCATGGATTACACCAAGGACAATCGAATTCTATCTGAAATCTCCGTTGTCGCGGATCTTCTATGAGTTGAACTAGTGCCTCTCGACAAGCAAATGCTTCAAGTCATGCCATACTAGTGAGGCCCAAACACGTTAAACATGACAATCGAAGGTAGTTTTTCAAGTGATCACGATGTTCCATATTGTGTTGGACAACTTCTAAGATACTCGGACTTCCATGTTCGATGTTGAACATTATGTTGAATCAAATTATCGCGGAGTTATTGCCACTAGATTAATGTGCCTCCCAGTTCTATATATGCTACCTAGAAAACACCCTGCACAGAACACTTGATTGTAACACATATAAGTTTTGCAATATTTTCTGCTTTCACTTGTGGATTTACATATATTTGTGTTGTTTTATCATATAGGTAATTAATCTATATTTATGTACCAGGATTGTACTACTGGCCAAGGTTGTTCACTTAGCCCGGTTTCTAGGATTTGATTGTGCAAGTTGGTAGTTACATGGCATGAATATTGATGTGAGGAGTTGTTATAAAGCCACTAGACTCACCATATTCATGCCTAAATAATAATCCCTTCGTCCTAAAATACGGACTTATGTTTATCTAAATATAGATGTATTTAGACATATTTTTGTATATAAATACACCATATTTGGACAAATGAAAACCAAGTATTTTGGGACGGAAGGAATATAAAATAAAGAAAAATGAATACACATGAAATAATCAGTAATCAATATTGATAATTAGTAAGCCGTTTACATGGACAAACCATAGGGTACCGATTACCGAAATTGGAGTATAGTTGTTGATAGTGTCGACCACTTGTACAAGTCAATATTTGATTCACATTTTATTGGAATTTTGAAGGATTAGAATTCTTTAAGAAAAAAAATCCAAGTGGATTGTCGTTTTTTTGCAAAATGTGTGGATTATCTAGTTCATATGATTATATCATCTACAAACTTTGCCCAAATTACATTTCACTTCGTTTCGTAGGTAATTTTTCATCCACTCAAACAATTTACAAATTATTTTTCAATTTTTCCATTGTGCTAACCAAAGAAAATTTTATGCAATGCACTGTATTTCTATATATAATATATTTCTTTGTTCTTGAAACTTTGTAACCAAAGAAGCTATTCTAGTCACTCATGCGCTCTTAACTTGCATGAACTGTATATCTCTAACTCGATCACAATACAAACTCGATTAGATTAAAAAAAATGACAAGAACTCGGCCAGATAACTTTTGATTTTGTAAAAATGAATAAAATGGTACTCTTACTAAGAAAACCGCAAAATAGCTTGTTAATTACATTAGCCCAGACCGAAGAGTTTTCTCTTCCTCACCTCTCCTCTCGAGGATCTCCCCAGTGGCAGGCGAATAGGGCAAGCCGCCGCCACCCCTCTCCGGCAACAACCCTCCGCTAGAGCCGTCCCGCCGGAAACCGTAGCTATCTTCCTGGTTCCCGTGCTCTCTTCCTCTCTCCCCTTCAGCCATCCGCCCTTCTCCCCGCCGACCCCGGCTTCTCGTCGTTCGACCCGCCGCGGTCGCCGTCTGTCTGGACCAGAGACTCGCCGGCGTCGCCCTTATTCCTTCTGCACGGAATCTGCAGGGACCTTCTCCACGCGATCCTGCACCAGTGACCCGTCGTCTACCCTTACGCCAGCTTCCTGCAACAGGAGTTCGCCGCCGCCGCCCTTGTAATTGGCCTCCAGAAGCTCGCCGTCGAGAGGTACTCCATTGTGCTTCCCTGCTCCTTGATTATCTGTTTGATTTTTGTGGTATTTCCGTTTGGTGAACGTGATGAGCACTGGATAGTGTGCTACTGTTTCCGTCAGATTCACATGATGGCCACTAGATTGGTGTGCTACTGTTCTGAAAAATTCAGTTTTGCTTATGTAGATGATAATTATGATTAGAAAAGTAGCTACTCACAAGTCATAAGGTGCATTATTCCCTGTTTATATCTACGACTAGTGGGCCTGAGCTATCGGTAAGCCAGTAACCAACATCCAAATATCTGCAGCCAATTAAAAATTCCATGACTAGGCATTGTATTATCCAGATGCATGAGAACAAAAGAAGACAGAGCTTTATGGTGAAACTGTATTCCTGTTCCTGGAAGAACATGCGTGTACGATTCTTGATAGAGTCACATCAAAGTAAAGTTGGTTAGAATCATATAGATGCTCTGTTTTGGTTTGTATTGATGATCAGTTTGGTCATGTTGGTACTTTTACATGCTCTATATTGGTTCTGTATGGTAATCTTGTTCCTGTTGAAATATTATGATCGCAAAGTTGAGTGCAAGGCGTCGGAAAAAACAAAGTTATAATCGTGTTCTCTGTCTCTGTTCGTCCCGTGCATGTGCGTTAGATCCCTGAGCTCATTGCAACACATACTAATCGGGAGCTACATGTGGTGATCTCGAACGCCTTGCTCGATCAGAATCCCGTTCTCAGGGGGGTTGGAGCAAATCCGCTGTTAAGTTCCTCAAATCGACGCGCAATTTCTAGGTACATCTTGCTAATTTGTTGTACTATTACTGTACCTGATCCATCTGGAAGACACAACGTTAACTAACCCTTCTCATGCCGGGTCGAACGCTCTCAGTTATTGAGAAGAGGTTGCTAGAACTAGGCGTTTCTCCACCAAGAGACACTGCGTGCCCGGCTTAAACATTGAAAATGAGCTGAAGCTAGTCAGTAACAAAGCTAGGTTCCTATCTGGTCTCCTCAGTGGTGATATCAAAGTCATTAACAGGAAGAGCGGAGCGCTATTAGAGGAGATCATCGAAAGGGGATTCGATCCCATCCCAATCGAGTGGCGAGGAATGTTCCACTGAAAATACCACGGGTTATGAGTATCTCACTGGTAATGCCGGTATGTAGCATAGACGAAAACAACCTACACGATCTGCTGAAGAGGAAATCTGAGCTTGAAGAAGTGATGAGAAGCGCCACACCACTCTATCATGGGTTGACAGGTCTGGAGATATCTCAAAAGGAACCAAGTGCAATGCTCCTAATGATAACGATAATGAAGCCCCTGAACCAAGATCGTCCAGCTGCAAGTCTCAAGCTAATGGATCACTACTTTTCCATACATAGAAGCTACTTCCTCCGTTCCATAATGTAAGCCTTTTTGGCAAGCTGTTTTAGTTTGCTAAAAAGGTTTACATTATGGAACGGAGGGAGTAAGAGGCAGAGCACACGACCGCAACGAGGAAAGAAACAACGGATTTAACCAAGGAAAAACACTGCGATGTGTCTAGTGTTGAGCCTGTGAGTCCTAGAAGACATCAGGAGAGGCGCGGCACTGAAGATACAGAGCCTTGACCCGCCTGCATGCAGCTGTTCTGCCGAGCGAATTTTACTTTTTGTTATAGCAAAAAAAAAAAAAAAGCTACTGCAGAACCCTCCTTCCTAGTTTCATCTTCGCTCTTCGACGAATTTTACGTAAACACATTGTAGCCATTCCTTATTACAGCCATTCCTTATTAATATAGAAGAAACGAAAAGAAACTAGTAATATACTACTATAGAAGATAGGAAAATAAGCTTATACTCCCTCCGTTCGGGAATAGATGACTTACATTTGACCAAATATGGATGTATGTAGACATATTTTAGTGCACACATACACTCACATTTGGACAAATAGAAGTCATCTATTTGTGAATGGAGGGAGCATGTACTTGTCTACGGAGGCCATGCTTGAGTTCAAAGTCGAACTTTGTCACACTTCTCCTACAAGGCTACAATGATGTAGCACATACGCTATAATGTGGCAAACAAATTGGCTGCCATAGTTACAATGTTACGGTACTAACAAAACATGGCATATAATAACAGCGTCAATTAATAAAAAACTAAAAAAACAATAGCATCATGATCGTGCCACATTTTCCTTTCAGATAACAGCACCTCTAATGGCGTCTCTTCAGCGTGCGAAATACAAGGGAAAAAATAGCGCCTGCCCCTAAAATAGGCTATTAGCCCATGCTATATCGCGTCATAGCACGCTATTAATGAAGAATTGTATACTGATTGATTTAGCAAGACAACTTTTGAGATGCTAGCGCTATAGTGCGATATTTTTTCTCCATGGTAAAATCTCTCCACGCTCGCACATGGGCATAGTCACAGTCCTAAATTAGAAGGTTGCTGCTCGACGCAGCACAAGGACGCGCACGGCAAGCATAATCGCAACATCTACAAATGATCAAGTTGTGGTGACAAGCGTGACGCTGAGTGAGTCAGAACGTCGCTCGCGGGAGGCAGGGCGATACTGACTTCGTTTCCTTTACTTCTCGCCTCCATCATGTCGCTCCTGTGTCGAGCCGCGGATCCATAATTGCTGCTACTGCCGGTGTGAAGATACTACGGAATTAATATAGCTAATTTTCAGCCGGTATGAAGATACTACACAATTAATATAGCTAATTTCTCTGCTACGAGAAGCTTATCGAAACCAGATTACCGATGTCTCTTAGTCCTACATATACACTAGCTACCTATGTCACAACACGCATAAACGGATGATGACACATTCCTTTGGCGATGTTTTTCCACTTCCATCTGTTGGGCTCAATCACTTTGTGTTTCTTTATTATATACCGATCTTCAGTCTGTATTTATATATACACCGGTGGTACACTGGTACTGACTACACCTGGCTGGCTAAGGACGCGCCAATTATCTAGATTAATTTCTAAGATTTAGTTGTACCACTTGGTAATGGTAAGTACACAACAGGCCTAGCGTTGTAGTCGATTGTCCCAAAAACCATGAGACTGGCAAAACATGTTTGTACTAAAATTTACATAGACGGAAATAAAAAAGACGGATTAAAATATTTTATCTTTAGAAGAAGGAAAGAACCTCCAGTAATAGTTATAAAAGGAAGAGAGCTAGTCCATTTTATGAGCAATTTTGGATCCGAAAACGTACCCTCGTAAGACTCTAACTGAGCAAGAAACCAAAAACCACAAAATGGATGAACAAACTCCTAGCTGACTACGAGTGGAGTGCCGCCGCACAAAGCAAGCACTCAAACTCAGTGAACTATACTCATTGGGACTCAAGCATCGGAAAGAGAAGGAAATCGGGCCTCGCCAAATGCACAAAGAAAGATGAACGCACCATCGACCCACATGCCTACCAACCAAGCCCAACCGGCAGGAAGTAACATAGCCAATACACCAACCGGATCAAGTAAGCAAAATGACCCCTCCAAAGTGGGAACAATGGCAAATACGCCACCCTCATCCGCTCTAGGGAGTCGGATCTAGGTTTTCACTTGGAAAACGGGACCATGGGGGTTGGAGGGGCACTAGTGGAAACAACCCCTCTCGTCCAGGGGGCCGGGGGGCAGCTGTCCCGGTTGCAACCAAATCCGGGACAAATGCCCTGCATTGGTCCCGGTTCGTGCGCCCGGGGCAACAGGAATCGCCTGGGCGCATTTGTCCCGGTTCGTGGGGGGTATATCGGTCCCGGCTCTTGCCACGGACCGGGACCAATGCCTAGCCACAGGCCACGTGGCCCGCGCATGACCTGTTGTCCCGGTTCAGTCCACGAACCGGGACCAATGCCCCTTCCCCTATATATACTGCCCCAGCCCCTCCCTCCTTCCCACTATTTTTTTGCTTGGAGGTGTGAGAGAGTGTGGTGTTAGTGTGTTTTTTTTTACTATGCACACGAGGTGTTCGACGAAATTCCCAAGACGCGCACAACCTCACTGAAAATGGTATCTTCGACCGAGGTTAACAAATTATATTTTTCATCTGAAACTGATACATAAAAAAGTATTATTTGTCGATGTACTGTGGTCATCTCTTAATTAATATGTATTTTGATAAACTTAATTATATGATGCAGATGGATGCACGGCAGCGATGGATGTACGGTGACCGACGCACTTCCGAGTATATGGCAGGCCTGAATTCATTTCTTGCTGTAGCTCAGGCGAACAAAGATAATGGCTTCATGTGTTGCCCATGTGTTGATTGTCGGAACGTCAGAGAACATTCTTCCGAAAGAATCCTTCACGGCCATCTACTTCGGAGAGGTTTCATGCCCAGCTATAATTGCTGGACCAAGCATGGAGAAAGAGGGGTTGTCATGGAAGACGATGAAGAAGAAGAAGAAGAAGATCCTTCGTTCCCTGAATACGACGATACTGCAATGGAAGAGAATGCAGAAGAAGGAGGTGATCAAGAACAGCCATCAGAAGAGGCCGATGATGATCTTGGCCGAGTTATTGCTGATGCAAGGGAAGACTGTGAAAATAAATTGGAGAGGTTGAAGCTGGACAACATGTTACAGGATCACAAAAAATTGTTGTACCCAAATTGCGAAGATGGTAGCACAAAGCTCGGTACCACACTGGAGTTGCTGAAATGGAAGGCACAAAACGGTGTGACTGACAAGGCATTTGAGGGTTTACTTCAACTAATGAAGCCAAAACTTCCAAAGGATAACGAATTGCCTGAGAGTACGTACGAAGCAAAGAAAGCTCTCTGCCCTCTAGGATTAGATGTGCAGAAGATACATGCATGCATTAATGACTGCATTCTCTTCCGCGGTGAGAAGTACGAGAATTTGGATGAATGTCCAATATGCACTGCACTGCGGTATAAGATCAGAGCAGATGATCCTGGTGATGTTGACGGCGAGCCCCCCCGTAAGAGGGTTCCTGCTAAGGTGATGTGGTATGCTCCTATAATACCACGGCTGAAACGTTTGTTTAGAAACAAAGAGCATGCTAGGTTGTTGCGATGGCACAAAGAAGACCGTAAGACAGATGGAAAGTTGAGGCACCCCGCCGATGGATCGCAGTGGAGAAAGATCGAGAGAGACTTTCCAGACTTTGCAGGAGAGGCGAGAAACTTATGGTTTGGTCTAAGTACAGATGGCTTTAATCCTTTTGGGGAGCAGAGCTCCAGTCATAGCACTTGGCCTGTAACTCTATGTATGTACAACCTTCCTCCTTGGTTGTGCATGAAGCGCAAGTTCATTATGATGCCAGTTCTCATCCAAGGCCCGAGGCAACCTGGCAACGACATTGATGTGTATCTAAGGCCATTAGTGGAAGAACTCTTAGAACCGTGGGGCAAACCAGGTGTACGTGTGTGGGATGAGAACGAACAAAAGTCATTTGACCTACGGGCGTTGCTTTTCGTGACCATCAATGATTGGCCTGCTCTTAGTAACATTTCCGGTCATACAAACAAGGGATACAATGCATGCACACACTGTTTAGATAAGACTGACAGTGTTTTTTTGGATAAATGTAAAAAGGTTGTATACCTGGGGCATCGTAGATTTCTTCCGATCAAGCATCCCTTAAGGAAAAAAGGAGGGAAGCATTTCAGAGGTGAGGCAGATAACCGAAAGAAGCCTGAGCTCCGTAGTGGTAATGATATATTCGATATGGTCAAGGACCTAGAAGTAATTTTTGGTAAGGCTGCTGGCAGCCAACCAGTTCCGTACGGCCCTGATAAGCGGGCACCCATGTGGAAGAAGAAATCTATATTTTGGGAGCTACCCTATTGGAAAGTTTTAGAGGTCCGGTCTTCGATCGACGTGATGCACGTGACAAAGAATCTCTGTGTCAATCTGCTATGCTTCCTGGGCGTGTATGGAAAGTCAAAAGATACGCCTGAAGCACGGGAGGACCAGCAACGTATGAAAGACCCAAGCAACAAGCACACAGATACAGGGCGCCATTCCTTAAGCAGCTACGCTCTTACTAAAGCAGAGAAGGAAATATTCTTTGAAGTCCTTTACAGTATCAAGGTTCCGTCTGGCTTCTCGTCGAATATAAAGGGGATAATAAACATGGCAGAGAAAAAATTCCAAAACCTGAAGTCTCATGACTGCCACGTGATTATGACGCAATTGCTTCCGATTGCATTGAGGGGGCTTCTACCGGAAAATGTTCGAGTACCCATTGTGAAGCTATGTGCATTCATGAACGCAATATCTCAGAAGGTAATCGATCCAGAAATTCTGACAAGATTACAGAGGGATGTGGTCCAGTGTCTTGTTAGTTTTGAGTTGGTGTTCCCACCATCCTTCTTCAACATTATGACTCATCTCCTTGTTCACCTATGTGAAGAGATTCATATTCTCGGTCCGGTATTTCTACACAATATGTTCCCCTTTGAGAGGTTCATGGGAGTCTTGAAGAAATATGTTCATAACCGTGCTAGGCCAGAAGGAAGCATCTCGAAGGGCTATGGAACAGAGGAGGTCATTGGGTTCTGTGTTGACTTTATTCCTGACCTTAAGACAATTGGTGTTCCTGAATCGCGGCATGAGGGGAGACTGAGGGGAAAAGGAACGCTGGGAAAGAAAACAATGATACCTAGGGACGGGCATTCTTTGACCAAAGCACACTACACAGTTCTACAAAATTCTATGTTCATGGCTACGTATGTCGAGGAACACAAGAATATTGTACGGTCTGCAAACCCGGGGAAGGATGACTCATGGATTAAACGCGAACACATGGAGACTTTCGGAAGTTGGTTGCAAACACATCTTATAAATGACACCACTGTTGAAGATCAGCTGTACATGTTGGCAGGGTCACCATCTTCGACTATTGGGAGTTTTCAAGGGTACGAGATAAATGGGAATACATTTTACACGAGCTCCCAAGATAAGAAGAGCACCAACCAAAACAGTGGTGTCCGCTTTGATACAACAAACGAGAATGGAAAAACTGACACATACTATGGTTACATAGAGGAGATATGGGAACTTGACTATGGACCTTCTTTTAAGATCCCTTTGTTCAAGTGCAAATGGGTCAACCTGAATGGAGAAGGGGTAAAGGTAGACCCGCTTTATGGAATGACAACGGTGGATCTCAACAATATTGGTTACAATGACGAACCATTCGTTCTAGCCAATGATGTGGCTCAGGTCTTCTATGTGAAGGACATGTCTTCCAGACCGAAGAAAAGAAAAAATAAGGGAACAATTTCATCATACGATGAGCCGAAGCGTCACATAGTTCTCTCAGGGAAAAGAAACATCGTGGGAATCGAGGACACGACAGACATGTCAGAAGATTATAATAAGTTTGTTGAAATTCCACCCTTCACAGTGAAATCTGACCCCACCATCCCGTTAAATAATGAAGATACTCCATGGTTACGGCCGAAGCGATCATAAGCAAGGGACACGAAGAAAAGCTGGCAAGCATTATTGTTCCACCATCCCACTTTTCTGTTTCTCTCTCCTCCGTATGTTGGTGATGTGTAATAATAATCGTGGAATACATGATCATATAGTTCTGTTTGATCAGTATTTTGTATTGACCGGTAAAAAGCCTCTATTGTCATATATTACACGCACATATTGCAGGCACACTTCGAAGTTGGCGGCACAGGGGGGGGGGTAGCTAGCGGGGCGGGGGCCGGCAGGAACTCGCGCCGGCGGTCGACCTCCTCCAGCAGCGCCTGGCCGGTCGGGACCGGCGGCACAGGAATGCGCTGCGGGTTCAAGTGCCATCCGTCCGGGAGGTGGACGTCGGCGTAGAACACCGGAGTGGCATTGTTCCAGTGCCACTCCGCCTCGACCACCCGGACGTACCGGCGGAACCTCTTGCCCTTGGGCGCGGCGCCGGGCGGGGGGCGTGCAGCTGGTGGTGGCGCGGGGACGTGCGGCACCCCGCCGAGGCGGACACCTCCAGGGCCGTAGCCGAAGGCCTCCGCCGGCGGGGGCGGGATGCCGGAGCCTCCATTGTCGTTCCTTTGGCGCTTGCCCTTGCCGGAGCCGGAGCCGGAGCCGCTTCCGAACCAGCGGGACATGGTGGCGGCTAGGGTTGCTTTGCCAGGGGCGCGGCCGGGGTGAATGGGTTGTACGGGCGGCGGGGGGCCTTTAAAAAGGCCCCGTGGAGGGCTGGCATGCCAACCGGCGCCCTGGACGTGGCGGCGGTTGCAGGCGGCCATGAATGCGGGCAGAAGCCGAGGCGAGGCGGCGGTTGCAGCCGCGCGCGCGTGGGGGAGTGGGGGCGCGGGAAGCCGAGGCGGGGCGGGAAGACGAGGTGGCTGGCCCTTTGACCGTCCTGCAGTCTTAATTTAAGGGACCAGGCGAGCCAGCCAACGGCCGCTGGCCAGTGGCCCCTTCGAACCATTTTGACTGACCACGCTGGCCAGTGGGCCCTTCGAACCGTTGACTGATCATAATATAAGACGGGGCCAGTGGGCCCTTTTGACAAAAACAATGTGACCAATGGGCTTAATAAAAAACGTGGGCCTGGACGCGGTTGGGGAAGTGGAGGCCGGCTCGGGATTGGGAGACAGGAGCCCAAAAGATCGGGCTCGAGATTGTATATTTTTTTTGTCAAAAAAAGTATCCGTCCCGGTCCCTTGAACGAACCGGGACGAACTCCCTGGCCCAGGTTCGCCACGTGCCCTATCCTTTCCATCCCGGGTCCTGGCACAACCGGGACCAATGGGACGGGCCATTTGTCCCGGCCAGCCCATCCCGGTTGCACAACCGGGACAAATGGGCCTTACCAACCGGGACTAATGCCCCTGTTTCCACTAGTGGGGGCAGGTATCCATGAAGACAAGCTCAACATTGGAACGACCCTAAGAGCTTCACCACTCCTGGCATCGTTGAATTCGGGCAAGGCATTCGTCACAAAATCATGATTAACGACGTCGTCGACAAATCAAGCTTGCAAAAGGACAACCAGCCGCGCCTCCAACTGCTGACGCCTCCGGGAGCTAACAAGTAACAACGACATCCAAAGCACCACCCACGCACTGCCCCATCATCCACACGACTCGATTAGCCAGACCTCACCGTTCCATCACACCACCGTTTCGCTGCTCGAACGCCCAAGCTCTGCCTGAAGGCCATGAACCACCGCACAAGCCAGCACTTCCTACTTGTCCACACCGGCACACCATGCGTCCAGATCTTGCATGATCGGCATGTCAGAGTGTCAGCGCACTCCGAATGGCTAAACTGCCTGATGCGCAATGCAAGCTCCACAATTAATATTTGCACTCATTGCAAAATAATTTATTCATCTCGGGGAGGCAACTAGCCAAGCGGGGCGTGAGCCTGCCTTGTGAGCTAGCTACGTTGCCCTTCTGAGAGCCACCGTTGAGAGTCCGCCGCTCTACCCCAGATCCGGCCTCGCTCGCCGCCGGCGCCTACGCTGGTTGGCTGAGAGATGGTTTAGGAAGCCGGCCCACCTTGTATAACAGTAGTATAGGCTTAGCTTTGTTGTTCTTGCTGTTACCTAGTTTGGAGTTTGGCGCCATGCCGAGCTGCCTCGAGCTCTTGTCGTTGTCGAGCGACGCCGGGGACGCATCTCTTCTTCGCGCTGGCCGTGGTCTATGGAAGATGGCGGCGGTGGGTGGAAAGGAGGCGGGCAGCTTCAATAAGCTCGTTTTATCCACTTCTTCCTGGCGAGGTGATTGGATCTGCTGGCCACCAATGCTTGTCATCTTGGTGATGGGAAGCGCTGCTGTGCTCTGTGGTTCTGATTCGTCTCGGATGGAAGAGGGACGGGGTGATCTCAGAGTCGGGAATGCCTGCAGCTTCTCGGCAGCGATTTGCTGCTTCTTTCTTGCAGGCTTGACTTCAGGGAGTTCATTATCGGTGATGTGCTCATCATCGACTGAGCAGGCCGGAGGGCGGCCACTCCCGCCTTGGTCGCCGCCGCATGTGGGCTGGCACAAGGATATCTGCAACCTCCGTTTTCGAAGGCCCTACTGCGTCCAGGCGGTTAGCTCCCGCTGTGGCACACCAAGTGGCCATGTCCCCGGTGCTGCCGCAGTTGATCGTCAATGGCGCTTGAAGATGTTCGTCGTCGGAGCAGAAGCGAGGGGTTCGCTTGGACTCGATTGCTTTTTTACCTTTCTTTCCAGGGACCCTACTGTAAAAGTCAAGGGCCTTTTTGTCAGTTTCTTTTTTGACAAGGTCCACTTTGTAATGGTACTCTGCCGACAGTGAAATAGTAGATCTGGGGTCCTTTCGGGCACTACCCCCGTTCAAAAAAAAATGCAAAATAATTTTGATTTTCTATTTTGAAATTAGTAAAAAGGTACTCTTAAAAAGAAAATCGCAAAATAGGTTTTTTTAACTTGCAAAATTGTTTGTTAACCACACCTCAATGTATCCTACACCTACGGACAGCTTACGGAATTGACTTACGGATGTAGTCCTCCTCTTAACCTGAACTGCTCTCCTGCAGTTGCTCCTAATAATGCGGACGCTGACCCTATCCCTGCTTGACACCTCTGTCCGTAAGAATAATCCGTACGAAAAGCGTCCGTAAGTGTAGGATCACTGAAGAAAAACACATCTAGACTGGACATACACAAACTATTCCTCTATGTGCATTTTCATACAACAACTCAGTTTTGGTGATGAAATGGTACACGAACTCCCACACCAGGTGCAAAAAACATAAATGAGTCCGAAATGCCATATTTGGCTGCCACTTGTCAATTCGGTCATTATGCAGATAGATCCCCAGTACCGGTTCGTTTTTACAAATCTATCCTCCCTCCTATTTCTTTTGGACCCGTACCTGCTCGTGCGGAAGGCACGGTTATTGCGCACCTTTCCTTAGCGGCGCGGACGAGGCGCCTCCATCGTCGACGACGATCTCCGACGGCGATCACCTTTCTTCCGCTCGATTCGTGCAATGCCACCGGAACCTCTACTCCGTCCTTGGTTTGAGGAGGATCCCGCATACGGTAATCCTCTTCTTCTTCCTCCCAGCGGGTCGCGGGCGGCTCCGATCGAGGGCACGGATTCCATGTTGATTTTTGTTGCAATTAGTTGGTGTAATCGAGCTAGAACATGGAGTAGATCGTTTTAGTAGCGAAATCGGGAGCTAATCGTGACCACAAGTTTTTTTTTATGGTGTCCTGTTTCTACAGGCGGGCGGACATGTGGTCGTAGTTAGAGGGAGGTGCAAAGATTTCGGTTAGATTTGATTGTTGTAATCAGCCTAGAACATGTAGTAGGTGGTTTTAGAACAGGTGTTACCAAGAAATTTTGAGCAATTTGCAATAAAATCGTTGCCCTGTTTCTGCAAGCTTGCTGCTTTCTGTGTAGTTAACTGACAGAGAGAAGCAGTGTGTCATTTTCAGTTTCAGTTCATTAACAGAGAATATTGTGTGTGTTTTGTGCAGGAAGAAATGATGATTTATTCACAACTGTATTGGAGCATAATGGATTCTTTGTTGGCAGAGGAGAAACTTTGTCCTATGTGGACTCAACAGTTGAGTTCATTGACTTTTGCAACAAGGAGACATGGTCAATTCTATGGATACAGGAATTCCTCAAGCAATTGGGTTATGATATTAATGATCCAAAATTACATGTGTACTGGTCACCACCAGGGAAGGAAATTCATGAGGGTTTAGTTTGCATAGAAAGAGATGCAGACATTGTGTCCATGATAAATGCAGCTGAGCCACAGAAGAAATTGGTGTTATTTGTTGACCATAGAAATTATTTGCAGGATTTGAGACCAGAATCTATTACCAACAGAGGCATACCAGGTGCAAGGCCATCATTATCAAGCACAGCAGTAGCAGGACCATCAGTTCCAGGTGTAGGAAATGCAGGGCCAGAAAATGCAGGGCCATCAGTTCCAGGTGTAGAAAATGCAGGGCCAGAAAATGCAGGGCCATCAGTTGTAGAGCCTGTTGTTGAGTATTCCCTTGCTAGCCAAAGAAGCAGGAGAAGTGTGACAAGTGAAGAAGAGGCAATTTTGGAAGGAGAAGAAGGAGAAACAGATGAAGAAGATGATTCTGATTTTGTAAACAGTGATTATGCAGCACATGAAGGAGATGATGACCTTTTCATTGATAACATAGACAGAGAGGTTGATGACAACAATGAAATAGTTCCAGTACAAGAACATGAGGAGGATGCTGCTCTAGAGGATCCAGATTTGAATTTGAGGCCAGAAGAGCATGAGTTATTGCAGTACAAGTTTGGAGTTTTCAATCGTGCAGTTGATTTGGATAATCCAGAGTTCAAGCTTGGTATGTCATTTGCATGTGTGCAAGAAATGAGAGAAGCTTTGAGGTCATACAGTGTGAGAAATAGAGTGAAAATTAAGAAGACAAGGAATGAGAAAAATAGAATAGATGCAAGGTGCAAAGATGGTTGCCCATGGATGTTGAAAGCATCAAATGACAGCAGGACAGGTGCTTTTGTTATCAGAGCATACAATGGAAGGCACACATGTGTGAAAGAATGGCAACTGAAGGCCCTTACTGCACCCTTCTTAACTATGAAATTCATAGATGAATTTAGGGATAACAGGAAGATGGATTTGAAAACATTTGAAGCTAAAGTGCAAAGAGAGTACAACATGTGTCCAGACAGGTGGAAACTTGGAAGGGCTAGGAAAGAAGCACTTACTATTATTCATGGAGATGAGGATGCTCAATTCAGTCAGCTGTGGGATTATGGCCAAGAATTGAGAACATCTAACCCTGGATCCAAGTTTTTCTTGTCCTGCAACAAAGTTAAGTGTGGAGATGAAACAAATGAACATTTGGCTACACTATATTGGTCATATGATGCAGTGAAGAGGGGTTTCTTGAGGGGTTGCAGGCCACTGATTTGTGTGGATGGGTGTCATATGAAAACAAAATACAAAGACCAGATACTTACTGCAGTGGGAATAGACCCCAATGATTGCATTTTTCCAATTGCTATGGCTCTGGTTGAAGTGGAGTGCACAAGCTCATGGGAGTGGTTTATGACAACATTAAAAGATGATTTGAACATAACAAACACTGCCCCTTGGACAATTATAATTGATAAGCAAAAGGTATGAAATTATTATGTTATTATGTGTACTGTTATTTATAATGTGACTGTTATTTATAATGTGTAGTGTTATTTATAATGTGACTCTTATTTATAATGTGTACTGCTATTTATAATGTGACTGTCATTTATAATGTTTCACTACTATCACTGTTATTTATTATGTTTCCTTCTATTCTTTTTAGGGTCTCTTAAAAGCAGTAAGCAAAGTATTCCCAGATGCAGAGCATAGATTCTGTGTAAGACATTTGTTACAAAATTTTCAGAAGGCAGGAAACAAGGGAGAGGTGCTGAAGAAGAATTTATGGGCAATTGCTAGATCCACTAACCTTGCAAAGTACAAGCACAACATGAGCAAGATGCTGGTTGCAAGTAAGAAGGCATTTGATTGGGTTGATGAATTGGTTCCAAGCACTTGGATCAAAGCATTTTACAGTGAATTCCCTAAGTGTGACATGCAGTTAAACAATCACTCTGAAGTATTCAACAGGTAGGAATTATTCTCATGATTAAATTACAGTAATTCTTCTGCCTTTCATTGTGTTCTCATTAATTGTGTCATTTTTGCTTGCAGCTACATTTTGCAGGCAAGAGAGATGCCAATCTTGTCCCTGCTAGAGACAATTTTCTATAAGCTGCTAAATAGAATAGAAACCAAGAAAAAGGAAGCTCAAGGCTGGCTAGGGATAATTTGTCCCAAGATTAAAAAGAAGCTTGACAAATTCACAGAATTGAGTACAGGTTGCATGGTCACACCAGCTGGAAATGGCCTTTTCCATGTTACTTCTGGTGAGTTTGAGGTTAGCTATGCTGTGGACTTCAAGGCAAGAACTTGTGATTGCAAAAGGTGGCAGTTGTGTGGAATTCCATGTCATCATGCAATAGCATGTTGCAGAAGTGAGAGAATAGATCCAGAAACAATTGTTCACAGTTGTTACAGCATTGACACATATTTGCAAGCATATGGCTACCCCTTGGTGCCACTCAGAGGCAGAGTTTTCTGGGAGAAGACAAATGGAGTGAAAGTACATCCTCCATTGTACACTAAGGTCATGGGCAGGCCTAAGAAAGCTAGAAGGAAGGCACCAGAAGAGAAGAAGAAAGATGGCACAACTATACTATCTAAGCATGGTGTGATCATGCATTGTTCCATCTGTAGAAAGACTGGTCACAATAAAACAGGGCATGCAAAATACATTGAAAGCATCCAACATTTGGAAGAGGAAGGTGGTCCACAAGTTGAGCAGAATGAAGCAGTAGAAGATGATGAACAGTTTGATGATCCAAGTTTTTTGGATCACATAATCCAGCAAGATCAAGACCCAAGACTGGACCCTTCATAGCAATTAAATTCCATGGTGCACACATTAGGCCAGGAGGTATGTTTAATGCATTTTAAATGATCACAGCAATGAGCCCTACTTCATTTTAATACATTCAAATGCAAAGGCAATGATTTTAAGTGCACAATTCATCTTTATGCATCAGGTTCATCTCCCTCCCAATAGGTCACATGGACCTTTGCCACAGGAGAATTCATTTGTTGAGGCAGCAAGAGAAAATCTACCACAAGCCAGGGCAAGAGTAACAACAGCAACATTAAGAGGGAAAGGAAGATTGGGGGCTAGAGGAAGAGGAAGGAACACACCTGATGAGGGGACATCTTCTGGAAGAGCAACAGGAAGAGGAACAGGAAGAGCAAGTATGGAAGGGGATGCTGAGCAACCAATCAGTGCTAGGGGAAGAGGAACAAAAAGAAAGAAAGAAACAGATGCAACCACTTCAGGAAGAGCAACAGAAAGAGGAACAGGGAGAGGTGCATATTACCTTCTTTTTGGTGATGATGGGAAGCAACAGATGGAAAGCATGCAACAACAGGTGCAACAGCAAGTGCAACAGCAGGTGCATCATCCAATCGGAGAACAAATTCCTGATCTGAACTCACAAGTGCTACCTGATTTGAATGCAGAAGATGTTTGATACTACATTCATGTTTTGATACTACTTTCATATTTTGATACTACTTTCATGTTTGATACTACATTCATGTTTTGCACTTCTGTAATAGTATGGTACTTCAAGGTTTGTAATACTAGCAGTGCTACTGAAATTTTCATTCGAACTGAATTTTATTATAATGATTGCACAAAATTACAGTACACAATTTGTGCAACCTAACTAACACAAACACAATCAGTGAACAGCAAACTACTACTGCAACCTAAGCTCCTAACTAACAAAGCACACACACACACACAATACACTAACACAAACACAGTACACTAACACACACAGTACACTGAAGAACATCTGCTAACTGACGGAGAACAGCAACACACACAGTACACTGAAGAACTACTGCTAACTGACAGAGAACAGCAAGCATCATCGGTGTCTCCCTCTAGCCTCGGCGATGTCTCCCTCTCGCTCTGCATGGAGGCGTACGACCCCCGCGATGATGGAGGATGCTGGAACGGATGTTCCCGAGTTGCAGCTCTCTGATGAACTCGAACTGGCGAATGGACGCCCTGTCGGGGTCTTCGATTTGGGCTTCGGGAGCTGGCGGAGTGACCAGCCCATGGCTGATCATCTGAAGCGCCTGTTCCCTCGAAATGCCGGCGATGTGCCTGGCTCCTGTGACCCTGTCCTGGAGAACCACCATCAGTTCACCGGGGGAGCTCGAGGGGATCGAGCGCTCGATGTGTGCAAGAACCTCATCTCGGACTGCCATCGCTCGATGAATTTCGCCCTGGCTTCCACGAAGAAGAAGCAGGGTCCAACCTCTCACTGTGCACGCCGTCGAGATCTCTGCCAAAGCTATCTGCGAACTCTCCCTCGCTAGTGCTCGCCTTGCCGCCGTCGTCAAATCACGGAAATGGTTGCTCGAAAGCAACGGATCCTCCCCCGGGATGACCTCCGCCAGCGATAGCAAAGCACTTGCGCCCTCCAACTCCGAAGGACTAAGGACTGACCTGAAATCCGCGTCGTGGCTGCTTCCGGCTCGATCTCCCATCACTGCGCGCCTCCAACAATGACGGCGACCCTCCCAACAATGAGGCGCTTGCTCTCTGCCCTCGGCGACGCGGAGACGGCTGCACGGCGACGGCGGCGCGGCGACGGCGGCGCGGCCACGGCGACGGGAGGGATGTGCTGACGCTACTGGAGTGCGAGCAGGGGAGGAGAAGCAGTTCCGTCGGATGCGAATTTGGGGATGATTCTATCCCTCTGAAAAGGATCTATTTGCAAACTGAAAAGAGTAGAGGGGACAGGCAAGAAATATGTGTCGTGGCCCCAATCCCACCTGGACGTACACGTGTCAGCTCACTATAGGCTGTGGACGTGCAACGAATCTGTGTGGGGAGTTCGTGTACCATTTCATCACCAAAACTGAGTTGTTGTATGAAAATGCACATAGAGGAATAGTTTGTGTATGCCGAGCGTAATTAACTCCTTTTTTTTTACACGAGCCCAGACCGAAGAGTCTTCTCTTCCTCACCTCTCCCCGCCTCTCGACGATCTCCCCGATGGCAAGCGAATAGGGCACGCCGCCGCCACCCCTCTCCAGCAACAACCCTCCGCTCTAGAGCCACCCCGGCGAAACCCGAGGCTAGCTTCCTGGCTCCCGTGCTGTCCTCCCCTATCCCCTCCTGCCACCCACCCTTGTCCCCGCCGGCCGCCGACCCCAGGCTTCTCGTCGTCGAACCGCCGCGGCCGCCGTCTGTCTGGACGAGACTCGACGGCGTCGCCGTATTCCTGCTGCACGGAATCGTCAGGGACCTTCTCCACGCGAGCTTGCACCTGCCACCCGTTGTCTACCCTGACGCCAGCTTCCTGCAATAGGAGTTCGCCGCCGCCGCGCTTGTAATTGGCCTCCCGGAGCTCGCTGTCGGAAGGTACTCCATTGTGCTTCCTTGCTCCTTGACTTTCTATTTAATTTTTGTGGTATTTCCGTTTGGTGAACGTGATGAGTACTAGATAGTGTGCTACTGTTTCCGTCATATTCAGTTTCTCTCGTAGATGGTGAAAGCTAGATATGAGTGTGCTAGTGTTTGTGTAAAATTCAGTTTTGCTCATTGATGATAGTTATTATGACTATGACTAGAAAAGTAGCCAGTCACAAGTCATGAGGTGCACTATCCCATGTTTATATCTACGCCAGTGTGCATGAACTATCAGTAAGACAGTCGCCAGCATCCAAAGATGTGCGGACGTTCTCATGTACTACATTTGTCCGATGGCTAATCTGTCCGTTGCTTTGCAGCAGCTGCTCAACCAACAACGCTGGATTGGTCTATCATACAGCGATCGGACGAAAAAGATCGTATGCGAAGCAATTTCAGCATTGTAACAAAAGAAGACGGAGCTTTATGGTGAAACTATATTCCTGTCCTGGTAGAACATGTGTGTACCATTGTTGATAGAATCACATCCAAGTAAAGTTCCTTAGAATCATATATGCTCTGTTTTGGTTTCCACATGATCAGTTTGGTCATGTTGGTGTTTTTTACATGATCTATATTGGTTTTGTATGATAATCTTGCTCCTGGTGAAATATTTATGAAAGTAGCTAATCGTTTTCTCCATCTCTGTTCGTCCCATGCGCTTGTGTTAGAACCCTGAGCTCGTACCAACAAATCCTAACCAGGAGCGATCTGCGGTGATCTCGAACCCATTGCTCGATCAGAATCGGTGTTTAGAGGGTTGGAGCAAATCCGGTGTAAATTCCACAAACTGAGGCTTGATTTCAATCTCAAAATGAAGGTACATCATGTTAATTTGGTGTACTATTACTGTACCTGTTCCGTCTGGAAAACATAACGTTTAACTGGCCCTTCTCGTACGTACAGGGTCCAACGCTCTCAGATATTGAGAGGAGGTTTAGGCAACATCGTAACAGGGCTAGAACTAGGCATTTCTCCACCAAGAGGCACTGCATGCTCGGCTTAAACATTGAAAATGAGCTGAAGCTAGTTAGTAACAAAGCTAAGGTTCCTATCTGGTCTCATCAGTGGTGATATCAAAGTCATCAACAGGAAGAGAGGAGAATTATTACAGGAGATCATCGAAAGGGGATTCCATCGCATCCCAATCGAGTCGCTGCCCGTCGAGAAGGAAGACGATGAGGAAAGATACCACGGGGTATGAGTATCTCACCAGCATACCGGTATGTAACTTAGGCGAAGACGACCTACACGATCTCCTGAAGAGGAAATCTGAGCTTGAGGAAACCGTGAGAAGCGCCACACCACTGTACCGTGGGTTGACAGGTCTGAAGATAACTGAAAAGGAACCAAGAGTAATGATCATCGATGGTGATGAAGCCCCCGAACCAAGATCCTCCAGCAGCAGGTCTGAAGTCTCAAGCTAATGGGTCACTACTTTTGCATACATACAAGCTAAGAGGCAGAGCACACGAATGCAACGAGGAATGAAACAGACGATTAAACTAAGGAAAAACACTTCGGCGTGTTGAGTGTTGAGCGAGTGAGCGTAGGAGACGTCGGGAAAAGCCTTTCGACGGGCGGCAACTGAGATACTGAGCCTTCACAGTTCCGCCTGCCTGCAGATGTTCCGCTGAGCCAATTCTACTTTTAATATCCGATATGCAAATCCTGAATCAAGTTAGGAATGAGGCTTATTGTTTGTACTATCAGCGATTCAGCGTAGGATCTGTAAATATTTAATAAGAAGCACATAGCTAGTCTCGCTCTGAATCACGTCAAAAGAAACTCAATCTCTTTTGCATTCTGTTGTGCATAAATAACATTGTTTGGAAGTTTTGAGCTCACTGTCAGACTGTAGTGGGTAGAGTCAATGACACGTACATTATCTACTTTGAAAAAGGAAAAAGAATAGTTTAGCTTTCTATTCGTTGGAAAATTAGAAACATGCTTGAGTTCATGGCCAGATATAGTGTGGCCAATAAATTGGTTGCCATAATTATGGCAAGATCTGGTAAAAGAATTATGAATCTGAAATGTGAGGCAAAAATGTTAGCAAAATGTGGCATCTGCTCACGGCGCCAATTAAACAAACAATAGCATCATGAATGTGTGACATTTTGTAATCAAGTTTGGTTGTGATTGTGGTATTTTCCTTTCATAGAGATAACAACACGTGGCTCTTTGTCATGTCAAAACTCGTTCGCCTTCGCACATGGGTAAGATCAGAACTTCGCACACACAGAAAAAGGGAAATATCAGAACTACTTGGAGCCTCAAACCGGCAAAATCACACAAGCGTGATATCGACACACCATTGTTTCAAATTTAGAGTGTTGCTATTCAACACTGCACATGAGCGCGCTTGGCACGCGTAACCGCATCACCGAGAAATGATCAAACCATGATAGCATAGACCCGGGAGGGAGAATGTCCCTTACAAAGGAAGGGTGAACGAAAGATCCCCTAACAATTACTCATTTTCTTTTCCCGTGTCCTCTGCCATGTTACTGCTGTGCTGGATCGCTAGTTTTTTTTTTGTAGAAACGGGAGCCTTGACCCCAGCCTCTGCATGAAATTGATGCACACAGATGGATTTTATTAAAAATAGAACGTCAAAATATTCTGAGTGTACAACTCACGGGTCACTCAAAGTGGCCACGAACACCAACCAAATAAAGATTACAACATTATGTATGAATACGTCGCTCATTAAGCCACCCACGCTGGATGTAAATTGATGGAGGGATGATAACCTGATAGGCCAACGCCAAAGTGTAACTCGGCCCAAAGGACACTGCGCGAGATCCGGCTAAGGATAAATGAGCTTCTAGAAGGCCCAAGATCGTAGGCCTGGTAAACCGGATTGTGGGTACCGGTAAGGAAGCTTAGGGTTTTGTAAGCAGTGTCCGGGTAGGATCCAGAGTACGTCTTGGAGAGCAGGCCAGGGGGTCCGGATGCTTTATAAGCCGGCCCCTAGGTTAGGTTTAGAGAGACCCCAAGAGTTCAAGCAATATCGCTAGATATCGAGCATCCAGTGTAACACGAGTTGAGATTAATATATCGAGATCGGAGACTCGGCGACTTGATTGCCGGCTTCCAGATCATACATCATCATGTTTCCCCTCGAGCTAAACCCTCTCCCAAACACCAGTGTCGTCTTGCCCCAAGATAAGTTACCCCCGGTAACGTCTGCCGTGATTATCCCACGACAGTTGGCGCCCACCGTGGGGCCTGCGTCCAAAGGTGTTTACATCACGAGAGAAGCTCGGAAGAACATGGAGAATCTTGTCATCAGCGAGATCTACATCGACCGCGAAGGAGAGAAGATGGTGGACGATTCTGGCTGGGGGCCAGAATCGGATCTGCTTGAATCCGGATCTGTCGTGACAATCGGCCAGATCAGCGTCTTCATCGGCATGGTACGTACTTCCGGTGCAAAAGGACAATATCATGTGCATACTACAGGAACTTCTAATAGGGACAAAAAGATACTGAAGCAAGCCGTAAACTCGGTTTCCTTGGCTCTTCCGAGATACCTGAGATGGTCAGAGCAAGATGTGACATGGAGCAGAAGAGATCACCCGGAAAGGATAGAACATCCGGGAGTCTTAGCATTGGTAGTTGCGCCACAGGTCAATGGTTATGAGCTGAAAAAGGTCCTGATGGACGGTGGAAGTAGCATCAATATCCTGTATTGGGAAACCTTTCTACGCATGGGTCTCAAGGAGTCTCAGCTACAGAAAAGTTCAACAATTTTCATGGGATAGTGCCGGGTCACTCAGCGTGCCTCGAGGGAAAGATTGCATTGGAGGTAGCTTTTGGAGAATCAAAGGATAATTATCGAGTTGAGTGGCTCACTTTCGAGGTGGTCAAGTTGCGCAGTCCTTATCACGCGCTATTCGGAAGGCCGGCCTATGCTAAATTCATGGCTAGGCCGTGTTATGTGTATCTACAGCTAAAAATCCCGGGTCCTAAACAGACCATCACCATACATGGAAGCCGGGATATAGCGGCTAAGTGCGATGAGGGAGATGCAGCAATGGCCGAGCAAGCTTGCAGAAAAGAGGAACTCAAGTATTATCGGTCTCAAGTAGACCCGGATGACAGAACAGCACTAAAAAGACCAAGTACTGAAGATGAAAGAGCAAAGTTCAAGGCAGCACAAGACACCAAGATGGTGGCTTTCATCGAGGATGATCCTTCCAAACAATTTGCCATAGGAGAAGAAATCGCACAGCCGTTTACAGCAAGCCACGTCATGGAAACGCCTCACCCGGATTGGCTAGCAAACCCGGTACTCATAATAAAAAAGACCAACAAGTGGAGAATGTGTATCGATTACGTTGGTTCCGGGCAGATTCCCAAGAAGAACTAAACAATGTAACGAGTAGCAGGTTTCAGACGCACTCTTTTCCTATCCAGGGTACCTAAGAGGACTGGAGGGTTTTTAATGAGGCGGCTTGCTGACCTAACTTTCTCATATCAAATAAAGAGGCGGTCATTCTTATGTTCTTTACTCTCAGTATGTTGCATATATCTAGGTCTTGGGGGCTGATTGCTTGAATAGCACAGTTACAAACTCAAAGACCCGGCCTTGATGCCTATGAGTTATAAGGGCCGATTACTCGCAAACGAGTACGGCTGCAATCTTATAACCGGAAAAAGGAGCCAAATTTTCTTGACTTTTCTTACTTAATCTCGATGTGACTCGCACTAAAGTGGCATGATTTGCTCGCTTACGATTACAATCTGCCATGAAGCCCAATGGGACTTGCCTGACCCTGTTTTCGCATAGATGTAACAACATGGTATCCACGCGAAAGCCGGCTTATAGTACAAGATAATCAAAAGGGTCATCTAAACCACAAGTTATGCAGAGTACAGTGCTAATAGCCGGAAACTCAACGTTTATTAAGCATAACTTCAATACCTATGTGAAACGGCTCTAGGTTTTAGGCTTAGTAGAAAACAATTTGTTCTCTCGGAAAGATCACACATCCTAGACTCGGATTTCGGGCCTTGGGGACTGGGGATTTTGAAAGAGAAACAAGTTGCTTAGTTACTAAGCTCAAAAAACCCAAACATCCGAGTCTTGGGGACTTGGGGACTTAGAGAAAAGTCCACTTGTCAAAACCCATGATACTCGGAAACCGAGTCTCGCAAAAGGAACCATAAAGAAAGTCGGATATCAAGAACAAATGGGCTCATAAATAGACAAATATTAAAATCATCCAAAAGGCCAGAAGAGGCACGAGGTATATCAAGGACTTCAAGTGCATTACAGATCTCAATACCAGTATCAAAGGTGCACATGCGCACCGTCCAAAAATAATTGTTCAAAAGGCCCGTCGGCCGACTGACGCATACGAAACAACATCGGGTAGCAGGTCTCACTCGGTATCCTGGGCTGCGGCACCCATCTTCTCCTTGCCTTTGCCTTTGCCATCACTCTTCGTAGCAGCAGCACCCGGATCAGAAGCAGTGCCGGCTCGTGCAGGAGGAGGGACGACTGGTGTGGAGGTAGCAGGCGCAGAAGCGGCTTCAGCCTTCTTCTTTGCGGCCTCCTCCCTCATCTTGGCAGCTTCCTCCTTCCATCGGGCCAGCATATCAAACGGCTTGGGACGATCCGCCTTAATCACCTTGTCATCAGCATCATATGCAGGAAGGATAGAGTTGACATCCAAACCATCAGCAATTACACTGGCCGGGTGACGAACTTCCTTCAGGATGGCCTTGAAATTCTTCGGTAAGAACTTGGACCCGTCGTGGTTGAATTCTGGAAACCCGCCCATAAGCTTGGCCGGCTCTAGCTTAGGAAAATAAGCTTTAGCCAGCGCAAGCCCCCGGGTTACTCCAACCCGGCAGGACGAGCGTTTCCAATGCCAAATCCACTCGGGAATAGTGGAGCACCATCCAGCAGCTTTTTCAGGTTACCTGGCCCAGCACCCGGCAGTCGCAGTTCGTCAAGGATCCATCCGGTTCCGGCACAGAGCTGCCGGACAGTATCCTTAATGGTCTTCAACTTGGCAATATCATCTTCATCCGGGATCACCTCATCCGGACCTGCAGAAAGCAAGAAAAGCAATGAGTAAGGAGATCCGACTATCTATCAAAATGAGAATCCGGGTCTTAGTTATCAAAGTCAAGAATCGTACCAGTCATTGCACGATAGGTATCGGCAATCTGAACAGAAACCGTTGTCAGCTTATCCTCTGCTGCATGAGCCCTCTTCCTATACTTCCTTGTGATCTTCCCGCTCCTCCTAGCTTCAGCTTCAGCTGCCTCACGTAGAGCCGTCTCCTTCTCAATGCGTTTGGTGGCCTTCGCCAATTTCTTCTCAGATTGGGCCACGAAAGCCTGAGTGGAGATACAAGGAAGGATTAGTCGGACATGTCACGAAGTTCCAAGCAAATTATCAATAAATTCACTCGGAACTTGGGGACTAGATAAGGATACAAGCAATATTATTCGGATTTACCTCATGCTTAGCTATCAAAGCTTCCAAGATATTTTCTTCATCGGCCCTCAAGGTATGAAGGGCACTAAGCATCTGAGAGAACGTCATATCTTCGGGTCGGACACCAGAAGAGCCGGCAGCTTGATCGTCTGGCTGAAGAACTTTCCCCGACTTTGGGGTCGAGACCCGGATCGTCTGGGTGTTCGGGTTTGGGGAGCCTGTTCTCGTCTCCAGGATTTCGATCTCCTCGTCCACGTCTTCGGATGATTCCGGAGACCCGGCTTCCTGGTGAACGGGGTCACCCAAGGGGCCTTGTCCCTGGACGTCTTCGGCATTACCGTCGGTCGCGGCGTCTGCATTATCAGTCGGCCCCTCCGTCTTCCGGTTATCTGTTTCCATGTCCTCCGGTTCGCTAATTGTGACTTGGGCGCTAAGAAAAAAAGAGAGGAATAGTTGGTAGCATTGGATGAAAGTTATCAGGTATGTAAGGATATCATATAGTGAAAACTTACCCGGCATTTACAGCGTAATCCGGCGGAAGCTCGCTGCTGGAAGCGGATGAAGCCGTTAAAGGGACCGATAGCGGAACCCGGAATTGCCCGACCCGTGGATGGTTGGGAGATGGGTGACGCTGAGGGGAGTTGGAGGATTGAGGTGGAGGAGTACCGGCACGGTGGACTGGGGAGGTGGAGATGCCCGGGTTAAGGGGTTCGTCACCCGGAGAATTCCGGGTCACCCTACGCTTGGCCGGGAGGGAATCCTTCAAGTATGATGAGTGTGACAACTGTTGGTTAAGTTTGCGCATGTTATCAAAGGAGTAAGGTTCGGAGGACATAGAAGAGAAGGGAACCTTGGATACCACCCCTCTTGCCTTCCTCTTGGCCCCAACTGCTACTTCTTGATCAGATTCGGTGGCCTCCTGGTCATCCTCGTCCTTCTCATCTTCGTCCTCCAGCCCTGCCAACCGAGTATGTATCAATGAAAAAAGTTAAACGAGTAAGGCAAATGATGTAAGTGAAGATGACACAAGATCCGGATAAATACCTTCCTCATTGTCAGCCGGCTCGTCTTTTTCTTCCGGGTCTCCGGTAGAAGGGGAGGTCTCGACGCTCCAGAAAGGGTCATCAGCCTGAGTTAAAAGCATGGAAGTAAGAGTTAGTGGCTGAAACAGGTTATGTGTGAGAATAAGCTTACAAGTATTGGGTCTCACCGCTGGAGCCGGATTCTCCCGGATGAACGGCGGTAACCCGGCGATGTTCTTGATCACCTCCAACTTCTCCGTCAAGAATCCCTTGATGGTCTTGTTGGTGTCGCCGGTTGCGTAGTTCTTGGTGGAGTATCGGAGCGCGTCCGTGGTGTGCCCCGAGTAATCGCACATCAGCTTAGTGCGAACAGAGTTGGGCTGGATCCGGAAATCCACCCATGTCTTGACCAGATTGATCCCAAGGAGACCTTGGGCGAACAAGACGGATATCTTCGAGAGGAGGGGCTGGATTGCTTCCCTGTCCGAATCAGGGGCGAAAGCATTGAATTTCTCGGAAATGTCGAGGAGGCCCTCCGAGTAACCCGACAGCTTCTTCTCGCCGGGTAGGGAGGTGTCATGGCAGTAAAAGAAGGATAATTGCCAGTGTTTAACATGGGAGTTCAGATTAAGGGTTGGCATGGGTGATTTCTTGCGGCGCTGGATGGATACCCCGCCGCAAGTGAGAAGTGCTCCATCACCGCTTTCACGGCACGGTTTGCACTGGAAGAGTTCGATAAAGAGAGCTAAACTTGGCGGAGTGCACAAGTATGACTCGGACAGAACAATGAAAGGGTTATATTCAACATAGAGTTAGGCCCTATGTCGAATACCCGGAGGCCATAATGGCTCAGAACTTCCCTAAAGAAAGGGTGACCCGGAGGACGGAATCCCCGGGTCACGTGCTCCACGAAACAGATTACCTCGTCGTCGGCGGGCGTCGGCCGAGTCTCATCACCTGGCACCCTCCAATGGATGTCCTTCTGAGGGGGGAGAACCCCCAACTCGGCCAGCCCTTCTAGCTTGGCCTTTGTGACCGTGGATCGCCCCCAATTGGCGGATATGGATTGGGTTGTCTTCGTCTAGGCCGGCTGCTTCCCTTGCTTTTTTGGAGCCATGGGATCAACCTGCAAAGCACAAGACAAAGAGGAACAAGAAATGAGATTCGGAAATCATGAATCATCCGAGTGTATGCAAGCAGTATCGAGAAGATATGAAAACTAAGAATTATCCGGGTATCATGCCACGGAGCGGAGATCACAAGTTATCCGGGTATCAAGCATAATTATAGAAACTATTGGTTACTTACGTATTGGAAAGTGCTAGAGGAAGACGGATGATTGCCCATGTATCTACTGCAAGAAAAAGAACCAGAAGAAGAGGATTTTCCGGGTGTCAATGACATGTGCGGAAAATATGGGCGAAATGGATCTAGATTGGAAAATTTGTGGAGGATTCTACGGAGAAATTGATGATTAATAGCGATAGGGGAGTGGTGTGTGGACATCTATTGAGCTATTGGAGGACCTAGCAAGCATCTAAGTGGCCTAATCCGGCGCGGCAAGAAGTAGCCCGTAGTTGACCTAGATCCGATCTGGAACGAATCAAGAAATTGCGAGGCTAAATTCAACGGGAGTGAGAGGCTTACCGGAGGAGGTTGGAGTGAAGCGCGACGGCGGCAGATAGCGCAGTCTGAATGTCCCTTTCGCAACTCCCGGCGGGCAAGATGAGGGCGCGGCGGCGGTGCGAAGCGTTTCGAGGACGAACGTAGCCGACGACGGTTTGGCTCCGGCGGTGGGCTTGAGGTTCCCGTGGTGGTGTTGCGCAAACGCGAGAGATGGGGAAGGAGAAAGAGTTGGAATGGATCGTTGGGGGTTGGGTTATCTCCTGGGCGCTTATTTTTAAGGTGCGGGCGGATACACCTAGTCCAGCGTACGGAAACCAGAAATTTCGGAATAACGGCTACCTGCCCGGATTTTTTGAGATATGCTTTAAGTGTTGGACGAGATATCCGGATAGAGATAGGAAGGAGATCTTCTCCGCAATATCAGGATCAATTATCGAGTAAAGTAAGCCGGATAAGTTATCAGGGCTTTGACCCGGAAAAAGTAAAGAAGGACCAGAGAAAGTCGGGTTACTATATGGCCACCTTGGAGTTAGGCCTAGCTGTTTATCAAAGCGCCTTAACCCGGCCTCTATGGACTTGTACGTTTGATATTTTTGCAGGGAATAGCGAGCGCTTCAAGGAGAATCCCGTGAAGCCCAAGCTATTCTGGGGACTACTGATGGAGGGATGATAACCCGGTAGGCCAACGCCAAGGTGTAACTCGGCCCAAAGGACACTGCGCGAGATCCGGCTAAGGATAAAGGAGCTTCTAGAAGGCCCAAGATCGTAGGCCTGGTAACCCGGATTGTGGGTACCGGTAAGGAAGCTTAGGGTTTTGTAAGCAGTGTCCGGGTAGGATTTAGAGTAAGGAAAATGATGTAAGTGAAGATGACACAAGATCCGGATAAATACCTTCCTCATTGTCAGCCGGCTCGTCTTCTTCTTCCGGGTCTCCGGTAGAAGGGGAGGTCTCGACGCTCCAGAAAGGGTCATCAGCCTGAGTTAAAAGCATGGAAGTAAGAGTTAGTGGCTGAAACAAGTTATGTGTGAGAATAAGCTTACAAGTATTGGGTCTCACCGCTGGAGCCGGATTCTCCCGGGTGAACGGCGGTAACTCGGCGATGTTCTTGATCACCTCCAACTTCTCCGTCAAGAATCCCTTGATGGTCTTGTTGGTGTCGCCGGTTGCGTAGTTCTTGGTGGAGTATCGGAGCGCGTCCGTGGTGTGCCCCGAGTAATCGCACATCAGCTTAGTGCGAACAGAGTTGGGCTGGATCCGGAAATCCACCCATGTCTTGACCAGATTGAGCCCAAGGAGACCTTGGGCGGACAAGACGGATATCTTCGAGAGGAGGGGCTGGATTGCTTCCCTGTCCGAATCAGGGGCGAAAGCATTGAATTTCTCGGAAATGTCGAGGAGGCCCTCCGAGTAACCCGACAGCTTCTTCTCGCCGGGTAGGGAGGTGTCATGGCAGTAAAAGAAGGATAATTGCCAGTGTTTAACATGGGAGTTCAGATTAAGGGTTGGCATGGGTGAGTTCTTGCGGCGCTGGATGGATACCCCGCCGCAAGTGAGAAGTGCTCCGTCACCGCTTTCACGGCACGGTTTGCACTGGAAGAGTTCGATAAAGAGAGCCAAACTTGGCGGAGTGCACAAGTATGACTCGGACAGAACAATGAAATGGGTTATATTCAACATAGAGTTAGGCCCTATGTCGAATACCCGGAGGCCATAATGGCTCAGAACTTCCCTAAAGAAAGGGTGACCCGGAGGACGAAATCCCCGGGTCACGTGCTCCACGAAACAGATTACCTCGTCGTCGGCGGGCGTCGGCCGAGTCTCATCACCTGGCACCCTCCAATGGATGTCCTTCTGAGGGGGGAGAACCCCCAACTCGGCCAGCCCTTCTAGCTTGGCCTTTGTGACCGTGGATCGCCCCCAATTGGCGGATATGGATTGGGTTGTCTTCGTCTAGGCCGGCTGCTTCCCTTGCTTTTTTGGAGCCATGGGATCAACCTGCAAAGCACAAGACAAAGAGGAACAAGAAATGAGATTCGGAAATCATGAATCATCCGAGTGTATGCAAGCAGTATCGAGAAGATATGAAAACTAAGAATTATCCGGGTATCATGCCACGGAGCGGAGATCACAAGTTATCCGGGTATCAAGCATAATTATAGAAACTATTGGTTACTTACGTATTGGAAAGTGCTAGAGGAAGACGGATGATTGCCCATGTATCTACTGCAAGAAAAAGAACCAGAAGAAGAGGATTTTCCGGGTGTCAATGACATGTGCGGAAAATATGGGCGAAATGGATCTAGATTGGAAAATTTGTGGAGGATTCTACGGAGAAATTGATGATTAATAGCGATAGGGGAGTGGTGTGTGGACATCTATTGAGCTATTGGAGGACCTAGCAAGCATCTAAGTGGCCTAATCCGGCGCGGCAAGAAGTAGCCCGTAGTTGACCTAGATCCGATCTGGAACGAATCAAGAAATTGCGAGGCTAAATTCAACGGGAGTGAGAGGCTTACCGGAGGAGGTTGGAGTGAAGCGCGACGGCGGCAGATAGCGCAGTCTGAATGTCCCTTTCGCAACTCCCGGCGGGCAAGATGAGGGCGCGGCGGCGGTGCGAAGCGTTTCGAGGACGAACGTAGCCGACGACGGTTTGGCTCCGGCGGTGGGCTTGAGGTTCCCGTGGTGGTGTTGCGCAAACGCGAGAGATGGGGAAGGAGAAAGAGTTGGAATGGATCGTTGGGGGTTGGGTTATCTCCTGGGCGCTTATTTTTAAGGTGCGGGCGGATACACCTAGTCCAGCGTACGGAAACCAGAAATTTCGGAATAACGGCTACCTGCCCGGATTTTTTGAGATATGCTTTAAGTGTTGGACGAGATATCCGGATAGAGATAGGAAGGAGATCTTCTCCGCAATATCAGGATCAATTATCGAGTAAAGTAAGCCGGATAAGTTATCAGGGCTTTGACCCGGAAAAAGTAAAGAAGGACCAGAGAAAGTCGGGTTACTATATGGCCACCTTGGAGTTAGGCCTAGCTGTTTATCAAAGCGCCTTAACCCGGCCTCTATGGACTTGTACGTTTGATATTTTTGCAGGGAATAGCGAGCGCTTCAAGGAGAATCCCGTGAAGCCCAAGCTATTCTGGGGACTACTGATGGAGGGATGATAACCCGGTAGGCCAACGCCAAGGTGTAACTCGGCCCAAAGGACACTGCGCGAGATCCGGCTAAGGATAAAGGAGCTTCTAGAAGGCCCAAGATCGTAGGCCTGGTAACCCGGATTGTGGGTACCGGTAAGGAAGCTTAGGGTTTTGTAAGCAGTGTCCGGGTAGGATTTAGAGTAAGGAAAATGATGTAAGTGAAGATGACACAAGATCCGGATAAATACCTTCCTCATTGTCAGCCGGCTCGTCTTCTTCTTCCGGGTCTCCGGTAGAAGGGGAGGTCTCGACGCTCCAGAAAGGGTCATCAGCCTGAGTTAAAAGCATGGAAGTAAGAGTTAGTGGCTGAAACAAGTTATGTGTGAGAATAAGCTTACAAGTATTGGGTCTCACCGCTGGAGCCGGATTCTCCCGGGTGAACGGCGGTAACTCGGCGATGTTCTTGATCACCTCCAACTTCTCCGTCAAGAATCCCTTGATGGTCTTGTTGGTGTCGCCGGTTGCGTAGTTCTTGGTGGAGTATCGGAGCGCGTCCGTGGTGTGCCCCGAGTAATCGCACATCAGCTTAGTGCGAACAGAGTTGGGCTGGATCCGGAAATCCACCCATGTCTTGACCAGATTGAGCCCAAGGAGACCTTGGGCGGACAAGACGGATATCTTCGAGAGGAGGGGCTGGATTGCTTCCCTGTCCGAATCAGGGGCGAAAGCATTGAATTTCTCGGAAATGTCGAGGAGGCCCTCCGAGTAACCCGGCAGCTTCTTCTCGCCGGGTAGGGAGGTGTCATGGCAGTAAAAGAAGGATAATTGCCAGTGTTTAACATGGGAGTTCAGATTAAGGGTTGGCATGGGTGAGTTCTTGCGGCGCTGGATGGATACCCCGCCGCAAGTGAGAAGTGCTCCGTCACCGCTTTCACGGCACGGTTTGCACTGGAAGAGTTCGATAAAGAGAGCCAAACTTGGCGGAGTGCACAAGTATGACTCGGACAGAACAATGAAATGGGTTATATTCAACATAGAGTTAGGCCCTATGTCGAATACCCGGAGGCCATAATGGCTCAGAACTTCCCTAAAGAAAGGGTGACCCGGAGGACGAAATCCCCGGGTCACGTGCTCCACGAAACAGATTACCTCGTCGTCGGCGGGCGTCGGCCGAGTCTCATCACCTGGCACCCTCCAATGGATGTCCTTCTGAGGGGGGAGAACCCCCAACTCGGCCAGCCCTTCTAGCTTGGCCTTTGTGACCGTGGATCGCCCCCAATTGGCGGATATGGATTGGGTTGTCTTCGTCTAGGCCGGCTGCTTCCCTTGCTTTTTTGGAGCCATGGGATCAACCTGCAAAGCACAAGACAAAGAGGAACAGGAAATGTGATTCGGAAATCATGAATCATACGAGTATATGCAAGCAGTATCGAGAAGATATGAAAACTAAGAATTATCCGGGTATCATGCCACGGAGCGGAGATCACAAGTTATCCGGGTATCAAGCATAATTATAGAAACTATTGGTTACTTACGTATTGGAAAGTGCTAGAGGAAGACGGATGATTGCCCATGTATCTACTGCAAGAAAAAGAACCAGAAGAAGAGGATTTTCCGGGTGTCAATGACATGTGCGGAAAATATGGGCGAAATGGATCTAGATTGGAAAATTTGTGGATGATTCTACGGAGAAATTGATGATTAATAGCGATAGGGGAGTGGTGTGTGGACATCTATTGAGCTATTGGAGGACCTAGCAAGCATCTAAGTGGCCTAATCCGGCGCGGCAAGAAGTAGCCCGTAGTTGACCTAGATCCGATCTGGAACGAATCAAGAAATTGCGAGGCTAAATTCAACGGGAGTGAGAGGCTTACCGGAGGAGGTTGGAGTGAAGCGCGACGGCGGCAGATGGCGCAGTCTGAATGTCCCTTTCGCAACTCCCGGCGGGCAAGATGAGGGCGCGGCGGCGGAGCTAGGCGGCGGTGCGGAGCGTTTCGAGGACGAACGTAGCCGACGACGGTTTGGCTCCGGCGGTGGGCTTGAGGTTCCCGTGGTGGTGTTGCGCAAACGCGAGAGATGGGGAAGGAGAAAGAGTTGGAATGGATCGTTGGGGGTTGGGTTATCTCCTGGGCGCTTATTTTTAAGGTGCGGGCGGATACACCTAGTCCAGCGTACGGGAACCAGAAATTTCGGAATAACGGATACGTGCCCGGATTTTTTGAGATATGCTTTAAGTGTTGGACGAGATATCCGGATAGAGATAGGAAGGAGATCTTCTCCGCAATATCAGGATCAATTATCGAGTAAAGTAAGCCGGATAAGTTATCAGGGCTTTGACCCGGAAAAAGTAAAGAAGGACCAGAGAAAGTCGGGTTACTATATGGCCACCTTGGAGTTAGGCCTAGGTGTTTATCAAAGCGCCTTAACCCGGCCTCTATGGACTTGTACGTTTGATATTTTTGCAGGGAATAGCGAGCGCTTCAAGGAGAATCCCGTGAAGCCCAAGCTATTCTGGGGACTACTGATGGAGGGATGATAACCCGGTAGGCCAACGCCAAGGTGTAACTCGGCCCAAAGGACACTGCGCGAGATCCGGCTAAGGATAAAGGAGCTTCTAGAAGGCCCAAGATCGTAGGCCTGGTAACCCGGATTGTGGGTACCGGTAAGGAAGCTTAGGGTTTTGTAAGCAGTGTCCGGGTAGGATTTAGAGTAAGGAAAATGATGTAAGTGAAGATGACACAAGATCCGGATAAATACCTTCCTCATTGTCAGCCGGCTCGTCTTCTTCTTCCGGGTCTCCGGTAGAAGGGGAGGTCTCGACGCTCCAGAAAGGGTCATCAGCCTGAGTTAAAAGCATGGAAGTAAGAGTTAGTGGCTGAAACAAGTTATGTGTGAGAATAAGCTTACAAGTATTGGGTCTCACCGCTGGAGCCGGATTCTCCCGGGTGAACGGCGGTAACCCGGCGATGTTCTTGATCACCTCCAAATTCTCCGTCAAGAATCCCTTGATGGTCTTGTTGGTGTCGCCGGTTGCGTAGTTCTTGGTGGAGTATCGGAGCGCGTCCGTGGTGTGCCCCGAGTAATCGCACATCAGCTTAGTGCGAACAGAGTTGGGCTGGATCCGGAAATCCACCCATGTCTTGACCAGATTGAGCCCAAGGAGACCTTGGGCGGACAAGACGGATATCTTCGAGAGGAGGGGCTGGATTGCTTCCCTGTCCGAATCAGGGGCGAAAGCATTGAATTTCTCGGAAATGTCGAGGAGGCCCTCCGAGTAACCCGGCAGCTTCTTCTCGCCGGGTAGGGAGGTGTCATGGCAGTAAAAGAAGGATAATTGCCAGTGTTTAACATGGGAGTTCAGATTAAGGGTTGGCATGGGTGAGTTCTTGCGGCGCTGGATGGATACCCCGCCGCAAGTGAGAAGTGCTCCGTCACCGCTTTCACGGCACGGTTTGCACTGGAAGAGTTCGATAAAGAGAGCCAAACTTGGCGGAGTGCACAAGTATGACTCAGACAGAACAATGAAATGGGTTATATTCAACATAGAGTTAGGCCCTATGTCGAATACCCGGAGGCCATAATGGCTCAGAACTTCCCTAAAGAAAGGGTGACCCGGAGGACGGAATCCCCGGGTCACGTGCTCCACGAAACAGATTACCTCGTCGTCGGCGGGCGTCGGCCGAGTCTCATCACCTGGCACCCTCCAATGGATGTCCTTCTGAGGGGGGAGAACCCCCAACTCGGCCAGCCCTTCTAGCTTGGCCTTTGTGACCGTGGATCGCCCCCAATTGGCGGATATGGATTGGGTTGTCTTCGTCTAGGCCGGCTGCTTCCCTTGCTTTTTTGGAGCAATGGGATCAACCTGCAAAGCACAAGACAAAGAGGAACAGGAAATGAGATTCGGAAATCATGAATCATACGAGTATATGCAAGCAGTATCGAGAAGATATGAAAACTAAGAATTATGCGGGTATCATGCCACGGAGCGGAGATCACAAGTTATCCGGGTATCAAGCATAATTATAGAAACTATTGGTTACTTACGTATTGGAAAGTGCTAGAGGAAGACGGATGATTGCCCATGTATCTACTGCAAGAAAAAGAACCAGAAGAAGAGGATTTTCCGGGTGTCAATGACATGTGCGGAAAATATGGGCGAAATGGATCTAGATTGGAAAATTTGTGGATGATTCTACGGAGAAATTGATGATTAATAGCGATAGGGGAGTGGTGTGTGGACATCTATTGAGCTATTGGAGGACCTAGCAAGCATCTAAGTGGCCTAATCCGGCGCGGCAAGAAGTAGCCCGTAGTTGACCTAGATCCGATCTGGAACGAATCAAGAAATTGCGAGGCTAAATTCAACGGGAGTGAGAGGCTTACCGGAGGAGGTTGGAGTGAAGCGCGACGGCGGCAGATGGCGCAGTCTGAATGTCCCTTTCGCAACTCCCGGCGGGCAAGATGAGGGCGCGGCGGCGGAGCTAGGCGGCGGTGCGGAGCGTTTCGAGGACGAACGTAGCCGACGACGGTTTGGCTCCGGCGGTGGGCTTGAGGTTCCCGTGGTGGTGTTGCGCAAACGCGAGAGATGGGGAAGGAGAAAGAGTTGGAATGGATCGTTGGGGGTTGGGTTATCTCCTGGGCGCTTATTTTTAAGGTGCGGGCGGATACACCTAGTCCAGCGTACGGGAACCAGAAATTTCGGAATAACGGCTACCTGCCCGGATTTTTTGAGATATGCTTTAAGTGTTGGACGAGATATCCGGATAGAGATAGGAAGGAGATCTTCTCCGCAATATCAGGATCAATTATCGAGTAAAGTAAGCCGGATCAGTTATCAGGGCTTTGACCCGGAAAAAGTAAAGAAGGACCAGAGAAAGCCGGGTTACTATATGGCCACCTTGGAGTTAGGCCTAGCTGTTTATCAAAGCGCCTTAACCCGGCCTCTATGGACTTGTACGGTTGATATTTTTGCAGGGAATAGCGAGCGCTTCAAGGAGAATCCCGTGAAGCCCAAGCTATTCTGGGGACTACTGATGGAGGGATGATAACCCGGTAGGCCAACGCCAAGGTGTAACTCGGCCCAAAGGACACTGCGCGAGATCCGGCTAAGGATAAAGGAGCTTCTAGAAGGCCCAAGATCGTAGGCCTGTTAACCCGGATTGTGGGTACCGGTAAGGAAGCTTAGGGTTTTGTAAGCAGTGTCCGGGTAGGATTTAGAGTAAGGAAAATGATGTAAGTGAAGATGATACAAGATCCGGATAAATACCTTCCTCATTGTCAGCCGGCTCGTCTTCTTCTTCCGGGTCTCCGGTAGAAGGGGAGGTCTCGACGCTCCAGAAAGGGTCATCAGCCTGAGTTAAAAGCATGGAAGTAAGAGTTAGTGGCTGAAACAAGTTATGTGTGAGAATAAGCTTACAAGTATTGGGTCTCACCGCTGGAGCCGGATTCTCCCGGGTGAACGGCGGTAACCCGGCGATGTTCTTGATCACCTCCAACTTCTCCGTCAAGAATCCCTTGATGGTCTTGTTGGTGTCGCCGGTTGCGTAGTTCTTGGTGGAGTATCGGAGCGCGTCCGTGGTGTGCCCCGAGTAATCGCACATCAGCTTAGTGCGAACAGAGTTGGGCTGGATCCGGAAATCCACCCATGTCTTGACCAGATTGAGCCCAAGGAGACCTTGGGCGGACAAGACGGATATCTTCGAGAGGAGGGGCTGGATTGCTTCCCTGTCCGAATCAGGGGCGAAAGCATTGAATTTCTCGGAAATGTCGAGGAGGCCCTCCGAGTAACCCGGCAGCTTCTTCTCGCCGGGTAGGGAGGTGTCATGGCAGTAAAAGAAGGATAATTGCCAGTGTTTAACATGGGAGTTCAGATTAAGGGTTGGCATGGGTGAGTTATTGCGGCGCTGGATGGATACCCCGCCGCAAGTGAGAAGTGCTCCGTCACCGCTTTCACGGCACGGTTTGCACTGGAAGAGTTCGATAAAGAGAGCCAAACTTGGCGGAGTGCACAAGTATGACTCGGACAGAACAATGAAATGGGTTATATTCAACATAGAGTTAGGCCCTATGTCGAATACCCGGAGGCCATAATGGCTCAGAACTTCCCTAAAGAAAGGGTGACCCGGAGGACGGAATCCCCGGGTCACGTGCTCCACGAAACAGATTACCTCGTCGTCGGCGGGCGTCGGCCGAGTCTCATCACCTGGCACCCTCCAATGGATGTCCTTCTGAGGGGGGAGAACCCCCAACTCGGCCAGCCCTTCTAGCTTGGCCTTTGTGACCGTGGATCGCCCCCAATTGGCGGATATGGATTGGGTTGTCTTCGTCTAGGCCGGCTGCTTCCCTTGCTTTTTTGGAGCCATGGGATCAACCTGCAAAGCACAAGACAAAGAGGAACAGGAAATGAGATTCGGAAATCATGAATCATCCGAGTATATGCAAGCAGTATCGAGAAGATATGAAAACTAAGAATTATCCGGGTATCATGCCACAGAGCGGAGATCACAAGCTATCCGGGTATCAAGCATAATTATAGAAACTATTGGTTACTTACGTATTGGAAAGTGCTAGAGGAAGACAGATGATTGCCCATGTATCTACTACAAGAAAAAGAACCAGAAGAAGAGGATTTTCCGGGTGTCAATGACATGTGCGGAAAATATGGGCGAAATGGATCTAGATTGGAAAATTTGTGGATGATTCTACGGAGAAATTGATGATTAATAGCGGTAGGGGAGTGGTGTGTGGACATCTATTGAGCTATTGGAGGACCTAGCAAGCATCTAAGTGGACTAATCCGGCGCGGCAAGAAGTAGCCCGTAGTTAACCTAGATCCGATCTGGAACGAATCAAGAAATTGCGAGGCTAAATTCAACGGGAGTGAGAGGCTTACCGGAGGAGGTTGGAGTGAAGCGCGACGGCGGCAGATGGCGCAGTCTGAATGTCCCTTTCGCAACTCCCGGCGGGCAAGATGAGGGCGCGGCGGCGGAGCTAGGCGGCGATGCGGAGCGTTTCGAGGACGAACGTAGCCGACGGCGGTTTGGCTTCGGCGGTGGGCTTGAGGTTCCCGTGGTGGTGTTGCGCAAACGCGAGAGATGGGGAAGGAGAAAGAGTTGGAATGGATCGTTGGGGGTTGGGTTATCTCCTGGGCGCTTATTTTTAAGGTGCGGGCGGATACACCTAGTCCAGCGTACGGGAACCAGAAATTTCGGAATAACGGCTACCTGCCCGGATTTTTTGAGATATGCTTTAAGTGTTGGACGAGATATCCGGATAGAGATAGGAAGGAGATCTTCTCCGCAATATCAGGATCAATTATCGAGTAAAGTAAGCCGGATCAGTTATCAGGGCTTTGACCCGGAAAAAGTAAAGAAGGACCAGAGAAAGCCGGGTTACTATATGGCCACCTTGGAGTTAGGCCTAGCTGTTTATCAAAGCGCCTTAACCCGGCCTCTATGGACTTGTACGTTTGATATTTTTGCAGGGAATAGCGAGCGCTTCAAGGATAATCCCGTGAAGCCCAAGCTATTCTGGGGACTACTGATGGAGGGATGATAACCCGGTAGGCCAACGCCAAGGTGTAACTCGGCCCAAAGGACACTGCGCGAGATCCGGCTAAGGATAAAGGAGCTTCTAGAAGGCCCAAGATCGTAGGCCTGGTAACCCGGATTGTGGGTACCGGTAAGGAAGCTTAGGGTTTTGTAAGCAATGTCCGGGTAGGATTCAGAGTAAGGAAAATGATGTAAGTGAAGATGACACAAGATCCGGATAAATACCTTCCTCATTGTCAGCCGGCTCGTCTTCTTCTTCCGGTAGAAGGGGAGGTCCCGACGCTCCAGAAAGGGTCATCAGCCTGAGTTAAAAGCATGGAAGTAAGAGTTAGTGGCTGAAACAAGTTATGTGTGAGAATAAGCTTACAAGTATTGGGTCTCACCGCTGGAGCCGGATTCTCCCGGGTGAACGGCGGTAACCCGGCGATGTTCTTGATCACCTCCAACTTCTCCGTCAAGAATCCCTTGATGGTCTTGTTGGTGTCGCCGGTTGCGTAGTTCTTGGTGGAGTATCGGAGCGCGTCCGTGGTGTGCCCCGAGTAATCGCACATCAGCTTAGTGCGAACAGAGTTGGGCTGGATCCAGAAATCCACCCATGTCTTGACCAGATTGAGCCCAAGGAGACCTTGGGCGGACAAGACGGATATCTTCGAGAGGAGGGGCTGGATTGCTTCCCTGTCCGAATCAGGGGCGAAAGCATTGAATTTCTCGTAAATGTCGAGGAGGCCCTCCGAGTAACCCGGCAGCTTCTTCTCGCCGGGTAGGGAGGTGTCATGGCAGTAAAAGAAGGATAATTGCCAGTGTTTAACATGGGAGTTCAGATTAAGGGTTGGCATGGGTGAGTTCTTGCTTCGCTGGATGGATACCCCGCCGCAAGTGAGAAGTGCTCCGTCACCGCTTTCACGGCACGGTTTGCACTGGAAGAGTTTGATAAAGAGAGCCAAACTTGGCGGAGTGCACAAGTATGACTCGGACAGAACAATGAAATGGGTTATATTCAACATAGAGTTAGGCCCTATGTCGAATACCCGGAGGCCATAATGGCTCAGAACTTCCCTAAAGAAAGGGTGACCCGGAGGACGGAATCCCCGGGTCACGTGCTCCACGAAACAGATTACCTCGTCGTCGGCGGGCGTCGGCCGAGTCTCATCACCTGGCACCCTCCAATGGATGTCCTTCTGAGGGGGGAGAACCCCCAACTCGGCCAGCCCTTCTAGCTTGGCCTTTGTGACCGTGGATCGCCCCCAATTGGCGGATATGGATTGGGTTGTCTTCGTCTGGGCCGGCTGCTTCCCTTGCTTTTTTGGAGCCATGGGATCAACCTGCAAAGCACAAGACAAAGAGGAACAGGAAATGAGATTCGTAAATCATGAATCATCCGAGTATATGCAAGCAGTATCGAGAAGATATGAAAACTAAGAATTATCCGGGTATCATGCCACGGAGCGGAGATCACAAGTTATCCGGGTATCAAGCATAATTATAGAAACTATTGGTTACTTACGTATTGGAAAGTGCTAGAGGAAGACGGATGATTGCCCATGTATCTACTGCAAGCAAAAGAACCGGAAGAAGAGGATTTTCCGGGTGTCAATGACATGTTCGGAAAATATGGGCGAAATGGATCTAGATTGGAAAATTTGTGGATGATTCTACGGAGAAATTGATGATTAATAGCGATAGGGGAGTGGTGTGTGGACATCTATTGAGCTATTGGAGGACCTAGCAAGCATCTAAGTGGCCTAATCCGGCGCGGCAAGAAGTAGCCCGCAGTTGACCTAGATCCAATCTGGAACGAATCAAGAAATTGCGAGCCTAAATTCAACGGGAGTGAGAGGCTTACCGGAGGAGGTTGGAGTGAAGCGCGACGGCGGCAGATGGCGCAGTCTGAATGTCCCTTCGCAACTCCCGGCGGGCAAGATGAGGGCGCGGCGGCGGAGCTAGGCGGCGGTGCGGAGCGTTTCGAGGACGAACGTAGCCGACGGCGGTTTGGCTCCGGCGGTGGGCTTGAGGTTCCCGTGGTGGTGTTGCGCAAACGCGAGAGATGGGGAAGGAGAAAGAGTTGGAATGGATCGTTGGGGGTTGGGTTATCTCCTGGGCGCTTATTTATAAGGTGCGGGCGGATACACCTAGTCCAGCGTACGGGAACCAGAAATTTCGGAATAACGGCTACCTGCCCGGATTTTTTGAGATATGCTTTAAGTGTTGGACGAGATATCCGGATAGAGATAGGAAGGAGATCTTCTCCGCAATATCAGGATCAATTATCGAGTAAAGTAAGCCGGATCAGTTATCAGGGCTTTGACCCGGAAAAAGTAAAGAATGACCAGAGAAAGCCGGGTTACTATATGGCCACCTTGGAGTTAGGCCTAGCTGTTTATCAAAGCGCCTTAACCCGGCCTCTATGGACTTGTACGTTTGATATTTTTGCAGGGAATAGCGAGCGCTTCAAGGAGAATCCCGTGAAGCCCAAGCTATTCTGGGGACTACTGATGGAGGGATGATAACCCGGTAGGCCAACGCCAAGGTGTAACTCGGCCCAAAGGACACTGCGCGAGATCCGGCTAAGGATAAAGGAGCTTCTAGAAGGCCCAAGATCGTATGCCTGGTAACCCGGATTGTGGGTACCGGTAAGGAAGATTAGGGTTTTGTAAGCAGTGTCCGGGTAGGATTCAGGGTACGTCTTGGAGAGCAGGCCAGGGGGTCCGGATGCTTTATAAGCCGGCCCCTAGGTTAGGTTTAGAGAGACCCCAAGAGTTCAAGCAAGATCGCTAGATAAGGAGCATCCAGTGTAACACGAGTTGAGATTAATATATCGAGATCGGAGACTCGGCGACTTGATTGCCGGCTTCCAGATCATACATCATCATGTTTCCTCTCGAGCTAAACCCTCTCCCAAACACCAGTGTCGTCTTGCCCCAAGATAAGTTACCCCCGCTAACGTCTGCCGTGATTATCCCACGACATAAATAACCCGAATGACCGCCATCATTCGAGCACAGCCTGTATCCATAAGTCCTCGTTGTTCCGCAGGTAGCAGGAAGGACCACAGGTGAATGTAGGAGACCGCCATGTTGATAACCTGCAAAAAATGAGCACCTTTTTTCTTGTCAAACACAACACTATTTCTACAATTCCAAACATCACAAAGAACAGCAGCAACGCCTATTCGTATACGCGCCTTTGTCTTTTTATCAGTTCCATTCAACTATAGACCAAACTTACCCACGATGGAGATCGGAGGAGAAATACAAAAAGTGTACAAGTCGCCATATATGCCGCACAAAAGGACAAAATAAAAAAAGATGATGAACGGTTTAATCTTGATCGCAAAAAGCACAGTTTTTACACCTTGTCCAATTACGCTTGATTAAATTATCTTTAGTAAATATAACCTTGCGACTGAGAAACCATAGAAATTTTTTAATTTTCAAGGGACCTTCAGTTTCCACAAATACTTACGCAAGTAAATTGTGGATCCATGCATCAAATCGGCATACATGGTCTTAACAGAGAAAATGCCATTCGCATCTAGCCTCCACCGAAACACATCTCTCTCATCAGTCAGCTTGACATTCATCAAACGCTCCACTAAATGTAACCAAAGAGCCCGCCTTAGCCCCATAATGGTTCTTCGGAACTGAACATTTAAAGGGACGTTGGATAACACGTTTGCTACCGTCACGCCGCGAAACTGGATTGCTAGAGGCTGCTACTTCGGAGCTTGTAAGCTCTACACGGTTAATATATATAGCTAATTGTTCCGCTACAAGATGCATACCGCCACTAGATTACCGATGCCTCTTAGTCCTACAAATACACTAGCTACCAATGTCACATCATGCAAATACAAGGATAGATGATGATACATTACTTTGGCAATATTTTCGACTTTCATTTGTTGGGCCTAATGACTTTGTGTTTCTTTATACTATGCATCCATGATCTCTATTTATATACCAATGCTACTCTACACCTAGGTAAGGATGTGCCAATTATCTGAATTAATTTTGAAGATTTGATTGTACAAGTTGGTAGGTACATGGTATCTGCATCGCTATAGTCGATTGTCCCATAATCACGAGACCGGTGAAATATGTTTGTACTGAAATTTATACATAAACTATAATAAAACATGGACACCGAATCATGAACCATTTCTTACACTAAGAAGAGGAGGGAGCTCTAGTAAGGCGTGTCAAAAGAAGAAATGATCCGGTTTATAAGGAAAACAAAACCTGAAAACCCGAAATATTATCGGTTAATTAGGGGATAAATGTGAATAACCACCCATTTCAGGAACAAAATACCCATCTAAACTTCAACTGGAGCGCCGTCGCACAAAGAAAACACTAAAAATCAACAAACTACACCCGTTGGAACTCAAGCACCCGAGAGAGAAGCCAAAATAAAAAAATGAAGCGAGTTTTTTATAGATAAAAGGTAAGTTTTATTACCCGACTTTGAGTTAACAAAGTCGCAAGTTCACAACTGATTCATATAGAGGAGAAGCCAACTGCTTGGCCAAACAGCGTAAGGAAACAAACATAGGCTGGGCATTATATCTTAGCCGAATACAACTGAAAACTGAATAATCGCAGGCGCAGCTGCAACGGGACACCAGAGTTACACCACCCGGGTTCTAGCTAGAGTGCATGGCAGGCGGGAAGAGTGGACCTCCTTCAGCTTAGCGATCAGCCATCTAGCGCCCTCCATGTCCAGCGACTACGTAAGAGGAGTCCAAACCTGTAATAAGAGCATAGTTTTGAAGGTAATGTCAGCCGGATGATTAATACATTTCTTCTCGATAGACAACTTATTGCGAACATTCCAAAGCGCCCAAGATTGCTCAAGGAAGAGACTCCAAATCAATCTCCGGGCCCGTCCCGAGACCAGGCAAGATAGGAGTAAAACTGCGCAAAGTTGGTTGGACCAATCCCTCCCTAGGGTTTGCCGCAAAACTGACCAAGCGAAACCAGCAACCGAACAGGTGAAGAAAATATGAGCGGCGTCTTCCGTCTGCGCACAGAGCGCACAAAAAGAAGGCCCCTGTCTTGTCGCCAATTGAACGCCCGAGGGTAAACGGTCCAGAATCAGCGGCCACGAGAATATTTTAATCTTGAGGGGGAACTTTGGCCTTCCAGTTATCTCGGAAACAAGCCACTGTCGCCCCTTGCGCTAAGGCCCTATACATCGATCGCACCATGAACTGACTTGACGGATCCAAAGCCCAAGAGATTTTGTCCTGGCTACCCGAAACAGGGATCTCCGAAATGATCTCATCTAAAATAGCTCACTGACGCACCCCTTCAACGTTAAGGGAGCAACGGAACCTGCACCCCTCGTGCACCGCCAAAACCACGGGAATGTAAGGTCCTCGCAAATATTAAACAGGAGGGGGAATCTTTCCTTCAAGGGGCCCTCCCCAGGCCACCAATCAAGCCAGAATAACATCCTCCTGCTGTCCCAAATTGCTTGTTTTGCACCTAGCTTGAAGAGATGCTTGACCTTGTGTAGACTCTTCCAAAATTCATAGCCCCCCGCGGTCCCCACTTGAAAAAATGTCGCCGTTCGGCGTACTTAGCTCTGATGATAACCGTCCAGATGGAGGAGTCCATCTCATAAATCTTCCAAATCCACTTCAACATCAACGCGAGTTCATATGTCGAGAGTTAATCAAGCCAAGACCCCCACATTCCCTGGGCGGCAAACTGACAGCCAATTCACCATATGGTATTTACGTTTCAGACCAGTCCCTCCCCAAAAGAACTGAGCCCGGTGAGCATCAAACTGAGCGTGAACCCCATCCAGCAACAAGAATAAACCCATAGCATACACGGGGAGACTCGCCAGGCAGCAGTTGGGCAGGATATTATGACCTCCAGAGGATATGAACCTACCCATCCAAGGTTACACACGATCCGCTAGCTTCTGAACCAGGAACGACCATTGCTCAATGGTGACCTTTCTATCTGCGATGGGAAGGCTTAGATAAATAAAAGGAAGCTTGCCCAATTTACAGTTCAACTATCTGGGCACGGCAACCTATTCCTCGAGAGAGTGACCCAACACAAACACCTCGCTCTTGTGGTAACTTATTTTGAGGCCAGACATGTTTTTAAAACATATGAGCAGGAATTTCAAACGCGCGATCCCCTGAGGAGAGTTCTTGATCACGATGATGGTGTCGTCTGCGTATTAAAGATGGGAGACGCCCCTGGGACAAGGTGAGGCACCACTCTCTGAATATGGCCAGCGGCACACGCGTCAGAGAGAATAGCCTAGAACCCTTTGACAAAGTAATTAAAGAGAAACAGGGACAGGGGGTCCCCCTACCGAACCCCTCTCATATTTTGGAAGAACGGCCCCATCTCCTCGTTGATGGAAATCACCGTCTGCCACCAGACACTAACTGCGAGATATGATGGACAAAACCCGCGTCAAACCCTTTTCTACGCAGCACTTCGAGGAGGAATTCCCAATTAACCCTATCAAAGGCTTTTTCGAAATCAAGCTTGAGCAAGATGCCCCCCTTCTTGTTGCTCCTGATCTCATGCACGATTTCATGAAGGGCTAGAGCGTCGTCGAGGATAAAGCGACCCTTGATGAAGGCAGTCTGGTTGGGGATAATAGTACGATTGGCAATGGGATCGAGACGAGAAGGAGACACCTTGGAGTTGATTTTGAAAATGACATTGATCAAAGCGATCGGACGGAACTGCGAGATTTTATCCGCCCTAGGAACTTTATGAAGCAACATCAACACCCTAAAGTTGAGCGTCTGTCCTCCCGAGGATAAAGTCATTGAGGATGTGCAACGTGCCATGTTTAATCAGTGGCCAACAATTCTTGAAGAAAGGAATCGCAAAGCCATCCGGGACTAGGGCCGTGCCTGACTTCATACTCATCACTAAAGCCTCTAATTTAGACTCCGAGAAGGTACGGGTGAGAGAAACCTTCTCACGCTTTGAAACTTGTGCATTAGGACCCCAAGTGGTCCTAGCTAGCCCACATCTTCTAGCGGAAGAAGACCCCAAAAGCTCCCTATAGAACCCATAAATATGCTCCTGTAGCGTGATCTTCCAGGAGATCACCCCAGCATCCACTCTAAGGGAATAGATGTTGCAGCACCGTCGCTTCCCGTTAGCCACAAAGTGAACATACGCGGTGTTGGAATCTCCTTGTAATGCCCACAGAATACGCCCCCTCGGGCGCCAATACTCCTCTTCGAGCCTATACAAGTGCAAGAGTTGATCTTCCAGGGATAACGAAACACACATTCCTCGTCATCTAAACCTGTCGAATCAGCTCGAATATCGAGCTGCTAAATTCGCCGGAGGAGAGATGCTTTCTTTTGCCTGGCCTCCTGGCCCAGGTTCCGACTCCAGCCCCGCAGTTTCTGCCGGAGGCCCCCACTCATAAACTGCCACCAATCGAGGATATCCTTTCCTCGAACGGCCAGCACGAACCTATCCCACGTGGATATCACCAACTCCCTAAATTCCGACAGCTCAAACCACCCGGATTCGAAAAAGAACCGGTTACTCCTGATAGGGGTGCCCTCACCCGTGTCCAGGATAATCGGGGTGTGATCCCACATTAGTGGACAAAGGGAGCTCTGCATCTATTACTAGGGACATGAAGACCATGTCCAAAACGCATCGGACAGGGTTAAGTCTTTTGTTGGTCCACGTGTAGCGTGACCCGGCGCGCGGGATTTCCCGCATACCCCAATTTGCGCTGTGAGCGTTGAAAAGATTAATTCGGGGCCAAGAAATTCTATCATTGTTCTTGTCAGTATCGCTACAGATCAAGGTAAAGTCACCCCCAACAATAATGGGAAAATTGCACCTAGAAAATTTATCCTAGAGTTCTTCCAGAAAGATGGCTGATCTAGTGTGGTCCACTGGCCCGTACACACCGACGAACTCGAACTTCCTACTGGACGGATGGTGCGAGAGGGTAAGGCTAATGAAGACTGACCCTGATCCATAGCTGCACCTCCAGCAAGCTATCCTTGACTCAAAGCATTCCCCTAGAATGCCCATTAGCATGGAGCCAATTCCAGAAAAACTTTTCTCCACTTTCTAGGTTACGAAGCTCTTGATCCGGGAACTCGGTTTTAATAGTTTCTTGGAAGCAAAATGCATCGATGTGGTGAATACGGAGGAATTCTTTAAGTAAGGTTCGACGCCCCCCGCTCGGCCAACCCAAGGAAATTAAGAAAAAGGCACCTCATTTGAACACCACGGCTTTAGCCCGTGCTTGGCGGGTGTACGGCTTCCTAGACGGTGTCGGGCCTTTCACGGCGGCGCCCCCGCGCCATGTTATAGGGCCAGGACACGAGGGAGGGGGAGCAGCGCCCTGCCTTCTCATGCTCAGTGGCTTCTTCCTCAAGTGGCACCTCCACCAATTTTTTGACGGGCCGCAGCTAATTGAGCCTACACATTCTCAGCGGCGCGGATGACTAACATAACTTCGGCGGTCTGGCCCGCTTTGGGCAGAAAAACAACACAACTATCGTGCGCCACCGCAAGCAAGTGATCATCGGGGAGAGCATTGAGGACAACAAAGGCGGAGAGAGGAGGCGTACATGACCTAGGTTTGGCCTTGGGAGGCTTGGGGGTCCTGGTCTTCGCGGGGGGGGGGGGGGGGGGGGACGGGCAGACGAGTTCTTGTTCTGAACCAAGTTTGTGGCCCTGTTAAGAATCGGGACCTCCGTTGATCCTTCTCCCCTGGCACTCTTCCTTGAAGACATCATTGGAATCGCCTCACTATGGGGGCACGAGCAACCGGCGCGAGGGGGGCGAGCACACCGGGGCCCTAAGACTGCGCCAACATGGACTTGTCTGAGAAGTTAGGCTGAGGAAATGCTGCCGGAGAGGGAGCCAGCACCCTAGCTGGGCGATCGGCATTCGACTTGCTGCGGCGTTCCCGTTCCCGCTGCGCGGCAAGGCATCTTTAGATGAAGTCGTGGGAATGAGACATTGCGCCGAGCCGAGAGGCTAGGTGATGTTGTCCTAGGTTGGGGATGACGATGAAGAAGGGTGATCCCCAATCGAAACCGAGGAACCAACCTCAGTGGCACGGGGGGCATGGTGCCAAGACCCATGAACGGCAGCGACACCAGCGTCTTGCACGACAGGAATGACCCGTACTGGTTAATGGGAGGAGCCGAGGCTGCTTTAGGAAGAGAGGGTGGGGAGACCACTGTCTCATGCTACACTGTCTTGTGCCCGTCCGAGCCCTTCCCACCATTGGGAGGAGGCCGAGGGCTCTTATTCTTCTTCTTCTTGTTGTTCTGACGCCAATTCTTCCTCTGAGTAGACGTCCCCCAAACCATCATCTCCATCCGAGTCCTTGGATCTCTTCTTATAAGTGGGAGGTGGAGAGCTTGAAGGCACAGTGTTGGGGAGTTTCTCCACCTCCACCCTAATTTTAAACCCTTGCCCATTCACTATGAGCAGAAAGGGTTCCTACATGGGAGTGGAGGCCCTCACCCCAATCTTCATGCGCATCGGGCCGTCTTTCGCCTCCACCTCCATGGGCCAAACGACCGTCCTAGCCCCAACCATCATATGCGCTACCGAGCAGTATGGTGGTGGGACATCATGGAGCTTAACCCAGATCTCAGAGAGAACCTCAGTGGCATGTATGTCGATGGACCCCTCCATAATCAGCGCAAGTGCTTTAGAGAACGGGAGGCACAGGCCACCCCCAGGATGGCCATGCGGAGGCTTTACTTAGAGGGGAAGACCAACGAGAAGAACGACTTCGAGAGCATCTTCACTTGCCACTTCCAAGTTTCATTGATGAGATCCTTGATTTCTTGTTCCACTTGCTCTACGGTCAACTCGGCCCCATCAATGAACAAAGTTGCCAAGTTCGGAGGGGCTTGGACCATCTCCTCTTCGCGCAGTTGGAGACACATGAAACCAACACCATCGCGTCCGAAGCCCTCCCAGAACACTTCGTTGCATACGGCCCTGCCACACACATAGCGGAGAGGTGCCCTACAGTTTGGCACTTGACATAGAATGGCTTTGGAGTGCACCCTGCTTGAAGGTGGCCATGTTTACCACAATTGTAGCAGGTGAACTTTGAGATGTCCGGAGGCGGCGGAAGGGAGCCCAACTCCACTAAAAACCCAGCCCCCATGGCCGCGGCCTCCGACGAGATGCGCTGTGGAGGAGGTCGTTGGAGAGGCTGCGGTCCCCCGCTACCATAATCTCGCCCCCGAGCGTATGGATCTGAAGGAGGGGGAGCGCGGTTGCGGCTCCGGTCTTCTTCACGTTGCGTCCGCTCCCGCTGCTGGCGGCGGTTTTCCTCTTGATCCCTAGCAAGACGATCATTGAGCTCCAGGCGGTTGCCCCCGCCGACATAGTCCTCGAAGGAGCGCTTCCTGCGGCACGGATCCTTACGTTGATCCATCTGAACAAGGCATGGGGAAGGAGGGAGAGGGGTGAAGGAAAATCTTGGCCCAAGAGAGGTGGTGGCGGATGTCTTCGGACTGGGCAGGAAACCCTTGGGCCAAATCTAGGGTTCCCACGGGGAGCGAGAGCCACTTAAATAGCTCACTGGAAGCACGCGAGACGGGCCCTCCCAAAGGGCCTCCAGATGGCCCATCCACCAGGACAGAAGCATTCACGACGAGCGCACCTGAACTAACTGGGTTGGGCCCCGGCCCACTCGGCCCCCAAGCCCACTCGCAGAGGCCCAGCAAAAGAGGGCGAGTACCACGCACCCAGATCCGGATCTGGGGCCGCCGCCAGCGAGATCGGGATCTCCACCGCACCGACGATCACCATCGTCTTACCATCCCTCGCGGAGGGCGCCACCCAGCCATCCTGCGACCCAGCCAAGCCCCACGGCGCAGCACCCAACACCCTGGAACCAAGTAAGGGAAGTTGTTCGCAGTCAGGGTAGAGCCCACCGCCATCATGACGGTCGACGACGCCAGAGAAGCCGCCTCGGAAGCACCAGAGCTAGGGCACACCTCACCGATGGAGAGATCCAGCAGCAGCGCCCCTTGCCCGCACGCCAAGAAGTCTCCAAAGCATACGGCGTCCGGCCCCTCCCTCGGTGTAAGCATGCCTTTGCTCGCGGAGGACCCATCCTCGTCTTACTCCAGATCTGCGAGCGCGTCGAAGAAGCTCTTCTTCCCCACCCGAGGCGACGTTGCGATGGCAGCGCCGAACATGGAGGCGCAGCGCGGCGAGCTTCGGCGTCAGCGCGAAGGGGGGAGCACCCTGGTGCAATCGCTTCTTGCGTCGCAGGAGCCCAAGCACATAACGCTTCTCCCATTGAAACGAGTGTAACCGTCACCAAACACAAGAATAACAATCGCACCATCGAGACTGCACCAATTGCTTACCAAACAAGGCCGAAGCCTCCAACAACCGATAAGAAGCTCCATACCAAGTACGCCAGTTGGATCAAGTCTCCAAAATGATGCCTCGATGGAGAAAACAATCAAACTCACTGCCATGGTCCAATCTGGCGAATCAGATCTAGGTTTTCACTTGCAGAAGGAGACCACTAGGATTGGATGGGGTTATCCTCCATGGAAACTCTATCAAGATTATAACGGCGCTAAGATCATCACCATTGGTGGCACAAACAAAGACGGGCAAGATTTTGATCCAGAAATCAGGACCATTTACCCAGCCTGCCATGAGGGCAGTCCGTGTGTACGTCCAACTAATGACGCCTCCGCCCCAGAGCCAACAACCGCACCCGAAGAACCACGCACTTGCTGCCCCATCACTCGCATGGAAAGAGTAGTCAAATCTAGTTGTGTCACGAATCCACTGTTTTGGAGCTTACGCTCTGACGCAAGCACCATCTGACGGTCCCGAACCACCACACAAGCCGACACTTCCTTCTTATCCGTGTTGGCTCACCCACGAATAGAGCTGGGATGCTTGATATTTTGTGTGTCGTGCACACCAGAAGCACCACTCGATCTTCGCACATCACTCACATAACCATAACAATTAGATGTCACTGCACCACCATTCCACCTCTTCGCAGCTACAGCTCCGGTTCCAAGCACCGCCCGACGGTTCCAACCCACCGTCCAAGCAAACACGTTATCTTTGTTTGTGTCAGCATACCGACACATCGATCTGGCGTGCCGAGCATGCTCGTGTGTCACACACTCCTTGGGCTGGACAACTTCTTCCACTGACTGCTATGCAGTGCCACTCTGCTCGCTTCCACTGACTACAATATGCAGTGCCACTCTTCTCGCTTCAGCCAACTCCTCAGCCTTGCACCACAGTGTTCGCTTGTAGTGACACATCATTCCTTGGAGATTATTATGGATGACGCGGATGAACCATGGTGCAACAAAATAGGAGTAGGATCATATGTATGTAAATAGTCTTGGTGTTACTTACTCATTCAAATAAGAATTAAATTAATTCTCATTCAACCACAAGACAATTGGATTTTCATCGTGATTTATGCGGCATGTGATTTCTACATGTGTGGCAACCGAGGTTTTTTTGTTCGATATGGGTTGCAGCTGAGAAAAATATATTCACACGGTGCACAAAACTGTTTATGCAGTACAATAAAATGTTCATACGGCACAAAATCGTGTGACCATTGAGGTCCATGTCTTGTTCCAACAAATGTTGGAATTACTCGATATTGTTATCCACACAAGTAGTAGAGGATACGGAAGCATTGTTTTCATGACCACAAGACATCGGAAGCATATCATCATGAGATTTAGCTAAACAACTATTACATGATAAGAAATTACTATAAACAGTAGAATGTAAGACATTTGGAGTGCTAGAAGAGTTTAAATCCAAAGGTAGAACATTGCAATGCGATAGAGATGGAGTGTAGTCAATAGTAAGTTCACTACCAAAAATGCAATTTCTATCTACACCCACCATATCATTATCTTGTGATAATCACATGTTGGTGGAGTTTAATAAGATGTGAACTCATCACATCCGGAGGTGGAAGGAGAACGATCATCTAATGTTGGACACATCATAATTATCTTGAAGTTTTGTTCACAACTCATGAGCGATTCGTGACATGATTGATCCAAGAACTACATCGCCCAAAACACATAAGAGACCATTAGATAATAGAGTATTGAGATAAGATTTCTCCTTATCCTCTAAAGATAACTTTTGGGAATTCTTTGGAGGAGGAAAATCCATATATATATTTCTCTTTACATAATTTGGACCCTTGTCTCTAAAAAGATTAAGTATGCAAAATTTTCCAACAACATAATTTGTGACATCGAATTTAAAAAGGATCATACACTAATCCACTAAACAACATCATAATCTCTAGGATGTAAAGAATAATAACGAGAGCCGAGGCTCTGATATCAATTGAAAGGACAACGATGTCACCTAGGGGGGAGGAGTGAATATGCGATTAACACTTTTAGGGTTAACTCATGCTATCTGGGGAAGTAAACTAGGTGTTTAAAATAGCAAGAACACATCCTAAATGAACTAGGCTCATCTAAGTGCACCAACAACTTACGTTAAGCAAAACAAGTGACAAGATGATAGCAAAATATATGACGTCAAGAACGAAGGCTGTCACAATGTAAATTGCGTAAGTAAATAGCTCGGGTATAGAAAATAACCAAGGCACACGGAGATGATGATGTATTACCGAGCTCCTTCTTTTGAGGGGAGTACGTCTCGTTGCAGGGGTGTGATCTAGCCACAAAAGGCCTACTCAACACCACAAGTCCCTCACCCTATTCTCCAATGGACCTCGCCACAAAGGCCTAGTTCACCTTCCACTATTGGTAACATTCAATCTCGAGGAACGCATCCACAACTTAATTGGAGGTTCTCGATATCACCACAATCTTGGGGCACGGATCCAGAACTTATTTGGGGGGATCCCAATAACACCGCTATGTTGTCTAGGGTATGAGATCCAAGAGTAACAAGCTCACAAACTTTCACTTCCACGAATACTCGTGGAGAGAGCAAACTGATGCAACTAATGAAAATGGCAAGAGTACAAGTGCTCAAGTCATTCACTCTCAAATTCCAACAAAGCAACAAATGCTTATGGGTAAATAAGAGAGGAAGAACAAAGGAGGAGAAACACCAAGAACTACAAGATCAAGATCTACTAGGTTCCCTTCACTTACAAGAGGGATGGATTGGTGGAAATGTAGGTCTAGATCTCCTCTCAATTTTCCCTCAAAGATATGCAAGAATCATGGGAGGAATTGAGAGAGGAGCAAGCTTTTCAAGGTAAACAATGGTGGGGGAGAGAGAAAAGCGTTCTTGGAAAAGCTTGAGGACCAATGGGGAAGAAGAACCCTTAAAAACAAGCCATTTTTCTGCCAGATTTGACCATGTCGGGTTCAATCCGAAAATTTCGGAATCAGTCCGGCAAGTCGGATTAGTCTCGAGAAATCCGATAGCTAACCGAGGTTTTCACGGTCATGTAGGATTGGTTCCCCTGATCGATCCGACAGATAGCCAAGGTTTTTATGGAAATGTCGGATTCATTCTGGTATTTCCGGATTTAATACACAACACACGGAAACTAATCTAGCAAAACTAAAACTGCAATAACTTTTGCAAACAAACTCCGATTGAGGTGAAACCAATTTTCCTGGAAAGATAAAAATAAGGATTGTTCACATATGTAATTATAGAGAATTTATCACATATGGAAGGTGTGGAACCTTTCTCAAAGACAAACCGGTAATATTTTCTCCACCGAAAACGCAACGATTTTTTCTTACGAAATCCATTTTTGATAAACCTTGGCTTGTCATGAAGATCACAACAAGCACCAAATCCCCCATAGAGATAAAAATCCAAATAACAACCAAGAAATATGATATGTAAAGTATGCAAAGGTTTGAGCTCTCCACAAAGATGTGATCAAGTTACTCACTTGAGAGCCCCTCTTAATAGTATGACTATCGATCCGATAACACGGTCTGCCGTAAGCATGAGACCGGTAAAATAAAAAACCTATCAAGATCATACTTTGCCTTGAGTATTCCACTTGAGATAGATGGTGACAATGTTGACTCTCTCATTTTGGAATACCTTTTTTAATTTCGCTTTGATCCCCTATACACCACTATGGGAGAGGCTCTATTAAGTCCATTTTCACTTGGCCATAATCTTCAAAAGGGTAGCAAGCTTCAATCCGGTGATCTCATCAAGATGCTCATCTTGAACATGCACTTCACAACCTTGATGACGATCATCACTTGACGTCATCCCCCATGGGCTATATGAAATTTTCCTTTTGATGCAAGCCCATGAAAATATATCTAACCACACATAGAAATGCCACACACACATATCACGGGTTAGTTAACAAGGCTATATGGAAAATTTCTTACCATACCACGAGATACATAATCCGACTTGGTATATCTTGTAGCTTTATGTGTTGATCACAAGGTTGATCAACCTTGTCTATTTTTCTTCTTTCTTAATTTGATGATGTCTTCAAGATAATCATGAAACATCACCTAATCCTTTTCTTAAAGCCATACGTGCAATATGCACAACTCTATAAATGGCCATTCTGCATATAAATCATTGAATATAACAATGCTCATCATGTAAACTTCCAGAGTTCAACACATGAACTCCACTATTTTCCCATGGAAAAGATCTATAAGGATATCTCAATACAAACATTAGTCCATAGACTTTAATTAATAACAAAACCACATATGGGGGCACCATGCACTTTCAACCCTAGGAATAATATGCAACAACACCCCTCGATACGCTGGTGCCAGAGGAGGCCGTATGGTAGGTTGACAGGTCTAAAGATATCTGAAAAGGAACATAGTCCAATGCTAATCGACAATGACCATGAAGCCCACGAGCCAAGATCGTCCGCTGCAAGTATCAAGCTAACGGGAACTACGTTTGTATCCATAGAAGCTAAGAGCCTGAGCACATGAATGCAACGAGGAAAGAAACAGAGGATTAAACAAAGGAAAAACACCGCTATGTGTTGAGTGTCGAGCCAATGAGCCCCAACAGACATCAGGACATCATGGAAAATCCTTTGAAGGGAGGAAATGGAAGACACAGATGCTTCACCCGCCTACATGCAGCTGTTCCGCCAAGCCAATTCGGCTCTGAACATCTTACATGAGAAAACCCGATTCAAGTTAGCGATGAGGCTTATTGCTTCTGTTAGCCATTCAGCGTAGGCTCAACAATTATATTATATTGTAAGAAGCATTTAGTTAGTCTTGCTTTCAATGACGTAAAAAAATAAACTTCTCATGCAAGTATATTATATGAGTACAAGTTTTGTCATGTGTCATACTGTAGTGGCATATGCACACAACAGTACTATACATGCACACTACCTACACATGTCCACCTCGAGACCTGAACTTTTTTCTAATGAAATTCTAGAGTGAAAGAGATCGTAAATAAATCTGCCAACATCACTAAAATCTAACCAAACTTATGTATGGGAGAACCGTGGGAGTTTTTCCTTTGTTTTGTGAATCGGCTGGTGGGTAGAGTCAATGAGTTTGCTACCATCAAACCCTCCTTCATACCTTAATATTTGGACATGGACGTGTTATTTTGTGGTGATCCAAATTCATATAAATATAAAGGAAAGTTCGGACGCAGCGTAGCGAGGCCTGCCGCCGGAGGCTTAGGTACGAGTTGTTACCGAGTTAGAGTTGGATTCACCTTTACCGACCTAGTTAGGTCATGACCGCCTTTATATAGCTCTTATAAGCCGCTGCACGTGATAAGCCACACATTGTAAATCCCGACGCATTTGTAACCTCGCTCGAAATAGTGAAGTATTGCTAGCTGGCGCCCGTGGTTTTTTCTCTTCCTTGTTGGAAGGGTTTTCCACGTTAAAATCTCGTGTCCCCGTTGGTTTGATCTTGCTTAATTTCATCGTTGTTTTGCTATTGCGTGTAACAGGACGTGATTGTTGTATGTGGCAAATACTAGAGGAACACATTGTACCAATTCGTTAATTAATATAGAAAGGATAAAAAAAACTAGTTTACTTTTTTACACATTGCCAAATTAGAGCTAGCAATGTTTGGTTGATAGCCGAACTTTGTCAATTTTTCCCTACAAATTATGCCATAGCAAGCCAAAAATAGTGCGGCGAACAAATTGCTTGCCATAATTATGGAACAAATGTGGTAAATACATATGAATATGAGATGTAAGGAAAAATGTTACCAAAATGTGGCCTCTGGTAGCTGCGCCAATTAAACCAACAATTGTATTAGAAATGTGCCACATTATTTAGCAAAGTTTGGTTATGGTCCTAGAATTTCCCTTGAGAAAACAACACACACTCTCCGTCATGTGTGACAACTCGTTCGCACACACATGGGGAAGATCTAAACTACTAGCAGAATCAAACCGGCATTATCACACAAGCGAAGTAGCACACATCCCCATCTGGAGTCTACAGGGTGGTTTCTTGACGCATCACAGGTTTTGGGTAGATCAAGGCTTTTGGGTAGATGGATTTGGAGATCTAGCAAGGTGGGTGAGATCTAGCAATGGTGAGATCTATTCTGGACGAGCTAGCTAGAGGTAGGTGGAGGGGAGGGGGTATTTATACCCATCATAAAGTTTGGAGCCATTGGAGGCATTTCTACCAAACTTACACCGGAGACTCCGGTGTAAAGGCCGGAGACTCCGGTCTAAAGTTTTTCGCAGAACCCCAGTCCGGAGACTTCGGACACTCTCCGGTAAGTCTCCGGTGTCGATGCAGTGGGGGACACCACTTTCTCCACCTCCATTTTATTCAGGAAATCATCAGTCCGGAGACTCCGGTCGGAGGGACCGGAGACTCCGGTCTTGTTCAGCTTGAGCCTTCTCGCCTGTAACCAGAGTATGGATTGGGTCTTCGATAATAGCCAGTCTGTAGACTCCGGATAGTCTCCGGTAAGTCTCCGATCTGGGTACAGCGGGCGACACCAGATGAACCCCAGCCAGATTCTTCAAAGGTAATGCCCACACCGGAGACTCTGGTGTATCTCCGGTAAGTCTCCGGTCTGGGTACAACGGGCGACACCAGATATCCAGAGAACAATGCCCCACGAATTTCTTCACACCGGAGACTCCGGTCTGGTAGACCGGAGACTCCGGCCTGGAATAAATTCCAGCAGAAACAATTCCTGGTACTTTGCATATTTTTGTAACTCACTACCACCATATCAAATATGTTGTTTAGGCCCTGAAAAGCATCAACACACTTAAGGATACATTTTTTGTTAACAAACACCAAAACAAGATGATTTAAACGTGTTTGCACTTTCACCTTTCCTATGAGTTGTACCGTATTATCAGTGTCCTCGGCTATGGGTAGCGTTACCTTGCCCCCCGGGCTCCTACTGTTTGGGATTCGGAGGACGAGTAGTCCGTGTAGATGGGATCCCTCTCTCTGACGCGCATATATATATTTTTCTTGGTGTTTTATGTTTATATATTTAATCCCTAGAAGACTTATGTACGTGTTCTTGTTTGATTATATATATATCTATTTTAAATGTCCTCGTTTAATTATATATATTTGCATGATCGATCTAAGCAAGCTTAATTAAGCAATTGATGTATATGTGATGAAATTTCGGAAATTTAATGTGTCACCCGAGCTACGTTGAAATGTGGAGTAAGAGAAAAAAAATATCTATCTGAAGATAATATAATATGTTGAAATGGCTAACAATTTGAAGTAAATTTTGTACACATATCGATCTATATATACAATTAATGATGGAAAATATATATGTAAGGTGCCAATCATAAATATTTGAACTCCTCTAATTTTTCTAATATACTTCGACAATATCATTTGCCAATTTTCGATTTTACTGATATTCATTAATATAAATAAAGCAACAAAATTAATTATTATTTAAATAATTAATTATTATTTGAATTCAAGACTATTATTACTTATTTATTTATTTTTAACCAAATAATTTTTGGATTCACAAAATAAAGATGTGAGACATCATATCTTAAAGGTTAAAATGATTGACACCATATTATTGTCAGTAAAATATGATTCGTTTCTTGGAAGCTGAGAGTGAAGGAATCCAAAAGTTAAGTGTACTAAGAGTGGAGTAGTTTGAAGATCGGTTACCTCCCGGGAAGTGTCAGTTCAGAGTGAAAGAAGAGTGATTAGAGTAAAAACTAATTGAGATTAAGGGAGAATGGTTAGACATAGAAATAATATAGGATAAATGAAAAGGAAAATCGAAAAAAAGAAAGAAAAATAGAAAAAAGTCGAGTCCCGGGTTGTATTACCACCTTGGACTAAATGTCCTGCCCCGAGAGCGCCCCGGGAGCTCCCGTGGGCTGCCCTCTAGTCGTGGCTCGTGGGCCAGAGGGACAAAACGGGGGCCTCTAGTCCCGGATTGCCATCCGGGACTATAAGCCCCTTACGGCCCGGGACTAGTGGCCCGTTTTCTACTAGTGGTAGTAGTATGTTTAGAATAAATATCATTTTTCATAGTTACCTAGTTCTTTACCCGTTGATAATTTAGAAAGGATGGAGATGGTTGAGTTAAACAAGAATACACCAGAAGTTTATTTGGAAGGTTAGCAATGCAGCCCACCTTGATATAGTATTGTTCAAGTGGAATGATTCTATATCATGCTCAGTTTGGAGTCTATATGATCACGAGGACCATATATCCCATAAAAAGAGCGGAAAGTGCGGTACAGGGATTAGGAAAACAAGAATTAGATTGTGCACATATTGTCTATGGTTCTAACCATGAGGGATTAGTCGAGATCCTGTACACATTGCCTAATTAGAATTGGGGTTCGTAGAGGTGAAGTGAATCAATCAAGTCGGACACCGCCTGATATCTTCTTGCTGCTTGTGTGTTGTGAGTGCTAGTGGCTCTCGACTACCCAACACTTCAAGTGGCACCGGATAAGTGGGGCGTGGAAAAACCATCAACATGGGTGATTCATCGTAGTCGCTCCAATGATGACATGCAACGCCCCAATACCGATCCCCTTCAAAGATATTGTTTCCCTATTGGCACTGAATATTAACTTGAATCAAATGATCATAACACTTTCGTCACGGGATTACCGATGCCTCCAAGTCCTACGTATGTTAACTATGCCACAACATGCACAAATATATTGATGGTGATACATATGATTTTGGAAATGATTTCCCCTTAAATTCTATTACCTTATAACTTTGTGTTACTTTACTATATTGCTATTGCATTTCTATTTATGTACAAATATTATAAGGTGTGCCCATTATGTGAGCAATTTCATAGATTTGGTCAAACCTGTTGGTAGGTACATGACATGCATATTGCTTGTTCGTTTTTTCTAAGTCCACGAGACTCCCGGTATGCAAAATAAACACGATGGATAGAGAATCATGAATTATTAAATTTCTGTCAGCCCCATCATCGTAGCCTTCATTTGACCTAATTTCCGGGTGCCATTTTGGTCACATTGCACACAATTGTCATAGTTACAAAGGTGTTTTATGGAATGCACCAAAATTTCACATTAGGGATGATTTGAAAATTTTCTAGTTCACGGAGATATGGAGGCATGAAACATTCACCGGCTTTATAAGGCCATGAGGCAAAAATAGTAGGACAATTCCCATTCCAAGGTGTGAGAACCAAGCATGGAGAAGGCTCCTCCCACACCTCTTTGTTCTTGGTTAACACGACATATTTGTAAATAGAAAAAACTATCCACATGACATTAAATTTAATTTTTTTTTTGACAATGTTACTGAAATACATTCCCTACTATAGATAGCTGGGACTAAACATCTAGAAATTTAAGCTAAACCATGAACTACACATATCAAACCTAAAATAAAATCTAACACATTAAGATGCAAAATATAGTAATACCAACTTGCAAAATATTCTAATACATAAACTTTGATCTAACCCATGAACTGAACATCCAAAACATTCTAACACAAGATGATCGATGTAAAATATATTGATGTCAACTTGCAAAATATTCTAATATATAAAAATTGAGCCCACCTATGAACTGGACATCTAAACAACTCAAAATATTCTAACACGTGAAAGATGCAAACATATAGTAAGACACATTAAGAACCTCGGCGTCCCATCGGAGCTCGATCTTGGGGCACCACGGAGGCCTAGGCCGAGTAGGCTCCTAGAAAAAAAAGAGTTTGCTACTGCAGAACCCTCCTTCATAGCTCGCTCTTTGGCCATGGACTCGTTTGTCGTATGTGGCGAATTTTACTTAAACACATTGTCGCCATTCCTTATTAATGTAGAAGAAAGGAAAATAAACTAGTAATATAGAAGAAAGGAAAATAAACTAATGTACTTTTCTACGCATTGGAAAATCGGGGCCATGCTTGAGTTCACAGCAGAACTTTGTCACACTTCTTCTAGAAGGATACAATGATGTAGCACGCTGTAATGTGGCAAACAAATTGGTCGCCATAATTACGGGAAGGTCTGGTAAAAAATATATGATGTGAGTTAAAATGTTATGGTGCTGACAAAATGTGCATCTAAGAACAGCGCTAATGAATAAAAAAATATAGCGTCAACCCTGTGTCAGATTTTTTTTAGCGATACTTGGTCATGATCTTGGAATTTGCCCTTCGGATAACAACACCTCCGAAGGCATCTCTTCAGCGTGCGAAATACAAGGAAGAAAGTAGCGTCGGCCTTAAAATAAGCTATTAGCCTACTATATCGCGTCATAGCATGCTATTAACGAATCATTATATAGCAAGACATTTTCGACACACTAGCGCTACAGTGCGATATTTTTTTCCATGGAAAAATCTCGCACGCTCGCACATGGGCATAATCACATTGACAACCCAAGCGCGCTAACGAACACATCTCCGGTCCGTAACTGGAAGGTTGCTGCTTGACGCAGCACAACGATGCACACGGCAAGTGTAACCGCAGCATCTAGAGACGACCAAGTTGTGGTGACTAGCGTATATGCCGAGCGAGTAAGAACGTCGCTCGCGGGAGGCGGGGCGATTCTATGTTGCCACTAGATTCGCATTCTTCATTTCTTTTAGTTCCCGCCTCCATCGCGTCGCTCCAGTCGCGGATCACTAGTTGCTGCTAATGGGGGTGAAGATACTACGCAATGAATATACTCCAGATTACCGATGTCTCTTAGTCCTACATATACACTAGCTACCTACTATTATGTCACAACACGCGCATCGACAGATGATGATACATTACTTTTTGGCAATGTTTCTCCACTTCCATTTGTTGGGCTCAATCACTTTGTGTTTCTTTTTTATTATATATACGTCCACGGTCTCTATTTGTATATATACCAATGTTCTCTACACCTAGCTAAGGACGTGCCAATTATCTAGATTAATTTCTAAGATTTGGTTGTACCACTTGGTAAGTACACAACAGACCTAGCGTTGTAGTCGATTGTCGCGAAATCCATGAAACTGGCAAAACATGTTTGTACTAAAATTTATACATAGACGGGAATAAAAACGGTGGATTAAAATATTTTATCTTTGGAAGAGGAAGAGAAGCTCCAGTAATAATGGATATAAAAGGGAGAGAGCGTTGTTCTATTTTTATGAGCAATATTGTTTCCGGAAATGTACCCCCGCAGAACTCTAACTGAGCAAGAAGCCAAAAACCAGAAAATTGATGGACAGATTCCTAGCTAACTACGAGTGGAGCCTCGCCGCACAAAGCGTACACTCAAACTCAGTGAACTACACACATTGGGACTCAAGCATCGGAAAGAGAAGGCATAACCTGAAAGGAAGCAAGTTTGGGCCTTGCCAAATGCACAAAGAAAGATGAAACGCACCATCGACTCTACAACACATGCCTACCGACCAAGCCCAAAGATTGCAACAACTGACCGGAAGTATAACATAGCCAATAGGCCAACCGGATCAAGTAAGCAAAGTGACGCCTCCAAAGCGGGAACAATGCCCAAAGATTTTTTTTTTTGAGGAATAGAAATCTCGATTAGCCAGACCGAAGAGTTTTTTATTCCTCAAAAAAAAAAAACATCTCCCCTTCCCGGTGGCAACTGGCAAGCAAGTAGGCTATCTCCCGTGCTGTCCTCACCTCTCCCCTCCAGCCACGCGCCCTTGTCCCAGCCGGCCGCCGACCTCCGGCTTCTCGTCGTTCGAACCGCCGCGGCCGCCGTCTGTCTGGACGAGACTCGACGGCGTCGCGGTATTCCTGCTGCACGGAATCGGTAGGGACCTTCTCTACGCGAGCCTGCACCTGTGACCCGTTGTCTACCCTGACGCCAGCTTCCTGCAATAGGAGTTCGCCGCCGCCGCCCTTGTAATTGGCCTCCAGGAGCTCGCCATCGGAAGGTACTCCATTATTCTTCCTTGCTACTTGAATTTCTATTTAATTTTTGTGGTACTTCAGTTTGGTGAACGTGATGAGCACTAGATAGTGTGCTACTGTTCCGTCAGATTCAGTTTCGCTCGTAGACGGTGAAAGCACTAGATGGCTGTGCTACTGTTCTGTAAAATTCAGTTTTGCTCATAGATGATAATTATAACAAAAAAAATAGCTACCCACAGGTCATAAGGTGCATTATCCACTGTTTATGTGATTATGTGTACGCCAGTGTGACTGAGCTATCAGTAAGAAAGTAACCAGCATTCAAAGATGTGCAGCCAATTAAAAAAAAAATCCATGACTAGGCATTGTATTATCCATATGCATGAGAAGACACGAAGACAGAGCTTTATGGTGAAAATGTATTCCTGTTCCTGGTAGAACATGTGTGTGCAATTCTTGATGATATAGCTGCTCTGTTTTCGTTTCTGGATGATCAGTTTGGTCATGTTGGTATTTTTTAGATGATCTATATTTGTTCTGTATGATAATCTTGCCCCTGGTGAAATATTTATGGAAGTAGATAATCGTGTTCTCCGTCTCTGTTCGTCCCGTGCCCATGTTAGATCCCTGAGCTCATTCCAACAAATTCTAACCAGGAGCGATCTGCGGTGATGTCGAACGCGTTGATGGATCAGAATCGATTTTTGGAGGGTTGGAGCGAATCCGGTGTAAATTTTACAAACTGAGGCTTGATTTCAGTCTCAAAATGAAGGTACATCTTGTCAATTTGTTCTATTACTACTCGCAATTTTTTTTCCCCTATAACTCTACCTGTTTCGTCTGGAAAACATAGCGTTTAACTGGCCCTTCTCGTACAGGGTCCAACGCTCTCAGATATTGAGAAGAGGTTGAGGCAACGTCGTAACAGGGCTAGAGCTAGGCGTTTCTCCACCAAGAGACACTGCGTGCCCGGCTTAAACGTTGAAAATGAGTTGAAGCTAGTCAGTAATAAAGCCAGGTTCCTATCAGGTATTATTTGTGGTGATGTCAAATTGAAGAGAGGAGAGCTCTTTTTTTTTGTAAAGGAGAGAGGAGAGCTCTTACAGGAGATAATCGAAAGGGGATTTGATCTCATCCCAATCGAGTGGCTGCCCGTTGAGAAGGAAGACGATGAGGAAAGTCCCGCCGAAGATACCACGGGGTATGAGTATCTCACCAGCATACCAGCATGTAACTTAGGCGAAGACGACCTACACGATCTCCTGAAGAGGAAATCTGAGCTTGAGGAAACCGTGAGAAGCGCCACACCACTGTACCGTGGGTTGACAGGTCTGAAGATATCTGAAAAGGAACCAAGAGTAATGATCATCGATGGTGATGAAGCCCCCGAACCAAGATCCTCCGGCTGCAGGTCTTGCATACATACAAGCTAAGAGGCAGAGCACACGAATGCAACGAGGAATGAAACAGACGATTAAACTAACGAAAAACACTGCGCTGTGTAGAGTGTTGAGCGAATGAGCCTAGGAGACGTCAGGAAAAGCCTTTCGACGGGCGGCAACTGAGATACTGCAGATGTTCCGCTGAGCCAGTCCTACTTTTAATATCCGACTAGTTAGTTTGCACGTGCAATGCACGTCTATCTAAGCATTAACCATAACATTCTAAATCGGTATAAATAATTAGTTTCTTATCATTTGCAAGAGCATATTTTCACAAAAATTCTAGGATTTCATGATTACAATAGCAACCAAGAATATACCATAGTCATAGTACTCGATATATATATATAACATCAAAATTGTAGAAATACGTTCTGATTTTTTTTCCCGAGTTAACCCAGCACATCTTAGACGAAGTATTGGACAAATATCCTTATCACCATTCTGATAGCAAGATAAGGACGACCAAATTGAATAGCCACTCAATTCAATTATTAATTAATCAAATACGATATAGTAGTGCAGAGAGGATTGTAATTATCGCACGATCAATAATAAGTGGAGTATATTACCATTATGTTCTATATACCCATCATAATGTACCTATCCGAAATTTTCAGTTCATGTTTAAAATTCGTAAATGTAACCTAGGTGAAAGTATTGGTCTTTGGCTTGAGATATTAGTGAAGCGACTATATATCATGGATTCATGATCAACAATTGCACGTTGTCCAACCCAAAGATGTATAGAAGTGAGATTAATATTAATATGTACACATAGTGTTTGTATCTGTCCCAAAGAACTAAAGATGCAATCCTTCACCTGGGGTTTAATCGGGCCGACAAGGCTCCGTCCGCTCGGAAGGACCTCCATGCACGCACCCACCCCGTGTAGGTCGCCACCATGCATGCCTTGGAGAACTTCGACGTGCACCCGCGGGAGATGATCATGCCACACCCATCGTCGATGGCAGTGAAGCAGACGTACTCCATTGTGTATTTTCCGGCGACGACCTCGCTGCGCACGCATCGAGGCACTAACGCGCACGCGTCCAGAGCGCTGCAAACTCTGTTGTGGTAGCCTTCGTACACGCCATGAAACTGTGTTCTCTAAACCGCTGGTGCCAGGCACGGCATATGGAACTTGGAAGGCTTCTTCATTTCTTCCTGGAGGATATAGCTGTCGGACCCGTGCATCCTTTCGTGTCCCCAGTGGCATCACGGCCTCCTCTGCGCCGTCAGGCATGCCATGCAAATTTTTGACGGCATCTACCATGGGACAGACGTAGGACAGGTCGTGTCTTAGGTGTACATGCTGCTAGTATCGAAGCCGACGGCGTCCAACAGAAGGCGACATCAAGCTGGGCAAATTTTGGAGCGGATGGCTGTATACTGCATGCATGATGCATATATAGCTCTGTGACAGCGCTTGGGCTTTAATTTCTTTCCCTCCATGCAGCAGGTTAATCTCCAGCACAAAGTGTGCTACTCCATGAATTAGGACGCTAATCGTGGAAGTCCACGAGATAGATTGGATTTAATTTTCTCCCCGCATGCAGGAAAATAGTTAATCTGGCACAATTTGGGCTCTTAATTTGGTAACGTATACCGTGGACTGCGGCAAATCACCAGGGGCAGGACGTGCGCGTAGTCTTCTCTGGCAGAACAATGAATCTGAACCATTCAATTGGGTGGCAGACCATCAAAACGATATGGACCCTTAAATCTAAATGGATGGATTAGATCGTAGGGTGGTGGTTATCCTGTGTACACTTGGTGGTGTGGCTTTAGGGGAATTGAAGTTTGCTCTTTTATTAGTAGTGGAGATATGCGAAAACCTGAATCAAGTTAGGAATGAGGCATATTGTTTGTATCAGCGATTCAGCGTAGGAACTGTAAATATTTAATAAGAAGCACATAGCTAGTCTCGCTCTGAATCACGTCAAAAGAAACTCAATCTCTTTTGCATTCTGTTGTGCATATATAAGATTGTTTGGAAGTTTTGAGTTCACTGTCAGACTGTAGTGGGTAGAGTCAATGGCACGTACATTATCTACTTTGAAAAAGGAAAGAAATAGTTTACCTTTATATTCGTTGGAAAATTAGAATCATGCTTGAGTTCATGGCCAGATATAGCGTGGCCAATAAATTGGTTGCCATAATTATGGCAAGATCCGGTAAAAGAATTATGAATCCGAAATGTGAGGCAAAAATGTTAACAAAATGTGGCATCTGCTCACGGCGCCAATCTATTATATACTAAAAGCAATATACGGGAGTCGAACAGAGCCACCACGTTAATCCACATCATCTAAATTATTTTTGATAGTTGGATTAAAAACCGGTGGCTAGGATTGAATGAAAGGATCTGAATTACGTAATTGTGTAGCAGTCCGTTGACACGCTCTTTATTAGATGTATATAGTTTTTTCTAATGGTTAGAGAGTCCCGTAATTATTAAATCGTGGCAACCAATTCTGTGTACAACTAGGTGCGTCCGTTTGGAAAAAAAAAAGGCTACGCGTGCTAGCTTCTCCCAAGTCCGTTGACACGTTCTTTATTACTCCCTCCGTTCAACAATAGATGACTTGCATTTGTCTATATATGGATGTATCTAGACATGTTTTAGTGTCTAGATACATCCATATATAGATAAGTGGAAGTCATCTATTGTTGAACGGAGGGAGTAGGTGTCTATAGTTTAGTTTTAATGGTTAGAGAGTCCGGTAATTATTAAATCGTGGCAACCAATTCTGTGTACAACTAGGTGCATCCGTTTGGAAACAAAATGGCTACGCGTGCTAGGTTCTCCCAAGGAAAAATAACTCGTGGTAACTACCTACGTTCAGTATTATGTATTTTTTTTTTTCTAGACGTGGAGCCGGTGATAACCAATTTTGTATACGAGTTGCTAAGTGTATCAGTTTGGAAATACAAAGTGACATGTGCTAGCTTATGCCAAGATATAAAACCTCGATGTAACTACAATCGTAATGATGGAAATTTGGTTCAGAAAAAAACATGCGTGCAAGAATTAGAAGATGTTTTAGATGTTACAATGTGAACTGCGCATCACGTCTAGATGGATACATATAGGAGAATATACAAAAGTTGAAATGTCTTATATTTAGGAACCGACGAAGTTATTACTTTTCAATACTAATCCAACTATTATTTTTTATACAAAAATTTTATATTTTTTTGCTTAAAATTCTCCGGTTAAAGATAGTCTCAAAAATTGTGTGCGCCTTATAAATGGGATGGATGAAGTATATTAATTTGAAATCAATCAATCCAGTCGGATATGTTTTATCATCAATACTGATTTTGATACTCAGGTTCTTATGTAGACAAAATTATTGTGTAATAAATATGTTGAAGTTGTTAAATATATTTGACACACATGTGATAATTTACCAAAATTAAAGTGAACGGAAATGAAGTTAGAGTTGAAAAATAAAAGGTGTTGTCCTCGCATTTGCGAGGGCCATATTGCTAGTTAAACAAACAATAGCATCAGGAATGTGTGACATTTTGTAATCAAGTTTGGTTGTGATTGTGGTATTTCCCTTTCATAGAGATAACAACACATGGCTCTTTGTCATGTGAAAACTCGTTCGGCCGAGCCGTTCGCCCCCCCCAGGACGCGAAAACCCCCACTTTTTTTCCGCCGCGGCGCGAAACGGCGCAATTCTGGAAGCTGGGGGGGGGGGCGCGTTTCGTTCGCCCTCGCACATGGGTAAGGGCATCTCCGGCCGAGCCGTTCGCCCCCCTCCCCCCAGGAGTATGGTATGCTTGCCTCACTGTCAGGCACCGGGTCACCCCGCTCACTCTCAATGATCATGTTGTGCAAGATCACACAACACTGCATCACCTCCCACATGTTGGACTTCGACCAAGTCATAGCTGGGTACCGGACAACAGGGAATCGAGATTGCAGCGCACCAAATGCCCGCTCAATATCCTTCCTGCAAGCCTCCTGACACTTGGAAAACCAAGCTTTTGCGCTTCCTGGGATAGGGTTGGAGATGCTCTTCACAAATGTTGCCCACTTCGGGTAGATGCCATCTGCAAAGATAGTACCCCTTTGTATACTGGTGTCCATTGATCTCATAGTTCACAGGAGGGCATGGCCTTCGACAAACTCGGCAAAGACATTCGAGCACTGCAAGACATTGATGTCGTTGTGACTTCCAGGCATACCAAAGTATGAATGCCAAATCCATAGATCGTACGAAGGCACGGCCTCGAGAACCACCGAGCACTCTCCTTCCTTTCCCTTGTACATCCCCTGCCAGTCAAATGGGCAGTTCTTCCATGCCCAATGCATACAGTCGATACTGCCAAGCATCCCAGAAAACCCTCTTGCTTAATTCTCTGCGAGGAGACGAGTAGTGTCTTGCGCATTGAGTGATCGCAGGTATATTGGGCCAAAAACTGCAACCACCGCCCGGCATAACTTGTTCAAACACTCGAGGGCCGTGGACTCGCTCATGCGCAGGTAGTCATCTTGTGCATCTGCGGGAGCACCGTATGTAAGCAACCACATGGCCATCATGCACTTCTGGATAGAGGTAAAGCCTACCGTGCCGGTGCAGTCCTTCTTCAACTTGAATTAGGTGTCGAACTCCCGGATGGCACGCATGATCTTGAGGAAGAGCGTGTGTTTCATCCTGAAACGACGCCGGAACACCTTCTCGTTGTTGGTGGGATCCTCGGCGAAGAAGTCGGAGTAGAGGATGCAGTAGCCCTCGTACCGCTGCCTCGGCTTGCTCTTGCGGCGACCGGGCTTCGATCCAGTGCGGCGCGGCTGGGCGGCCTGGGCCTGCAATCCGGCCAGGCAGCTCAGGACGAGCAGGTGTTCCTCATCGTCGATGGCGGCCTGATCTTCCTCGTCGAAGAGCTCGGCGAGCATCTCCTCGGCGTCGGAGTCCATGGCTCGGACAGAACGTCGAACACCTTGCGGGTGGTGGACGCGGTTCACCGGGCACAACCTCCTCCGCGGCGGAGACGCGAGCAAACGGCGGCGACGATGTGGTGGAGCAGCCGGCGGTGGTTTGCCTCGCCGCTCGTGTGTGATGGCGGCCGACGGCGGCGACGTGGGGTGTATCCGACGGGGTGGCGACGACGAGGCGAGCGAGAGGAAAAGCCGAGTCGGGGTGGGGAAAGTGGGGCAAATAGCGCTCCCTCGCCGACAGCGCTGGCCCACGCGCGTTTTTCCTTCCGTCCCCCCTCCCCCAACAGGCGGGGGGGGGGGGGGGCGACTGGTAGAAAAATGGCGCTTTTCGAGCAAAACGGCGCTATTTCGCATCCTGGGGGGCGCTGGGGGACGACTGGAGATGCCCTAAGATCAGAACTTGGAACCCACACAAAAAAAGGGGAAAGATCAGAACTACTTGGAGCCTCAAAACTGCAAAATCACACAAGCGTGATACCGACACATCATTGTTTCAAATTTAGAGGGTTGCTATTCGACACTGCACAGGAGCGCGCTTGGCCGGCGGAACCACATCACTGAGAGATGATCAAGCCGTGATAGCATAGACGGGAGGGAGAGGATAGACTATCTTAACCTGTGGCACATCGCTTACAAAGGAAGGGTGAACCAAAAATCCCCCAACCAATACTCATCTTCTTTCCTAGTGTCCTCCGCCATCTCACTGCTGTGCTGGATCCCTAGTGACTGCTACTTCTGAGCCGGTAAGCTCTACACAGTTAATATAGCTAATTGTTCCGCTACAAGATGCATACCGCCACTAGATAACCGATGCCTCCTAGTCCTACAAATACACTAGCTACCAATGTCACATCATGCAAATACAAGGATAGATGATGATACATTGCTTTGGCAATATTTTCCACTTTCGTTTGTTGGGCCTAATTAATGACTTTGTGTTTCTTTATACTATGCATCCATGATCTCTATTTTTATATACCAGTGCTACTCTACACCTTAGGTAAGGATGTGCCAATTATCTGAATTACTTTTCAAGATTTGACTGTACAAGTTGGTAGGTACAGGGCATCTGCATCGCTATAGTCGATTGTCCCATAAACATGAGACTGGTGAAATATGTTTGTACTAAAATTTATACATAAACTATAATAAAACATGGACACCGAATCATGAACCATTTCTTACGCCAAGAAGAGGCGGGGAGCTCTAGTAAGACGTGCCAAAAGAAGAAATGATCCGGTTTATAAGGAAAACCGAACCTAAAAACCCGAAATATTATCGGTTAATCTTTACTATTAAGGTTGCTGTGGTGGTATGGTGTCACACTTCACTAAAATTACAGGAACAATGCCACCGCACTAATCTTTTTTTTCCTTGCATGCAGCATCTTGTCAAGTTTGTTAGATTTGTTAGCTACATACACGACGTCTACTCCCATCGTCCGCCTGGTCGATCCCCTCCGATCGCGCATATGGGCCGAGGCCCTACGATTTACCGTCACACCGACTCAATCTTCTCTGGAGGCGGCCATCTCGTTCTTCTCGATAGGCATCCTTCTCCCCATCGACGCCACACCGCTCCTCCTCTGCATCCTTCCCTCCTCCTCCCCGATATGTGCCCTCTGCCCCCGCCCCCACGAAACCTGCTCCGCCTACTTCCTTGTCGACTTCAATTTCCTGTCCTTCGATGCCTTCGAGTGTGCCCACATCTGGAAGCGCCGGAGAAGGGCGTGGACCGGCATGGGGCAACCTCGTCGTCCCGATCCAGCGCATCGCCGACCGCCTGAACATGGTTTGGAGCATCGTAACTACCTCCCATCAGATTCCTCCAGTATGAGGAAAGTGATCGCCGGCCATATTCTTCCCTCTTCTCCCCGCAGATTGATACTCCTCGCGCCACTCAGATTACTCCCCTTTCTGCGCGCCTCCCTCCTCTCTGTGTGGTGGTGCACAGCACAGGCCCGTCCCTCCTCTCACCATATAGGCGCAGCGAGGAATGTCGACCTGCATCGGTGACTGCCACCTTTATGTTGTTGATACTTTTAATGGAGACTGCCCCGCAAGTTCAAGTCGGTCCAGGAGACCATCTCCATGGGCGCCGGTGCGGACTGGGACTTCCGCGTCAGCAGCCTCCTTGGAACCGTCTCCTTCGGAGAAATCTACCACAGTTCGTGCCGACGATCCCACTGATCGATTGTCTTTTGTTAGTTTTGATCTCCAACATTAATCAATTGGTGTTGTGTATATCTTTGCAGGCACCAACGTCGAGACCAAAGAGCAGGTGGCCATCAAGCTCGTGAGTTCCTCGATCAATTCTTGCCACACCTCAATGTAGTTTTTAATAGTTGTACTCCGTATATGATAAGTTTTCTTATTACAACACTTCAATCTTGACCAGGAATCTCTGAAAGCAAGGTTCCCTCATCTGATCTACAAGGCAAAGATTTACAGGAATCTGAGAGGAGAAAGTAAGCTAAATTACAAACTTTTCTAACTCTTATCGTATCCAATTAATCTCTCTGTTTTTCTTTTCCACCATAGGAATTGACATTGCTCAGCGTCCCGGTGATGGACTTGCTAGGACTAGGACCAAACCTCCAAGAGCTCTTCAACTCCTGAAGCTGTCACTGATGCTCGCTGATCAGATGGTACATATATGCAAATATATATGCTTTGCAATGAAATTAACATTTCAAATCCTACTCTTGCTTACTTTTGTGTTTCACCAGATCAACCGGGTCAAACTTGTTCACTCCAAGTCTTTCCTGCACAGAGATATCAAGCCACAAAACTTTCTCATGGTACCGGAAAGAATGAACACCTGGTAATCGATAGTTACGTTCACTTGGTCTGACTTCATTCATGGATTACTGCAGATTCACTTGCTTATTTTTGGCGTCTTAAAATCTCTCTATTGGTTCATATTATAGATTTTGGAATTGAAAGAAGGACATTGAGACAACGAAACACAACATGCAGAACATCCCGTATAGGTAAATATCTCACTGTTGATAAACTTGAAATTTTAGCTGCGGTACAGATAATAAAATTAGTGGACAATGTACTCTACTGCTATAATATGCTACAACACTTTGTAATCAAGCATATGACAGTCTTGTCTATTTAATCATAGAGGGTGCATGATGAGCTTGGCAGGAACACCAAGATACGCGGGTATCAACAACCATCTTTGAACCTGTAAGTTTCTTCGAATGGCAACATTCATGAAAGAAGCATCTTGATTTTGATAGCGCGGGTACTAATTAATTAACTGCTACGACCATAAAAAATTAACTGCTACAGGTTGAGGATTATTTTAGTGTCTCTAACCTGTACTGCTTCATGGAACCTGCATTCGTGCAAACCCTGAAATTATTTGATATTTTATTATCTTATAATGGGAACCTTATGTGGGAAATAATATATTTAGATTCATCTTCACAAATATACTTACAATGAAAGTAATTCATAGAACTTTTATAAAATATTTACATGCATGCTCTCTTGCTCATATCTTTTTTTCTTTTATGCTTGGATAATCGACACTCAAATGTATTTTCTTTGTCTCCCAGGCCTCCAAAATCGCAGAAGTTCTATAAAGCATGCAGCCGCCATGAAAGAATTGTTGTCGCAGGCGAAGGTGTGTCCTTATTGTTGTGCTGTGCTACTACTTTGTTCTTGTGTCGTGGTAAGATATCTTCTTTAGAATTGCCATGAATAATTTCCTACGAGAAAAGGTGGCGATCCTTGCTTTTTTTTTTGCCCTGGGAACCATCAGAAAAGGTTCTGCACTATAATATGGGTTGTCAGGTTCATGGATGTGTTGCCTTAAGATTCAGAGATGTCTTTGAGTCGGTGCTGTTTGTACATAATTTGTGATTGCTTCAGTCCTATAGTTGTTCTTGGTATTCTACACGCTATGTCCATTTGTTCATATGTGTTCCATTTTTACAATTGTAGAATCAAATGCATAACCTTGTGCGTGGAGGATCCGAAGAACTCTCCTACACAGAAGAAGTTCAAATGAGGTGAAGGTGATCTGAACCACTTGCTTCTGTTGTATCTCTTATCCCTCAATCCGTTGCAAGTCTTCCATTGTGATTTATATAAGGAGATGTGTTTGCATGTTTTAGCACCCTTTAGATCTCATGAATAGTATATATTTACCGCTATAGGGTTGGTGATTGTATGCCGATTATCCCCTTGTGTAGTAGCACTAAATATCCTCTTGTCTTGCCCTACATAAATATCACTACAATAATCTGGCTAAGGAGTTTGTTCTTGTACCTTCTCTGGTCTTTGAATTATTCACGGGTCTTTGGATTAGGAATATAGTTAGTAAAAAAATGGTGGTGCTAGAGTGCCACAAAAGTAACTAATTACTTAAGCTGAGTATAGTCTTGCAGATAAGAGAAAAAAAACAATAAAGATTGGCTGGCTCAGTTTTTTTAGCTCTTATTTCACTTTTAGTTTCAATTAAATTCCTACCTCAGAATTAATGCATTTTCAATATAATATTGTATAGATTCTTGTAAAAACTCTGCTTGGACTCATAGTCATAGGAGCCGTCACAAAGGACTAGCTTGGCGCATTGGTAGAGATGCTGGGTTTGGATTAGCCTCTAACCTAAAATCAAGGGAAAGGAAAGGCAAAATAAGAGGCCGGCTCTCAGCGGACATTGGTCTGAAAGTAAGCTCGAGGCGTGACATTCTTGATTCATTCTTTTGAGAAATGTAACAAGTGTATTCACATTTTCTATATGTTTCTATACATATGATGTTGAATCATGCAAATTTAAGTTAATGCTTTTCGAATATTACATGGCGATTTTCCCATACACATGAATATCTCTGTGCATTTAATATTTACATGTGCTACATGTACGACAACCAAAAGAATTTTAATGCCCCGTGGCAACGCACGGGCATTCAACTAGTTAGGGGATAAATGTGAAGAGACCACCCATTTCACGAAAGAAATTCCCATCTAAACTACGACCGGAGCGCCGCCACACAAAGAAAACACTAAAAATCAACAAACTACACCTGTTGGAACTCAAGCACCTGAGAGAGAAACCAAGAATCCAAAGTGAAGCGAGTTTAACCGTCGCCAAACACACGAATAACAATCGCACCATCGAGACTACACCAATTTCTTACCAAACAAGGCCAAAGCCTCCAGCAACCAATAAGAAGCTCCATCCCAAATTCGCCAATCGGATCAAATCTTCATAATGATGCCTCGAAGGAGAAATTGATCAAACTCATTGCCATGGTCCGATCTGGCGAGTCAGGTATAGGTTTTCACTTGGAGAAGGATACCACTAGGATTGAATGGGGCTAGCCTTCATGAAAACTCTATCATGAGTAGACCGGCACGAGCATCACCATTGGCGGGATCAACAAAGACGGGCAAGATTTTGATCCAGAAATCAGGACCATGTACTCAGCCTGCCATGAGGACAGTCCGTCGCACCTCCAACTAATGACGCCTCCGGCCCGGAGCCAACAACCTCATCCGAAAAACCACGCACTTTCTGCCCCATCACTCTCACGGAAAGAGTAGTCAAATCTAGTTGTGTCACCAATCCACTATTTTGGAGTTGCCGCTCTAATGCAAGCACCGTCCGACGGACCCGAATCACCACACAAGCCGACACTTCCTTCTTATCCGTGTGGGCACACCGACGCATAGAGCTGGGATGCTCGATCATTTGTGTGCCGTACACACCAAAAGCACCACTCGCTCTCCACCCATCACTCACATAACCATAACAACTAGATGTCACTGCGCCACCATTCCACCTCTTCGGAGCTACAGCTCCGGTGCCAAGCACCGCCCGACGGTTGCAAACCACCGGACAAGCAAACACGTTCTCTTTGTTTGTGTCAGCATACCGACACATCGATCTGGCGTGCCGAGCATGCTCGTGTGTCACACACTCCTTGGGCTGAACAACTTCTTCCACTGACTGCTATGCGGTGCCACTCTGCTCGCTTCAGGCAACTCCTCAGCCTCGCACCACAGTGTTCGCCTGTAGTGACAAAAATGCGTTTTCATTCCTGGAGGTTATTATGGATGATGCAGATGAACCACAATGCAACAAAATAGGAGTAGGATCATATGTATGTAAATAGTCTCGGTGTTACTTACTCATTCAAATAAGAATTAAATTAGATCTCATTCAACCACAAGACAATTGGATTTTCATCGTGATTTATGCGGCATGTGATTTCTACATGTGTGGCAACCGAGGTTTTTTTTGTTCGATATGGGTTGCAGTCGAGAAAAATATATTCACATGGTGCACAAAAATGTGTATGTAGTACAATAAAATGTTCATACGGCACAAAATCGTGTGACCATTGATGTCCATGTCTTTTTCCAACAAATGTTGGAATTCCTCGACATTGTTATCCACACAAGTAATAGAGGATACAGAAGCACTGTTTTCATGACAACAAGACATATGAAGCATATCATCATGAGATTTAGTTAAACAACTATTACATTATATGCAATGACTATGAACAGTAGCATGTAAGACATTTAGAGTACTAGAAGAGTTTAAGTCCAAAGATAGAAGATTGCATTGAGATAGATATGAAGTGTAGTCAATAGTAAGTTCATTATCAACAATGAAATTTCTATCTACACCCACCATATAATTACCTTGTGACAAATCACATGTTGGTGGAGTGTAATAAGATGTGAATTCATCACATCCGGATGTGGAAGGAGAACGATCATCTAATGTTGGACACATCATATTTATCTTGAAGTTTTGTTCACAACTCATGACCGTTACGTGACATGATTGATCCAATAACTACATCACTCAAAACACATAAGAGACCATTAGATACTAGAGTATTGAGATAAGAGTTTTCCTTATCCTCTAAAGATAACTTTTGAGAATTTTTTGGAGGAGAAAAATCCATATATATAATTCTCTTTACATAATTTGGACCCTTGTCTCTAAAAATATTAAGTACGTAATTTTTTCAAACAACATAATTTGTGCCATCAAATTCAAAAGAGGGATCATGCACCAATTCACTAAATGACATCGTAATCTCTAGGATGTAAAGCATAATAACGAGAGCCCAGGCTCTGATACCAATTGAAAGGACAACGATGTCGCCTGGGGGTGTGAATATGCTATTAAAACTTTTCGGGTTAAGTCTTGCTATATGCGGAAATAAACTACGTATTTAAAATAGCAAACACACAACCTAAATGAACTAGGATCAACTAAGTGCACCAACAACTTATGCTAAGCAAGACAAGTGACAATATGATAGCAAAATATATGATTTCAAGCACGAAGTCTATCACAATGTAAATTGCATATGTAAATAGCTCGGGTATAGAAAATAACCAAGGCACACAGAGACGATGATGTATTCCCGAGATCCTTCTTTTGAGGGGAGTACGTCTCGTTTGAGGGGTGTGAGCTAGCCACAACAGGCCTACTCAATTCCACAAGGCCCTCACCCTATTCTTCGATGTACCTCGCCACAAAGGCCTAGTTCACCTTTCACTGTTGGTAACCTTCAATCTTGAGGCACGCATCCACAACTTAATTGGAGGTTCTCGATATCACCACAATCTTGCAACATGGATCCAAAACTTAATTGGAGGATCCCAAGAATACCACTAAGTTGTATAGGGTCCATGAAACAGTAATAAATTCAGAAACTTTCACTTTCACGAATACTCGTGGAGAGAGCAAGCTGATGCAACTAATGCAAATGGCAAGAGCACAAGTGCTCAAATCCTTCACTCCCGAATTCCAACATAGTAACAAATGATTATGGGTAAATAAGAGAGGAAGAACAAAGGAGGAGAAACACCAAGAACTCCAAGATCAAGATCTACTAGGTTTCCTTCATTTAAAGGAGGGATTGATTGGTGGAAATGTTGGTCTAAATCTCCTCTTAATTTTTCCTAAAAGATATGCAAGAATCATGGGAGGAATTGAGAGAGGAGCAAGCTTTCCAAGGTCAACAATGGTGGGAGAGAGAGAAAAACGTGCCTGGCAAAGCTTGGGGACCAATGAGGAAGAAGAACCCTTAAATAGGTCCATCAAAACTAGCCGTTTTTCTGCCATATTCGACCATGTCGGATTCAATCCGAAAGGAATCAATCCGGCAAGTCGGATTAGTCCGGGGAAATCCGACAGCTAACCGAGGTTTTCACGGTCATGTAGGATTGGTTCCCCTGATTTATCCGACAGATAACTAAATTTTTGACAGAAAATAACGGATTCATCCCGGTATTTTCGGATTCAATCCGACAACATGCAGAAACTGAACTAGCAAAACTAAAACTATAATAACTTTTGCAAACAGACTCCGATTGAGGTGAAACCAATTTTCTTGGAAATATAAAAATAAAGATTTTTCACACATGTATTTATAGAGAAGTTACCACATATGGAAGGTGTGTGATACGGCATAAACATATTCCTAATTTCTGATGTTCCATGATTGTTTTTGTGTTATTTTCCACATGTTTGCTATACACTTTATGTCATTTTTATCGATTTTCCGGACTAACCTATTGACAAGGTACCACAGAGCGAGTTCCCTGTAATCTGTTGTTTTTAGTTTCAGAAAATTTGTTCTGGAAATATTCTCGGAATTGGAAAATTCGAAACCCGGAAGTCTTAGAAATCCAGGAGGTTCCACGGAGTCCCGAAGAGACCCGGAGGGGGGCCTTGGGGGCCCACCCCATAGGGTGGCGCGGTCCCCCCCTTGGCTGCGCCCGGGGGTGGTGTGGAGCCCCCGGGCGTCAACCGCCTCTGCCCTTTCGCCTATTTATTCCCCTCGAGGCGTTAACCCTAAGGAGATAACACTTTTCCCAAAAAATACCCGAGGCCGCCGTCATCTTCATCCCGAGATCGGGGGGTTATGGAGCTCTCCCCGTGACCCTGTCGGGAGGGAAATTCATCACCGGAGGGGTCTACACCACCATGCCCTCCTCCGAAGTGATGCGTGAGTAGTTCATCCCTGGACTACGGGTCCGTAGCAGTAGCTAGATGGTTGTTCTCTCCACTTTGTACCTCATGTTTAGATCTTGTGAGCTGCCTAACATGATCAACATCATCTTTATATAATGCTACATGTTGTGTTTGCTGGGATCTGATGAATGTTGAATGCTATGTCTTTTGATTATAAATCTGTCATGTTATCTTCATGCGTATGTTATTTTTGATCTTGCATGCTCTCTGTTATTAGTAGATGCTCTGGCCAAGTAGATGCTAGTAACTCCAAGAGGGGGTATTTATGCTCGATAGTGGGTTCATGCCTCCTTTGCATCTGTGCTCGAGTGAAAAAACGTGACGGATGGAGGATGTGATGTTGCCAATAGTGAGAAAGCAACAATTCTTTGTCTAAGGATGATGTTATTGTTTACATTACACACTTTGCTTAATGCAATTATCTTTTGCTTGCAACTTAATACCCAACGTTTGTTCGGATGATATTGGGAGGGCAGATTATTAGTAATAGACACACTTGGATAACGGTCTATGTATCTTGTTATAATTCCCGCATAAATCACATAGTAATATTTATGTCTTGCATATGCACTACGGTGCAGCCTTCATTTCTGTCAATTGCTCAGCTGTAATTTGTTCACCACACATGTTATTTATCTTTCACGGAGTGACGCCACTAATGAACTGTGGACCCCGGTACTTTTTTCTCATACTGATAAATCACCTACTTCCTTCATACTTCTTTCATATTGTTCCTGCTTTTTTTCCACACATACGTTTAATCTCTTTGTGTTCAGCAAAACCGGTGAGATTGACAACCTCACTGCTACATTGGGGCAAAGTAATTTGATTGTGTTGTGTAGGCTCCACGTTGCTGCTGAACCGGTAGTGCGCCCTGCCACCTCAGCTGCATCAACCTTCAAATTTTGTTTTTCCTCCCGCTGGTCGATTCAACCTTGGTTTCTTTTCTGAGGGAAAACTTGCTGCTGCACTCTTCACACCTTGCACTTGGGTTCTAGCTACCAACATGAGTCATCAACAAAGTTTTCTGGCGCCGTTGCCGGGGAGGAAGAGAAGTTCTGAAAGGGGAGTCCCTCACTTCCAATCTCTTTACTTTGTTTTAGTTTTTCTTGTTTTGTTTTATTTTGTCTTGTTTGCTTCTCTTTATCTAAAACACACAAAAAAAAAGTTCTTATTCTAGCTGTAGTTTTATTCCTGTTTTTTAATCTTGCTAAAATGACTACTCTTGAGAACACTAAGTTGTGTGACTTTACTAGCACCAACAACAATGATTTCATTAGCACACTTATTGGTCCACCTGCTCCTACTTTTGATTTTTATGAGATTAAGCCTGCCTTGTTAAACCTTCTTATGAGAGAGCAATTTTCTGGTGTTAGAATTGATGATGCTGGTGCCCATTTTAATAATTTTGTTGAAATATGTGAGATGCAAAAATATAAAGATGTAGATGGAGATATTGTTAAACTGAAATTATTTCCTTTTTCTTTGAGAGGAAGAGCTAAAGAATGGTTGCTATCTTTGCCTAGAAATAGTATTGATTCTTGGACTAAGTGTAAAGATGCTTTCATTGGAAAAATATTATTCTCCTGCTAAGATTATTTCTTTAAGAAGTAGCATTATGAATTTTAAGAAACTCGAAAATGAGCATGTTGCTAAAGCTTGGGAAAGAATGAAATCTTTAGTGAAGAATTGTCCCACTCATGGACTGACTACTTGGATGATCATCCAGACTTTTTATGAAAGACAGAACTTTTCTTCAAGAAACCTTTTGGATTCAGCTGCTGGAGGAACCTTTATGTACATGACCTTGGGGCAGCAACAAAGCTTCTTGATAATATGATGGTAAATTATTCTGAATGGCATACTGAGAGATCTACAACTGGTAAGAAGGTAAATTCTGTTGAAGAAACCTCCTCTTTGAGTGATAGACTTGATGCTATTATGTCTATGATTGTTAATGTCCATGATCCTATTGATCCAAACAATGTTCCCTTAGCCTCTTTGGTTGCTCAAGAAGAGCATGTTGATGTGAACTTCGTTAAAAATTATAATTTCAACAACAATGCTTATAGAAATAATTTTGGTAGCAACAATTCTAGGCCATATCCTCCTAATAATAGTAATGCCTATGGTAATTCTTATGGTAACTCCTATAACAGAAACAATATTGTACCCTCTGATCTTGAGAACATGATTAAGAATTTTATTAGTACACAAACTGCTTTCAATAAATCTTTGAGGAAAAATTTGGGAAAATTGATGTTCCTCCTTCTAAAGTTGATAGCCTTGCTCTTGATGTTGATTTTATGAAACTAAAGATTATGCCTCATGATGTTAAGGAAAGTAAAACTTTAAATTCCATCCAAATTCGAATTGACGATAATGTCAGAATGTTAGCTGAATTGCATGCTAGATGGGAAAAAGAAGAAGAAATAACTAGAAAGAATAATATAGCTAATGTTTGCACCATTACCACCACTAGTAAAACTGAAGATTCTCATGCTAGAAAACCTTATACTATCAATGTAGAGTAAATTGTGTTGGAAACACTCCCACTTCTGCTATTAAAAATGCAAAATTGCCTGAAACTGCTAAAAATGTTCCTGATGGAAGTGCTGCAATTTTTAGAAACATGGGAGTCAATGGTTCCCTTACCTTTGCTAAAAATGATCTTAACTTTTATGATTGCAACATAACTGAAGTGATTAAGTTCTTACAAAATCTTGCTAGTTGTCCTAATGCTAGTGCTATGAATATGGCTTTCACAAAACATATTACAAATGCTCTCATGCAAATTAGAGAGTATGAATTAAGATGTGAAGCCTCTATACCTAGGAATCTAAATTATGGTTGGGAACCTATTATTAAAATGAAATTGAACGAGTTTGATTACAATTTTCTATGTGATTGGTACTAGTATCTCTGTTATGCCCAAGAAACTTTACGATATTCTTGATTTACCACCATTGGAACCTTGTTATTTGGATATTCGTCTTATTGATAATGTTAGAAAGAAACCTTTGAGGAGAGTTCCTGATGTTCTTATCATGGTGAATAATAATCGTGTCCCCTTTTATTTTGTTTTCTTGAATATTGAATGCAATGCTTTTTTTCCAATTGTTTTGGGAAGACCTTTTCTTAGAACTGTTGGTGCTATTATTGATATGAAAGAGGGGAATATTAAATTTCAGTTCCCACTCAAGAAAGTTATGGAACAATTTCCTAGAAGTATAATGAAGTTTTCTTTTGATTCCAACAAAGTAAAATTTGGATGCTTCTTAACTTGAAAAATACTTGACTCCATTTTTCTGGGCCAAGCTAAAATGCGTTAAAGAAAAGCACTTCTTGGCAGATAACCCATGGTTTTATTTTTTCTTTTTTCTCTGTTTTCTTTGAGTCAAGGGGTTTTATACTTATGTATTAACTCCTTTGTATCTTTCATTTCATGTTTTAGTAGTTCCAACTAAAGTTTCTGACGAGAGTTGGAGTTAGTTTTCGGATTTCAGCGCAGAAAACAAAATTCTGCTGTCCACCGTAAAGAATCGTGAAAAATCCTGGAAAATCAGAATGACCTGAAATGTTTTGTGCTTATGCCTCGGCTAATTCTGCATCTTTTTTATTATCTAGGTTTTTCAATTTGAGCAACGTAAGTGCCTCAAAAAAATTCGTCTTTACAGGCTGTTCTGGTTTTGAAAGATTCTGCCACTTTTCTTGCATTGGCTCTTTTGCGATGTCAAGTGAATTTGTTTGCTTCAAGAAACATCATTGGCTATAGCTAATGTTTAAGAGATTCAATAGAACATGTGCCATACATAAACCATGTATTTTTATTTGTTTCACTAACCCTCTAATGCGAATTACTGTTTGAGTATGGTGTGAAGGAAGTTTTCAAGTGTCAAGAGAAGAGATGATATATGTGATCAAGAAGAGTGCAAGGTCAAAACTTGGGGATACCTCCGTGGTTCATCCCAGCATATTTTTAGAAGACTCAAGCATCTAAGCTTGGGGATGCACAAGGCATCCCCTTCTCCATCAACTATCTATCAGGTCACTCCTCGTGAGACTATATTTTTATTCGATCACATCATATGAAGTTTATTTGGAGCGTATGTTTGTTTTTATTTTCTTTTCTTTTGTTTTAATTGCTTCAATAATATCATTGGACCTAGCATCCTTGTTTGGTAGAGAGACACGCTCCGCTTTTTCATTTGAGTACTTTCTATGCTAGTATTCTTAGTTTTTCTTCTAGTAACTGCGAAAATTCTTGTTCAGCTCTTGTTTTCATTGCATCTCTTATTCAGAGCTGTTAATTTTAATAGTGTTATGTGAGTACTCTCATGTTTGATTTTTTTAGCATGTATAGCATTTTTGTTAAAATATATTTTGTATGGTGCTTGTTGGGAAAAGAAGCTTTTGCTTGAAGTAGAATTTCTAACGGTGCAAGTAGAAGCTTGTATAGACTATGGATAGAACTTTTTCATATCATGCTAGCTGTTATTTTAGTTTTAAAGCCTTGTGGTTATTGAGTATCATGATTATCCTCAAATAGCTGAGAGTGTTTAATGTGCCATTGAAAGAATCATGAGTTGTTCTTGTTATATTGAAGCATAAATTTGTGGTATTCTCCTTTGAATGTTTTATTTGGTTGACTTGGCGCATGCTCACACCATGTTTATGACTATGAACCAGTCACTAATAGCCTCTATGATCATTTAGTTTTAGAATTTGTGGTACCAATTATGCTTTGATTAATGATGTTTATGTCGATATTCATGATTATGGCTCATATGCTCTCTTGATTTGTCGCTCCCAGTCTTTTGCTAGCCTCCACATTCTTGAGTACGGAATTCTACTCGTGCATCCAACTCCCTAAAACCAAAGTTTTCCCATTGTGTCTACCATACCTACATACATGTGGTATTTAACTGCCACTCCAAGTAAATTGCTCATGTGTTACCTTTAAAACCTTCAAAATTATTCCCGCTTTGTGTTCCTGTTTTTGCTCATGAGGACGTAAGTAGAGAATCTTTATCTCACTTGATTGGATTTCACACCCTGGACTAGTGTCTTCATCCGCTTATCCAATTGATAGAAGATCTTGAAGCGGGGTGCCCAGCCCCAAATTAATACACACAAAATCTCTTCACTATTTTTGCCCCTGATTTATGAGTCAAAGCATAATTGTGTAAACAAAAGAGAAACAAGGATGGCCTTCTACACCAGTTGCGTCCTTCATATGAGAGCCGCTCTTGTAAAATATAGTTGGCTTGTGACGTACTGTATTTTTTGTTTACCATTCGTTGACATTAGTATACATCTCCCAAAATATAGATACTCCTCCATGGTATGTGATTGTTGGCAGGCACCCGAGGATTCGGTTAGCCATGGTTTGTGTAAGATGGATGGGAGGAGTGTCAAACTTTTAATACCTCTATTAATAAAATAAAAGCTCTAGCACATGAGTGATCAATACTTCCCTCTGCGAAGGGCCTTTCTTTTACTTTTGTGTTGAGTCTCCATCTTGTAACTTTATGCACAGTTGAGAGAGCATTTTTGCCATTCCGAGTTTTATGTGCATATGTCCTAGAAACATTATTAATTGATTCGTGATGTGATATTGCTTGTTCTCTAATTATTTGTTCTAGTCTTCCTCATGAACTTTAAAGGTGTCCTGGCATTTATGTTTTGTCTCACTCTTAAGGACTAGCCAAATACCAATTTTCCATGCTTTCTTTATACTTGAAACAAACGTATATCTTTCTTTGCATTATTATCCATGATATTTTATTTGAGTTACTTCTCATGATGCAAAGTGATTGCTATGCTTTATTATTAAAGTTCTATTTATCATGTTTCTGTTTAAGTTCTATGATCTCAGATTACATATGCTTTTACATTATGTTGATCAAGTTTATGTTAGTAGCATGTCACCTCAGAAATATTTGTTTTTATAGTTTACCTACTCGAGGACGAGTAGGAACTAAGCTTGGGGAGATGTTGATATGTCATAAACGTATCCCTAATTTCTGATGTTCCATGATTGTTTTCATGTTATTTCCCACATGTTTTATATACAATTTATGCCATTTTTATCGATTTTCCGGACTAACCTATTGACAAGATGCCACAGAGCCAGTTCCCTGTTTTCCGTTGTTTTAGTTTCAGAAAAGTTGTTCTGGAAATATTCTCGGAATTGGAAAATTCAAAGCCCGGAAGTCTTTTATAAATCCCGGAGGTTCCACGGAGTCCCGAAGAGACCCGGAGGGGGGCCCACACCATAGGGTGGCACGGTCCCCCCTTGGCGGCACCAGGGGGTGGTGTGGGGCCCCCGGGCCTCCACCGCCTCTGCCCTTTCGCCTATTTATTCCCCCTGAGGCGTAAACCCTAAGGAGATCTCACTTTTCCCCAAAAACACCCGAGGACGCCATCATTTTCATCCCAAAATCCGGAGGGTTCTGGAGCTCTCCCCGGCACCCTGCTGGGAGGGAAATTCATCACCGGAGGGATCTACACCACCATGCCCTCCTCCGGAATGATGCATGAGTAGTTCATCCCTGGACTACGGGTCCATAGTAGTAGCTAGATGGTCGTTCTCTCCATTTTGTACCTCATATTTAGATCTTGTGAGCTGCCTAACATGATCAAGATCATCTTTATGTAATGCTACATGTTGTGTTTGCTGGGATCTAATAAATCTTGATTGATGTGTCTTTGGATTATCAATCTATCATGTCATCTTCATGCATATGTTATTTATGATCGTGCATGCTCTCCGTTATTAGTAGATGCTCCGGCCAAGTAGATTCTAGTAACTCCAAGCGGGAGTATTTATGCTCGATAGTGGGTTCATGCCGCCTTTGCATCTATGCTCGAGTGACAGAAACGTGACGCATGGAGGATGTCTTTGTTGCCATTAGGGAGAAAAAAACAATGATTTGTCTAAGGATGATGTTATTGTTTACATTACACACTTTTCTTAATGCAATTATCTGTTGCTTGCAACTTAATACCCAACGTTTGTTCGGCCAAGTAGATGCAATTTGATAACGGTCTATGTATCTTGTTGTAATGCCCGCATAAATCACATAGTAATCTTTATGTCTTGCATATGCACTACGGTGTAGCCTTCATTTCTGTCAATTGCCCAACTGTAATTTGTTCACCACACATGTTATTTATCTTTCACGGAGAAACACCACTAGGGAACTGTGGACCTCGGTCCTTTTTTCTCATACTGATAAATCACCTACTGTTCCTATTGTTTTCCTACTGTTTTCCATACATACATTTAATCTCTTTGTGTTCAGCAAAACCGGTGACATTGACAACATCACTGCTTCGTTGGGGCAAAGTAATTTGATTATGTTGTGTAGGTTCCACGTTGCTGCTGAACCGGTAGTGCGCCCTGCCACCTCAGCTGCATCAACCTTCAGAGATTGCTTGTCCTCCTACTGGTCGATTCAACCTTGATTTCTTTTCTGAGGGAAAACTTGTTGATGCACTCTTCACACCTTGCATATGGGGTCTACCAACGTGATTCATCAGTGTGTAACCTTTCTCAAAGACAAACCAGTAATATTATCACCACCGAAAATGGAACAAGTTTTTCTTACAAAATTCATTTTTGATAAACCTTGGTTTGACATGAAGATCACGACAAGCACCAAATTACCCATAGAGATAAAAAAAGCCAAATAACAACCAAGAAATATGATATGACAGGTATGCAAAGGTTTGAGCTATCCATAAAGATGCGATCAAATTACTCACTTGAGAGTCCCTCTTGATAGTACGACTATCGATCCGATAACACGGTCTCCCGTAAGCATGAGACCGGTAAAATAGAAAATCTATGAAGATCATACTTTTGCCTTGAGTATTCCACTCGAGATAGATGGTGACAATCTTGACTCTCTCATTTTGGAATACCTTTTTTTTTATTTCGCTTTGCTCGGTAAAGACACATAGATTGCTTTCCATACGCCACTATGGGAGAGGCTCTATTAAGTCCATCTTCACTTGGCCATAATCTACAAAAGGGTAGCAAACTTCAATCTGGTGATCTCACCAAGATGCTCTTCTTGAACTTGCACTTCACAACCTTGATGACGATCATCACTTGACGTCATCCACCATCGGCTATATGAAATCTTCCTTTTGATGCAAGTCCATGGAAATATATCTAACCACACATAGAAATGTCACACACACACACACACACATATGATGGGTTAGTTAAGAAGCCTATATGGACAATTTCTTACCATACCACGAGATACATAATCCGACTTGGTACATCTTGTAGCTTTGTGTGTTGATGACAAGGTTGATCAACCTTGTATCTTTTTTTTCTTAATTCGATGATGTCTTGAAGATAATCATGAAATACACCTAATCCTTTTCTTAAATCCATACTTGCAATATGCACAACTCTATACATGACCATTCTTCATATAAATCATCGAATATAACAGTGCTCATCATGTAAACTTCCAGAGACGAACACATGAACTCCACTATTTTTCCATGGACAAGATCTATAAGGATATCTCAATGCAAACATTAGTCTATAAGGATTTTAGTTAATACCAAAACCACATATGGGGGACCATGCACTTTCAACCCTAGGTATAATACGCAACAACACCCCTCGATATGCTGGTGCCATAGGAGGCCGTATGGTAGGTTGACAGGTCTAAAGATATCTGAAAAGGAACAGAGTCCAATGCTAATCGACAATGACCATGAAGCTCGCGAACCAAGATCGTCCACTGCAAGTCTCAAGCTAATAGGCACTACGTCTGTATCCATTGAAGCTAAGAGGCAGAGCACATGAATGCAACGAGGAAAAAAACAGAGGATTAAACCAAGGAAAAACACCGTGATATGTTGAGTGTCGAGCCAATGAGCCCTAGAAGACATCATGACATCAGGGGAAGTCCTTTCGAACTGAGGCAATGGAAGATACGGGGAGTTCACCCGCCTACATGTAGCTGTTCTGCCGAACCAATTCTGCTCTGAACATCCGACATGAGAAAACCTGATTCAAGTTAGTGATGAGGCTTATTGCTTCTATTAGCCATTCAGCGTAGGCTCAACAATTATATTATATTGTTAGTCTTGCTTTCAATGACGTAAAAAATAAACATCTCATGCAATTATATTATATAAGTTTTGTCCCGTTGTCGAATCTGTGACTCAACAAATCCCTCGGGTGAACCCATAGGGTTTTGAATAGGAGAACCCATGAGCGCTGGTGACAATCGTCGGCTAGACAGGGGGCACGATTTACCCAGGTTTGGGGCCCTCGTAGATGTAAAACCCTTACTCCTGCCTCTGTCGATCTGTATTATCGAATAGATCGGTTACAATGGTGGTTGCTCAAGTCGAGATTACGATCTCGAACTGAAGGCTTTGGTGGTGCGGTATTGCTTGGTCCTCTCCCGGTAGTTCTCCTGGCCTTATATAGATGGACAGGTCTCAAACCCTACCCGGGGAGGACTCGAACTCTAATCCTATGTCGGTTACAAGTTTCCTATCTTAGCCCGCAAGGCATTGCGGGTGGGCTTCAAGTGGGCCTTCCAGAATACTCCAAAGGCTTCCCTTCTTGGGCTTTAACCTTGGGCCTAGGACCGGGGTATCCTTACTCGCAGGGTCCAAGGTCCATCCCTTCGTCAGTAGCCCCCGAGCGTTTGCTCGATTGTGATTTTTCCAGTGGAGTAGATGGTCAGATTTTTCGTCTTACTTTTCTTCAGATAACCATTATGGTCGTTTTCCGTTTGGAGGGTGTATACCCTGTGCAATGAGCTTTTTATACCCGAGTATCGAGTGATGAAAGTGCCTGTGTTTTATGGCTGTTTTTCGCAGAAGGATGTGGCGCAGCAGCTTGGCTCTCCCGAAAGATCAGGGCCAATTAATTGCAACTAGGGCAAAAAAAATTCTGGCCTACACAGATTCGAGACCTCTTACTCGAACCCGATGAGGTGATCATTGCGACTGGGCCGTGGAGGTCTTACCGACTCGAACTTAACCTATGGGGGTACTCGGCGCGTCCGCTAGGATTTTTCTTCGTGTTGTTGACATGGAATTTTACCGGAGGACACATCTTGAGTGCGATTCCAGGCCCTCAAGAGAGATCCTTTGGTTCTTACCTTCATATTCGAAAGAATATGGCATCCGGATGTGCCTAGTCGGCTGAACAATCCAGGTTCGTGGTGTGTAGACATCATGTGATGGGGTGGCAGGATCTGCACACCCGCAGAGTTTTAGGTCTGTGGTTTCCCGAGTAGGAAAACCAAGCTATTTTTGTCCATACGATAGAGTTTTCGTGTTTGGAGTTTTGTGCCCATACGAAAGAGTTTTCGTGTTTAGGGTCTTTGTTTTTCTTTTGAAAGAAATTTCACGTCACAATTTGTCCATACGAAGTTATTTCGTGTTTGGAGCTTTCATTCGAAAGATTCGCCAGCTTGATGATGTACGCTATGACGTCATGTCGCACTTTATCCTCCCGATGGGACGTGACGGAACGAGAACAGAAGTGCTGGCCCACCCTGACAGCTTTTTGATCGGAAACAAGACGTCGTTTTCGGTTTTTACGCGAACTGCGCGCAGTAAATGCGCACGATCCACGGTTAGGATCGTGGCACGAAACAGCATCTGCCGCCCTTTCGTTTTGCCTTCGCACGCGGCAGCTGCGATTGATGCCACGTGGCTCAATGAACGGTCAGGATCGGGCGGCTCTATGTATAAGTATGAGCCTTAGGTGAAACGACGAAAATTTCCCCAGCCTTCGTCTTCCTCAGACTTCGTCTTCCTCGTTCTCTACCCTTCTTCTCCGCGAGCTCGCACCAGCGTCCATGGCAAGAGGCAAGAAGCACGGCGCCACCGTTTCTTCGTCGAGGGCGACGGAGGAAGTTCTCGCGCCACCCGCACCGCGCTCGGGCGACTCACGTTCGCCCAACACCACGAACAAGAGCATCAAGGAGATGCAGAGGGAGGGGTTGCTGCCTCCAGAAGCCGAAAAGCGGATGCGCCTCGGCAAAAAAGAGGAGGTACCCAATCCCCGCGCGAATGAACGCGTGGTTTTTGCGGACCATGTATCGCGCGGGCTCTCCTTTCCTCTTCATCCCTTTCTCGTGGCGTTGCTGTATGTTTATGGCATACAGCACCACGATCTGCCTCCGAATGCAGTGCAGCACATCTCGTGTTTCATTGCATTATGCGAGTGCTTCTTGGGCATTCGCCCACATTGGGGCCTTTGGAAGGCCCTCTTCAAGGTGCGTGTCTTCCGCGAGAAATCGCGGGTAGAGACTGAGCTGGGCGAGCCGCTGCGCACCGGCGGCTTCGGAATCCAAGCGAAGTCGGACAACAGCTACTTCGGGATGCACTTCATCGACTCCGTCCAAGGGTGGAGAAAGAAGTGGTTCTACTTCACCGACAACAGCACGGGTGGAGTTCACGAGTTCCACCCATTCGCTGTCCTGAAGAGGCGGAAGTCCTGGGCGCATAAGCTGTCGGCTGAAGAGAACCACGTTGTTACCCCTCTACTCGCCAAGGTGTCCGCCCTTCGGGACCAAGCCGCTGGAGTTATGCTGAACGGGCTGCACTTGGCGAGCATTTTCATCAAGCGCAGGATTCAGCCCATGCAGGACAGGCCTTCCACGATGTGGGAGTACCATGGTGCTGAAGACCCTAGCCGCGTGAGCCGTGAAGAACTCTCGAATGCCGAATTAGAGAAGAAGATCGCGGCCATCACCAGCTTGAATGTGGGTGAAACCTTCCCCAACTGCACTTTCGCAGCCTTTGAGGCGTCAAGGCCTCCACCACCCGAAGTAAGTTTGCATTTTCCTTTGTCTTCGTTTCTTTCATGCTCGAAAGTTTTGTCGACTGAAATTTTTCTTCCTTTTCTTCTTGTCTTTTTTTGTAGAGCTTAGTAGTGGTCACCTGCTACCCGCCAATCTCTGGGGAGGAAGCCTCGGACTTGTTGGCGAGTAACTTGGATGGTCCAGCCGACACCAGCGTTGCTAATGCCTCGTCGAGTTCCGAGCATGACTCCTCGGATGACGCGGAGGAATCAGGCAGCGATCTCCTCCACCGCAAACGCCGCCGGGTGGAGAACGATGAGGCCACCTCCAAGGATAACTCTTTGGATAAGGAATCGCCCGCGAAGGGGCCTCTAATCGTGACTCCGCTAAGTATGCCTGCCCCTTCCCCTTCATTTCCAAATATCCAAACCGCCTGGAATGCGGATATGTTGGATGACGAAGATGACGACGAGTTAGTCTTTGCTCCCTTGTTCTAGTCGAACATTTCCTTTTTGTTTCTTCTGATAAATTATTCTCCTTCATGGCAGTATCCAATCCATCAGTCCTAGACGGTTCGTCTCTTCTCTTCCTCCTGAAAATAGGAAAAGGGCTGTTGCTGCGGGTGAAACCCCGACTGCCGACACCGTTCAGAATTCACCAAGTACAGCCCCCACAGCGGCGACTACGGAATATAGAATTCCTAGTTTTGCTGCTGGGGCCTCGACTCCGAAGGAAGTGTCGGGTAGCTCAGCAGATCCTCTCTCCCTAGCTCAAGGCTAGGTAAATTTTGTTGTTTTCTTCTTCATACTGAACTTCATTTATTTAGATTTTTTATCGGGTGCACGGCAGTGCTCCCGATGGGAGTAGCCCCCGAGGCTGTAGTTGATCGCATGCGATTGGCTACAGGCTCAAAGATGCAAGCTTTCTCTCTTCTCTTTGTTTTATCGGGTGCACGACAGTGCTCCCGATGGGAGTAGCCCCCGAGGCTATACTCGAATGTTTTCAATCGCGTATAGGCTCAATCTTCTCTTCTATGATTCTTCTATGTTTTTTGCAGTCACTCCTCGACTCCCTTGTGGCCGTTGGTCGCCGCGTTATCCTGGCCGAAACGGAATGCGGGACCCTTCGATCGGATCGTGATCGACTTGCCGCCGAAAACGAGCTCCTTCGAAGTAAGTTTATCGACCTCTTTTATCTCATCTTTTCAGTTACGCCAATTTCTTCGATTCTGAGACCCATTGCTATGCAGCTCAAGTCGAAATTATGAAGGCCGAGAAGGCGGACGCCTCTACTCGGGCAAGTGCTCAGGAGGCTCAGTTGGCGGCTGCTCGACAGGAGCTCGAGTCCTCTCGCAAGCTGTCGACTGACCTCGAAGGAAGTCTTCTGGGTGCCCAGGATGCTCTGAAAAGGCTGGAGGAGGCTGGCACCAAGGCGGACTCCGACCTCGTCGACTTCCTTCGCCCTTTGGCCCAGCGTTTTGCGGGTAAGTTGCATTTGGTCTCTTGTTGTCTTCCGATTGTCTGGTAAGTCCTTGGATTTTAATATTTCTCTCTGTAGGTCTTCTGGGCGTCCCGTTGGAGCTGCCTGGGGTTCAACGGGTGGATGCTTTGACCGATTCCTGCGCCCAACTCAAGAAGCATGTTGAGGGGATTTGCACCCTGATCTGCGATGCCATTCGAGTGCTGACGCGGCTTCACGGTCGTCTTCTGGTCGACGATGTTTCTCCACCTACGCTGGGTGATCTTTTAAAGATTTTCTTGGAGGGCAATCTTCTTGACGCCTACGCGGTTGCTCAGTCAGAGTCTGGGGCGAAGACTGCCATCCAGTTTGCGCTGGCGCATGGAGTCACGGGTTTGGAGGAGGCGTACTTGGACCTTCCCGTTGATCCTTTTACGGGCAAAAAGGTAGCGCTTCATCGTTTTGGCGATCCAGCTGGAGTCCTCGCCCGGAAGTTATCTGAGTTGATTGCCCGCGCTAGTCGTAGGGGGAGCACTGCTGCGAGTGGCAGCACAACTGCAGCTCCTTAGTATATTTTCCTCGTAGTTCGTTTCTTTCGATTGTAATGAACCTTGGGATGTATTCCCGTATTTTCATCGTTTAATCAAAATGTTCTTCGAAATGCTCTCCTGAGATGCTTCCTGTGATTGATTTGTTATGTGTTTTCTCCCGATGGGAGTAGCCCCCGAGCACCTGTCGAATAGGTGGTTGTTATATCTCGAATGGGGCATCTTATTCCTTCAATTTCCTTGTATTCTTCCAGGTAACCGGAGTCGCCGCGGAGTCTTCGGGTGGACTTGCTGCCCCTGCGAATCCTCTTGTTGCCGTTGTTGGTACCTTTGTGGGCCTCTGTGACCGTGTTGCGGATGGTGAGAGCAAGCTAAAAGCTCTGCGTGGGGTAGCGGATGTAGCCAAGTCCAAACAGAAACTTGCGGTTGAACGTGAGCAATTTGTGATGGTTGAATTGGCGGCTGTCGCTAGGGATTTGCTCTGTAAGTAATCCAGCCCCCTAGCTTTCTGTGCCTTCTATCTCCCTTTGATCGTGTACCTTTGTTTTCAGTTGTTCACCCGGATGATAGGAGTGAGAAACAGTGGGTGGAGAACCACATTCTTCAGGAAGCTGGCAGTTCAAAGCCCCATGCGAATAACTTTTCGTCCGGTCGGAGCCGGGGTTTTGTGCTTGCTACCGTGAAGTCTCGAGTTGTCCAGGCGAAGATGCTCGTGAGTTCCTTTCACGAGATTTTTATTGCTATGAATTCTGCTTTCTATCCGTTGGAGAGGGGTCCCGAAGATTGGAGCCATCTTCTCAGGATTTTCAGGCGAGAAGGAGAAATTCGCGAGTGTGTCCGCAATCAAATGATCTGCGGCTCGGTAGTGGCTCTTTCTTTCGTCCGGTTGTGGCATCCTGAGGTGAATTTCAACTCTGTAGCCAGACTTCCTGATGGTCCAATCAACATTGCTCCTCATTATAGGGTTGTTCGACCCGCATCAGAGGAAATCATTCGATTGACCTCGGAAGAGGTGGAACGGGTTTTGGCGACTGAAAATACTCATCGTCATGTGTAATTGTAGGATGTATGTATCCTGTCGCTTTGTGTAGTTGTTTAAAAATGTTGTAAGGCTTCGTGTGATGCTAAGTTAGGTGTAGCCCCCGTGTGTATGTGGGGTGTATACCTGTTACTTTTAGCATGTAAGGATGGAGAACGCGAGTAGCTATGGTTGAAAAACCATGTATGTTATTGCAATGACTGAGAAGTCATGTGTTTTCTTTAGAGCTACAAGATGGCTAATATAGCCTTATTTGTATGAGTAAAGTAAATCTAGGGGTAGAGTTTGCGAAGTTGTGCAACATTCCAAGGGTTGGAGTAGATGCCTCCAGTCGTCGGGTTCTTCAATCAATAGGCGCCACCTGGGATACCTTCGTGTATTATGAAGGGTCCTTCCCATGGTGGCTCGAGTTTCTGCCCTTCCTTCTGCTTGAGCCGTAGCACCAGATCTCCTACTGCGAAGACTCTGTGGCGTATTCGGCGACTGTGATAGTTTTGCAGCGACTGCTGGTATACTGCGGATCTTGCGAGTGCAATATCGCGTATTTCGTCGAGTGCGTCCATATCGTCTACGAGTGCTCTGTTGGAGGTTTCTTCGCTGTAAGCAACGACCCATGGGGCGCTGAACCTGACATCCTCGGGAAGGACTGCTTCATCCCCGTATACCATGAAAAATGGTGTGTAGTTTGTGTATCGATTTGGAGTTGTGCGGAGGCTCCATAGCACAGAGGGTAGCTCTTCTTCCCAATGTCCCGCTGATGGGTGTAGGCGATCGAGTAGACGTTTCTTGATGCCAGCCGAAACTAATCTGTTGGATCGTTCGACTTGGCCGTTGGTTTGCGGATGAGCGACTGAAGCGAATTTGAAGATGATTCCCTTTTCTTCGCATAACTGCTGTGTTTCCTTTGCCGTGAAGTTGCTACCATTGTCAGTAATGATGTCGTGTGGTACTCCAAATCTGCATACGATGGAATCGAGCAATTTGACGACGCATTGGGCGCTAGCCTCGGTTACTGGCATAGCTTCGATCCACTTTGTAAATTTGTCGACTGCGACCAGCAAGTGTGTGTATCCACCTGGTGTGGACTTGCGTAATGGTCCTACCATGTCCAGCCCGCATTGTGCAAAGGGCCAGGCGATGGGTATCATATGTAATTCCGTAGCGGGGGCGTGTGGTTTGGGTGCGAATCGCTGGCAAGCGTTGCACCTGTCGACCAGTTCCTTTGCGTCTCTGGCTGCTGTAAGCCAGTAGAATCCTGCTCGGAAAGCTTTTCCCATGATTGCTTTCCAGCTAGCATGATGTCCATAATCTCCTTGGTGGATGTCTCGCAGCAATTCCTTGCCATCTTCGGCTGCTATGCATCGTTGCAGTATGCCTGAGATGCTCTGCTTGTACAACTCGCCGTTGAGCACCCGAAAGGATTTGCTGGGTCTGATTATTTGTCGAGCCTCGTGAGGGTCTGTTGGGAGCTGTTTGGCGGACAAGTATTCGAGGTATTTCTGCGTCCAGACTGGCTCGACCAGAAAAACTTGTCGCGAAATATTATGAATGAGCTCGATGATAGCAATTTGCGGGCTGACCTCTGTTTCCAATGCTGCGGGTGCTCCTGCAGTTTTCTTGACTTTGGCTGATCGTTTGATCATCCGCTCGAAATATATCCCTGGCGGTATGGGTGTGTTTGTGGAACCCATGTTTGCCAGCCTGTCTGCTTTTTCGTTGCTGGATCTCGCAATGTGCTTCAGCTCGCGTCCTTTGAAACTTCCTTCGAGTAGGTTGTACATGTCACGATAGGTGACCATGTTCTCTGCGATAGTGTCACACTCCTTCATTGTCTGTTGCATGATGAGATTGGAATCGCCATAGATCATCAGTCGGGTGGCTCCGCACGCAATTTCCATCTTCATCCCGTGCAACAGAGCCTCGTACTCGGCGTCGTTGTTTGATGCTGGATCGTCGGGTGGGAAGTCCAGTCGTAGGACGTACTGTAGCTTGTCTCCTCTGGGTGATATGAGGACGATCCCAGCTCCTGCTCCTTCGTTTCTCTTGGATCCGTCGAAGTACATGATCTAGTTACTCGTGTATTCCGGCGGCCCGGGTGTTTGTAGTTCTGTCCACTCGCTCAGAAACTCCACAAGTACCTGGGACTTGACGGAATTGCGCCCTGCATAGATAATGTCCCAACCGCCCAGCTCGATGCTCCATTTTTCTATTCTTCCGGATGCCATTGGGTTGTTCATGATTGTACCGAGTGAGGCATCATTGACCACTGTTATGGTATGTTCCTGGAAGTAATGCTCGAGCTTTCGAGCCGTGAGCTTCTGGTGGGGTATCGTTGTTTGCACGGCAAGAGCACCTCGCTGATGTAGTATATCGGTCTTTGGACTCCATATGCCTTGCCCTCCTCAGGTCGTTCGACCACGATGGCCGTGCTGATGACCTGATTTGTTGCGGCTAGGTATAGGTAAAGTGGTTCCCTCTCTTGTGGTGTTGCGAGAATGCGCCTGCTCTGTAAGGATCGTTTCAGGTCTGCGAATGCCTGCTTAGCTTCTGGTTTCCACTCGAACTTATCCGTCTTCTTCAACAACTTGTAGAAAGGTAACGCCTGCTCGCCCAATCGCGCGATAAATCTGCTCAAGGCGGCTAGTCGCCCTGCGGGCTGTTGGACTCCGCGTAGATTGGTGGGCTCCTTCATTGTCAAGATTGCTTGTATCTTCTCCGGGTTGGCTTCGATTCCTCTGCCGGATACCAGGTACCCGAGAAGTTGCCCTGCTGGGACGCCGAAGACGCATTTTGTCGGGTTGAGCTTAATCCTGTATGCGCTTAGAGCGTCAAACGTTTCTCTGATGTCCTCGAGGAGTGTATCCTCCACTCGAGTCTTGATGACGATGTCGTCAACGTATACTTGTACGTTCTTGCCAATGAGCTTGGCGAGGCATTTTTGCATGCAGCGCTGGTATGTTGCGCCTGCGTTCTTGAGCCCGAAGGGCATTGTCGTGTAGCGGTATACACCGTGAGGTGTGATGAATGATGTCTTCTCCTCGTCTTCCTGCTTCATCCGGATCTGATTGTATCCCGAGTAGGCATTTAGGAAGGAGAGGCGTTGACAGCCTGTAGTGTAATCCACGATCTGGTCGATTCGTGGGAGGGGAAAGTTATCCTTGGGGCAGTGCTTATTCAGCGACGTGTAGTTAATGCACACTCGAAGGATGTTGGTGTTCTTCTTTGGGACCAGCACTGGGTTTGCTAGCCAAGTAGATATCTTGATTTCCCTGATGAATTTTGCTGCGAGCAATCTGTTAACTTCTTCTCCAAGGGCTTTCTGCTTGGGTTCTGAGAACCGTCGATTGGTCTGCTTGATGGGCTTTGCGTCTTTGCAGACTTCGAGTGAGTGCTCGGCGAACTCCCTGGGTATTCCTGGCATATCTGAGGGCTGCCAGGCGAAAATTTCCCAGTACTCATGGAGGAGTTCGACGAGCGCGCTTTCCTATGCTAGCGAGAGGGTAGTTGAGACCATCGCCATTTTCGCAGAATCTGTCGGGTGCACTTGATATTTTTGAGTGTTGCTGTTGGCGCTGAATTCCAACTCTGGTGCATTTTTCTTTGTTAGGGGCATCACGGAGTGGTCCGTGGTCTTTGTTATCTCCTCTAGTTATTCTTGCATCCCGAAAGATTTTGCGATCTCGTTGAACTCAATGTCGCACTTGTTGGACTTCTGGAAATCTCCGTCGATGGTGATTACACCATATTCCCTTGGTAGCTTGAGCTTCAGGTACGCATAATGTGGTACTGCCATGAATCTTGCGAACGCTGTCCGACCAAGAATGGCGTGGTATTGTGAGGGCCAGTCGACTACTTCAAAGTCGGGGAATTCTCTTCTGTAATTGCGTCGATTGCCCAACACAACCTCTAGGTTGATTGTTCCGAGTGGACGGATCGCTTTTCCTGGAACTATCCCGTGGAAGGATGTTTCTGATTCTGCGAGTCCCTCTAGGTTCCTGTTCATCCGGCGGAGCGTATCCACGTAGATGATGTTGATGCCGCTGCCTCCGTCCATAAATACGCGAGCCAGTTCGTAATTACCAATTTGCGCTTGGATTACTAGGGCGGCGTGTCCTGGTCGATAGACTCACGGGGGGTGGTCTTCCATGCAGAAGGTGATCGATTGGTCTGCCATCTTCAGGTACTCTGGTCTCGTCGGTGGGGTTTGCACAACCATGCATAGCTGCCGCGTATTTGTCTTCTGAGCTCTGCGGGATGGGCAGACTTTTTGTATCATCCCTAATTGTCCAGCCGGGTTCGGGTATGCGTTAGCTCCGGCGTTTGGGGCGGGTGGCGCAGGTAGTGCGGCTAGCGCCATGTTCGGATTTCCTGGTGGAGGTAGGGGTTGTGGCGGCTGGAATCCTTGGTGTCCTCCTCCTGGAAGTGGCGGGTAACTTTGACTAGCTGCTGACCTACTTTTCTTTGAGAAGGCCTCGTGGATGTCGATGAACTTCCGACAATCCTTGAGGAGGTGTGTTGCCTTAGTTCTGCCTGTGCGCTTATCTGTAAATAGATGTAGGGAGCAGTATGCGTCAAGGTCTTCCTCGGGAGTTTTGTCTTCAGCCTTTAGTTTCCATTCGCGACTTCCACGGCGTCCACTATCGCGCTTTCGCGTGAATTCAGCCACTACCATCTCTTCCCGATCGTTGTGATCGTAGTATTTCCTCCTTTTCTTTCGACCATGGCAGTCGTCCTCGGGTGCGGGCGACGATGTCCTCTCGTTGCGTACTGAGTCTTCTCCATTAGCCCATCTGTCAGCTATGATCATCAGCTCCCCAATAGTCTTGGGCGCGGCTCGTCCCAGCTCTTCTCTAAAAGCAGTTCGTCAGGCGCCTTTTGCGAAGGCTTCAACCGCTACTTCCTCTGAGATGTTTCCTGCAGTGTTCCTGAGCGTGGTCCATCGCTGGATGTACTCGCGAGTGGACTCGCCGCTCTTCTGTTTGCAGGCTCGCAGTTCTTCGATGGTTGATGGTCTCTTATAGGTGGCCTGAAAGTTTTTGCAAAAGTCGAAGTGCAGATCGTCCCATGATGCGTAGCAGGATTTCGGTCTTGCTTCCAGCCAGCTACGTGCCGCCCCAACCAAGTGTAGGTTGAGGTACTGCATAGCCGTGTTCTTGTTCCCACGTTGTCATTTTACTATTGTGAGGTAATCGTTTAGCCACGACGAAGGTTCGAGTGAACCATCGTATTTTGTTACTTCCGTGCTGAGCTTGAATCTCCTGGGTAGAGGCGCTTCACGGATGCTGCGGATGAAACACAACGCTCCGCAGGTCTCGTCATCCGAAGAACCGGACGAGGAGCGCGCACGGTTCCTTGCTGCTCTTACCTTGTCCATCCTGTTTTGCGCGATATCTGACCGCGCGTTGTATCCTGGTTGATCGCGACCAGTTTCCTTCCTTGGATCCTTGCTGCGTTTTCGCGAGCGGCTGCTGTGATGTCGCGAGCTTTTATTTCTCGGGCTACCTTCGCTGCTGCTTCGACTATCATCGCGTCGCCGGGCTTCTTTTCCTCGACCACGGCGAGGTGATTTGTCTCTTCTAGGAGAAGCGCTCCTATGCTTGCGTGATGCCTCCTTCTCCTTTTCCTTCTCCTTCTCCTGCTGTTCGGCAGCCTTCCTGCGATCATAAGAGGCAAGCCTTGCGGCTGCCATGCTAATCCCTTCCGAACTTGCTTGAATTGTTCCGCTCGAGGGTCATTTTCCCCCGGCTGATTCATTTGCATGTAGGTTGCTGCGGCTAAGACCACGGCAGCAGGAGTCTGCGGGATGACGTTTCCTTCCTCGTCAACCCGCATAAGGGAAGGTCCGAGTGATCTGCTGATCCCGCCTAAAGACTCGGCGTCCATGGTCGCCGTTCTCGATGCGTGTCCCTTCCTTGCGGGTCGGGTGCCGACGGAAGGTGTTAGGGACAGCTCGGCTCGACGCTGACTTGATTCATCCGCCAATCTTCTCCGTCGGTCTAGATCTATCCGAGCTTCTTTAATCACGGTGGCGCTCTCACTATGTGATAGTGGTAGGCGACCATGTCTTCATGTGGGGCAGTGGCCGCAGGTGACTTGCTCGTTCGGATGGCCTCCTTTGCTCGATCCCAAGATTCGCGTGAGACTCCGATTGCAGCGCGTTCTTCCGCGCTGTTTTCTCTTTCTAGGGGTTGTTCCGATCCTGCCATGCATACCTGAGCCAGTCGTGGCTCGTGAGTCCTAGGCGTAGCTAGGAAGGATTTCTAGACTTGAGAGGGTTCCTCTGTCGAGAGGGTATGGTAGTTGCTGGTGTTGAAGCCGATGGACTCGCCACTTTTCTCTAGGTAAGGTCGCGAGTCGACGGCTCCCGACTCAGATCCCGATTCTTTAGGGAAGTGGAGGATTCCGTCTTTGTTGGTGTAGAACTTCAAGCTTCCGAACGTCAAGGTGACGCTCTTCTCTAGATTGCTGAATACCGGGCGTGATTCCGGCGAGTGAGGGGTGACAACGACAGATCCGATCCGAATAGGGTTGGTCAGAGTCGAAGTCGAAGGTTTCCAACGTGAGTTGGATGATGAAGCCGAAGATGCCGGAGATCCAGCGCCCGCCGTTCCCACAGACGGCGCCAATTGTCGAATCTGCGACTCAACAAATCCCTCGGGTGAACCCATAGGGTTTTGAATAGGAGAACCCATGAGCACTGGTGACAATCGTCGGCTAGACAGGGGGCACGATTTACCCATGTTTGGGGCCCTCGTAGAGGTAAAATCCTTACTCCTGCCTATGTCGATCTGTATCATCGAATAGATCGGTTACAATGGTGGTTGCTCAAGTCGAGATTACGATCTCGAACTCAAGGCTTTGGTGGTGCGGTATTGCTTGGTCCTCTCCGGTAGTTCTCCTGGCCTTATATAGATGGCCATGTCTCAAACCCTACCCCGGGAGGACTCGAAATCTAACCCTATGTCGGTTACAAGTTTCATATCTTAGCCCGCAAGGCATTGCGAGTGGGCTTCAAGTGGGCCTTCCAGAATACTCCAAAGGCTTCCCTTCTTGGGCTTTAACCTTGGGCCTAGGACCGGGGTATCCTTACTCGCAGGGTCCAAGGTCCATCCCTTCGTCACCCGTGTCATACTGTGGTGGCATATGCACACAACAGTACTATACATGCACACTACCTACACATGTCCACCTCGAGACCTGAGCGTTTTTTCTAATGAAATTATAGAGTGAAAGAGATCGTAGATAAATCTGTCAACATCACTAAAATCTAACCGAACGTATGTATGGGCGAACCGTGGGAGTTTTTCTTTGTTTTGTGAATGGGACGGTGGGTAGAGTCAATGAGTTTGCTACCGTCAAACCCTCCTTCATACCTTCATATTTAGACATGGACGTGGTTGATGTGTATATGGTAAATGCTGGGGGAACACATTGTACCAATTCATTAATTAATATAGAAAGGAGAAAAAACTAATTTACTTTTTTACACTTTGAAAAATTAGAGCTAGGCATGTTTCGGTTTGATAGCCGAACTTTGTCACTTTTTCCTACAAATTAAGCCGTAGCAAGCCAAAAAAAAATAGTGCGGTGTGCGAGAACAAATGTGGTAAATACATATGAATATGAGATGTAAGGAAAAATGTTAACAAAATGTGGCCTTTGATAGCTGCACCAATCAAAATATAATTGTATTAGAAATATGCCACATCATTTAGCAAAGTTTGGTTCACTAGTGGAAACAGTGCCTTTTGTCCCGGGTCGTAAGGGCCATTTGTCCCGGTTGCGCAACCGGGATGGGCTAGCCGGGACAAATGGCCCTCCCCATTGGTCCCGGTTGTGCCAGGACCCGGGATGCTTAGGGTGGCCCACGTGGCGACTCTGGGCCAGGGACCGCGAGGGAGTTCGTCCCGGTTCGTTTTAGGGACCGGGATGGATGCCTTCTTAAAAAAAGAAAAAAGCCCGCCCATTTTCCCTGCCGCGGCAGGCTTTTTTTGTTCGTTTTTTTTTTCTCCTGCCTCGCAATCGCCAACCGGCCTCCCCTTCCCCAACCGCTCCAGGCCCACGTACACATTTTTTTAGTCAAAAAGGCCCACTGGCCCGCGTCTTTTATTATGGACAGTCAACGGTTCGAAGGGCCCACTGGCCCGTGTCTGTTATTATGGCCAGTCAACAGGGGCCACTGGCCAGCGGCCTGGTGGCTGGTTCGCCTGGTCCCTTAAACTAAGACCGAAGGACGGTCAAAGGGCCGCTGTCCGCCTCGTCTTCCCGCCCCGCCTCGGCTTCCCGCGCCCCACTCCCCACGCGCCACGCCTCGGCTCCCCGCATTCATGGCCGCCTGCAACCGCCGCCACGTTCAGGCCGCCGGTTGGCATGCCAGCCCGCCCTGGGTCCTTTTTAAAGGCCCCCCGCCGCCCGTACAACCCACTCACCCCGGCCGCGTCCCTGGCAAAGCAACCCTAGCCGCCACCATGTCCCGCTGGTTCTCGAACTCCGGCAAGCGCCCAAGGAACGACGACGGAGGCTCGTCGAGCAGCGCTGGCCGCATCCCACCCCCGCCGGCGGACGCCTTCGGCTACGGCCCTGGAGGTGTCCGCCTCGGCGGGGCGCCGCGCGTCCCCGCGCCTCCTCCGGCAGCCCGCCCGCCGCCCCGCGCCGCGCCCCCGGGAAAGCGTTTCCGCCGGTACGTCCGGGTGGACGAGGCGGAGTGGCACTGGAACAATGCCACTCCGGTCTTCTACTCCGACGTGCACCTCCCGGACGGGTGGCACCTGAACCCCCAGCGGATCCCAGTGCCGCCGGCCCCGACCGGAGCGGCGCTGCTCGAGGAGATCGAGCGCCGGCGCGAGCTCCTGCCGGCCCCCGTCCGCAGGGAGCGCGCGTATGCGCGCAGCTCCCCCTACTGGGCCGCCTGGCTCGAGCAGGAGCACGAGCAGCGCCGCCGCTCCTTCATCCCCGCCCCCCTCGAGGCCAACGTGGACGACTACCCCCCGCCAGCGCCCGGCCGGGAGAGGGAGCTATGGCTCCTCGTGGACGAGCCGGAGGACTTCTCCGGGGAGCAGGACCCCGAGCTCCGGGCCCAACTGGAGGAGGCCTGCGAGGCCTCCCGCCGCTCCCTCATCGACGACGAGATCCTGCGGTGGAAGCGGATCGTGGCCGCCGCCGCCGGCGACGCCGCCGCCGGCGACGCCGCCGCCATGCCGCCTCCGCCGCCACCCCCAAACGAGCCTGCCATCCCCTGGTGGCAGGCGATGAACGCCGAGCTGGAGGCGTCCGAGGACATGCCGGAGCCGCAGCCGCTCCCACCAGGCCTGGAGTATGGCATGACCTGGGCCTGGACCGGTGGCGTCTGGGCGCCGGGGTCGCCGGAGCAGGAGGAGGAGCTGCCCCCACCGCCGCCGCTGCCGCAGGAGGCGCTGCCCCCCCCCCCCCCCCCCCCCGCCGCCGTACGCGCCCCCGATGCCCCCCCCGGCGAGTCCGGCCCAGCCGCCTGCCCACCTGTGGCAGCCACCCCCCTATGTGAACCTCTCCGACGACGAGGACGACTAGGTCGCCGCCGCTAGCTACCCCCCCTAGCTACACCCCACCCCCCCAAGAAACGGCCGGCCGCCTGTGGCCGCGCCGCCGCCCCTTATGAAAGTACGGCCGGCCGCCTGTGGCCGCGCCGCCCCTATGTAAAGCAAGGCCCCTGGCCTTTATTATTAATATAAGTTTGTGTTCCCCTAACCTACTGTGTCCCTAGTCCATCCCCGCCGGCGCCGGCGGATCTGTCCACTCGTTCCCGCCGCCGGCAGGGCTTCGCCCAGCCATATCCACTCGTACCCCGCCCCTGGAGTGTCCGCTCGGCCTGGAGAGAGGGCCGCGCTTTTTATACAAATGGGCCTTTCGTCCCGGCCCGTGCCACCAACCGGGACTAGAGACCCTTTGGTCCCGGTTGGTACCACGGCCCGGGACCAAAAGCAAATTTCGAATTTCGGTGGCACCCCTGCGCGCCCAAAATTTTTTAGCGCCAAAATTTGAAAAGTGTTAGGTTTGCACATTAACAACTTCTATATATTTCCAAATTTGACAAAAATTTCAACATGAAAAATGCTAGAATTTGCAAAACTAATTTAAATCCATTTTTCGTTTAACTAAATAATTATTCTAACTATTGAAACTATTAACTATTTTTTCATTTGTATATAATTTAAATATAAAAATGTTACAATTTTTTATTTCTCTCGTGATCTTCGTAATTCAAAGCGAGTTTTACCTTATTGACACGATGAATTTGAGATCTTCGTCTACAAAAGAAAAACCATAGTTTTCCTTCGAAGGTTTACTCTGCGCACCCACACGTATTTTCCCTTTATCCCGACCCCCGCAATAAATGATGCAATTCTATCATTAGTGAGAGACTTCACGTTGGCAATCTCAATTAAAGTGCCAGTTTGTGTCTGATCCCACCAACCCCTCAGAATCCTCCTATTAACTTCACCTATCTCAACTGAAATCACTGTCTTCATGTGGATGCCAAGCCTATGCAAAGCTATCTCTCCTCCTCCAATACCGGAGAATAAGGACACCACATTAACACCATTGGGAAACATGTTCTTCAACACCGACAAGTGGCAACCCACAGTATCAATTTGGCTTTTTACCGGTCAATACAAAATACTGATCAAACAGAATTATATGATCATGTATTCCACGATTATTATTACACATCACCAACATACGGAGGAGAGAGAAACAGAAAAGTGGGATGGTGGAACAATAATGCTTGCCAGCTTTTCTTCGTGTCCCTTGCTTATGATCGCTTCGGCCGTAACCATGGAGTATGTTCATTATTTAACGGGATGGTGGGGTCAGATTTCACTGTGAAGGGTGGAATTTCAACAAACTTATTATAATCTTCTGACATGTCTGTCGTGTCCTCGATTCCCACGATGTTTCTTTTCCCTGAGAGAACTATGTGACGCTTCGGCTCATCGTATGATGAAATTGTTCCCTTATTTTTTCTTTTCTTCGGTCTGGAAGACATGTCCTTCACATAGAAGACCTGAGCCACATCATTGGCTAGAACGAATGGTTCGTCATTGTAACCAATATTGTTGAGATCCACCGTTGTCATTCCATAAAGCGGGTCTACCTTTACCCCTTCTCCATTCAGGTTGACCCATTTGCACTTGAACAAAGGGATCTTAAAAGAAGGTCCATAGTCAAGTTCCCATATCTCCTCTATGTAACCATAGTATGTGTCAGTTTTTCCATTCTCGTTTGTTGTATCAAAGCGGACACCACTGTTTTGGTTGGTGCTCTTCTTATCTTGGGAGCTCGTGTAAAATGTATTACCATTTATCTCGTACCCTTGAAAACTCCCAATAGTCGAAGATGGTGACCCTGCCAACATGTACAGCTGATCTTCAACAGTGGTGTCATTTATAAGATGTGTTTGCAACCAACTTCCGAAAGTCTCCATGTGTTCGCGTTTAATCCATGAGTCATCCTTCCCCGGGTTTGCAGACCGTACAATATTCTTGTGTTCCTCGACATACGTAGCCATGAACATAGAATTTTGTAGAACTGTGTAGTGTGCTTTGGTCAAAGAATGCCCGTCCCTAGGTATCATTGTTTTCTTTCCCAGCGTTCCTTTTCCCCTCAGTCTCCCCTCATGCCGCGATTCAGGAACACCAATTGTCTTAAGGTCAGGAATAAAGTCAACACAGAACCCAATGACCTCCTCTGTTCCATAGCCCTTCGAGATGCTTCCTTCTGGCCTAGCACGGTTATGAACATATTTCTTCAAGACTCCCATGAACCTCTCAAAGGGGAACATATTGTGTAGAAATACCGGACCGAGAATATGAATCTCTTCACATAGGTGAACAAGGAGATGAGTCATAATGTTGAAGAAGGATGGTGGGAACACCAACTCAAAACTAACAAGACACTGGACCACATCCCTCTGTAATCTTGTCAGAATTTCTGGATCGATTACCTTCTGAGATATTGCGTTCATGAATGCACATAGCTTCACAATGGGTACTCGAACATTTTCCGGTAGAAGCCCCCTCAATGCAATCGGAAGCAACTGCGTCATAATCACGTGGCAGTCATGAGACTTCAGGTTTTGGAATTTTTTCTCTGCCATGTTTATTATCCCCTTTATATTCGACGAGAAACCAGACGGAACCTTGACACTGTAAAGGACTTCAAAGAATATTTCCTTCTCTGCTTTAGTAAGAGCGTAGCTGCTTAAGGAATGACGCCCTGTATCTGTGTGTTTGTTGCTTGGGTCTTTCATACGTTGCTGGTCCTCCCGTGCTTCAGGCGTATGTTTTGACTTTCCATACACGCCCAGGAAGCATAGCAGATTGACACAGAGATTCTTTGTCACGTGCATCACGTCGATCGAAGACCGGACCTCTAAAACTTTCCAATAGGGTAGCTCCCAAAATATAGATTTCTTCTTCCACATGGGTGCCCGCTTATCAGGGCCGTACGGAACTGGTTGGCTGCCAGCAGCCTTACCAAAAATTACTTCTAGGTCCTTGACCATATCGAATATATCATTACCACTACGGAGCTCAGGCTTCTTTCGGTTATCTGCCTCACCTCTGAAATGCTTCCCTCCTTTTTTCCTTAAGGGATGCTTGATCGGAAGAAATCTACGATGCCCCAGGTATACAACCTTTTTACATTTATCCAAAAAAACACTGTCAGTCTTATCTAAACAGTGTGTGCATGCATTGTATCCCTTGTTTGTATGACCGGAAATGTTACTAAGAGCAGGCCAATCATTGATGGTCACGAAAAGCAACGCCCGTAGGTCAAATGACTTTTGTTCGTTCTCATCCCACACACGTACACCTGGTTTGCCCCACAGTTCTAAGAGTTCTTCCACTAATGGCCTTAGATACACATCAATGTCGTTGCCAGGTTGCCTCGGGCCTTGGATGAGAACTGGCATCATAATGAACTTGCGCTTCATGCACAACCAAGGAGGAAGGTTGTACATACATAGAGTTACAGGCCAAGTGCTATGACTGGAGCTCTGCTCCCCAAAAGGATTAAAGCCATCTGTACTTAGACCAAACCATAAGTTTCTCGCCTCTCCTGCAAAGTCTGGAAAGTCTCTCTCGATCTTTCTCCACTGCGATCCATCGGCGGGGTGCCTCAACTTTCCATCTGTCTTACGGTCTTCTTTGTGCCATCGCAACAACCTAGCATGCTCTTTGTTTCTAAACAAACGTTTCAGCCGTGGTATTATAGGAGCATACCACATCACCTTAGCAGGAACCCTCTTACGGGGGGGCTCGCCGTCAACATCACCAGGATCATCTGCTCTGATCTTATACCGCAGTGCAGTGCATATTGGACATTCATCCAAATTCTCGTACTTCTCACCGCGGAAGAGAATGCAGTCATTAATGCATGCATGTATCTTCTGCACATCTAATCCTAGAGGGCAGAGAGCTTTCTTTGCTTCGTACGTACTCTCAGGCAATTCGTTATCCTTTGGAAGTTTTGGCTTCATTAGTTGAAGTAAACCCTCAAATGCCTTGTCAGTCACACCGTTTTGTGCCTTCCATTTCAGCAACTCCAGTGTGGTACCGAGCTTTGTGCTACCATCTTCGCAATTTGGGTACAACAATTTTTTGTGATCCTGTAACATGTTGTCCAGCTTCAACCTCTCCAATTTATTTTCACAGTCTTCCCTTGCATCAGCAATAACTCGGCCAAGATCATCATCGGCCTCTTCTGATGGCTGTTCTTGATCACCTCCTTCTTCTGCATTCTCTTCCATTGCAGTATCGTCGTATTCAGGGAACGAAGGATCTTCTTCTTCTTCTTCATCGTCTTCCATGACAACCCCTCTTTCTCCATGCTTGGTCCAGCAATTATAGCTGGGCATGAAACCTCTCCGAAGTAGATGGCCGTGAAGGATTCTTTCGGAAGAATGTTCTCTGACGTTCCGACAATCAACACATGGGCAACACATGAAGCCATTATCTTTGTTCGCCTGAGCTACAGCAAGAAATGAATTCAGGCCTGCCATATACTCGGAAGTGCGTCGGTCACCGTACATCCATCGCTGCCGTGCATTCATCTGCATCATATAATTAAGTTTATCAAAATACATATTAATTAAGAGATGACCACAGTACATCGACAAATAATACTTTTTTATGTATCAGTTTCAGATGAAAAATATAATTTGTTAACCTCGGTCGAAGATACCATTTTCAGTGAGGTTGTGCGCGTCTTGGGAATTTCGTCGAACACCTCGTGTGCATAGTAAAAAAAAACACACTAACACCACACTCTCTCACACCTCCAAGCAAAAAAATAGTGGGAAGGAGGGAGGGGCTGGGGCAGTATATATAGGGGAAGGGGCATTGGTCCCGGTCCGTGGACTGAACCGGGACAACAGGTCATGCGCGGGCCACGTGGCATGTGGCTAGGCATTGGTCCCGGTCCGTGGCAAGAGCCGGGACCGATATACCCCCCACGAACCGGGACCAATGCGCCCAGGCGATTCCTGTTGCCCCGGGCGCACGAACCGGGACCAATGCAGGGCATTTGTCCCGGATTTGGTTGCAACCGGGACAGCTGCCCCCCGGCCCCCTGGACGAGAGGGGTTGTTTCCACTAGTGGTTGTGGTCCTGGAATCGCCCAAGCGCACACACATGGGTAGATCTAAACTACTAGCGGATTCAAACTGGCATAATCACACAAGCGCAGTAGCACAGATCCCCATCTGGAGTCTATAGGGTGGCTGCTTAACGCATCACAGGTGCACACAACTCATAATCTTTTCGCTCGAAGACAAATAAGTTGTGATGGCACGGACAGGCGAGAGATGACGATATACTTCCTCCGTTCCAAAATAGATGACTTCTATTTGTCCATATATGCATGTATCTAGCTAGACATTAAAACGTGTTTAGATACATGCATATATGAAAAAGTGGAAGTCATCTATTTTGGAACGGAGGGAGTAATTCTTAACCGTGTGAGCGAGTGACAAAGCTGCTCGCCCGGTGGCGGGTGAACAAAAAACCACCCGATCAATAACGACATATCTGTTGTCAAAAAAAAAAAAATAACGACATATCTCGTACAATTTGCGTAAGTCGTTCCAATCAATCCGTAGGACAGGAGGTTGCTGGCCCATCTCATGGCCCGGAAGAAATATTGAAGTATCGCACAAGCATCGTATGAACGCTTCTGCTTCAGTGTCCCCCCTAAACAATACATTTATACCAGTATGGCTGAGATTGCTCCGTACCCTTCCATTAACATGGACGGCTGTGAATAATTAAGTCATATTAAGACGTACGCGGCTCTGTATAAACCGCTAGGATTATTTTAATTAGGTATTTTGCATATAAGTATTCGCATAAAATTCATACATCGCCGAGGGCACGCCGTTGTCTCGCACGTGATTAGGAGCGGTTCGCGGACGGTTTTGTAATCCGGCTATGCGTATATATATAATACACCTGAATACGGTAATGGACGGCAGACCGTAATAGAACAAAAAATAAATTTTTAATATAAAATATTGATCATGCCCTTCCACCGAATTTGGGGGATGGGCAACACCGAAGGAAGGCCCTCGTATGAAAACCATCTCACCCGCAGCTATTTCGATAATATTTTGCCCCTAGCACCTCGCTTCGCATTCTTCTTCTCCTTTATTGTCAACTCCATCAATTCACACCAGTAGCCGATCGCTAGTCGATGCTACCTGTACGGGCGAACCCACTACACAATTAATATAGCTAATGGTTCTACTACTGGATGCATATCACCACTAGATTACCGATGCCTCGCAGTCCTACATATATACTTGCTGCCTATATCAGAACATGCATAGGCAGATGATGATACATCACTTTGGCAATGTTTTTCCAATTTCATTTGTTCGGATCATTCACTTTGTGTTTCTTTACTATATATCCCCATGGCCTCGAGTTATATATATAAGTGGTACTCTACACCCCGCTAAGAATGTGCCATTTATCTGAATTAATTTGCAAGATTTGATTGTACTGGTTGGTAGGTACACAACACTCTATCATTGTAGCCAATATTGTCCCAAAAACCGTGAGACGGGCAAATATGTTTGTACTAAAATTTATGCATAGATGGAAATAAAAATGATGGATTAAAATGTTTTATCTTCGGAAGAGGGCGGGAAGCTCTAGTAATGCATATAAATGGAAGAGAGCTGGTCAATTTTATGAGCAATATTGGATCCGAAAATGTACCCCCATAGGGATCTAACAAGGAAAAATCCAAAAAAAAAAAAAAACACAAAATTACCAACCCAAAGTGATGTGGCCATATGCCAATTGGATCAAGTAAGAAAAATTGCGCCTCCAAGATGGAAATAATGGAAAATACGCCACACTCATCCACCCTATGGAGTCAAATCTAGGTTTTCACTTGGAGAACTAGACCATGGGGTTGGAGGGGGTTGATCTCCATGAAGATAGCATGAACATTCAAATGACACTAAGAGATCCAATACTGCGGGCACCATCAAATTCGGGCAAGGCATTCGTCCACAAAATAAAGCATCCACAAGGACATCCGACTACACCTCCAACTAATGACACCTCAGTGGAGCCAACAACAACACCAGAAGCACCACCCACGCACGACCCCATTACCCACACAGCTCGATTAGCCAGACCTCACCGTGCCACCACTCCCACCATTTCAGGGCCGCTGCTCCAACGCACAAGCACCATCTGAAGTTCATGAACCAACGCAGAAGCCAACACTTCCAACTTTTCCACGTCGGCAAACCCCGGGGCCAGATTTTTCCTGGTCGGCATGTCAGTGTGTCGTGCACTCCCTGCCGCTAAACCACTATCTCTACTGACTGATGCGGAATGCTTCCATAGCCTCGAGATCCTATGATGCCACGTCTCCTCCCTTGCCTGGATGACTTCGTGAATTGATATTTAGGCACATACTTATGGATGATGCAGATGAACCCCATCGTAGAAAAAATAAGAGAATTGATGATAATGGATCTCCTGTATGAAATAATAGTTTTTGTTTTACTAATTCTTCAATGAGAACTAACTTAGATTCATTCAAATCTAGAGCTGTTGGAGCTGCATCATGATTTGTGCGGCCGATGAGTTGCACATGGATTGCAACTGATTTTTTTTTCTTGTTACACATGGGATGCAACTGAGAAAAAAATATGTGCACAGTATACAATGTTGACATGGTACAAAATCATGATATGACGCCATTTGAATGAGAATTCAGCTAATTCTCAATCCCTCCACCCGTCGGTGAAATTGGAGCAATAATAACCGTGATCGGTGTTTCGAGGGGTTGGAGCGAACTGGGCCTCATTTTTGCAAATTGAAGCTTGATCTCCGTATGGTGTTTATTCATTTCTACCATATATATTTATTTATTTATATTTAAAACTCAATCTGTTCCATTTGGGAGGATATCACATCAATTAGTTCTTGTCGTGTAGTCTCATGCTAGAAATTTATGAAAATATTCTAAAGTCAATAACAGAGCTAGGTTCGTGTTTCAGTTCGACGTGTGTTCTCCTGGGTACACTCTACTCTCAACACGCGTGACATCCTGGAGCAACCTTAGTGGAGAAAGCTTGGTATAGAAGTGTTGACCATACACAGGCCGATCTAGAAAAAAAATGAGGCTTACAAAGGAGCCCCATGGCCGTGCTTACGACCATGTTGTCAAACGATATGTCTAACCACCAGGCTCAGGGTGCAAAGTTGATGTAGTGTTAGCAATGTTGAAGGACCAAAGAATTGCATTGTGGTCATAATTATCTAGTGGTTCGTGCTCTTTTTATCACCAATCTTTGAGTTGGAGATTAGTAAAAAGTTAAAGACCAAAATAATATAGTGAATTAGCTCTAGTTCTGAAATAATACTGGTGAACTCTGAACACTAGTTTCAGTTTAGATATTTTATATCGAGGTGCCAAGAATACCTGGAATGTGTGTCTCGGAACCATTTGGTTGCTCTTTTTTTTTGCAAAGTTATTCTAGACTGTCGCAAGAAATTATCCACTACACATTTCCTCTTAAACAATGTCCTCTTTATTGATTTCATCTATGGAGAGAGTGATTCCATTCATAATGTTTCATGGGAAACAAATTTAGCATGTGGTGGTACAAGCAACATTTGGTGAACAGACCTCTTGAACAATAGCTCCACAGCTGTCTCCCAAGATCTAATTTGGCACTAGGCTCAGGGTGCAAAGTTAGTCTAGTGTTAGCAACAGCAAAGGACCAAAGTAATGTATTGTGGTCATAATTACCTAGTGGTATGTGCTCTTTTCATCACCAATATTTGAGTTGGAGACCAGTAGCAAGTTAAAAACCAAAATTAGCTCTGGTTATAAAATAATACAGATGAACTCTCACACTAGTTTCAGTTGAGATATTTTATCATCAAGGTGCCAAAAAATACCTGGATAGTGTGTCTGGAAACCATTTGGTTTCTTTTTTTTAATGCAAAGTTGTTTTAGACTGTCGCAAGAAATTGTCCACTACACCATTTCTTCTAGAGAACAACATGCTCTTTATTGGTTTCACCAATAGAGAGAGTGATTTCATCCATAATGTTTTATGTGATCCAAATTTAGCGTGCGGTGGCAGAAGAAGCATGGGGTGACCAGCACCAGAGAGTTGTGTGTCGCGAGATGACATCTCGAACAATAGCTCCTTAGTTGTCTCCTGAGTTCTTATTTGATACCCTGGATTACACAAAAATTATTGGATGTTGTCTAGAGTCTTGTTGTTGTGGATATTCTGTTAGTGGTAGTGCTTCTCGACAAGTAATGCTTCTTGTGAAATCGAATTAGGGCATGTACAAAGGCATCTGGTCAGCCGTTTGTAACATGAAACACGTAGGATTTTTAACGATGTGGAAACGAGATAAGAAAGAAAATGAGCGAGTTCGTCTACATAAATAGCGACGGTCTATTGGCGTGTAAATCACTGGTTATAGACGATCTTCTTGCTGTTGTATGGAGTGTATTGTTATTTTTACCCACATCGCATGGGCCTAAGAAATCCCGTTGTTATGGTTCAATAGACTCCTTCAAAAATATATACGATGTAGGAGGTGTCTGTATAGCTATCTACATGTGACGTGGTACAGCGTTACAGACCGCCACCGTCTAAACAATTGTACATGCCCTTTGTGAGGGCTGAACACGTCAACCTTGAAAATCCAATGTTGTTGTGCTGATCGTTGTTCCACCTTGTGTTGTGCACCTTCTAAGATGTTATACCATGGATGGTCGACGTTGAACATTATGTTGAATAAAATTAGCACTAGCCATACATAAACTTGCACGGTGGGAACAAATTAGTACAACAAATTGAAAAAGTGGATGCACTAGTACACGAATTTGCATAGTTGGAGCAAATTCATACAAAGCTAATCAAATCGCGACATTTGGCCCCCAGAAAAGAACATAGGAGATGTTTCTTACAGGTGGGCACAACGTGTCAACGGAAATAATTAAAATTCCATGTCTTGGTAGGATTCGAACCTAGGACCTGCCTGGTGCAGACAAAGTCCTCTAGCCACAACGCCACATATTGATTGGTGTTGTTGTTAGGCACTAAACCTTTTTATACTACTTCTTTATGTTGTGTTTATACTTGGCTGCACACTATCGTATTTATATGTAGTATATTTTTTTTGCAGAGTTATACGTAGTATGTATACCGCATATATGTTCCTATTTATAATGTTTATATACCACGTGCTAAACTCTAATATTTTATACGTAATATGTAAACTTTTATGTAAACTTTGTACATCTTCCTGTATATTATAAATAAAACTTACCTGTATAGCATGTATATATTATACACTATCCCTGTATATTATGTATAAAATATCATTGTATTATGGAGCTATTTTATACGTAGTATAAAATATTATTGTATTATACTAAAATAATTTAGTATGTATACTAAATTATTTTATGTATAATATAGATATAGTACACATCTCCGTGACATAATATACATACTATACAGGTCAATTTATATTGTATACTATAAAATTATACATACTATAATATATGGATGTTGTATGCGTATTATGTAGCTTTTTTATATGTACTATAATACTTATTATTTCATGAAGCAAGATACATCGTATAATATTGTATTATACATATACTATATTATAAATACAATTTTACAATACCATATATTGTAGCCTAGAGCTATTATAAACATACTATGTATAAAATACCACTATATACTTAGTATCTATAGTATAGTACAATAACATTTAGCTCCATAATACTACAATATTTTATACATAATATACATATAAGTTATATACATATTATACAGGTACATGTACATAGTTTACATATTATGTATAAAGTACAGGAGTTTAGCACGTGGTATACACAATATACAGGAACATGAAGACAATATATATACTACTATAAAATACAATAGAGTGCAGCCAATTGTACACACTACGGAGCACATTATAAAAATACGTAAAACCTCAATATGACATAAAGCTATTCGTGGCATTGTGGTTCGAATCCTACCCAAGGATTGGAATTTTAGTTATTTCTTCCACCTCTGACACGTGGGGCCCACCTGTAAGAAACATCTTCCGGATAGTTCTGTATCTATTTTCTATACTATGTAGTTTGGGGGGGGGGGGGGGGTTCCAAATAATTCTGGGCGCCAAATGTCGCGATTTGATTGGCTTTGCATGAATTTGCTCCAACTATGCAAGTTTCGTGTACTAGTGCATCCACTTTTTCAAGTTGTTGTACTAATTTGTTCCCACCGTGCAAGTTTATGTATGGCTAGTGCTAATACCTCTTGTTTTATCATATAGGTCTTTGATCTCTATTGATATGTGAAGATTGTACTACTTGCCAAGGTTGTGCTATTAACTCGATTAAATTCTAGGATTTGAGTGTGCAAGTTGATAGTTACGCGGCATGAATATTGATGTGGTCGGTTGCCATACGCTAGATGGACTCATGATATGCATGCCTAAATTAATCAATGTTCAGTATATCGTTTACCGTTAACTTATCGGTCAGCCAATGATAAGAGATATATTGGCTTATCGGCCGATAAATCGATTTTATCAGCCGACTATTTATCGACTATTTTTCTTGTAAATCTCAAATTGTAGCACTAAAACACCTAAAATATGCTATAAAATATATCATATCGGCACTAAAATCTCTAAATTATGATATATATAGATATATTGTATTTAATAATACTAAAAATTATATGATGGATGTCATTAATCACATGCTCCAGTGATGGAAAATCGGTATATCGACCAATCGGCATATCGACCGATAAATCACTTGTAAGACCGATAAAATGGACCGAATGATAAACTCCACCAATATTCATTTATCTTATTGGTCACCACCCGATAAACGATAAATCGGCATATCGGATGATATTTTGAACAATGAAATTAATATATAATAAAGCAAAATGAACGGTAGGAAAATCATTAATTAATAGTGATAAATTAGCAAGGTGATAACACGGATAAAGCACGGTGTGGCAAAATCGGAGTAGTTGCTGTAGCGACGAGTATAAGGCAATCATTTTTATAAGAATTTTGAAGGATTATAATTGTTTGAAAAAAATCCTACGAGGATTGTATGATTCATGCGATTAAATCATCTACAAATTTCATAAAAAGTTTCCTTTTCACTTCATTTTGTAGTTAAGTTTTCATACACTCAAACCATCCGTTGTTTTTTTACCCATTGTACAAAAAAATGATGCAATGTATAGTACTGTATGTCTTACCTTTGTTCTTGAAATTGTGCTAACCAAATAGGCAACTATGGTCCCTCGGACACCCTAACTTGATTTTTCTCCAATTTGCCACATCGCGTTTCCACTTACAGGGATGGAGCCCCCGCGACCCAGCCCCTAGGGTTCCGCCGCGCCCGCCGGGCCTCTCCCCCGCGTCCTCATCCCCTCCCGCGCCCCCCTAACCTTCCGCATCTCGCTCCCGTCGTCCCCCCCCCCCCTCGGTGGGCGGCCGGGGCGCCCCCATCTCCGGCGGCCGAGGCGCCACGTCTCTTTCTCCCTTACTCGCCATCCCCGGCAGGGGCCGCCGGGCTTGTCCCGCGCGGGGCTGATGGCGGTGGGTCTTCTTCTTCCCGCTCCCCTTGAGGGCCCGACGAGGCTGGCCCTCATGGCGGCGGTGCTCCTCGAGGTGGCGGCAGCTTAGCTCCGACTAGGAGGTGGCGTGACGACGGCAGCGCTCGAGGACCGGCGAGGCGACGCAGGTTCTGGCGCCGGCATGCAGCGGTGGTGGCTGCTCTGGCGGCAAAGATTTGGGCCCACGGGCCCATCTGGGTCGGGTCGGGCCGGTATGGTCTGTTGTGTGCTTTGCAGGTGGAGGCGAGGGTGAGGATGTCGGGGGACACTTCGACAACGACATGCCTGTTGCAGCGTGGCTACGGACTTTACGGGTCCTGATCGGACCCGGCTGGACCCCGTTTAGGTCTGGTGTGTCCCTTTGGGGGCTTTACAGGCCCGATGGGCCTGGCCGGACCTGGAGGGGACTCGTGTGCCTTGCGACCACGTCCGGCCGACTACTGTCTCCGAGGGTGGAGGTAGTTCCCTCCCGCACGGCCTCGGTATTGTTCTCCCCGGTGGCCTCTCCTTGTTTCCGTCTGGCATACTTCGTGGCGTCTACCTCGAAAAGACAACGATGGTGGCTTCGTAACCTTGGTGGCGCATGTTGGTGGACGGTTGGTCTGGTGGTTGCAAGGCTCGCCCTTGCAGGGCTCCTAGGCGACGGATAGTCAGGGATGATGGTGAGGGTGTGTTCGGGAGAAATCCTTGTCGGAGTGACGGCACCGGCGCGGTGCCGCCTTCGGTGGCATCCTCCCTTCCTGAAGGGCGTCGTGGCTACCCTGCATCCGTCGCCCCAATGTGACGAGGGAAACCCTAGTACCAGTATGCTGGTCCGGGCAGCATCGCAGCTTTTCTTCTTGAAGGTGCTGCTTGGTACTTGACGTTCCGATGCTAAGAGCGTGGTGGTAGTTTGTAGGTGGGCGCAGCGGTTGCGGGTTTTGTCGATCCGGTTTTGTCTCCTTTTTTTTTTCTTTTCTTCTTTGGTGTGTGTTGGCTGTCGTCTCAGCCGGTGCTGTATCAAACTGTTGTATTAGTTGGCTGCTATAGCAGGGTTCGACCGATTTCGGCAACTTGTATATGGACTCGATCACGATAGAAACTCGATTAGATTAAAAAAAAAGACAGGAACTCGATGGTGGATTTAAAAAAAACGACACGAACTCGCTAACGTACGACTGCAAACCTCCCCTGTTCCCTGTCGTCGCTGTAACTCCACTCCCTCCACCCGTGCAGCGTCAGATCGGAGCGCCGCTACCCTTCTTCGACCCAGCAACGGCGACGACTTCAACCCCCTCGTTCGATCGAGGCCGGGGTTCGGAGGTGCTGAAGCGAATCCGGTCGAAGTTCTACAGATTGGGAGGCTTGATCTCTATCCTACCTATACTCCCTCCGCCGGAGATCGGAGCGCCATCTACCCTTCTTCGATCCAGATCCCTCGCTCGAGTGGGGTCCGAGCGAATCCGGTCTCGGTTCTGCAGATTGAGGCACAGTAAGCTACAGGTGTCTTTCATTAGTATATTCTTTATCATCTGTGATTGTTCCATTTGGAGGAAAAAAAACAGCACATTATAAGTAATTATTATTCTTTCTTACAGGGCTGCAATGCTGGGGAATTTGGAAAAGCTGCTGAAGCAAGTTGATAACAGGGCTAGGTTCCTTTTCGGCCTTCTCAGCGGTGACATCCAATGCATTAACAGGGAGAAAAACGAGCTAAGACAAGAGTTTATTGAAAAAGGATTTGATCCCCTCCCGAAGGAAGGAACTGGAGCACGTCCTGATCTAGGTGCCAGTGACTACGACTATCTCACCTCAATGTCAGTTGGTAGCTTAGACGAGGAGTACCTGCAGCATCTCATGGAACTAAAGAGGAGATTGGAAATTAAAGTTGGAATCCTAAGGAAAGCAGCACCACAATTTTTTTTCCAAACGACACAAGCCGGGTTCCATTATCGAAAAGACAACAGAACAGAGGTCTTACTTACAACGAGAAACCAGAAAAAAGAAAACAAAAGCTGAGGTATGAGTAGAAGAGTAACCAATCCCCTCTAAGGAAGGAACAGGAAACCAACTCCCACTCATAACTCACAAACAAGCAGAAGTTTTAACAGCGCTAGCTAAGCGCAACTGGGAAAAGTAGCTTACAATCATACTGCACGCAGGCAGGAAACTTAAAAGTATTCCGACAGAACGAAAATCAACCAACCACATCAACATCCTCATCAGTTGAAGCTTCTGAAGTAACTGTCCTGTTGAGTGCAGCCTGATTCCTTGCATGTTGGTGCAGAGCAGCATCTTGGATCAACCTTGCGCCTTCCTCCATTGTAGTCCTATCTCCAGGAGCTTGAAGACCTGCCCAGTAGCGCAAGAACGCACAAAAATAGCAAATCAACTCGACAGGAGATGAAATCAATTTCTTGTCAAAACAAGCTCTGTTTCTAGTTTTCCAAATTGCCCAGCAAAAGGCAGCAATTCCAACGACATGAAGATTCAAATGATTCGGGAAAAAAGCAGAGATCCACCAAAAATATTGAGTAAAGTTGGTGGGTCTATTGAAAGCACCAATAACTGAAGAAATAACAGTCCACATGTACGCAGCAGCAGGACATGAGAAGAATAAGTGATTGATGGTTTCAAAATCATCACAAAAACTGCAAGAAAAGTCTCCAACCCATTTTCTTTTCTTCATATTATCCTTGGTGGCAATCGAATTATGCCAGATTAACCAAAGCCAAATTTTGATTTTCAACGGAATCTTAGCCTTCCAAAGATGTAAAAAGGATCTGTCCACGTTAGAGGAGGACAGTCTAGTATACATAGATTTAACAGTGAACTTTCCTGACTTGGTTAGTTTCCACTTGGGCCTATCAGGACCCTCCCCCAAAGCAGCACCACAATGTCTGAAATCTCAAAAGGAACCAACTGTAAGTACTGACATAGTATATATTCATTCCCTAATGTTTCAGTTAAAGTTGTATTTTTATTTATTTTTGTAAACAACTTAATTAATTATAACCGTTTATACAGCTGCTCGGAAGAACTTACAGAAAAGCTCAATCAGATAGAGATGTTATGGTAGACATGGCTGCCAAGGACAGTGAGGTATCTGAAGCAGCACCCGGGAGGCGGCGTAAAAGGACTGCAACCGACTCTCTTGTGGTAGACTGCATTAACTGAAAAGTGATACTTTGGTTATTATTTATCATTACTCTTTTCATAGTAAAGAATAAAACTTGTGTACTCACATTTGCTTATAGAGACGTCGACGACATGGAAAAACCATTTTCCTTATTTACTGCTTTTACAAACTGGTCTCAAATAATTTGTAGACAAGTGCAGTGCTGATGGATGAGGAGGAAGCTCCTGAGCTTAAACACCAGTCCCATGAACATACTGGTAAACCCAGCGTATATTACTGTGTTTGTCAAAATAAAACAGTGTCTTCGTACTAATGTTTAAGCTAATGGGCCATTACCTTTTGCATACATAGAAACAGAGAGCTCACCAAAGCAAGAACGAAAGAATCAGAGGACACGAAGAAAGAAGCGGCGTGCACTGGATTTTCAGGGCCACGACGAATCCGGGGATGGCTTCCTGCTGGAAGAAATTAAGAGGATAGCAAATGGTTTAGACGGGATTGAGATCACCCATCGCAGTAGAGATCAGGGTATTGTAGCTCACGAGTTGGCTAAATTAAGCTTGCTACCCTATGTCATGCACAAATAATGACTTACAAGAGTGCACTGGGACTGGAAAAGACATTGTTCTTAGAACCGAGGCAATGGTAACATGCTTGTTCTGGACAATATGGGCTTTGCATTATGGGCGTCATATATTCTGCGCAGATATTGCAGGCACACTTCGAAGTGATAGTACCGATACCATCCTGGAGCAAGTTGAACGATGTTACCAACAGTGAACCTCGCAGAGGAAGTAGTAAGAATAATAGAAATGCAGAGATTCTATGTGTAGGACATGTCCTCCAGACTTCGAAGCTAACTACCTTGGAGTTCAAATGACGTAAGGGGTTGCACCTGTGCGGTTACTTTGGCAAGCTGCTAATGCATACACTCCTGCAATGTAGGTCTTCCGTATTGCCAGGTACAGAAGGTTCTTGAGATCAGAAATATCAAAGAAATTCCACCACAGTATGTTTTAAAAAGATGTCGAACTTTATATAAAGTTGCAGCAAATTTGCCCGGAGCACTATTCTTGGGTTCATCGACGGAATATAAATCACCCGGATGCCTTGTATGATCTGGACTCAATCGGAAGATCACAAGAGAAAACAAAAATTATAAGATATTTATATTCAAATTATATGCAAATAGTAAAATAATTAATAGTTTCTATAGTTAGAATAATTATTTAGTTGAAATAAAAATGGATTTGAATTAGTTATGCAAATTCTAGCACTTTTCATTTTGGAATTTTTGTCAAATTCGAAAGTATGTAGAAGTTATTTAATGTGCAATCTTAAACATTTTTCAAATTTTGGCGCTAAAAAATTTGGGCGCGCAGGGGGCAGCAAATTTCGAAAAACGTTTTGGTCCCGGGCCGTGCTACCAACCGGGACCAAAGGGGGTACCTCAATCCCGGTTGGTGACACGGGCCGGGACTAGAGGCCTAGTTGTATAAATATCTCGGCCCTATCCCCAGGCCGAGCCACCACCCAGGACAGCGGACTAGCCATGGCGAAGCCCTGCCGGCGGCGGGAACGGGTAGGAAGATCCCGCCGGTGTTGGTTCCGCCGGCGGGGTTGAACTAGGGACAACGCGGTGGTTCAACACAAATATATATTAAAAAAGGCCCGGGGGCCGTGCTTACAAAGGGGGGCGGCGCGGTCACAGGCGACCGGCCGTGCTTGCATATAGGGGGCGGCGGCGCGGCCACAGGCGGCCGGCCGTTTTCTTGGGGGGTGGTGGGTAGCTTAGTCTAGGGGGGGGGCGCACCGGCGCCGGCCTACTCCTCCTCGTCGGAGGAGATGAAGTGGTAGGGGGTGGCTGCCACAGGTGGGCAGGCGGCTGGGGCGGGCCCGCCGGTGGCTGCGGAGGCATCGGGGGCGTGTGCGGCGGCGGCGGGGGCAGCTCCGGCGGCGGCGGCAGCCCCTCCGGCGCCCATTCGCCGCCGGTCCAGGCCCAGGACATGCCGTACTCCAGGCCGGGGGGGAGCGGCTGCGGCGGCGGCTGGTCCTCGGAGGCCTCCATGTCGGCGTACATGGTCTGCCACCAAGGGGCAGGCGCGGAAGGGGGCGGCATGGCTGCGCCATCGGCGGCGGCGGCGGCCAGGACCGCCTCCCACCGCTTGACCTCTCCCTCGACGAGGGAGTGGCGGGAGGCCTCGTAGGCCTCCTCCAAGCCGGCCTGGAGCTCGGGGTCGTCCTCCTCGACGATGTTGTCGGCGATGTCGTCCTCCAGGAGCCAAAGCTCCGGCTCACTCCCCGGCGGTGGCGCGGGGTAGTCTTCGGTGCTCACCTCCTCGGCTGTGGGGATGTAGGAGCGGCGGCGCTCCTCGTGCTCCTGCTGGAGCCAGGTGGCCCACTAGGGGGAGCTCCGCGCGTACGCGCGGTCCCTGAGCAGGCGGGCCGACAGGAGCGCGCGCCGGCGGTCGATCTCCTCGCCCAGGGCCTCGCTGCTGGACGGGGCCGGCGGCACGGGGATGCGCTGCGGGTTCAGGTGCCAGCCGTCCGGAAGGTGGACGTCTGGCCAGAACACCGGCGTGGCGCGTTCCCAGTGCCACTCGGCCTCCTCCTTCCGGACGTACCGGTGGAACGCCGGAGCGCGCGCCGCTCGAGGACCCGGCCTCGTGCTCGTTCCTGGGGCGCTTGAACCAGCGGACATGGTGGCTAGAGTTGCTTTGGCTGGGACGCGGCCGGGGTGAATGGGATGTACGGGCGGCGGGGGCCCTTTAAAAAGGACCCGGGGGAGGCTGGCATGCCAACCGGCGGCCGGAACGTGGCGGCAGTTGCAGGCGGCCATGAATGCGGAGGGAGCCGAGGCGTGGCGGCGGTTGCAGCTGGCCGCGCGTGGGGAAGTGGAGGGGGCGGGAAGACGAGGCGGCAGTGGGCCCTTTGACCGTCCCTGTGGTCTTAATTTAAGGGACCGGGCGAGCCAACCACTAGGCCGCTGGCCAGTGGCCCTTTTGACCCCTGCGAACCGTTGACCGAATATAATAGAAGACACGGGCCAGTGGGCCCTTTTGACCAAAAATGTGGCCAGCGGGCTTAATTAAAGACGTGGGCCTGGACGCGGTTGGGGATTGCGAGACAGCAGCCCAAAAAAACGAAACGAAAAAAAAACCTGCCGCGGCAGGGGAAAATTGGCGGAATATATATTTTTTCGAAAAAGGTATCCATCCCGGTCACTAAAACGAACCGGGACGAACTCCCTGGCCGTCCCTGGCCCAGGTTCGCCACGTGGGCCATCCTTACCATCCCGGGTTCTGGCACGACCGGGACCAATGGGGGAGGGCCATTTGTCCTGGCTAGCCCATCCCGGTTGCACAACCGGGACAACTGGCACTTACGACCCGGGACAAATGGCTCAGTTTCCACTAGTGTACTATTCCATACCACTACTATATCCTGACACAGTGCCCTGCGCATGACTGTATGAACAGCTTCGAGACGATCCCATCCCCAGGCCACCGCCACATATCAGCTAAGCAGTTTCATTTTTTCTATCCGTGATTGATTGTGATCTGCAATTTTCTCTTAATTTCCTCTAATATTGATTGTCAGTTCGCCGTCTTGTCGATTTAAATCTAAGAATAAGAAGCACTGTTTTGGCTCATTTCTTTCCCATCTCTAGGCATATCAAGCGGTATATCCAACTCCAAACACATCACCAATTTGACCATTGTCAGGTATATAGTATTACTGTTCTCTAATCAATATGAATTCCCATACATGATGCATACCGAGTACCATTCATTTTCAATATTTGATGTAATTTTCTCCCATCATTGTGTGTGCTCATGTCGTCAAGAAGGTATCCCCGTAGCGCCAAAAGAAAAACTGCAAAATGTGTGGATGCCTTGGTACGACATTCACAAACAGGAGATATTCACAAATTATACGGGGTGATGCTAGTGCGTCGGTAAACCCATATGATGAGTTGACGAAAGTTGTCGTGGAGGAATAGAGGTTAAATATTTTGACAATATTATGATTCGAGAAGAAATTATTGGACCTCATTGACATCGACCCTATCATAAATGATTTTGATCGAGAAATGCCAGAACAAATTTTAAGGTAATTTGTATAATCTATTTGATAGTGCATTTGAGTGTTATTAGAAACATATTGTTTAACACGTATATTCATTCTATGGTTATTATGTCTATATTAATATTAACGGCCCAAGTTTTAGTTTTGCCCCGGGCACCAAAAATCTGAGGACCAGCCCTGCCTTGTTGGTGTGGATCATCTGATTGTGGTAGCTCTTCTCGACATGTAATGCTTCTTGTGACACCGGATTAGTGAGGGCTGAACACGTCAACCATCACAATGCAATGTCGCTCTAGTGATCACAGTGTTCCACCTTTTGTTCAGCACCTTCTAGGATGTTATGCCATGCATGGTCAGCGTTGAATATTATGTCGCATCAAATTATCGTGGAGCTACTGTCACTAGATTACTGATGCCTCCCGGTCCTACTTATGTGGCCTAGACCACACCCAACACGGAGCACTTTGATACATGTTAATACATGTAACTTTGGCAATGTTTTCGGCTTTCATTTATGGCCCTAGATATATCTGTGTTGTTTTATCATATAGGTCTTTGAACTCTATTTATATGCCAAGACTATACTACTGGCCAAGGTTGTGCTATTAACTCGATCAGATTCTAGGATTTGATTGCGCAAGTTGGTAGTTGCTACCTCCATTCAAAAAAAAAATGTGTATTGCGTTTTGTTTGACTGGGGTTTTGACCAAGGATTGTGTACTTAATATGCGACATATGTGATATAACTCATAATTATAGTGAAGTACTTTTGAATAAGAATACAATGGTATTAATTATCTATAAAAAATATATTAATAGACTAATTATTGGTCAAAGCAAACAAAATACGTCTTCTTTTACGGAACGGAGATAGTACATGGGACGAATATTGATATGGTCGGTTCACTACAACAAAATGATCATGTAGAGACGCCTAATAGAAGGGTTTGAGACATCTTATATCATCTCTATGGCATCGTAGAGTCGTTCTGTTAAAGCGCCGCACAAGCGCCTCCTCATGCACCGTCTCAAACATCATATGGACGCTTTGGTGAGCATGTCTACAACGAGATGAGACGTTCATATCTCGTCTCTACAAGTCTAAAGACATTTTCATATATGGGGTTTCATGTCGTCTCTATGTTCTTTAGTGACACTGAATTTCGTCTCAAATAGATTTTCATCGGCATGGTTTCCTCAAGTCAAGGCCAATTTTCTACATACATTAAAATATTATTAATTTAAGGGTTGTCGAATTGAAACAATATTGATGGATCTTTTAGTATCATATAAACATCTAATGAAGGTATCACGTCTTGATGATAACCACATTACATATAATTGCACTTGTAATATACAAGATCCAAAATAAAAGTAAGACATGGAGGTAATTAAATTGACACCAATGCTAATTTAGATCATACACGACTGGCAAATAGAATTGGAAAAAATCAAACATCTTCATATACAATATTTTACAAGTAATATTAACTATCTACGAACTATCTATGTGCATCCAAATATCTTGAGCGTCCGTTCATGCATATGTACATGTGCTTTGGGGTCAGCCAATTCCTGCAGGGCAATAAAGCTCGGGTAAGTTACATAAGCTCCTTTAAACCATGCATTGCACCAATTCAACGTGAATTCCACCTTGTGAGACCAAAATTTAGAGCAAGGAAAGAGTGGAAGCCAACTGAGCAGGAAAAATAAAATTCTGCATATCGCAATTAATACATGATGACGTACGGCCAATACCGCTGATTCTACTCCAAGAATTCTGCAAGAATAAACAGTGGTCATATATATGAGCATCTGTTATAAATTTAGCGGGTAAGTGTATCCAAATACCGAACTAGTTTCATATTTCAGCGAATATACACAGAATTCCATAACAGAGTATTGCTCTATAGTATTTCGCATAGAAAATAAAGTATATCAAATATATATTGATTCCCTGAAAATTGATCCATCCATGCCATTTGTCCGAGTCATTACCATGTGCACCTATTTGTAAAGAAATGCAAACCACAAATCCTTTAGCTTCAACTACAAATATCAGATAGAGTAACATAGATGGATATGGCCCGTATGAACTGTGCATCCCGTTGTAATTCATGCCAAAGCTGCAAACTGCCAGAATCACATAAACGTGGCAATACAAGGAATCACAACTAATAGAGGTGTCCTTCGCCCAGTAAAGTCCGTAACCGCTATCAAATATTGATTTCACTAATGATACACAAAGCTGAGATATACATGAGAGTTACTAGGTTCTCTGTGCATTAGTGTAAATACCATATTTTGGCTATTCTGACGGAACTTACAAAATGATGCCAACTGAAACCCTGAATCATACCCAGATTCCAGCAGAAAAAAGAGCTTTTGCTGTCCAAAATTGTGAAAGAAGGGTGGAACGTAGATTAAATATCATTTTAATCATTCACATAACCACTATTTTTGAGACAGAGACGCGAATACCTGTTCGCTCGCGTCGCTCCCAGGGGGCGGCACGGGCGAAACCCTAGCCGCCGCCCCCACGCCCCCTCCTCCCCATCCACCCGCCGCCGCCGGAGGAAGCCACCGGGGGTACAACCCTCCGCGTGGTGGACGGCGGCCGGCGGGTCCTCGCCTCCTCAGCACAAACGCGGCGGGAGGCCTCCGGTCAGATGCGTTGGTCGGCCCTGGACGGCTTGCGCGGACGGCGGAGCACGGACGCCGGGGCGGCGGCCCTGGTTCTTCTGGCGGCGGCTAGTGTCTGGGTCTGCGTGGGCAGCCGGCGCTGGCCGGGTGGTGGCGCCGCCGATGGGATCTGGGGTGGCTCGGCCATGGTCCGGCGGCCGCGTGGCGGCGGCGCCGCCATCGGCTTGGCCCCCGGGCGGCGCGGCCTCATCTGTCTTTGGCGGCGGGAGGCGGTGGTGCTAGGGACCGTCGGCGGCAGGGCTCCCGGTGGCGGCGGATGCGGAACTCCCGCAAATTCCCTGCTGGGAGTCGTTTCGCGGCGTCGGGGCTGCGAGACAACAGAATAAAGGAGGTGGTCCTTGGTTTTCCCATCGCGCGAAGATGAAGATGCTGATGTAGATTCTCTTTGATCAACCCGGGGTGTCGACCCGAAAGGCTCCGCCGGCAACTCCCATGGGCGACGCCTGGAGATTGCTGGATCGGTGGAATTCGGTCACAATGCTCAGTCATCGAAGGCGAGATTGGAGGACTATCAATGGTGTTCGGAATCTTTGCATTGGTGGGGAACTGGCTTCGAGTTACAAGATCCGTGGCAGCCGTATGTAAGAGGGGGCGACAACATGCGTGAAGTCCAAAGTCCTACCTTTCAGGGTGAAAGCCCAAGGTCTGGCCTTAATTGGTTGTGCCTGGCACTGGTCTTCTTGGAGCCGTTGTTTTGAAAGCGAGGATTATCTTCAGGGTGAAAACCCAAGGTCTGGCCTTAATTGGTTGTGCCTGGCACCGTTCTTCTTGGAGACGTTGTTTTCGAAGAGATGGACATCAGCTGTTGTTTAGGTGGTGGTTGTGCGGATACCGCGAGGACTCTAACTCTGTAGCGGGACTTTTCTTTTTTATTTTCTTCTTTTTATTGTCTTTCGGCTGTGTGCATCCATTGCGTTGTTGCAGAGGCCGGGTGTAATTTGTATCTCCACGATATTAATATACTTCCCTTTATCAAAAAAAAAAACACTATTTGTATGTAACGGACAATGGGAAACATTACCTGAGTGGGACAGAGGGCTTGGCCTAGAGTTTTCATCCCACGGAGAAGGGCACAATTAAGGATGGGAGGGGCGGGCTCCGCTCGCTGGCCGGTTACGTGATTCAGATCTCTTTGCTGGAAATCGATAGATCCCCTTGATCTGAGAGAACCTCCGCCTCTCGGACGAACGTGCCTTCATGGAACATCTGCATGCTGCCCTGCCGATTTCCCAACGTGGACATCTGCCGCGAGTGGCAGGGGAGGGGATTAACGCCTTGGGTAAATCAGACGAGCCGGAGACTATGCGGGGAAAGGGGAGAAACGAATGTACCGTGAGCCTGAGGAGGGCACGACGGCCATGGGTGCGCCCCACTTTGGCGGCCACCGAGCCACGGAATGTGAACCTCTCGTACCTGGGGAGAGGATGCATAGAAGATGTGGAGGCGGCTCTAGGTTTTCACAGTTTTTTCTGTGTATAAGGGCATCTCCAGCCGTTGCGCCCCCCCAGGGCCCAAAACGCCGCCGTTTTGGGGCCGCCGCGGCGCTAAACGGCGCTATTCTGGAACCTGGGGGGCGCGTTTCACAGTCGCGTCCCGAGCCCAAGAATCGGCCCAAACAAACGCAAATTGAAAAGAGGCGAAATTTTATTGAAATTTGGAATCTGCGTACATATTCGGCGCGAATTTAAAGCTAGTACGAAAAAATTAAACTAAAGCTAACTACTTAAGCCCGAGGCTGGCGGCGATTGCCTGGCTGTAGTCGTCGTCGTCGTCGATGGGGGCGTCGCCGGGGCGCTTGCTTCCCCCCTGTCCCTCGTCGCCGCCGCCGCAATCCCACCTGCTCACCTCGAGCGCCTGCTGGATCACGCCGTCGTCGTCGGAGTCGGAGGCGTCGAGAACGATGTACACGTTCTCCTTCTGCGGCGGTGGGGGAGGGACTCGGAGGCGGGCCGCGTTGGCGGCGGCCTCACGCTCGCGCGCCGCCTTGCGCTGCTCGGCTTCAGCCAGCAGGCGGCGCTGTAGGGCAAGCTCGGCCTCGGTGGTGTCGCGCAGACTCCACTGAGTGGCGGCGTCGACGTCGAGCGGCTGCAGCGTGTCCAGCGACAGCTGCTCCGCGACCTTTTGGTCGGGCCACTCGACCTCGTCGTCGTCGCCACTGCTCTCCGTCTTCGGGCGAACCACGCGTTCGAAGCGTGGCTCGCCGATGCGGAGCGCGCCGCCGCTGCGCCTGCGGGCGGGCGCGCCGGCGTTTAGAAAGGGGGGGAGGTGGAGACGGAGTGCCCGGCGGAGGAGCTCGACGTCGCGGACGAGGAGGACGCGCCGGTCCGCCGCGCCACCCACGGCTGGGTGGCCTGCGGCGGCGGCATCTCCAGGCGCGGCTGGTTGCCGGCGTGGATGTGCTGGAGGACCTCCTCGAGGGTCCTGCCAGGGGCGCTCCACCAGCGACGCCGCCCGTGCGAGTTGAAACGGCCCTCGAGAGGGCCGTTGTCGTTCAGGGAGTCCAGCTCCCGGGCGCGGCGTGTCGTCAGCCGCTCCCACCAGAACTCGTCCACGCCGGTGAGCGGGTAGTTCTGGGGGTTTTCCATTCCGGCGCGCATCTCGTGGATGGCGCGGCGGAACTCGGCGTCGGAGGAGGGAAGGGGAGGGACGGGGACCCCGCCGGTGCTGAGTGCCCAGCGGCTCGCCCCCGCGGCGGAGCTAGGGAGGCGCATGTCCGGCGGGCAAGGATAGTCCGCGCGGTACGGCGTCATCGCGTGGCCCCGGCGCAGGTTGTGGCGTGGGAAGCCGTTCGCCGCCGCTCCGTCAGACATTGTCGTGGAGAGAAGGGAGGAGGAGAGCGTCGAGAAGAAGAAGGGAGAGGAGAGCTCGCCGGTGTGAAGAATGGTGGAGCGCGGCGCTCGGCGGGGGGGGGGGGGGGGGGGGGGGGGGGGGGTTATAGCGCGGCGAGCGGCCGGGCATTTACTGCGCGCGCGCGTCCCCTCGCTGCCGCCCGCCACGCCATTACGCCGGCAGCCTTTGGGCGGGGCGCATGCACTGGGCGGCCGCCACGCCATAAACGGTGGCAGCCTTTGACCGCGCGGTTGCCGAGAAGACGATCACGGGCAGTTCTGTTCCCGCGCTTTCTCGTCGCGTCGCTGACAGGGCTGGCCCACGCGCGCGGCCGCGCAGTTTCGCCCCTAAAGGCCGAACCCAGCGGGCTGGGTTTGGCTTGGGTGCCGCGGCGCTATTTAGCGCCGAAACGGCGCTATTTGGGCCGCTGGGGGGACCGAGTGGTGAAAAAGCGGCGCTATTCGCCGCTCCCGCCGCGAAAAAAGCCCCCTGGGGGGCTCTGGGGGGGACGGCTGGAGATGCCCTAAGGGGGAGAAGGAGAACTAATCTGATTGGCATCGTGCTGGCACCGGTGTAAATCTAACCCTAAATGTGTATTTTGAGACGACTTGCACGGCGTCGCATGAAACGTCCATACACGATGCTCGATTATTTGGTAGAGACGAAAATAAAAGGCGTCTAATCCGTGACGTCTCTACATGACTATTTTGTTGTAGTGGTTGTCATAAAGACAATAGATAGACTCATGATATGCAATGCCCTAAATTTATATATAAAGAAAATGAACGGGTAGGAAGAATCATTTATTAATTGTGATAAATTAGCAAGGCCATGACATGGATAAAGCACGGTATAGCTAAATCAGAGTATAGTTATATAGTGATCGATCGCTTATATAAGTCAATCATTTTTATAAGAATTTTGAAGGATTATAATTTTGTTTGTAAGAATCCTACGTGGATTGTCTGACTCATGTGATTAAATCATCTACGAATTTTGCCGAAAGGTTCCTTTTTACTACATTTTATACTAGTTAACCTTTTCATCCACTAAAATCATATACAAATTCTTTTCTGTTGTACGATAAACGCTGGCTATAACCCGGGGATCGCGAGAGACGTGCATGCTTCCCCGCCTTGACCACGCGCCACGCGCCCCTTGAGACGCAGAAAGAAAAGGAGCGGGCGAGCGGCCCACCTTATCTCCTTAACCTCCTTCGCTCGCATCTCTCCAGCACTCATTTCTCTGTCCCTTTTTTCATGGCGTCGTCGTCTGTAGCCTCCTGCGCTCTACCGCTTTCCATGGCGCCTCTGGCCTCCTGCGCTCTATCATCTCTCCATGGCGCCGCCGCCACTGGCTTCCTGCGCTCTATCGTCTCTCTCGACCGTCGTCGGCTCCACATTCTCGGCGTGTTCTCAACGTGGGCCTCTGATCCCCTGGGGATGCTCAACACGACCCTAAAAAAAGATAGGAACTCGAATTTCAAAAAAATATGATAGGAACTCGGTCACGATAGCAACTCTATTAGATAAAAAAAAAAGTTAGAAACTCGATTATAGATTGAAAAAAACGACACGAACTAACATCCCCTGTTCCCTATGCACTCCCTCCACCCGTGCCAGCGCCAGATCGGAGCGCCGTTACCCTTGTTCGACCCAGCAACGGCGGCGATTTCAAATTTTTGAACCCCTCGCTCGATCGGGACCGGGGTTCGGAGGGGCTGGAGCGAATCCGGTCGAACTTCTACAGATTGAGAGGCTTGATCTCTATCTACCTATACTCCCTCCGCAAGAGATCAGAGCGCCCGCTACCCTTCTTCTATCCAGATCCTTCGTTCGAGCGGGATCGGAGCGAATCCGGTCTCGGTTCTGCAGATTGAGGCACAATAAGCTACAGGTGGCTATTTCATTAGTACATTCTTATTATCTGTGATTGTTCCATTTGGAGAAAAAAAACAGCACATTAACTAATTATTATTCTTGTCTTACAGGGCTGCAATGCTGGGGAATTTGGAAAAGCTGCTGAAGCAAGTTGATAACAGGGTTAGGTTCCTTTCTGGCGTTCTCAGCGGTGATATCCAATGCATCAACAGGAAGAAAAACGAACTAAGCCAGGAGTTTATGGCCAAAGGATTTGATCCCCTTCCAAAGGAGGTGCAACCCGATGTCAAGCAAGAAGCTGAAGAACGTCCTGCTGTAGGTGCCAGTGATTATGACTATCTCACCTCAATGTCAGTTGGTAGCTTTGATGAGGAGTACCTGCAGCATCTCGTGGAACTAAAGAGGAGATTGGACATTAAAGTTGGAATCCTAAGGAAAGCTGCACCACAATGTCTGAAGCCTGAAAAGGAACCAACTGTAAGTACTGACATTAGTATATATTCATTCCCTAATGTTTCAGTTAAAGTTGTATTTGTATTTATTTTTGTAAACAACTTAATTATAACCGTTGATACAGCTGCTCGGAAGAACTTACAAAAAAGCTCAATCAGACAGAGATGATATGGTAGACATGGCTGCCAAGGACAGTGAGGTATCTGAGGCAGCACCCAGGAGGCAGCGTAAAAAGACTGCAACCGACTCTCTTGAGGTAGACTGCATTAACTGAAAAGTGATACTTTGGTTATTATTTATCATTACTCTTTTCATAGTAAAGAATAGAACTTTTGTACTCACATTTGCTTATAGAGACGTCGACGACATGGAAAAATCATTTTCCTTATTTACTGCTTTTACAAACTGGTCTCAAATAATTTGTAGACAAGTGCAGTGCTGATGGATGAGGAGGAAGCTCCTGAGCTTAAACACCAGTCCCATGAACATACTGGTAACCCCAGCGTATAATACCGTGTTTGTCAAAATAAAACAGTGTCTTCGTACTAATGTTTAAGCTAATGGGCCATTACCTTTTGCATACATAGAAACAGAGAGCTCACCAAAGCAAGAACGAAAGAATCAGAGGACACGAAGAAAGAAGCGGCGTGCACTGGATTTTCAGGGCCACGACGAATCCGGGGATGGCTTCCTGCTGGAAGAAATTAAGAGGATAGCAAATGGTTTAGACGGGATTGAGATCACCCATCGCAATAGAGATCAGGGTATTGTAGCTCACGAGTTGGCTAAATTAAGCTTGCTACCCTATGTCATGCACAAATAATGACTTACAAGAGTGCACTGGGACTGGAAAAAGACATTATTCTTAGAACCGAGGCAATGGTAACATGCTTGTTCTGGACAATATTAACGTTTTGAATGTGAATATAATAATATTCAGTTTTAACAGCTCCAAATCAAACCGTCCATGAATTGGCACAGGCATGCAGATTACAACAAGATTCATAAGAATACTTGGTCAAGTCAAATTCAGTAGTCTGGCAAAACAATACTAAGTACAATGGCGACGATGAACGTAGCGGAGATGAGCAAAACAAACAATGGCCTTCTAAGATCGTGGAACAGAAGGCTCCTTCTGAAACGAAGCAGTAAGTCTGTGCGGAAATGGACCGAGTCGGCAATAGGGACGTGGCCCATGGAACTAGTAGAAGCCAGATCTCATCGCTAGGGCAAAACGTACCCACGCAGCGATTGCTAGCCATGGAATCCTGTTCTATTTAGTTCGCGTGTGAATCTTTTATCCCGTTCGGCCATCGCGAACGAGCAGGGCCCTGCGCATGACTGTATGAACAGCTTCGAGACGATCCCATCCCCAGGCCGCCGCCGCCGCCACATATCATCATATCAGAAGCAGTTTCATTTTTTCTATCCGTGATTGATTGTGATCTGTAATTTTCTCTTAATTTCCTCTAATATTGATTGTCAGTTTGTCGTCTTGTCGATTTAAATCTCAGAATAAGAAACACTGTTTTGGCTCATTTCTTTCCCATCTCTAGGCATATCAAGCGGTATATCCAACTCCAAACACATCACCGATTTGACCATTGTCAGGTATATAGTATTACTGTTCTCTAATCAATATGAATTCCCATACATGATGCATACCGAGTACCATTCATTTTCAATATTTGATGTAATTTTCTCCCATCATTGTGTGTGCTCATGTTGTCAAGAAGGTATCCCCATAGCGCCAAAAGAAAAACTGCAAAATGTGTGGATGCCTTGGTACATTCACAGAGAGTTGATATTCACAAATTTTACCACTAGTAGAAAACAGGGCATTGAGCCAAGCCCAATGGAACCGGATGTGATACAAACCGGTTCAGAAGGGTATGTCCCTGGGCCCCACCCATGCAACAAAATGCCCGCAAGGCCTTTAGGACCGGTTTGTAACACAAACCGGTCATAAAGGCCTTGCGGGCCATTTGCTGCAGGGAGGGGGGGCCCAGGGGCAGAACCTTTAGAACCGGGTTGTATCATAAACCGGTTCTACAGGTTTTCTCATTTTTTGCAGCCACTGCGGGTCCCGCTGTCATATCCTTTAGAACCGGTTTGTAACACAAACCGGTCCTAAATCCCTCCCCTAAACCCTACATACCACCCCGAGCTCAGCTCATTTTTTCCAGCTCGAGCTCAACTCCATTTTTGCTCTCTTCTTCCTCTTGTGAGGTCTAATCCATCCCAATTTTCTCCACCATTTGTCAAGATTGTTGGTACCCATCGGTTCTACGGTTAGCATCAACGTTCCCTCTTCCGGCATTGCAGGTTTTGCTCGTTTTCTTGCTCATTTCATTTTTGTTGTGCTAGCTAGGTGTTTGATGAAATGCCTAGCTAAGCTAGAATTTGTTATTCATTTTGTTATGTATACAAATTGATGCAATTTGAGCTCAAAATTAATTATGATTTGTGCTTTTTTTAGTGTCGCGCGCCTTGTCCCCTTACTCACTACCGTCAATCGCCCCATCACCGACACAACCTTGGTGAGCCTATTGTTTTTATTTACCAAAACAAATTTTGATTTGTATGATTTACGTATTTACTTGTATATAATTTTCTAGAACCATGGTTTTGATATCCGTCCCCGTTGGCCCTCGTCCAGTCTATGATTCGGATGTGGTATATTATCTTTTTTCACTACATATTTTCATTTCCTGATTATACGACAATTACTTACGCCGACCAACTTGACATAGATATTTTTATATAGGAGGTAGTGGAACCGGAAATGCCAATCGACCCTATTGTTGAGAAGTTATACTTAGTTGAACAAGAAAATATTGGCTTGAAAGAAAAATTGAAAAAAACTGAAGAAAGGTTGGAAAAAACTGAAAGAGAGAAGATGACCTTGGAAAAGGTTCTTGCCGGTGTCGTCGATAGTCACAAGAGCGAGATGGACGCAATGCGCCTGAAGATTAGAAAGATTAGGAAATATGCAATTAGTATAGAGGCTTGGTATCATTATGTCGTCGGGTCAATTGTTACCTTTGTTGCGATTTTGATCGCATTTGTTGTTGTTTTTAAATGCATTAATTAGAGAGAGTTTTTATGGATGGTTTCAGTGTGTATTTTTCTGAGAACTATATATGTATGGTCACTATACGCTAGTTTGGTATTAACGTGTGATGAACTTTTTGTATTAATTAACTAATTTAGTCATGATGATTTAGCATAATGGTTGTTGATAAATTTATATAATGCAGATGAACCGGCAATGGATGTACAGTGATCGACGTCGTCCCGAATTCCTTAATGGCATGCATAGTTTTCTCAATGTGGCTGAGAAAAACAGGCAGAATGGATTTATTTTTTGTCCATGTAAAAAATGCCAGAATAAGAGGAATTTCCCTAGCTCAAGAACCATACACACCCACCTGTTGCAAAAAGGCTTCATGCCCAGTTATTTTTGTTGGACCAAGCACGGAGAAAGAGGGGTTATAATGGAAGACAATAAAGAAGAAGAGGATAATGATAAGTATCCTATGTTCGATGAACACGGTGATACTGAAATGGGGGAAGATGAGCCTGAACTTGAGGACATTGTTGATGAGTCTGATGATGATCTTCGTCAGGTCATTCGTGAAGAACAGATAAACTGCGCAAGTGAAAACGAGAGGTTGAAGTTGGAGCGCATGTTAGAAGACCACAAAAAATTGTTGTACCCAACTTGCGAAGATGGCCAGAAAAAACTGGGCACCACCCTTGAATTGCTGCAATGGAAGGCAGAGAATGGATTATCTGACAAGGGATTTGAAAACCTGCTGAAAATAATGAAGAAGATGCTTCCAAGAAATAACGTGCTGCCCTGCAGTACATACGAAGCAAAGAAGGTTGTCTGCCCTCTAGGATTGGAAGTGCATAAGATACATGCATGCATCAATGACTGCATCCTCTACCGCGGCCAGCACGAGAATTTAAATGCCTGCTCGGTATGCGGTGCATTTCGGTATAAGATCAGGCGAGATGACCCTGGTGATGTTGAGGGCGACGATCGCCCCAGGAAGAGGGTTCCTGCCAAGGTGATGTGGCATGCTCCTATAATACCACGGTTGAAACGTTTGTTCCGAAACAAAGAGCATGCCAAGTTGTTGCGATGGCACAAAGAAGACCGTAAGGAAGACGATATGCTGAGACACCCCGCTGATGGGTCGCAGTGGAGAAACATCGACGATAAGTACGAGGACTTTGCTCATTACGCAAGAAACTTAAGGTTTGGTCTGAGTACAGATGGCTTGAATCCATTTGGGGAGCAGAGTAGCTTTCATAGCACCTGGCCCGTGACTCTATGTATCTATAACCTTCCTCCTTGGTTATGCATGAAGCGTAAGTTCATTATGATGCCAGTGCTTATCCCAGGCCCGTCGCAACCCGGCAACAACATTGATGTGTACCTGAGGCCACTGGTTGATGAACTTTTAGAGTTGTGGGCTGACGAAGGTGTACGTGTGTGGGACGAGTACAAACAAGAGGAATTTGACCTACGAGGGTTGCTGTTTGTTACCATCAATGATTGGCCCGCTCTTAGTAACATCTCAGGACAGTCAAACAAGGGATACAGCGCATGCACACACTGTTTAGGCGAGACAGAAAGTATACATATAGGCAAGAATGTGTACCCGGGGCATCGTCGATTTCTTCCAGACAGGCATCCCGTAAGAAAGAAAGGAAAGCATTTCAAAGGCGAGGCAGATACACGGAGGAAGCCAACCCTCCCTAATGGTACTGATATATATGACATGGTCAAAGATATAAAAGTAATCTTTGGAAAGGGTCCTGGCGCACAATCTGTTCCAAATGACGCCGACAACCACGTAGCCATGTGGAAGAAGAAATCTATATTATGGGAACTACCCTATTGGAAATTCCTAGAGGTTCGCTCTGCGATCGACGTGATGCACGTGACGAAAAATATTTGCGTGAACCTGCTAAACTTATTGGGCGTGCATGGGAAGAAGTCGAGAGATACACCAAAAGCACGGCTGCACCACCAACGTATGCACGAACGAGACGACCTGATGAATCCAGAGAATTTCAAAGGTCCTGCCAGCTACGCTATTACCAAGGAAGAGAAGGAGATCTTTTTCCAAGTCCTGAGTAGTATCAAGGTCCCGTCTGGCTACTCATCGAACATAAAAGGAATACTAAACCTGGAAGAGAAAAAGTTCCAAAACCTTAAGTCTCATGACTGCCACGTGATCATGACCCAGTTACTTCCGATTGCATTGAGGGGGCTTCTGCCAGAAAACGTGCGAGTACCCATTGTGAAGCTATGTGCATTCCTCAACGCAATTTCTCAGAAGGCAATCGATCCAGCAACTCTACCAAGTTTACAGAAGGACGTGGTCCAATGTCTTGTCAGCTTCGAGTTGGTGTTCCCACCAACCTTTTTCAATATTATGACGCACCTCATAGTTCACCTAGTCCAAGAGATTTCCGTTCTCGGTCCTGTATTCTTACACAATATGTTCCCCTTTGAGAGGTTCATGGGAGTCTTGAAGAATTATGTTAGAAACCGTGCTAGACCAGAAGGAAGCATGGTCAAGGGCTATGGAACAGAGGAGGTCATTGAGTTTTGTGTTGACTTTATTCCTGACCTGAACCCGATCGGGGTTCCTCAGCCGCGCCATGAGGGGAGACTGTGTGGAAAAGGCACGCTAGGAAAGAAATCAACAACATGTATGGACGAGCAATCTTTCAGTCAAGCACACTACACAGTTCTAGTTAATTCCAGCTTGGCGGCTCCATATATCCAGGAACACACGGATATTTTACGCTCGGAATATCCGGAGCAACCTGAAGATTTCATTGCTAAAGAACACGCGAAGACTTTCGGAGGTTGGTTGCAAAGACGTCTGATTAATGACAACATTGTTGAAGATGAGCTATACTTGTTGGCCAAGCAACCATCTTCGACTGTATTGACCTTTAAAGGGTACGAGATAAATGGTAACATATTTTACACGGCAGAACAAGATAAAAAGAGCACCAACCAAAACAGTGGAGTCCGGTTTGATGCAAAAGACGACAACGGGCAAAGGGTCACATACTATGGTTACATGGAGCAGATATGGGAACTTGACTACGGACCTTCCTTTAAGGTCCCTTTGTTCTGGTGCAAATGGTTCAACCTGTCAGGCGTGAAGGTAGACCCGAAGTACGGAATGACAACAGTGGATCAGAAGAATCTTGGGTACGGCAATGATCAATTCGTCCTAGCCAATGATGTGGCTCAGGTTTTCTATGTGAAGGACATGTCTAGCAGACCGAGAAAAACAAAAGATAAAGAAACGAATACATCAGACGATGAGCCAAGGCGCCACATAGTTCTTTCAGGGAAAAGAAACATCGTGGGAGTCGAGGACAAGACAGACATGTCAGAAGATTACATTAAATTTGATGAAATTCCTCCCTTCAAAGTCAAAGATGATCCTAGCATTCAGTTAAATGATGAAGATGTTCCATGGTTACGGCGCAATCAGAAGAAAGGCAAGAAGAAAAATAGAAACGGATCGTCCCTTTAGTACCGGTTGGGGACACCAACCGGGACTAAATGGTTTAGGGTTTCGTTTGGACCAATCAGATAGAATCACACGGATCGTGTGTTTATTTCAACCGCTTGTGAGTCGTTGGATCCGGGGTGTGTTTCTTTCCAGCTGTTGTGAGCCGTTCGATCAGGGCTACGGTGTGTTTCTTTCGAGCTGTTGTGAGCCGTTGGATGAGATGTTTCTTAACCGTTGGATCAAAACCCTAGCTCAACACTTTGTGAGCCAGAGGACCCTATATATAGCCCAGCTTCATACACCGTTCAGTTCATCTCCCAAATACAAAACATCCGGATTCGCCAGCATACGCCCCGCGGTGCATTTGGTATGCATATATGCACTCAGTAGCCACTGCGGGGTTGTATATTGGCGATACCGTTTGTTTTGTTCTACACCCTCCTTTAAGGTTTGATACATCATATACTCAGTTCATCGAGCAAATACAAAACATTCGGATTCGCCATCATACGTCCGGCTGTGCATTTGGTATGCATATATGCACCCAGTAGCCACGGTCGGGCTGTATGATGGCGATACCGTCTGTTTTGTTCCACACCCCCCTTAAGGTTTGATACATCATATACTCAGTTCATCGAGCAAATACAAAACATCCGGATTCGCCGTCATACGTCCAGCCGTGCATTTGGTATGCATATATGCACCCAGTAGCTAGCCACGGTTGGGCTGTATGACGGCGATACCGTTTGTTTTGTTCTACACCACCCTTTAAGGTTTGATACATCATATATTCAGTTCATCGAGCAAATACAAAACATCCGGATTCGCCATCATACGTCCAGCCGTGCATTTGGTATGCATATATGCACCCAGTAGCCACGGTTGGGCTGTATGATGGCGATACCGTTTGTTTTGTTCTACACCCCCCTTTGGAAACAGAAAGAAGAAGAAAAAGAAATGTGCGCCCCCCTGTACAGGCCTTTAGGACCGGTTGCCGTTAACAACCGGTGCTAAAGACCCTTTCGCACCGGTTGCCGTTAACAACCGGTTTGCCGTTAACAACCGGTGCTAAAGACCCTTTAGCACCGGTTGTTAACCGCAACCGGTACCAAGAAAGGCAAGAGTAAGATTGTGACGACCGGTTGTCACAGAGGCAGACAGAAGAAGTCACGGTATGGCAGTCACGTATTCAACATCAACCAAGAAAGGCAAGCGTAAGATTGTGATGAAAGGTTGACAGAGGGAAATACTCGCGATATATGTATGTACTTTTTAAAAGTGAGAAACAAAGTACCAGCGGGCTAGTATACCAATCGCTAAATCAATCTACATGTATGGTATCTCGCTAAATCAATCTATATATATGTATCCACGATATATATGCTCGATGTATCACTTGCGCTCTCATTTCTCGTTGCCTTACTCATTACCCACCCTAACTTACCACAGGCGCATAGACTACAATATGCGCCTGGGGTAACATTACCGCAGGCGCATAGACAAAATATGCGCCTAGGCTAAGAGCTATACCACAGGCACATGGTGTGCAATGTGCGCCTGGGGTAATTGATCATATTACATTAAATTTGATGAAATTCCTCCCTTCAAAGTCAAAGATGATCCTAGCATTCAGTTAAATGATGAAGATGTTCCATGGTTACGGCGCAATCAGAAGAAAGACAAGAAGAAAAATAGAAACGGATCGTCCCTTTAGTACCGGTTGGGGACACCAACCGGGACTAAATGGGTTAGGGTTTCGTTTGGACCAATCAGATAGAATTACACAGATCGTGTGTTTGTTTCAACCGCTTGTGAGTCGTTGGATCCGGGGTGTGTTTCTTTCCAGCTGTTGTGAGCCGTTCGATCAGGGCTACGGTGTGTTTCTTTCGAGCTGTTGTGAGCCGTTGGATGAGATGTTTCTTAACCGTTGGATCAAAACCCTAGCTCAACACTTTGTGAGCCAGAGGACCCTATATATGCACCCAGTAGCCACTGTCGCGCCTCGAGCGCTTCTTCTCCATCCCTCTGCACCGTCGCGCTTCCACCATGCCTCCGAGGAGGAACAGCACCACCGGTTTCCGCGGCGTCCGAGCACGGCAGAACGGAATGTTCAGCGCAGATATCCGCTGGGGGGACGACCGCATCCCCCTCGGCACCTTTGCGACGGCGGCAGAGGCAGCCCGCGCCTGGGACGCGGCGGCCTGGCGCCTCAACCGCCCGCGGTCGCTGATGAACTTCAACGACTGCCACACAGTCTGGGAAGCGGAGGCCAGGGCGACGAAGCCACAGATCATCACTGCCGCCGACCACCTCCACCTCCGCCACCGCGCATTTCAGGGCCTAGTCGACGCCAGGGAAGACCGCGTCGTCCGCGATTATTACCGGAACAACCCGGGGGAGGAGAGCGCCGACGAGGAGCTCTGGCAGACACGCGCGGGTCAGCGGGCGGAGCGCCGCCTCGAACGCCACCTCGCGTTAGATGCGGCTCGGGAGGCGAGGACGAGGGCGCTGCAAGAGCTTCGTCGGGCCGACCGCGCCGGCGAAGTCTGGGCCTCCGACGATCCGAGGTGGGGGCCTATCTCGGACATACCATCATGCACCTCCGATGATGACGAGGAGGTCACCGACGAGTTCGGGACGATGATGACCCGGAGGAGGTCACCGACGAGTTCCCCGACGACGACGGCGAGGAGTAGTGTTCGTCTGTTTTCTCTTTTTAATAAAAGAATTTGTATTCCGGCGACACTGCGGCAATCGCTAAATCAATCTGTATGGTATCTCGCTAAATCAATCTATATATATGTATCCACGATATATATGCTCGATGTATCACTTGCGCTCTCACTTCTTGTTGCCTTACTCATTACCCACCCTAACTTACCACAGGCGTATAAACAGCAAAATGCGCCTAGGGTAACTTTACCGCAGGCGCACAGTCAGGAAATGCGCCTGGGATAAGAGCTTTACCGCAGGCGCATTTTGTGTAAAGTGCGCCTGGGGTAAGTGATCACATATACAGAAACAGTAGTTTTTCTGTTTTGTTTTCTTGATGTGTTTTTGTTTGTTTGTTTTGAAATGTGTGTTTGACATAATATAGAAATAGTATAGCTAGGAATTAATATAGAAATAATATCCATTACATAATAATATATACATTACATGATAATATATCCATTACATACTAATATATCCATTACATGCATATATCGAACACAAGATGCGGTACACAAACAACATCTATGGATCCGTCGAGTAGAAGCGGAACAACTCGTAGGAGACGTATGCATCTATGGCTGCATACGTGATGTTGGTCCAGTCCAGTGGGTCCTTCTCCCACAACCAGTGATTCTTCGAGGGGAAATCAGTCTTCATGGTTTCGTAGCCCTCGTGGATGAAGGCACTTGCCATGCGAGCCATACCGGTCTTTGGCCCGTTCAAATGGATAAGAACCTGAATATCAATGTAGTGATCTTCAGGTATCACAATACCCAAGCGCATCAACTTCGGACGGTCTTGCGTGTTGTCAACGCTGCAAAAGTCATACCCCTTGTTGACAAGAAAATCAACAAGTGCCGGAGAATGCTTTGAACTACTGCAACAACAAAAAATTGATACGTGTACGTGTTAGATATATTGCAAAACATGTATTCTTCACATGCAACAAACAAATCGAAGATGCAAGATTGTACGTGTGCGTTACCTTGACCATTGGAAGACCAAAACGGCCTCCTTGAACGCAATCTGGATGACTGCAACATTCCGTTTATTCGCCGTATACTCTAAATCAAGCCCGAAAAACCGGTGTTCTTCGGGAGAGGAGAAATACAGATTGGTCAAATACCCAAGAGCACCGGGGAGCTCCTCGCAATTGTTGGTGTAGAACACGTCGAGACTTTTGCCGCATGGTGTGGCCACATCATATCTCTTAGAAACTTCAGCCATGGTGCTTAGTGGAGGAAAATCAAGAGAGGAAGAAGAAAAGACAGAGGAAGAAGAGAAGAAACAGAGACTCGCGATCGGGCCGGTGCGTACTGTAGCAATAAAACCGCCGCGCGCGGGAGGCGAGCAGTTTATATTAAGACCTTTAGCACCGGTTGCTAACACAAACCGGTGCTAAAGGCCTGTAGTGGGCGCGCAGTCTGGGTGTGGCCCCAACTACAAGCCTTTAGCACCGGTTTGTGTTAGCAACCGGTGCTAAAGACCCTTTCGCACCGGTTGCTAACACAAACCGGTGCTAAAGGCCTATAGTGGGGCGATATCTGCAGGACTTGTGAAATTTTGTGCTCATTTCTTTCGCGCGTCTTCTCCTCTACCTACGGCGAAGCACTGCTACGCCTCGTTGCCGTCCGTCCGCCTCGTCGCCGTACGCCTCGCCTCGGTCCGCCGCGCCTCCGTCGGCCTCACCTCCGCCCGCCGCGCCTCCGGCCGCTCTCTGTCTCCGTCGCCGTCGATCCCCCGCGCGGCCCCGCGTCCGTCGCGCCTCCGCGGTCGCCGTCCGCCTCCGTCGCGCCGTCGCGCCGTCCGCGTCCGTCCGCCTCCGTCGCGCCTCCGTCTCGCCTCCGCCTCCGCCGCCCCGCCTCTCGCCCCTCGATCGCCGTCGCCGGCCTAGCTAGGTAAGTTTTATTTCGGTTTTTTTCAGTTTTGTTTTACTGTTAGAATTTTTAGAGTTAGTGTTAGTGTTTAGTGTTAGAAATTTTTAGATTTAGTGTTAGATTGTTTTTAGAGTTAGTGTTAGTGTTAGAAATTTTTAGATTTAGTGTTAAATTTTTTTAGAGTTATTAGTGTTAGTGTTAGAATTTAGTGTTAGAAATTTTTAGAGTTAGTGTTAGATTTTTTTAGTGCTTTATTTTGTTTTTACAATTTTGTTTAGTGTTAGAATTTTTCTGTTAGAATGTTGTGTTAGAAAATTTCACTAAGTTAGTGTTAGAAAATTTCAGAAAGTTAGAATAACTATATAATTTCAGTAAGTTAAAATTTTTCACTAAGTTACCATATTGTTCCTGTTTAACTTTCATCTTATTTCTGTTATATTTCTCAATTTATTATATTTTACTAAGTTAGAAACACTAAGGTATTTTACTTAATTATGGAATATTTACTTAGTCCGGGCAGGTTTTTAGTTCATGTCTTTGTTGGACCCGCCGGGGGATGTCCGGGACTGGGCCCCGCCAGGCTGGCATTGGGAGCTCCTTAGTACCGGGGCACGCGGCTTGGTGAGAAATCCGGGTGACGTGGTCGACCCGGATATTCTTTGGTGTCCATCGCGTGGGCCACGCTCGGTGCGGAGAGAGCCGACCCCTGAGGAGGTGGTACAACAGCGTATCAGGGAGGAGGACGAGCACGTCCGTCGCTACATGTACTTGCTCGATAGGCAGTATAGGCAGTATAGCAGCAGTTGGTCGATTATTAGGAGGGTTCCTTACCACGTGAGCTATGACCCTATGAGGGTTCCTTATCTATGGATGCGTAGCACCCGTGACTCAGCACCCCGCGGCTTAGGACCCGGTCGGAGTTAATTATTTTGAGAGATCTCACGAGACTATGTATAAGTGATATTATTCGATCGTGATGTATTAGGGTTAAAAAAATCAACCCGAGCTATGTAACTCTTGGTGTGTCCAGAACTATTATTTCATTAATATGTCCAGAACTATTATTTTATTACTGTCCGATGAAATAATTTCGCCAAGTGCCCGATGAAAATTTCGCTAAGTGTTCTTCATTTTATAAATTTTACTAGCAGGTGTTGACCTATGGATCCCCAAGAACCTGCACATGATCCGCACGCCGATAAACTCGCGGGAATGGGTGAGGCGGAGAAGGAAAGATTAATGTGCGAGATGATTTATAATAATGCAACGGCCATATATCATGATGACGACGATGGACAAGCGTTTAGCAATCAATTTTTGAACGACTCCGGCGACGGAGATCAGAATATACAAGATGTAGTAGATGATGACGACGACAACGTCGAGGATGAAGAAGTGCCCTCCAGAACAAACTCTGCCAATGTATATCTCAAGTCACTGTTCACGCAACAATTAATTTGTATTGCACTTACTAACGAATCATTATTTTCCCGTTTAGGCGCCCTCCGGAACAGCTAGCGCAAGTACTGAGACAAAGTCCAAACGAGGCCCGGCCGCAAGGTTGAAAGATACCGCAAGGTTCTCGATTGATACAGTTGCTGCTGATGGCAAACCACTGCAGCCCCCAGAAACTTATCGCAAATTCGTAAATCAGTGCGGAGTTGTTGTAAGAGACCTGGTCCCGATCAACTTAATAGAATGGAATAAGCCGAAGACCGGGGCCAACGTTGGAGCTAGTTATGTCGATGAAAGATTGAAAAAAATTCTTTGCGAAACGCTATGGCAAAATTTCAGCGTAGCGGAAGATAAGAAGAAGAAAGTCGAGAAGTGGGCTTTGAAGAAGATGGCCACACAATTCCAGAGGTGGAAGAAAGAACTGTGGAAGAAATATCAGAAAGAAGATCCAGTTTTCACTGGTAACCTAGTGAAGATAAGAGACGCTTGGGATGATTTTAAGGCGTACAAGAAATCGGGTGTCTTTGCATCCCGATCGGCCACAAATTCGGAGAATGCGAAGAACAAGAAATATCACCATATTTTGGGGTCAGATGGCTACATGACTGCCCTGCCTAGGTGGCGAAGCTATGAAGCTGCGCTTGTGAAAAGAGGTATCATTCCACAGACACATGACTGGCCCGATAGGTCCAAGTTCTGGTTGTTCGCGCATGGGGCAACGTTGGACGCTGAGACTGGGATGATTGTTGCTCAGGGACCATGGTCGGAAAAAATAACAACAGTCGTAGCAGAACTAGAGAAGGCAATAGAAGCTGTTCGAAAAGGAACTTTTGTTCCCGATAGAGAGAACGACGAGCTGACGAGGGCACTCGGGAACCCCGAAAAGTGGGGACGAACACGAGGCTTTGGAGCGGATACCCCGTGGAGCCAAGGGTTTGCAGCGGACATTGCCACTTACAGAAGCCGTGATAGAAGCAAGAAAAAGACGAGTGAACGGATATCGACATTAGAACAAAAGGTGGATTTTCTCTTGAAGAAAGGGGGACACCCTCTACCTGACACTGAAGAGGAGGTAGAACATCGTCCTGCACCTGATCAGCTGCAAATAGAAGACGATCATGCCGTCCCATCTCAGCATAGAAGCAGCGTGGGTTCCACGCACCTGCAGCTAGAAGACGGTCGTGCAGTCGAACCGTCGGCGCCTCACTACCCCGTGGATGATATCACGGAGAAGACAAACTGTGAGATACATATGCCAATGGGGAACATATCCTTCAGGGTGGCGTCAGGCTATGCTTTACCGAATCAACCTGGAGCAACCTACCATGGTGGTCAGATTCCAGCATCCCATGCTCGTGTCGGGTTGTCAACAATTACGCCGGGATGCCATTCAATTGAGCTCAGTATTCCTGGAGGTGAAGGCGAGAAGACACTGGGAGAAATGGAGCTTGGTATCATCTTGTGGAATAAGAAACACATCGTGTTCCCTAACTCGGCGCCAAGGCCACCGACTCCTCCAGGTACGAATGCACCATACCTCCATCAATTACTGAATGTTGCACCACATGTTATCTTATTTTTAATAGTTTTTTCACTTTCGTACAGAGAATGCACGACCTCCAAGTCCACCCCCCAACGAACCTCCAAGTCCACCCCACAACGAAGATTGGCCGGAGCCCGAGGCCGAGGGTCCATCGCCCGTGCACTCCCGTGAGCCGACGGATGCGCCCACTACGGGTACGACAAAGCGGAAGCTGCAGTTCAGAAGAAACGGGACTCCTCCCAAGAAGAGACCAAGGAAATCCAAGAAAGTCAAGAGGCCCCCGAAGTTACCAGGCTTGATGACTGAGGAGGAACTAACCAATGCAGTGGCATCCAAAACCAAGGCATGGTTCGCACAGTTTCCCCAGAAGCCCCCTCCAGACGTCTGGAAGGAAACTCTGAAGGACATCCCAAAGTGGAAAATTGAGCGGACCATCGACAACTTATATTATCCTGCACCGCCGCCACCGCCGCCCCTTTCAGACTATGAACGGTATATTAAAAAGAAGCACGCCGCACAGATGAAGCAGGCGGAGCAGACGAAATGCGGGAAACAAGTTCCCCAGCTCGGACAACAAGAAGCACAGTCAGTTGGCCCGCTCAAGGTCTTATCTGACGCGGCTTCAGTGTCCTGTCCACGCATGGGCGACGTGGGTTACGCTATTGCTGATGTGGTATATAAATACAAGCCCGGGCACCCTCTGGTCGAAGATCCTACTGCTCTAACAACCCAACTACGGAGTTTACATGATTGGTACTTGGAGGCCAAGGCAGGAGAGAGACTGTATCATGACTCAAATTCAGGATCAACACTACTTCGGAGATTACGGTGTGGAGCTTGGGTTCGATGATTTCTTCCAGATGTACAATCAACGTGCCCTCGACAAGTCTATCCTCAGCTGCTACTGTTTGTAAGTGATTTATTTGTGTAATTTAATTATTTAGTTAAGCTCGCGTTCGTTGCCCGTATAATTATCACTGACGACATTCTTTTTGTACGCTACTATGCAGAATGAAGATTCGTGAATGCAGACTGGCAGGAATCTGGGACTTTGGGTTCATTGACCCGTATTCGTATCATCAAACCACAGTAGAAACGTTCAACAAGACTACACCGGATGATTTGCTAAGGTTTTTGAAGCGACAAAATACCAAAAAAGAAATACTTTGGCCCTACGGATTCAGGTGAGTGTTACTGTCTTGTAGACATTCCATTTTGCTTACCTGATGTTAAGTGTAATTGATGAGTATGCATGACTGCGTGTGTACACGTGCGCAGCGGCCACTTCATATTGTTCATCATTAGAATCGATAGAGGACAAGTTGAAGTCTGGGACTCGTTAAACTGGGGCGCTGACAGATGGAAGAGCGCGCGTCAGATGCTTCAAAAGTATATATATATCAGCCTCTTTCGTTCATCGGCCTCTTTTTCCTTCATTCCCTGATATCAAGTAAGTAATAATTAACTCTTCTATTCATTTTTCTTTTGTCGCCCAGGGTTTGGCAAATGTTCATCAAGGAAGAACCCGGTACATGGGCAGACAAGCTCAACTTTCAGATTAACACAGTAAGTAGTACTACGTACCCTGATTTAAATACCATTACCATTCTCTTGATTATTATTAATTTGACTGAATTATGTTTCTCGTATATAGAAAGTCCCGCAACAACCACAGGGAACTGATTATTGTGGATACTACGTTTGCGAGTTCATTCACAGGAAGATCAATGAGAAATCCCGTACTACCAGAACTCTAGAGGTACGTAACCGGATTTTCACAACTTTATTTATGTTGCCATTAATTATGTTTAGTTTTGTTCATAACTTAATTGTTTTCATCTACTTCTTTTCAAGATGGCACGAAAGCGGGCGCAGCTCAAACCAATCGACCGTTGCAAGGCTATTGCAGAGGAATTGGCAGGATTTCTTCTCACGCAAGTCATAGCAGAAGACGGAGAATTTTTCCATCCTATGAACCAATTATAGCCAGCTCCCTTCTCTATGCAAGTATACAACTATTCAAAACGAACCTCAGATTATGTAATTATCGGTCCATTACTTCGTGTTACATGTATATATATATGTACTACTATTTGGTGCATCAACATTTAACCGCAAACAGAAACGGAAACACGTAAACGGAAACCCTGAAAATACGGAACACGCCCTAAACCCTAAACCCTAAATACGGAATTGGAAATCCTGAAAAGAAAAAAGAAAAAAAAAATTTAGGACCGGTTGGTATTACCAACCGGTTCTAAAGGTCCTCCGCCTGCGCGCTCTCTTCGGCGCCCACGTGGAGGCCTTTAGAACCGGTTGGTGACTGACCGGTTCTAAAGGGGGGGGGCTTTAGTCCCGGATACGTAGCACCGGTTTTGTATCCGAGTCCAAAGGCCCTTACAAACCGGTGCTACTGGCCTGTTCTCCACCAGTGTACGGGGTGATGCTAGTGCGTCGGTAAACACATATGATGAGTTGACAAAAGTTGTCGTGGAGGAATAGAGGTTAAATATTTTGACAATATTATGATTCGAGAAGAAATTATTGGACCTCATTGACATCGACCCTATCATAAATGATTTTGATCGAGAAATGTCGGAACAAATTTTAAGGTAATTTGTATAATCTATTTGATAGTGCATTTGAGTGTTATTAGAAACATATTGTTTAACACGTATATTCATTTTATGGTTATTATGTCTATGTTAATATTAACGGCCCAGGTTTTAGTTTTGCCCCGGGCACCAAAAATCTGAGGACCAGCCCTGCCTTGTTGGTGTGGATCATCTGATTGTGGTAGCTCTTCTCGACATGTAATGCTTCTCGTGACACCGGATTAGTGAGGGCTGAACACGTCAACCATCACAATGCAATGTCGCTCTAGTGATCACAGTGTTCCACCTTTTGTTCAGCACCTTCTAGGATGTTATGCCATGCATGGTCAGCGTTGAATATTATGTCGCATCAAATTATCGTGGAGCTACTGTCACTAGATTACTGATGCCTCCCGGTCCTACTTTATGTGGCCTAGACCACACCCAACACGGAGCACTTTGATACATGTTAATACATGTAACTTTGGCAATATTTCCGGCTTTCATTTATGGCCCTAGATATATTTGTGTTGTTTTATCATATAGGTCTTTGATCTCTATTTATATGCCAAGATTGTACTACTGGCCAAGGTTGTGCTATTAACTCGATCAAATTCTAGGATTTGATTGCGCAAGTTGGTAGTTACTACCTCCATTCAAAAAAATAATGTGTATTACGTTATGTTTGACTGAGGTTTTGACCAAGGATTGTGTACTTAATATGCGACATATGTGATATAACTCATAATCATAGTGAAGTACTTTTGAATAAGAATACAATGGTATTAATTATCTATAAAAATAATATATTAATAGACTAATTATTGGTCAAAGCAAACAAAATACGTCTTCTTTTACGGAACGGAGATAGTACATGGCACGAATATTGATGTGGTCGGTTGTCATAAAGACAATAGATAGACTCATGATATGCAATGCCCTAAATTAATATATAGTAAAGAAAAATGAACGGGTAGGAAAGAATCATTTATTAATAGTGATAAATTAGCAAGGCCATGACATGGATAAAGCACGGTATAGCTAAATCAGAGTATAGTTATATAGTGATCAATCGCTTATATAAGGCAATCATTTTTATAAGAATTTTGAAGTATTATAATTTTGTCAGTAAGAATCCTACATGGATTGTCTGACTCATGTGATTAAATCATCTACGATTTTTGCCGAAAGGTTCCTTTTTACTGCATTTTATACTAGTTAACTTTTTCATCCGCTAAAAGCATATACAAATTCTTTTCTGTTGTACGATAACAAAAGGCAAACGCTGGCTATCACCCGGGGGATCGCGAGAGACGTGCATGCCGCCCCGTTTTGACCACGCGCCACGTGTCCCTTGAGACGCGGAAAGAAAAGGAGCGGGTGAGCGGCCCACCTTATCTCCTTAACCTCCTTCCCTCGCATCTCTCCAGCACTCATTTCTCTGGCCTTTTTTTCATGGCGTCATCGTCTGTAGCCTCCTGCGCTCTACCGCTCTCCATGGCGCCTCTGGCCTCCTGCGCTCTACCATCTCTCCATGGCGCCGCCGCCTCTGGCTTCCTGCGCTCTATCGTCTCTCTCGGCCGTCGTCGGCCCCACATTCTCGGCGTGTTCTCAACGTATTGGATCGGAAGCCTGTTGATCCCCCGGGGACGCTCAACACGACCCTAAAAAAAGATAGGAACTCGACTTTCAAAAAAATATGATAGGAACTTGGTCACGATAGCAACTCTATTAGATTAAAAAAAAATTAGGAACTCGATAATAGATTGAAAAAAACGACACGAACTAACCTCCCTTGTTCCCTATCCACTCCCTCCACCCGTGCCAGCGCCAGATCGGAGCGCCGTTACCCTTTTTTTTACGCGAAAACGCAAAAGCTTTGCGTTTCTTTGCGTTGATAGAAAAGAAGAGTTTTACAAGCTCAAGGAAGAGCACACCACCCGTTACCCTTGTTCGACCCAGCAACGGCGGCGATTTCAAATTTTTGAACCCCTCGCTCGATCGGGACCGGGGTTCGGAGGGGCTGGAGCGAATCCGGTCGAACTTCTACAGATTGAGAGGCTTGATCTCTATCTACCTATACTCCCTCCGCAAGAGATCGGAGCGCCCGCTACCCTTCTTCGATCCAGATCCTTCGTTCGAGCGGGATCCGAGCGAATCCGGTCTCGGTTCTGCAGATTGAGACACAATAAGCTACAGGTATCTATTTCATTAGTACATTCTTATTATCTGTGATTGTTCCATTTGGAGAAAAAAAAACAGCACATTAACTAATTATTATTCTTGTCTTGCAGTGCTGCAATGCTGGGCAATTTGGAAAAGCTGCTGAAGCAAGTTGATAACAGGGCTAGGTTCCTTTCCGGCCTTCTCAGCGGTGACATCCCGAAGGAAAGAACTGGAGCACGTCCTGATGTAGGTGCCAGTGACTACGACTATCTCACCTCAATGTCAGTTGGTAGCTTTGATGAGGAGTACCTGCAGCATCTCGTGGAACTAAAGAGGAGATTGGAAATTAAAGTTGGAATCTGACATACTCCCTCCGTTCAACAATAGATGACTTCCACTTATCTAGATATGGATGTATCTAGACATGTTTTAGTGTCTAGATACATTCATATATAGACAAATGTAAGTCATCTATTGTTGAACGGAGGGAGTAGTATATATTCCTTCCCTAATGTTTCAGTTGAATGTTGTATTTTACCGTTGATACAGTTGCTTGCAAGAACTTACAAAAAAGCTCAATCACATAGAGATTTTATTGTAGACATGGCTGCCATGAACAGAAAGGTGTCTGAATTAGCACCTAGAGGGCAGCGTAAAAGAACTGCAGACGGGTCTGTTGAGGTAGGTTGCATTATTGGCTGACAAAGGATACTTTGATTATTCATCTATTATTAGTCTTTTCACTGTAGATAATATAACTTTTCTTTTTCGTGTCAATCTCAAATAATTTGTAGACAAGTGCAATGCTGATGGATGATGAGGAGGACGAAGCTCCCGAGCTTAAAGACCAGCCCCAGCAACATTCTGGTAACGCACAAGTATAATGCTGTGTTTGTCAAACAAACAAAAAACGTGATTCTCAGAAAGAAAAAGAAAAACGTGTCGCTTACTAATTTTTAAGCTAATAATGGGCAATTACATTTTGCATACATAGAAACGGAGTGCTCACCAAAGCCAGAACGAAATAATCAGAGGACACAAAGAAAGAAGCGGAGGAAAGAAGCAAGCGAAACAGCAGCACAGATACATTGCCGCCGTGCACGGGATTTTCAGGGCCACAGCGAAGCAGGGGATCAAGTGGTTTAGATGGGATCGAGATCACCCGTCGTAACAGAGATCAGAGTATTGTAGCTCACGAGTAGGCTAAATTATGCTTGCTACCTATGTCATGCACAAATGATGACTAACAAGTGTGCCAAGAGAACCGGAAAAGAAATTGTTCTTAGAACTGAGGCAATGGTAACATGCTTGTTCCGGACAATATTAGCATTTGTGAATATAATAATATTCAGTTTTAACAGCTCCAAATCAAACCGTCTATGAATTGGCATACACATGCAGATTACAACACTACCGATATGAATGCTTGGTCAAGTCAAATTCAGTAGTCTGGCAAAGCAATATTAAGTATGATAGCGACGACGAACGTAGCGGAGATGAGAAAAACAAACAATGGCCTTCTAATGAGATCATGGAACACAAAGCTCCCTGTGAGACGAAGCAGCAAGTCAGTAAGGCTCGACGGGCGCTCGTTCAGGTTGAGTAGTCCTCTCCATCCGGCTCGACGCCACACCATCTTTCCCAGACCTAGATGGAATGGAACCCAGATGCCAGGGAAACAGAGGAGCACTGAAGCTAACGACGATGCATATACGAAGACAATGAGCCAACGGTTGACTGTACCTAGGACGAGGTGAAACCCAAATGCAAAGGCAGCAATCATAAACTGCGATCCTACCGGCACCAACCCAGACGCCAGTAAGTTATACCATCTCCGGTGACCGTGTGGGATATTACCTGCACTGCTATATATATGGAAGCAGGTGGCCACGATGGAGCAGGCGAACGCTATGGTGTCTGACACCACAAATGCTCTGAACGCAAATCGTCTCGCTAGTATCGCCGTGCCCGCGAGTGCATGGTCGTCGCCGACAAATCCCCCTGGTACAGTGAAAGCTGCTGCGAAAGCCACGGTGGCAATCAGAACAGATGCAATTGTCCCGCCTTTCGTCAGGCCATCTTCTTTCTCTTGCACGATCTCTTTAGCAAGCTTGTCATAGAGACGAAGACAACCGTCTAAAGTATATGGTGCTTTCGACCAATTCAGACAGTTTGAGGCAATGACACACGGATCCTGTGAACAAACAACAAACTAATATAGTCAACTCCAGGTGAGAAAATCCAGCGGAGTAGGAAAAGAAAAAAGAAAGAAATGCTGGCCGACATATGTGTAAGCAGAAATTTACGGTTTCTAGTCTAGAGGACCTCACTTTGCAAACCAGCCGCGTCAAACCTCTAAGAATATTCTAGAGAATCATCTAATCTATTTTAGAGGATGTGTTTTTAGAGGCTCAGCTAGAGTTGTTCTAACTGGCTTGAAAAGTTCAAAGTTAAATTTTTCCCGGTTTTACAGTTAAGCTACAAAATCCAAATTCCTAGCTTGAAAAATTCAAAATTAAATTTGCCCGGTTTTAGAGTTAAGATACAAAATCCAAATCCCCCTATATTTGAGGGACGGATGAATTTTTTTTGTTTTGTTTTAATAACAAATGACCAAATACTAAGCATAACAGGTATGTAAGAGAAGGATAGTAAAAAGAAGATAACTAAACTTACCAGGAAATATCTAATCCCTCGGGTTGCTCTTGCAATGCAAGAAAGATCTCTAGCGGTTAGGCCATCGTTGTTGGTAATGCCCATGTCCACATTTAGCGTCGCCAATAGTAAACTCACAATTCTTGGCGATCCAGCTTGGACAGCCAGATGCAGCGGAGTATTTCCTTCAGAATCCGCCGCATTCAACAGCATGGCAAACTCTTCGTTCTGGCAAATGTGGTGAACCACACTGTCCTTACCATGCTCAACGGCACGATGGAGAAGGTTTCTTCCTTTATCATCAACCTGTTCAAAGTAGTCGGGACATCTCTTTATGAGCTCACAGACGGTACTTGTTCTCCCCAACATAGCAGCATCATGAATAGGAAATGATCCATCGTTATCGGAAATGCTAGCTAGCCCCAGGGAAGCATGATAATCCATGAATAGCTTCATAATAGGAAGTGATCCGTCCGATGCTGCAAAATGGAGTGGTGTTCTTCCTGATGAATCAACTCTGGTTAGCAAAGTTAGACCTTTTGGCTCCCAGTCCAGTATTGCTTGAACAATTTCTGCTTGAAGATTTGTCAGTTTGTTAGCAGGTGAAAGAACACATGCCAAGATTTACTGAATTCATTACTTGAGTAATAAATAAGTTACTCGACTGAGAACAAAAAAAAATCTTTTGGTAAATGGATATCAGAACAGAGTCTAGATTAATTTTAGCATTCTGCTGTGCCTTTTCTCAGTCATACCTTTGCTGGCAGTCGCCGCAACATGCAAAGCGGTCCGTCCCTCCGGACCCGAAAACGACGCCGGCGACGGCGTTCCGTTCTGCGAAGGGCGTAGCAGAGCGCGGACCATATGTGCCGACTTGGTAGCCGCTGCCAGGTACAGCGGCGAGATACACTCGTCGCCGTCCATCGCTATCGATGACAGATGAGGAGCCGCCATCATTAGTAGATCTACCACACCGCCATGACCGTGTCGGACGGCTTCGTACAGAGCGGTAGCTCCCGTCTGGTTCCTCGCCCGCAGTGCGGACTCGCCATCCGCCCCGCCGGCTAGCATCGTGATCAGGAGGACCGCCGCCACATCCCTGTGCCCGGCCTTCGCCGCGCAGTGCAGCGGCGTGTCGAGGCACCTGTTGCGGGTGGCCGCCAGCGAGGGCGCTCTCTCACAGAGAAGCGTCGCGAGCTCGACGTGGCCGCGGCTGGCGACGAGATGCAGAGCCGTGTTCCCGTTGCTCGCCACGCCTAGAAGAAAGCGGCCCTCGGGTGCCGCGTCATGGACATTGATTGCTACCTGGGGGCTATCAGCACCATGCTCTTCTCTGCTCAAAATCGCCTCCATGCGGGCGTTGTCGCCGGCGTTGAGCACTTGCAACAACTCCGCGTCAAGCGTCATAACCTGGCGAGGGCCGAATTCCATCGCCGCGGCGAGAACGCCCGCCATGATTTCTTTAGCAAGTCTGATCCAATCCTTCGTTTTTCTTCCATTTGGTGGTGTCTGTCCCCAACTTTGGAACAGTTGTTAAGGACAAAATACTCCTTAGCACATCGAGAGACGGGTATCCTTTTGATTAAGGACAAAATTCGCTCCCCTGCTCGAGGTACGTAAAATACTCCTTAGCACATCGAGAGACGGGTATCCTTTTGATTAAGGAACCATACAAAGATGTTCACAAAATACACTTTTCTTAGAGCCAAACCATCGTCTTTTAATCAAATTGTCTTTGTTAGGATTTCCTTTCGATTAAGGAACCATAAAATAATTTTAATTTTTTTTGAAACAAAAATGATTTTAATTTTAAGTGAGACTTTCAGTTTTCACAAGTATTTTCGCAAATATCTTGTAGGGTCTGTGAAGCATATCTGCATAAAGAGATTTGACCGTGAAATTTCCATGTAACGTCAGACTCCAACAAAATCATTATCATTTGATAGTGCTACCACCGTGAGTCTCTCTACCAAATTCAGTCAACTATCTCTTCTAGCTCTCATGATAATTCTTCTAAATTGAATGTTAAGAAGGTTATGGCTAAGAACACTTGCAACTGAAACCTGTTTATGAACAATAATATTATACAAAGCCGAATATTATTGTGACAACGGTTCATCATCTAACCAAATATCCACCAAAAACGAGTATGTTTCCCGTCACACCAATCGAATGAGCCTCGGGAAAAAAAACTTATGCTTAACCCTCATAATCCCTTTTCAAAACGGAGAGTCCGTAGGTTTGTCCTGAACTTGAAACAACGTTTTATCGTCTAAGTATTTATTTGTTAATAACTCATGCCAAACACCATCTTCATTTAATAATTTATTAAGCCATTTACTGAGCAAACACATGTTTTTTTATTTCTAGGACCTCAATCCATAAACCTTCCTGATCTTTTGGATGATACACTATGTTCCATTTAGTAAGACGGTATTTCTTCTTCTTGCTATCACTTTGCCAAAAGAAACTGTATCTATAAAATTCCAACCTTTTTCTAACTTTGACCGAAATTTCGAATAAGGAAAGAAGGAACATAGGAAGACTAGACAACACTAAATTTATCAAAATGAGACGATCCCCATAAGATAGAAGTTTTCCATCTCACGATCCCAATATTTTTCTCAAATCTATCATCTACCATTTTTCATTCCTGATTAAGGAGTTTTCTATAATGAATAGGTATGCCAAGATACTTAAACCGGAGGCTCCCCACCTCACACCTAATCATTCTGGGAATCTTGCGCCTTACCAAAGCAAAATATTTCACTTTTATAAAAATTTATTTTCAATCCTAACAACTGTTCGAACATAGCTAGAATAAGTTTCATATTTAATGCTTTAACAATATCCTGCTCCATAAATAAGATCGTTTCATCTGCATATTGCGGAATTGATACACCACCATCGACAAGGTGTGGTACCAATCACCAACATGACCATGCTCTTTTGCCCGCAAAATAAGAATAACCAACATATCAGCAACAAGCTTAAAAAGTATGGGAGATAACGGATCCCCTTGTCTTAAACTCTTTAGCGTTTGAAAGTAATGATCGATGTCATAATTTACCTTTATGCCAACGCTACCTCTTGAAGAAATCTAGCTATGCACTCACACCACATAGATGAAAAACCTTTCATTATTAAGACCTGTTGTAAGAAAGAACAATTCACTTTGTCATATGACTTCTCGAAATCTATTTTTAAAATGCACTACATCCATGTTTTTCGTTTTAAGTTCATGAATGGTCTCGTGTAGAACCACCACTCCCTCCAATATATTCCGGTCAGGGATGAAAGCAGATTGGGTTGTCCTAATGACACGACTCGCAATTGATGTCACCCGGTTAGTACCTACTTTGATCAAAAAATGAAATCACATTGAGTAAACATATTGGTCTAAACTGGACACACATCTTCTTTTTTAGGTAATAGGGTTATAACCCCAAAATTCAGCTTGAACAACTGCAAATCCCCGGCATGTAACTGAGAAAACATAGCCATCAAAAGAGATTTTATTACCTTCCAAAAGTGTTGATTAAACTCCGCAGGAACCCCGTATGGTCCTGGGGCTTTTTTATTATGTTCCATATTATTAATTGCCTCCAACACCTTCTTTTTCGTAAATAAGGCGGTTAAGATACCCCTAAAGAGATTTGCGGCATATCAGAGTTCTCCTTCTCTAATAAAGAAACATAACTCGAAGCTGGTCCTCCAAATTAGGGATATTAAAACTAGCACAAAAGGAAGCTGTCTCACGCTAGCAGCCTTTGGAGCCGTCCGTTTTCACGATCTTTACGTTCCTGGCCGTGTGATCCCGCATGAGCTGGATATCCCTAGAGACGCTTTTCTGGAAGACAAATCGGTGGCTTGTGGTTGATTTGGCCCGTACAAGCCCACATAGCATGACCTCAAATTGTTCGCCTCCTCCTCCCCTTTGTTGCGTCGCTCGTGTCACCTGACGCCGCGCCGACCTGCCATTGCCCGCGATGCTGATTCTCGTGACACAGCCTGCCACACGATGACGCCCATCCCGCCGCTGACTTCGTCTCCGTCGTGAGACTCCAAGGGGCAGCATGCTGCAGGAGCGAACCCTCGTATATCTTACATTCTTACCTCATGCGGCTGCAGAACGCGATCTCGAGCGGCGGCGCCCACCGGCGGTCGCCCCACCCGATGTCTCGTCTCTGTCTCTACATGTCCCCTCGAAGACGCGGCCTGCCCTCTTGATCCCTCCTCCAGCAACCTAAGGCGAAGGTGAGCCGTCGCCGTCACTGCCCTTTCTTTTGTCTTGCAGCCCCTCCTGGTTGGCATTATGCGTCACGCTGATGAGGAAGCTGTTGTGGCCATGGATTGGAGGCCCAAACCTTAGGCTTCGGCGCATATTGCAGCGATGCGACACATGCCTCCTCCCCTGCACCTCGTCCGCCATGGCTCTCGACCCTGCTTCCCCAGCAACTTGTGCAAGCTTGCAGGTAATCAGTCTGTACTCCTGACCTAACCTCCTCCCATTCTTTTTGGTAAATTATCTTGGCTCTACCTCTGCACTCACATGCTCTTCTCGCTCTCCTGTCATCTCCTATCTCTGAATTTATTTGTTTACTTAATTTCTGTACCTCTGGACATGACAGTCTACACTATACAGGGAGTACTAATGGTATGGATAAATCACTACAAACGATAGGACCAAATTCTTGCAGAAATTAAGTGAAAAGAAACGATGCTATGTACCCGTAATATTCAGGAAGGTATCGAAAAGAGAAAAATTCAGTCGAGAAGTGTATGTTTGATGCAGCATCCAAAGTACGATGGACTTGAAATTACAAGTGTGGAATTTGTTTTCGACTTGCTAATTCAAATTTGCCATTCTTAAATTCCAGAAGAATTTTAACTTTTATACATTAGTGTTATTATGTTTATCTTGAACAAGTTGGCCTAACTTTTGATGTGTATGTTTCCTTTGGAGTGTTCTCATGCTTTGTAAACTGCCAGCTTCTAGACAATGTGTAGTCTGTCTTATTGGAAGGATGCCGTCGGGTACAATTTTAATTTTTGCTTCCACATATTCTGATCATACTGGTTGTACCTTGAAGAGTTGCAATTAATGATCTTTAGCCCATCCTTTTCAAATACGTTATCTTGAAACTTATGAAAATATGTTTTCTTAACGAACTTTATTTGATTTCCTTCTACATGCAGCTCCCTTGGCTTTTTTTGCATTCTGTTTCCATTGGCTTAAATAAAATGGTTTTACTCCCATTGGTGGTGTCCAGCAGCGACACGTGGCCCATAGGCCGACGGGCCGGGCCGTCGGCGTCTGCTCGGGCCGCTCCGTATTTTTCTGACGCGTGGGCTCCACTGATTATAGGCCGACGGGCCGTGCCGTCGGCGTCTACGCGCGTCCGTTTCCGTCCGGGCGTTCCGTTCTGACGAGTGGGCCCCACCTATACGCTATACGCCGACGGGCTCTGAATACGCCGACGGTATTCTTGTTTCGCCGACGAGGAAGGACGCCGACGGCGATACGCCGACGGTCCCCGTCGGGCTTCCAGAACGCCGACGGCAACAGTCCTTTCGCCGACGGCTCTTCACCGTCGGCGTATCGCCAGTCTCCTGTAGTGAATGTTGTCAATTTTTGCAAATGGAAGTTTTAGATTGTAAGGTCCACATATATTGGGTGGATCAGTTAGCAAGGTTTTTAGGATTTTTTTATTACTTGCATCACTATATCTGCTCTCTTCTTGTCCTCACTAGCATCTTATGATTTGCAGTTCATTAAAGTGTGTCAACTTAGGGGCTGTCCTGAATGAATGAGAAGTTTATACTTTTTTTTACCCATGATTATGGGCAGTGAAGAGCACAACCTTTTTTCTTGTTAGCTCGTCTTAGGACCAAACTATCGGATATGGAAAGTGACTTCATATGTTGTTTATTCTTCCTCCATGGTGCAACCAAGGAAGTAGAATATTGGGATGAGCTTCTATATTGGAAGTCCTCTGTTTGTGCCTCGCAATGGAGTTACCAAGTGCCGCTGAAGTCTCTTCTTATTGGGCAGGAGGATTGGGTATATTAAGTAGAGTGGCTGCCTCCTACAATATTAGCGGTGAGGCTCATTAACCATTGGATATATTATCTGCATCTGTGGGCAAGATTATGATGATTAGGGTATGGAGGAAGAAAAAATAATGGTCAATGGATAAATTAGGTGATAGTTGGTGAATTAAGTCGCTTAACACTTCTATTTTACATTATCCATTGGGAACCTGGTGGTCAATCTATTCTTGCACATGTGTATGGTGGGTTTTTTTATGTGAAACCTGGTGGAAACTCTATTCTTGCACAGGCTATATATATGGTGGATTTATTTTTTCATACGTGGAGTTATGCTAGACAGTTCTAGCCAATATTTGGTAATAATTAGCCATGACCAGGCAAGTTATTGTACTTATACATCGTCTTTGGTCCAATCATATAAAATCCTTATCTATGGAATTTTGTCATTTCTCATATCACTTGCTAATCCTCTGTTACATCGACTGCAAGTATATTTTCTCCTTGGAGAACTCATTTAACCTAGGATATTTGATTTGTGGGGGCGGGATTGCTTGTTCACGAATACGCGGGCATGGTTTTGCATCCATTCAGAGTACATAAAACCACTGGTTTGTTTGTGATGCTGATTAAAATGTCTCTATAGACTTTGTTCAAGACAAGGTTTGTTTGTGATGCTGATTAAAATGTCTCTATAGACTTTGTTCAAGACAAGATTTTACCATGTTACCCAAGAAGTGGTATATTTACATCCAAGTAGATCACTTTGATAGGCGATGGGTTGTAAATACCGACTTCTAGATAATATAACCTTAACTTTTTTTACTTTCTAATGTTAGAACGTCAGATGTATTGAGATGATAAGAGTATGTATTGCGGAACCAACGGCTTACTGTTTCGTTTTTCATTATAAAGTTAATATATGTAAAATAGGAAATATACCATGCACGTAAAACTTGTTCTAAATTAGGGGTATTGTTGAGACTATTTATTATAATTATCTCAAAAAAATTGCTGACTTACTGCCAAGGAATGTATGAAGCATATCGTGCAAGTTTTGTCGACAATGTATATTCTCTGCAGTTTTTTTTTTTTATGAGCCCCAATAGATTAAAAAAAATGAAATATTTGCAAAAAAACTAAAATTCACTTCTTTCATTAGTAACAAATGTATAATCTATACATAAATTTATATCCCTGTATTGCCAAAATTGACGGGCGCGGCAACGCGCGCCATCATGATCTAGTAATTTCTTACAATACTCATAAATGAAAGTCCTGAGGTTAACTTCACCAACAATAGTGCCCTCATCTTGCTCAAGCTGAAAAATCATTTTCTTCCTATATTTTCCATTGGTAATGAGATGAAAATATTTAGTGTTGTTACCACCCTCCTGAACATGCTTTACCTTTGCCCTCTGAGCCCATTTAGCCTCCTCGTCACGTCTCAATTTAGCTAAACGTTCCTCTGCCTCCTTCTTAGCAGCTCGCTCGGCCACTTATAAGGTGATTGACTCGGCTTTTATGTCTAATTGATCTAACAAAAAGCGTTAATTTATCATTTAAGATTCATTGTTCACTAGTTATATGCTTCGCCCATCCCCGCATAAATTGACGTAAATGACAAATTTCATTTTGCCATCGTTTAGTGAGAGTGCTGTCAGAATGGACTGACATCCACTCCCGACGAACAATCTCATAAAAACTTTTCTTGGCGCATCCAAGATAGTTCATACGAGAAATGATTATTGTTCCCAAAATTAGAAGGCTGCTCCACACTAACCTTTTTAGGGGAGCAGTTGAGAATGAGACAGCTCCGCAGACACTATGTGACAGTTGATCTTTCAAGGAACTCTCTTAGGGGAAGTTTTCAGTGTGCCTAGAAAAACTATTTTTTGAGGCACTTTTTAAAAAATGTCTTGAAAAACTGATTTTTAGTGCCTTGAAAAACCTAAAAGTGACTCTAAAATTGATTTTTGAGTCATATTTAACAAAGTGACTCAAATATTTTTTTGAGCGCAAGGACGAAGCCATCCATGGCTTCGGGTTCCAGACGAGAGGGGGCGTCGTCACAGGGCTACACGATGAGGAGGAGTGCGACGACGACGGCGCCACCCGTATGTGGTGAGAACACGATTGCCAGTAGCCGTGGGACATGAGGACGTCCTCAAGGTCGCTGATGTTCCATTACCTCCTCCTCTCATAGTTGTTCCACCGATCGGGCCGCTGAGGTTATGCGACGACTCGTCATGCTCCATTGAGAAAAACTGCCCGCTCCGGGCACTTAAGTAGGGGTCCGCCTGTTGTGCCAACATGAGTTTTCGAGGTTGCTACTTGATCATCTGGTTGAGCTGGTCGCTAGTGGGAGGGTGGAGGTGTGACACATTTGTGCCCTACTGGGGAACGCTCGCAATTAACAAATTTGATCAACATGTCGTAGCTGCATTAGTTTAAAGTTTAAACTAAGCGGGCTATATGTCGGTGACAATGCCGCCATGTATATCGGTACTCCCTCCGTTCCAATGAATAAGGCGCGCACGCATTTTGAGATTTGTCTTTGACCAAGAATTTATCCATATATATAATAGTATTTGGTATAAAATCAATATCATTAGAAAGTGTTTTTCACTACGAATCTAACAATGTCAAAGTTGCACTATATAGTCAAGATATTGTTACTCAAATCTTTCGGTCAAAGTTTGTTTTAAAATGCGTGTGCGCCTTATTCATCGGAACGGAGGTAGTATTTTACAAGGCTCCGTCTGTTGGTTGTGTTCGGCACTCCACAACCCTATGAGTGAGATTGGCGTGAGAGTTAATAGACCGTCCGGTAATTTTGCCGCTATATGGAAACCAACTAAGTGGGTTTTCTGTGTCCGTTATATAAAGGCATGTTTAGAAGGGCTATTTGTGTCGCTCAGGGAGATACTATTAGTGCCGTAAAATAAGTGGGTTGCTTAGACAAACTGATGTTTGGCTAGATCTATTTTATTTTACACGATGATGTTAGGTGTCGTGTGCCCTTGGGCCGATTTTTCTTTTCTTTTTGAGGAAAGAGATTGAGGTGGATTAAATCTCCTTCAATCTAGTTTTTTTTAGAGAAAATGTACCTGAAGACATCTTACAATTGATAAATATATCAAGGAAAATATGTGATAGTTGGAAAGGGGATTAACTGAACAAGGCCTGACAGAACCTCCATCTCTTTTCTAGATCGTACCACGTTCATCGTGCACACTTAACACGTTCTGCGGTTAAGATAACCAGGTCGTCCACTTGTCATTTTAGAGTACTATAAACTTGGTATGCTGGTCGAGTCACCTCCAGATAGAACGTCCCACCCACCAAAAGGAGTTTTTTTTTAACCGATTCAGTCCCTGGAGACAATAAGAGCATCCACAACGCGGCGCTAACAAGCCGGCGCCAGGATCACAATCCCGGTCCAGGGGCGGATCCATGTACAGCTGATGAGGGCAGTGGCCCCCACTCAGCTTTTAAAACTGTAGGGTATTTTGTTCATATTTTAGGCAAAATCATTCACAAAAATTTAAATTTGTACTAAAATTGCTCCCACTCATCCTAATTGCCCCCACTAAAGTTTTAGTCTGGGTCCACCCCTGTCCCGGTCGATCGGCGGTTGGACTAGCGATTCCTGGGCGCCCGACGCAAAAAGTTTCGCCCGACGCTTCTCCTTTTTTTTTCGGCGACGTTAAAATCGGAGGCGCCAGGCGCTAATAGCCACACAAAACGAACCACCTCCGCCCAGCGCTCGCCTCGCCGTCACGTGGGCGCATGAAGCCCGGGCGGCCGAACCAGCTCTGCAGCGATAGGCTCTTCCCCGCCACGGCATAGTACGGTACTTCGCCTAAAGGCACTCCCGCGCCGGAAGGTGCGAGCTCGCGGCAACCTTCAATCCTGGGCGCCGTTGCCACTCCCGCCGGAAGGGGCGAGCTCGCGGCAACCCTGAATCATGGGCGTCGTCGCTAGGATCGGGCAGAGTTGGGTACGGGATTGGGGAAGAAAGTATGGAGAGAGCTGAGAGAGAGAGAGCTGAGCTGAGCTGGGAGTTGGGTACGGGATAGGGGTCAGTGTGCCTGCCAGGTGACTTTTCTGGACGCTAGCGTTGGAGAGGTCAAGACGTTCGTAGCGGCGGTGATTTGGAAAAACAATTAGCGCCTGCTTAAGGGCATCTCCAGTCGTCCCCCCCAGAGCCCCCCAGGCGGCCTTTTTCGCGCCGGAAGCGGCGAATAGCGCCGTTTCTTCACCACTCGGCCCCCCCAGAAGCCCAAATAGCGCCGTTTCGGCGCTATTTCGCGTCGCGGCACCCAGGCCAAACCCAGACTGCTGGGTTCGGCCTGGGGGGGGGGGGACTGCGCGGCCGCGCGCGCGGGGCAGCTCTGTCAGTGACGCGCCTGGAAAACGCGGGAACAAAATCCCCCGCCCGTGACCTTCTTCTTGGCGCCCGCGCCGTCAAAGGCTGCCGGAGTAATGGCGTGGCGGCCGCCCAGTGCATGCGCCCCAGTCAAAGGCTGCCGGATTAATGGCGGGGCGGCAGCGGTGACACGCGCGGCGCGGCGACTGGCCCGCCAGGCTATAAAAAAGGGTGCCCGTCCCTCTCCGTCCGCCCATTCTCGCCTCCTCCTCCTAGCCGTTCTCCTCCTCCTCTCCGTTCTCCTCCATTCCAGCCTCCTCCTCCTCGCCGCAACGATGGACCGTCTCTGGGACGCGTGGCCCGAGAGCGACGACGACGAGCTGCAGCCAGCGCAGGAAGTGGCGCCGGAGCGGCATCCGGCGCAGGGAGCGGCTGCGGGTGCAAGGCCGCAACGATGGACCGTCCGCCCTCCGAGCAGCCGCAGCTGCACCGGCTGCGGGTGCAAGGCCGAGCGGAGCAGGCGGAGCAACGCTGGCTCGCCGCGGCGAGGGAGGGCGAAGCTGGTCCCTCCAACCAGCTGGTGGCGAAGGAGGGCCACGAGGAGGACGCCGATGAAGACGACGATGCCTAGGATAGCCGTCGCATAGATCAATAAAATTTCCGTCGATGTTTAGTTTAAATTTCCGCCGAATATGTACGCACTTCACTAAATCAATAAAATTCGCCTAGTTTTTCAAATTGCGTTTGTTTGGGCCGAAATTTGGGCTCAGGGAGCGACTGGGAAGACTGCCCCCCAGGTTCCAGAATAGCGGCGTTTGGCGCCGTGGCGGCCCCAAAACGGCGGCGTTTTGGGCCCCGGGGGGGGGGGGACGCAACGACTGGAGATGTCCTAAGCGACCTGGGTTGGAGACAATAACGCTAATCTATTAATTGAACTTTCTGGAATTATATTTTTACACTTAAGCGCCTGTTTAAGGGTCCCCCATTGTGGCTGCTCTAACAGACTATCCGACATCTCAGGTGGCTCGTCATCAAGTTTGTTCAGGTTCTTCGCTCGCAATCGCAACTGGTCGTTTTTTTCAGGCTCGCACCCGGGGAAGGTCTTCTCTCGGCCGCCCGACAACGGCAGAACAAAACCGTTCAGCAGAGCACGCAGCGACACATCAGTAAATTTCTTCGTATCCAGCAACAATTGCTTCCCTTTCTTACCGCGGCACGGCAGTCGGCAGAAGCATTTTTCTGAGCTAGCTTCCGCCAGCTGGCGTTCGCCGGGGCGAGGGTAATCGTGCAGGTGTTCCAGGTCTCGGTGCGGCTAGCTGGTGTGGCGGCTCAGCCTCCGGCCAGGGCCGGGCCGGCAAAATCCGAGGCCCTGTGCGAAACTCTAAAATGGGCCCTATATCGCAGGAAAAAATAACCCATGAACAATTGAAATGTGTATGACAATACTATTTACAATTGGAAATATGAAGAATTCTAGTACCTAATTAACTCTGCTACCATAATTTTTATTTGAACATCATCGTTATTTTAGAATCAAGATATTTTAGGATCAAGCGAATCTCAATATCTTGGATCAAACATATCAGTATTAAAATAATCACCAAATACGCAACATATGAACTATTATCATTAACATCAATATGAAATTCCTCTTGCTCAATAATATATCTGTGTGACCATCTAATTATTATAAGAAACAATTGCAAGTGCAAGAGTTGAAAGATCAAACAATTACGATTCTTTTATAACAAACCAGTCCATAGCCTCTTTCTAGATTGATTAAATACGTCTACTCTTCTTTTCTCTTCCCTTTAAGGCACTGGGTTGATGCCTTCCCATGGCTATTTCGAAGAGGCGAGGATTATTGGAAACTCAACGAATTTGGATTATTGGAAAAGACTGCATGCACCTATGGGGCACAAAAAAAAGAATCTAGGGCGGAGAAAAGAAGATGCAGTGCACGCACCTAGTAGGATTCAGTTTGCGGAATCGGGGTTTTCGATCGGTCGTCGCCTATGCACAAGAACACATACAAAAACGTTGGTCGCTGGCTTGTTGGAACGGATGAACCAAAGTGAGGACTCGTCGGCGAGAAGAGGAACTGGCGAAGGAATCGTGACTCGCTTTACTGGTTCGCGAATTGCCTGCTAGGCTGATTGGGCCATAGTTTTTCTTTAGAGATATGTTGCCTCCTAGGAACCGGAAAAGATCGATCGATCCAAGTACGATCGCTAGGTCGCTCGGGCCCAAATAAAGCAGCCGGCCTGGTTCCTAGCGAGGTGCATTTCATCCATGGGACCATGGCCTTTCTTTTTTCTTTCCCTGCCAAGCCAAATATCTGCATACACAAAATATTTGGGCCCCCCAAAATTTTGGGCCCTGTGCGGCCGCACAGGCCGCACTCCCATGGGCCCGGCCCTGCCTCCGGCTACCGCTCCCCCGCCGTCTGCCCGAGGCATGCGCCCGTGGCGCGCTCGCATGCAAAATCACTGTTTTGGAAAGTTATTTATCCGTGGGAGCTTCAAAATAAGTAGCAACTTGGAAGTACCTCTAAAGATTAATATATACTAGACGCCGGCAGCGCCTGCTGCCGAACGTCTCTACACTTCGTGGTTGACGTGTTTTTTGTCTCGTTGTTTATGGTACTGAGCATGAAGGTAAGCTAGCGTGGGGGCTGCTATTATCTACATCTTCGGTGCGCTGCGTGCATACGATGGGGAACCGTTGTTCGTACGTGTCATTCATCTGGCGATCCGGTGATAGACGTGTTGCCTGCGCAGCGTATGCACGTGTTTTTGTTGTTTGGTTCTTGGACGCGGCGGTGCGCGTGGTTTTTACTATATAATGGTTTTGTCGGCTAGTCCGTCTTGGTTGTATCTATGCTCTGTATTTCTTCTTACCTTCTTCCTTGCGCTTGGTAGCTGCTACTGTGCGCAAGATGAACTCATCGGGGGCCCACGATGTTGCAATGGAGGTGCTGCGTGGCGGATTAGGTGCTGATGTTGGCTTAACTTCTAGGTAATGCAGATAGTAGGCATGGCCTTCAAGAAGCCTTCCAGTAAAATTCTCTAGATGAGGCTTTTTGCTACAGACAAACAATGGCTAGCACAAGAAACACCGGACTAAAAAAATTGCACAACGACCAAAGCACAGAAGAAAACAAAGTAAAAAAGATACGCACCACATCGTTTCCTCCCAGACAATGTCGAACCACCAGCTCCGCCGCTCATCATGTCACGCAAAGAAGCCGGATCACAGGGTAAAATCAAGAACCGGAAAAGAGCTCGATTAAGCGCATACCGAAAAAACCGAATGACAAACGGACACAAAACAAAGAGCAACACAACAGGAGAGCACATGCAGAGCAAAAGCAAAATGACAAGGAAAACAGGGTCACTACAATTCAAGAAACGAACCAAAACGCAGCAACCCCACCCTGCAATCCCCAAAAGTTCCACTCCGCAGCCTGCACGAGAAAAAAAGCAACAGTAAAAAAGAGGCCAGCAGTAAAACAATAGAGAACCAACCATGCTACTCATCATGTGGTGCAGATAAACTAAATCGCAGGGTAAAATAAAAAAATCCAATACGCTACAAGATCTAATATGCCAAAAAACATAGCGACACACAGATGCAGAATAGAAAGCAGCACATCAAGGAACCACATGCAGAGCACAATCAAAATGACAACGAAAACAAGTTTGCTAAAATTCAAAAGACGAACCAATACGCAGCTGCAATCCCCAAAGGATCCATTTCACAACCTGCGCAAGGAAAAAAGAAGACAGAACAACACCAAAACAATAAACCATCACACCGAGCAAGGCAAGAAATAAACACGAAACGTACCAAAGAAAGCCGTCAAGAAGCAAGCAAGTCAAACGACTAATTAAACAACACTGAAACGGCTGGAAGCCTGCACAACCCCAACAACAAAGAAGCAGGCTAGCTAGACTAAATCTCCCTGTAGACCGCCCCCGGCAGATAACGACCCTCCCCAGATCTCTGTGCCCCGCACCAGCTCCTTCCCTCCAGCCTGTACACAACCTCACGAACAACGGCCGGCGAAACAGAACCGCGCAACACAAAGATCCCACTAAAACAGCCTTCCTTCCCCATAGGGACATCGCTAGCAGCAGGAAAAACAGAACGCAGCCAAAGCTCATACCGCGGCAACGAACATAAAGGGAAAAAGAAGACAGTAAGACGGAAGCACATAAAGGCGTAAAGGAGGAGAGAAACCGGCGGCGGCGGGCCAGATCCGGCGGGAAACCACCAGGAGCCGAAAACGAGGAAGAAATACTAAAAGGAAGGAATAACATCTCCCACTGGAAGAGCCGACGATTGAGACGGGAAGAAAGGACCCAGACCACCGGCATGCGGGACTATAAAGAAGACGTGCCTCGGGCAGACCCCTAAACAGAAAAAAAGAAAAGAAATATGGAAGGCCCGACACGCGTGCACCGTGGCGGCCACCCACGATACGGAGCAAATAACGGGCCCACACCACAGCGTCGGAAGGAAACGCAGACGCGCTGAGAGACCTCCCTCGTCTCTCGGCTTAAGACCTTAAAGTAATTACATTTGTTCAAACTAGCCTCGCAAATGCGGCCGCATCATCTTTAGTATGCTACATGTGGATAGAAATAAATCAAATATTTCAATATATCAATATTATATTACGACAAAAATATAATTCTCCATGACATAATAAAATATTAAATATGCGGAAACATATTTAATATTATTCAATCTTGCGAGCGAATAGTTCTCATTTCCGAACATACAATATTATTGACCATTTGCATCTTCTGCACTACATAAGGCCAATGCATGTAACTAACGCTGCAATTGGGCATCATCCGAATAGTTATCATGTGATGTGGGATTAATATTTGAGCCTCACATTCAGAACATCGGCTGATACATTATTAGATATATAGTTTAAAATTATATTAAATGTGTGCCACAATACACGGAGATCACTTGAGAAATTTTTAGAAGATGGTTGGTCGCAAAACTTATTAACAAAGTTAAACACAAATTCATTTATCTCTATAACATTTACGATCTTAATTAAAAAGTAAGCGAATTCATTCTAATTTCTGCATCTTCTCTAAGAACGATTAATGTGCCATATAATTTTCCTAGCCCGTCCTTTCTAATTAGTTGCTATTTGGACATAAAACTTGACTCGAATGTCTGATTCGATCACGACATGTATTGAACGACTTTGAGTTGTTAGCAATTAATGTTAACATGTATTCGATAAAATTATTCGTGCCTTCACCGTCAATTGTAGGTGACTTTAAAGTAGCCAAGAACAAAAATGGCTCATCTAGTATTTTAGTTTGTAAGAAACCAAAATATTAGGTTGATATAGAAATTTTCATAGTATAGAAAAAATATTGGGCCTCCTAGAAGATTTAGGCGGTACCTTTTGCTAGGACTTTATGCAATAACTTAGACCGGATAGGCCCGTCAAGGGGATTCAGGAGGCATCCCCACATCACCCGGTCTAACATACTCAGGGGCCATGTTATATTAATCGCTTCTCTAGGTAAAACCACACCTCATCTCGTCTCTTCTTCCAAATGGTGAGATTCATATCTCAATAACTAAACATGGTAAGCCGAGGCTTATCTATGTTGGAATTTCCCTTATCTCGAACACTACCAATTGTTACTTTCATGCGAGCCGCGGATCCGGCAGCAATCCACTCCCACGACAATGGGGTACAAGGTTCAAATTCCAAGATATTGCTCTTTAGCCCGCTTAGAAATTTGTTGGTTATGTTGTGTTGCAGCGGGCCATACATATACACCACCATGATGGCCCATCTCCTACTTTTGCTCCTTAATTTGGTGGATCAAGCTTGTCGTTTATTTGACTGATGACACGCGCCATGGCGTCCTCAACCTCCAAGGCCCATGTCCGCCCATACCGTGTTCTCTGTTATTTTCAAGATTCTCTATGTAATCTGTACACCCGCCGAATTTTAGTGCAGTTTCTACTCCATCGTGACCTTCTTTCACCTGTTCAAAAAAAAGTCAACCTCTTAAATTTCCTAGTCTTTTCTATAAAAAGTACTAGTATATATTAATATCGTGAAGATACTAATTATACCTATTTTGGTGTTGGGATAGTTTTAGCCGATAATCCTATTTGAGAACATCGGATAATCCACAAAAGTTGTCGAATATTATCAATACCATTTGACACGTGGGATAATATTTCACATATGGTAAGAAACCCTGGGTAAAATGTGGCACATAAAATTAAATGGGGTAGACACCGTCACAAAACAACAAACAGGGGGTAAAGATTGGAATTCACGTTGAATTTTTTTTTATGTCAAAATATTTTATCTTATATTAGGTAGGACAAGGCACACCTCACATATATCCATGCAACTTACTGAACTCAGATCGAGACATCCTAGGACTATATGGAGAGTGATCGTGAGTCACATGTTTGCAGAACGAGGGGCACATGGTGAAATGGAATAAAACTTGTCACATAGTAAAATGTACATGGTAAAATGTGGCACTGAAGATTAAATGGGTAAAGGGTGGAATTCACTAAAACGGTATTCATATCAAAGTATTGTATCTTTCTTGGTATGGTAAGACACGTGTCGGATCCATGAAATTTAACCGAACCCCGGATCTTGATCGATTTTCCCCAGCAAGATCAGCGGGGACGGGGACGGGAGCGGTCACATCTTGATCGGTTTTGCCCTTGACATTACAAACATGTCCGTACTGCTGGTCATCATGCATGCCGATGACTCTTGGTAATAATAATGCACGTACGAGGAGCAAATGTGGCACCTGGGGAAGGCCGCAACCTCTGCTCGGTCGGTACCGACATAACCAAAACCATACATCAGGTGCTGCCATTCTCGAATCTCTGCCTACACATTTGTCTCCTGCCGCAGAAAGCACATGTAATGTGTGGAACATGGATCCTTTCAGTTTGTTCGTTCTATCTTTTGGACTTTTTGTTGATCTTAATAATGTTTCATCTGTACTATACTCTGTAAGATTTTCCTTGGTCTGCAAACGCAAGTGGTCTTTGGCTAGAATTGGCGGATTCTGCCCTTTTTGTGCTATGCTCACACCAACACAGGCGGGATGAGGGATTTCCTTGCATGTTATTGACATTTTTTTTTCAAAAGGAGGATCTTTCTTCTGTTATTATTGGGCAGTTGTATTCCGTTGGGTTGGAGTAGTAGATATATGGACAACCAACACTGGGTTACAATATGGACCATTTAGTCCCTATATGGTTGGGTTGTTCTGGCTTTTCAGATTTTGGCATATAAGCCACAAAAGCACCTACATAGGTGTTTTTGGTTTTTGACTTTTGGTTTAATATTGTAACACAAGGGTATAAACCAAAAGCTAAAATCAAAAGCACAGTTTGGTTGATTTGTGGCTTATAAGCCATAAGCCAGAAATAAGTCAACCAAACAGGGCTTGTCAATTATCTCAGCCAAATTGAGATCAACGTAGAACAAAAAGCTTTGTATTTACATGAACACGAAGCACCTCCTTGTCTCCACTTCACTGAAACAGAACAAACGTCGCAGCGCAACTTTGTATTCAAAACACATCTACAGAATACTAGAATCCCAAACCAAGCTGTTGTGATAGCCTGATCAATTCTTGTAATAATTTCTATCTTCTATAAAATAAGGTACGCAATTGCGCGTGCCCTCAATAAGAAAATCTCAAACTTAGCAAGAAAGAATCTCGTGCCCTTGTGTTCAGCTTGTACGGAGAACGATAACCTCCGCTCAAAATGACACTCGGCGAGAAGACCACATGTGTAGGAACATCTGGCATCGCCCGAATCATATGAGAATTTCATACTATGCAATAGAAGATTGCTACAATGAAATCCATGATCTAATACATTCCATGTCTGAACAAAGAGAACAAAGAAATGGCACAATGCTCGATTTGGTTTGCTCCAACGTCTCAAAAAAATAACGTTAGCCTCTTTCATTGGGAGATTCATCTCATTCATACGGCATGAACGAAACTAAGCTTATGTGTGAGATTATATAGAGGGAGCAAGAGCATAAAAAATAAGTTAGTTTCCTTTCATTTAGAAACGTGCTAGCTCCTTCCTCATATTTACTTACCGGTTCATCCTACTTTCATTATAAACATGTGTTTAGTCCTTGTCATACTAAATATGTGCACCCGTAAAAATGATGCACGCCGAGTCTTGTCGAGTGACCAAGTACTACGTTGTTGACTAGTCTTGTCGACTGATTGAGCCACCTGAACTTAGGTCGGCTCACAGAGACCGGAAGGAATGGGCGCGGTCTCTTTACCTTTTTTTTCCTTGATGGAACAACATGTTGGATGTTGCTTGTTCTCGATGTAGGCGGACTATAAGAATTAGAAACACATATTTTTGGTAGGTTGGACGAGAAAATAGGAGAGAAGTAAATTGTATTATAGGATAAGAGCCAAGATATAACTAAGGCACATTATCTTAAGCGTTTTGTGAAAATGTAAGTCGAGGCATGCATTGATCACATAGTGCATTTATAGAGAACTATTGTATATGTTGGATATAAAACTTTTTATATAGGACATGACAAAAATTTATACCCAACAATTGGATCTAATATTAAACTTGCTCTAATGCACGACGACAAAAGGTGGCACCTAGTGAAGGATACAACCTCTACCTGGCCGTTAACGGCAATCCACAAGATTTATTTGGATAGCGGAGTGACCGCTAATCACATTTCTTAGTTTACCGCCCTTTGAGAAAAGATTCAGCATGTCCACCTCAACCCTCAAATGAAAGACTCGTTTATGTGGAAATTCTCCAATGACGGTCTCTACTCGGCCATGTCAGCATATAAGGCTCATTTCCTTCCCCTCACGTATTTGTCAATGCTTCTCAAATCTGGAAGCAATCGGTGGCCCCCAAATGTAAGCTCTTCACTTGGTTGGTCACGAAAAATAGGATTTGGACTGTGGATAGATTGGAGCGGAGCGGGAGATGCAAGCTCTGCAACCAAGTTCAAGAGTCGGAAACCCACCTTCTTTTCAAGTGTAGATTCACGTCTCATGTGTGGGCTATGGAGAATCATTGGCTTGGCATAAGTGATATTCACCCCTCCGATTGGCACAATTTCAGTGTGGCTAAGGATTAATGGTTTTTCGCGATTTATGTGAGGATCCATGAACGCAAATTCATGGAACCTTTGGTGATGCTTATCTCTTGGAAATTTAGAAGAAGAGAAATGCTCATGTTTTTAGGAACCACTACTCTACCTTCACTATGGTGGTGACTAGAATTAAAGATGAAAGCCGACTTTGTTCTTTCGTGGGGGCTAAGGCCTTGAGTATTTTCTCCTTCGTTTGTAACACCTCTAAACTTCTTAGTAATTAATTAAAATGGACAATCTTTGGCGTTGTTTTAAAAAAAAACTAGCAAAATTGTACGCTCGGATTCTCGAAACTTCGTCTACGCAGTTGCCTCGTGCCGCAGCAGCACGGGCAATGCGTGGAACCGGGATGGTCTCAGTTCGTCTCTTAGATCATTCAGATTTTTATTTGCTTCATCGGTACTACGCTGGTTGTAATTTTCCTTTGATCTGCAATTGCAAGTAGAACTTGGCTAGAACTAGAGGATTCTGTCCCATTTTTTTCATGGTTGCGTCAGCACGGGAATTGAATCATGTGGTCATGGACTGAAGTAGAACGCTGCGAGTAGGGATTTCCTCTCATGCTATTGAGATTTTTTTCACATAGAAGATTCCTCTTTCGTTATTATTGGGCAAATGTATTTCGCTGAATAGTTGGGGTAGCAACACAGACCACTAACACTGGGTTACAGTATGGGTTAGTTAGTTCATCTTGACCAAAATGATGTCAGCGTGTAAAGTCTCAAAATTCAGTTTGGCCAGCAAATTTATATCGAACCAAATGCGTTCAGCTTTATATTGTTACATGAACAGGGAGCACCTACCCAGCTACATTTCACAAAAAGGAAACAAGCGTCACAATGCAGCTTTGCGTTCAAACCACGCTAATGAATACTAACCCAAGAGATAAGAAAGAAATTTCCCTCGCATTCAGCTAATACAGAGACAGGTAAGGACCGTCAGAAATAACAGTTCTCAACGACGCGAAGTTTGTAGAAGGATTTGGCACTGACCGGCTCATGTTACAATTTGGTACTATACGGACAAGGATGGCTAAAATGCAAGCCATAATCTAATGTTTTCCACGTGAAAACAAAGAAAACCAAGAATTGGTGTGATTCTCGCTTTGGTTTGCTCCATCATCTCACGAAATAACACTAGACTTCTTCTGGGAGATGCATCTCATTCCTATGGCAGGAAACAAACTAAGCTTATGTGTGAGATTATATAGACGGAGCAAGATCATAAAAAGGAGGTTAACTTCCATTCATGTACAAAATGTGCCAGCACCTTCACTCACGTTTACTTATCATCTCATGACATCCCACTTTCATGATAACAATCCGTTGAGTCTTCATCATACTTAATTAATATGCTTATTGGTAAATCTGGCGATGCACACTCATGCTTGAATCATCAGGCATTACTGTGTGTAACTGTGTAAGGGATCATGGTTATCACGTTAAGTACAAAATGTTATATTCCGAATAATAAATTGGCTTTACTAATTCTTTACTGACCGAGAAACGTTGTTAAGTCTCAACCAACATCAAGGACTATCGATTTAACCTTCTGATTCGTCCAAAAAGTAGATAGAAAAAATAAATACAGTTCTTTCCTACTTTGCCTCCGCTTTCATGTCAACACGTCAGACTCAATACAGCTCGACTATGCGGCCCAGCCACGTGGACTGTTTATCCAGATTTATCCAAATCTGTCCAAGTGCTCGGTCTTAAACACACACAGTGGTAATCATAAAGTTCATTCACGCTCGCACCCGGGGAAGGCCGTAACCTCCCGTGGTACACCAGCACGGCAGCTGACACAGCACCATTCCGAATCAACCACAAAAAATCTTGCTAGCGGCCAGCACCGCAAGCATTGTCAGCTAGATCGATGATTCACCTGCCGTTCGTGGGGATGAAGGTCTTTCTGCAGGTGTTCCAGGTCTCGGCGCCGCTACTATGGCCGCTCAACCTCTGGCTTCCGCTGCCCCGCAACCTGCCGGAGGTCTGCGCCGTCGTCTGCGGTGCGGTCGCCGCCCACATCGCCTGGCTGCGACGGGCGTACGCGCGGCGCGGCTCTGCCTGGAGCCGCGACGACTTGCTCCTCCAGGCGGTGCTCGACGTCGCGTACTGAACTGAAACCGTCCAATGATTTTCTTTTTGACCTGGTCCAATTATTTTCTTTTTGACCTGGTCCAATGATTGCGTGATAGGTTCTGTATGTTGGCTGTAACATTGATCGCTAAATATAATTGGACTCTTTGGTTTGCAAAAATGCATGGTTTGCCTTGGTTTGCTCCAGCATCTTAAATAGGAGTACATCAGCAGAGTATTTCCTCGGGAGTTTTATTTGTTTTTCCATGGCAAGAACCATAGTTAACTTTTGTGATTTTATATAAGATTGGAGATTCTTGGCTCCTGGGTTACGGTGATCCTACTATTAAAAAAATGAAAATCATATTTATAACTTATGAAAAAATGATTTTTTTTGGACGTAGACAATGGTGCATCCCACAAACGTATACAGAAATGAATTTTTTATATGATTATGCCTATTTTTCGATTTTTTTTCCAGATTTTGTCATTTTTATGTACCATATACTACTTTGTATTTGAAAATTATATTTATGGGGCCATTGAAGACATACAGATTTTTTTAACATGTAAATATATTTTTTGATTTTTTTTTTATGACGGAAGCGGTGGTGTCGGGGAAAACAAAAGCACTTTCTAGAGAGCTACGGGCATACACAAGAAGTTAACTTTGATTATCGGTTCAACTTAATCCCATGGTTAGCTACTTTTTCAGACAAGATCATACAAAGTGTACATGCACTTGTTTTGAGTCAACTACTCCCTCCGATCCGAATTAATGGTCGAAGGGCTAAACAAAGTTTTGCCTAAGGCTTGTGTGAATGTGCGACCATTAATTCGGATCGGAGATAGTACTAAAAACAATGCGCATAACTTTTTTTTCAAAAAACAAAGAACATAACGTTTAACTAAAAATAATTCTAAAGAACTATCAATATTATAATACTATATAGATATCATATGGAAATATATTTCGTGGTGTATCTAGCGATATTAACTTTGCATTATATATGTTAATAATTTAAAATTTTGGTCAAACTTTACATGGTTTAACTTTTCAAAAAGTTTAAATGACTTTTTTTGTGTGAAACGGGGGTGTACATGCACCACTCGACCTCTCCAACAAAAAAAAGGCGCACATGAATGAAAGGAATTAGTCATTAGAGTAGATTTCGAAACATGTTTTAGTCCTACTTTATAAGTAAAACATGATGTTACAAATATTAACAATTTTTGTACTCCCATTAAAATATGGTGAGTGTTTAGCGTGCTCCCGAGGGAAGAAAACCCTCCAACCTCCTGGTCCTCAGCCTGCCACGTGTCTTAAAAAGGCCCCAAACCCGTTTTTGCCGCATAATTTTCGTTTTTGCGCACAACTTTCTGGTTTTGCTGCAGTATAGCAAGAAAATTGTTCTTGGACAAAACAAAAAAGGAAAAAGGCTGGCTTCGCCGAAGACCTCTTAGAAAATATTTTGTACTACAATAGCAAAAAACAAACAACAAAAAAATTGTGCTGTTGTACCAAACTTTTTGACTTCGCCGGAGCATTTGCCGGAGACATTATAGCAAAAAAATTCTACTACTAGAGCAAAATCTGAATAAACTTTTTTTCTGTTATAGCAAAAAACTTATTTCGCCGGAGACCATTATAGCAAAAAAAGTCTTATATTGTAGCAAAAAAGCATACTTCGCGAGAGACATTGTCGGAAATTCTCGCCGGAGACTTTATTAGCAAACAAATTGTACTATCATAGCAAAACCAAAGAGCACCATCGCCGGCCTTCGGCAGCACCACCGCGTACCAACGGAAGCATACTCGCCGGCCTTCGGTAGCATCACCGCCGCCCCCTCGGCCGCACCACCGCGTACCCATGGGAGCACTGTCGCGGGCCTTCGGCAGCACCGTCACCGATCTTCGGTAGCACCGTGGCGTACCCACGGAAGCACCGTCTGCGCCAGACTGGACACAGAGGAGGTGGAGTGGGTGGATGGGGCGGCTGTTCCACAGAGCAGCGGGTGACGACGCGGGGGAGCTCCACGGAACAGTGGGTGATGGCGCGGCGACGAAGGTCGGAGCGTCGCCATGGCAAGAGGCCGAAAGGAGACTCCCGCCATGGCCAGAGGCCGAACAGAAGACTCTGAAGGCGGAGGCCACAGCGCCACGACGACCGTCGGATGGCTCGCTGTGCGCCGTGGTGCTGTCGGCGAGGACCCTCCCGGCACGCAGTCGCGAATGCGGCGGCCGTCGTGGTAGAGATATGGCTGAGATGGGGAACAGGCAATTGAGCGCATCTATTCTGCGGAGGAGAAGACGCGTGAGGAGATAGAATAGGTTCGTAGGCCTGCAACGCTTCGGTAAATTTTTGACGCCACAGAAGGGACGCGTGTCGCTTGGAGACGCCGGAGGACGTGTGTCTCGTTTCCTCCGGAGGCCACATAACGTTTTCCTTAAAGTATCTACAAACTAAAATTACCTCTTAAAAATGTGGAGAAAATCGGTACAATGCCTGATAAATACTCCCATTTTTTTTAATTTAAGGCGTATTTTTTTTTTCAAAAGTCAAAGAGTGTCAAGTTTTACAATGTTTTTAGAATAAACTATCAATATCTATAGTACAATACTGACATCATACGAATATATGTGTTATACGAATATATGTGTTATGATGTATCTAAATGTATTGTAGATATTATACTATTTCTTGTTGGATTGATCTCCCGTAGGCCCAACAGCCTGCAGGACCCTTGGTCATACGAGCCCTGATCGGGGGAGCACAACCGATCAAATGGTAGCCCCCTGTGACATGCGCTATATAAAGGTGGTGGGGCTTGGGCATGAGGTACGAGGTTCACCGCGCCTCTAGACACCCCACCCACATCCCTTTCCGATCTATGGTTTGCGCAGAGCTCACTGGAAGCTCCATCACCAACACCATGTCCACCTCCACTCCACCATCCTCCTCAAAAGTGAAGGTGGTTCCTCTCGCTCTCTGTATCTCTCTCTCGCGCGCTCTCTCTCTCTCATCAATCTCACAATGGGTACACTAGAGATACTACCGTGAACATCTAGGCTAGTATTCGACCTATGGAACTAACAATGGTATCAGAGCTTTGTTACAAGGCTCCACATTGTTTATGTAGAAAGAAATTGCAAATAAAAGAATCCCCACGCGCAAAGAAATCCCTAACCCTAGACAGAGAGGGGAGAAGGGGAAAGGAAAAAAAAGATACATCACCTGGAACCAGTGCGCCACCGTCGTGTCCGCGCTATTCCTCTCTATCATGTGCGCAACCTAGGAGGCACGGGAAGAAGAACAAGCCGGGGAGAAAAAAGAAAGACACCGCAACCTCACCGTTTCGACTGCGGCGTGCTCACAGCGAGTGAGCGCACGGACGGGGAAACAATGCCACCCTCGTAGTCCACTGCAAAGTCGTCGCCGGCCTGCAAAGAGGAGCAAAGAAGAACCCATGCGGCTCTCTCTGTCTCTGGAGCGGTATGGTGTAGGAAAGAAAAAGATAGAGGAGGTGCGAAGCAACGGCGCCTGTCACCATCTCCGGTGGTGCTCGCTCGGCGTGGTGGCAAAATAAAGCACGTGGATTAGGAGCGTGAGCCTTTTACCGATCGCCTCGGGCGGTAGATAGCCGCGATTGGGGCTAGAGAGGCCGAGGCTGCTGGGCTGGGCCTTAGCGGCAGTTACCGACAGGGCGAGCGACAAAGAGAGTAGACAGGGGAGCAGGTTGTGGGCCGTTTTGCCTTTTCTAAGGCGACGGTCAGCTAAGTGCCGTGTACGCGCTAAGCAACATAGTAGGGCGTGGGCTGGGACGCAGAAAAGGCCGGCCAGGCCGTGTTTTTTCACGGTTTTTTTCATTTCTGTATTATTTCCAGAAGCAAATTAATGGTTCTTTGTCCAATTTTGGAAAATTTTGATATATTAAAATTTCTCAATTCAATTTTTTCAATGAAATTTTTTCAATAGAATCTGTCCATGTGGGGCCCCCTCTTTTCCTTCTCGGACACTTCCTCGTGTCCATCTTTTGCACAAAGTACTTCTCCATAAAAATTGATGTGGTGTTTTTCCCCGATTTAATTTCCTGCAAAAACAACACAAAATGAGACTTTGCCAAAAAAAACTCGTCATATTCAATATTTTTATTCAAATATGGGAAGACTCTAGAGAAAATTATGAAGCAAAGTGATTGGATAAGTAGATGCATTTTAGGTGCATCAACTCCCCCAAGATTAGCTCGTTGTTTGTCCTTGAACAACTCAAACATAGTGCAAAAGCGATGAAAAGACTTTGACAAGAACTTTGCATTGCATATGTAACGCCGTTTAATACCAACAAGTATTCAAAACATAATTTCCATAACAAATAACAAAATGTTAGTAACGGTGCATCTAATCAGTGTTAAAGCATTCATGTTTGTTGCAAGGGAAATAACATGAAGTGTCAGCACTTGAATGAGTTTGCCCAACTGTAGAAATAAACAAAGGTTCTTGCATCGCTTTTGATTGAACCATGTCAAGATTTTTTAGATCTTTTGATTCTTTCTTTTATTGACTAGTGAACTCATTGCGCTTACAACCTTGCTCTCAGTTTTATCAAACAATTTGGTATTCCCTATTATGAATCGTATGCTTGACCAACTAGAGGCTGAAAGCCTCATGCCCCGTGAATATAAGTACCTCCAAGTATTACTCAACTCGGGCCACAAATCAAGTGCAGGTTACACTCATCGTGAGTAATAGTAGCGTCATCAAGAGTATCACCCGGGGTACCTCCTTCCCCAGTGCACAGAACGAGCCCATGCCCCAATGACAAGACAAGCAGAAAGTGAACATCTCAACATCACTTTTATTTACTAATGCTTTTTACTGTTAGATGTATCATTGATTGTTCACTATGGGCATGCTACAAATTTCTACCATGAAAGCATGGCTTGGGTTAGCCGCCACGGATGTCTCTCTAGCGATTTATACAAACTCCCTAAACTTACTAAGTTTCCTCCTTCATTTTCTGCCGTGAAAAGGCATCCACGGACTCAAGTACATGATATCAACTAAATATAATTTAGTGCAACGTTGAAAGCTTTCTATGTGTCACCACATATTAGTTAACTGCCAACCCTAAGCTCGTCAAGCATATGACTTCATGTTTAACATTTGAAAAGCTCTTTTACTTTCTATTTGGTTGACAAGTTTAGCAAGCACAAAGGGATGCGTAGACCTTTGTTTAGAACCATAGTTACTCAAACCACAGCCAAGGGTTGTCACTAAATAATATCTCCCTTGCATCATCATATAACATACTAGACCACAGAGAAGATAAACATTTCCTACTACTTCCCTAGATGTTAAAGAAACTATGGTGTGCGCACTTGTTGTTATTAAAAAGTCCATATAAGCCCGGCAAAAGTGTCATACCTTTCATTCACTTCATGCACATCAACTAAATCATCGTTGTTCTCCTCTCCCAACTTGAACTGCGCAATAAAAACTCAAATTTGCCAGAAAACGTTACTGCATACAATACTTACCCTACCTAAACACGTCAGAATGATCTCATATTTTACGGATGCATAGGTTATGAAAAGTTGCAGTAGTGGTTAAAATTTCAGCTCAATCGGAGTTACAAAAAAATGACACGGTGAGCAGATTTCAGCAATTCCTGCGCATCTGTTTTTGCATTGGATTGAAGAAAACGAAAATGTTTTTGTTCTTTTTTATTTTTAGAGGCATAAAATAAATAACCACAAGTAAATAATAAGAAGAAAAAACTAAAATATTTTTGTGTTTTCATGATTTTCAGAACAATAAACTAAAACATAACAAGATAAAAGTGATATAAAACAACGAGCGAAAAGGGAGAGAAGTACCCCCCCCAAGCTTGCGATAAGCTAGTATCCGGGATGGTAGTCATATCCACCACTTGACGATCCTCCCTGAAAGAAAGAAGGGTCTTGCCCTTGGTACCCTCCTAGCTGTGGCTCATGAAAGCCCCATGGATAGCCTGGTGGCGCTTGGTTTTGGGGCTCCTCCCGCGGATGTTCTCCCTCCACAATCCACTTCTTGTTGTGCCTGTCAAAATGATCAGTACGAGGGGGCCTAGTGGACACTCTTTGTACATTAGAACTCTTATAACAATACAAATAATGATACTCATACCTCTCACTCATCTCCACACAAGAAGTTAATAAAAAATCAAGCAAGTTGAAACCTCCCATAACAGTGCCAATATTATCATCAAAACATCTCTCTTCCTTAATGTGTTCATATACTAAAGTAGCAATAGCACTAGAGAAAATAGGAGTATCATCAGTAGTATTCCTATTCACAGCCAAGTGTAAAGATCTAGCATGAATTACTCCCAAGTTATAATGACAAGGTGTCCCCTCCTTTGCACACTTAAGTAAATAAACCATAGTCCCGATGCAAGCAGAAGTATTATCTCTAGAAAGAAATCCTCTTGCTAGAAACAAAGCAAAGTATCTTAGTGAAAGGTGTTGTATGTGCGTAAATTTGCCCCTATTAAGTCTCTCGGGAACATTCATGCAAATGCTCATCCAAAAATCAACAAGCTCTCGATTCGTGTCAGCACGAGTCTAATCCCAACTACCTGTGTTTTCCACACGAATAGCCTTACAAAATTCCTCCAATGACATGACAAAGCGTGTGTTCCTCATGCTGAACTTAATGAAAAAGTTGGAAGTCGATGGATTACTCTTCTTACTGTTTTTTTAGTTGTCGGGGCCTTCGAACTGGAAGGTGGAGAGGAACTCCCACGAAATTTCTTGAAAGGAGCAAGCCTGATGCAGTCACGAAGGAGGTGAAGTCATCTTCCATTCCCCAATGGCCAAGAACAATGGGGTCTTGCCACCTTGTCGCGTGCACCGCGAGTTTTTCCCCCGCCAATATTGCATGATCTTCCCAAAGTTGGTTGTCATCACGATTCTACGTGACTTTGGAAGCTCTACTCCTTGTTCTTGAAGTCATCCCAAAGAATCCCTTACCCTTGTTCATCGTGAAAGCTATCTGTCCAAAAATAAAATCCAATAAAAATTAAGATGGTGCACTCTAAAACAACATTCAACCATCCATAACGAGTCTCCACATCAATATCGTTCATCAATATCAACTAAAAAACTCAAACTCGTGGATTTCTCAAGCATATTAGCTGACATATAGTGCAACAAAATACATCATATATAAAGCATAAGAACAAAAAGTAATTGGATGGTTGGAGGTGTCACATACCAAGGAGCAATCCCACCAAACAGATTTGAAAAATCTACCCTAAACTCGGAGATCCAAGGATAGCAGGAAAAAGGAGCTCGGGAAAATTTGGGGAAAAAAATACCTAGAGGTGGTTTTCTATTGAGGGGAAGGAAATGGGCACTTACCTCTCACCTAACACCCCATGGGAGCCTAGTTAGTGGATCCCATGAGGCCAAGGAATCTGGCCGCATGGGACACTCTCTTTGGTACCTAGCGGCCTCCTGGTGTCCCACTTTTGGCTGTTGGTCTCTGGTACTACCTCTATTTTTTTTTTGGAATTTTACGAGAAATTTTTTCCGAAGAGAATTTATCAAACTTCATATTCTGGAATTTCTGAACTCTGAAACAATTATGTTCATGCATATACTCTGGAGTTCAAAGACAAATCAAATACAAAATGCAACTAATTTGTTTTGGGAATCAAGTTTGCATCATTTCCACATTACTAATGAGGTTTATCAAGTCTTATTAATAATATGTAAAAGATAAAACACATGATTAATTTATATATATATGAAATAAAAACTCTAGATACCTCATATTTGATTGGAATTGTTCCAATCATCAAGGTAGCATACTTTGGTGGTGGAGGTGATAATGCAAACTCGAAGCTTCCAATCATTAAAGTATTTCTTTGAATGGATTCACACTTTTGTTTACCATAGTAATATGATTCTTCTTTGGAAAATAAATGGTATGCTCATTGCCTTTAACATTGAATGTCACTTTGCTCTCAATGCAATTTATCACAGCCCCTGCAGTGTTCAAAAAGGGTCTTCCAAGAATAATAGATAGATTATATCCTCGGGCATTTCTAATATAACAAATTCTGTGGGAATTAACACATTAGCAATAGAAATAGGAACATCCTCACATATACCTATAGGCACAACAGTTGATTTATCAGCCATTTGGAATGAAACTTCAGTTGGAACCAATTTTTTAGCTTAAGTTTCTTATATAAATAAAAAGGAATAACACTAACACCAGCTCCTAAATCGTATAATGCATATTTCACATAAGTTTGTTTAATATGACAAGGAATAGTGGGGATTCCAGGATCTCCACGCTTTTCACGTAGTTTTCCTTCTAAAAAGTAATTAGCAAGCATAGCAGTAATTGCACCATTTGGTATCTTTCTTTTATTAGTAACAATATCTTTCATATATTTTGAATATGGAGGAATTTTAATAGCATTAACAAGGGTAATTTGTATACATAAAGGTTTAATCAACTCAAGAAACTTTTCAAATCGAGCATCATCCAAAGATTTCATTATCTCTTGGGGATATGGTATGGGTCTTTGCACCCATGGATCCCTTTTTTTACCTTTTTGTTGATTTGGATGTTTCTTCTTTTTATTCTTCTAAATCTATGGTTGAGGGTCTTCTTTCTCAGTAGGTCCAGGTTCTTCATTATTTTCTTCTTCTTGTTGTTCTTCTTTAGATGGAGGTGATGTTTCTTCTTCAATATTATCATCTTCTGTCTCATCACCAGAAACAAAAATATCCCTGTCTTGTTCTTGAGAATCATCATTATCTTCATTTTCATTGGGAGATTTTCCCGCAAAAGGTTTCTTCTTGAGAGCCTCTTGCTCTTTTCTCTTGGGATGGTTTTCAGGATAGTAAGGATCCTGAGTACTTGCACCACCTCTAGTATTAACTCCAAAAACCTATTTCTTCCCAATAAGATTTTCATACAATTGATTTTGAAGAGAAACCATTTGCTCAACTTGATTATTCAACATCTCACAATGTTTAATAATTCTTCTAACTTCTCCTATACTAGCTTCTAAATTTTCACGAAGAAATTTAATTTTATGAGAGTTCTCCATAATACTCATTCTAATATCATGCTCTTTAGGATTATTACGATAAGAAAATTCATTAACATATGACGCGTCAATAGGTGGTATTACCTTTTCTTTACCTTCTATAGGGCATACATCATTAACTTGGATTGGAAAACATGGTTGATCAATAGTAAGTTTAACACCTATTTCAGATAATTCCTTGAGATGAGAGGTTTTAATTCCCTTCTCTTTAATAGCCTTGGAAGCTTCTTTCATTGTCTCTTAGTTTAATTTAAGAATGCCTATTTTGTTCTCCCGAAATATCTCTCTTTCATCTATCTCTTCAATATTTTAATCTTCATAATTTCTAGAGATAGTCTCCAACAACTCAGTTGCTTCATCAACGGTGCTTTCCCTCAAAACATTACCTACAATACTATCAAGATAGCCTCTGGTATTTTTCGTTACCCCATTGTAAAATATATCAAGTATTTCATTACTCTTTAAGCCATGGTAGGACATTTCCTAACATCTTACTGTACCTCCCCCAAGCTTGGAGTAAATCCTCCTTCTCTTCCTGTGAAAAGTTTCTAATCTCAATAGTTAAACCATGTATCTTATCAGTAGGGAAATATTTATTATAGAATAGTTGCAAGCATTCTTCTTTGCTAGTAATAGATCATGGTGCTAAACGACTATACCATGTTTTAGCACTTCCTCCCAAAGTAAAAGTAAATAACTTTAAGAAATAATAACATTGCTGGATTTCACCTTTACCAAATAACACAGATAAATCATGCAAAACAACAATGTGTTCAAAAGAAAACTCATTGTCTCTACCTTAAAACCTAGACTTCTCAACTTTTTCAATTATTTAAGGATCAACACTAAACTCATAATCTTTATCTTTAATTTTAATAGCTGGAACATTCATTTTCTTAGTAACAGGAAAATAATTATCAAGAGGAGAATTTTATAGCTATCAAGTTTATACAATTTGTTAAAATTTGAATCCATAAAATCCGTAGTAAATACATCTTCTTCCTCAGAAGAAGTATCATAATTATCATCACAGTATTCATTCTTCTAATTCAGATTCAACATTACTAGTAATAGTAGGGGATTTAGGTATTTGAGGTAATTCAGGTGTTGCAGGTATCACTTCTTTGTCCATGCTACCACATATCTCATTATTTTCAGTACTTGCAGACATCTTAGACAATGGTGAACTAGATATATTTTACCTTTCTACATTAGCAGCCACGGCCGCGACGCCTGGAGCTCGAGGAGGCCTTCGCGGGATAACGGGTCTACTAGAGATAATGGTCTGCTAGAGATGCTCTAAGACTGTTGTTTTAATATCATCATCTTTTTTCCCGCAAAAAAAAGGGTAAGGGCACGTGTATACTCGGCAGAATCCTATTCCTCAACACTAGGTATTATTAGTATTGCCGTATTTTGAAAATAAACTGGATTCATATTATTGGTAGCAACTTGGAGCCCAAAATTATTGTTATGGAGTGTCATCGTCCTTAGAGTATCTCCACTCCCTACCCCAAATTGTCGTACGGATTTGCATTTGGGGGAGGGGGGTGGGGGGGGGGGCGGCATTGGGGTTGTCCGGACCAAGCAGAGGTTTTGGGTAGAGCCCTCAGATGGCAATGGGTAGGGTATGGGGCGGGTAGAGCAATACCATACCCATACCCATATAGTCAACGGGTACAAAATTCTACCCATACCCGTACCCACGGGTATGAAACTTTACCCGTACCCATACCCGACGGATACCACATACCTACTGGGTACCCAACGGGTAGATCTATACACCTAGTACACAAGTTATTCATAAATTTCGCATTGACAAAAATAATTTATTCCAACTAAAAAAGATAGATGAGTACATGAAAATCATCTCAATTCAATTTGACCATTGATGTAGCACATTGAGACAAAAGATCAACGAATTGCATATGTAAGGTCCACATGTCACCATAAATGGGTAGGGTATGTGTATACCCATGGGTACAAGGCTATACCCGTGTCCTACCCGTGAACTTAACGGGTAGGGTACGGGTGCTACCCATGGGTACAAAAATGTGCCCATACCCTGCCCATGCGGGTATGGTATCCGCGGGTACCCGTACACATGGGTAAAATTGCCATCCTTAGCCCTCACTAAATCGTAGCCCCGTGTCGCCGCTCCCAGCTTTGAGGCATTTCCACAAACAGCCTGCGGGCTGCCGACGAGGACGACTTGGGATGCCGGCGTGGACAGGAGACGAGGGAGATGGCGGCCGCGGTGGCTGCTGTAGCGGCGGCCTCGTCGGGCGGAGGCGGAGGTTCGGCCAGGCTCGCCGCCCAACTCCGCGCCTTGGTTCGGACATGCCGCACACCTCCGCGCCTTGGTCGTCACATCGCTCGTCTGACGTCAGTGCCCTCCGGCGTGGACAGGAGCTGAGGAAGATGGCGGCCGCGGTAGGTGTGGTAGGTGGGGGAGAGAGAAGAAACTCCACGCAGCGGTGTGTCACTTGTTGGGTTGGCCACAAAAACTCTTCCGGGGCTCCCCAAGCATCCCCTGGGCGACAGGATTTTGCGTGACGGGAAGGACATTTGGTTGGCACGAGTGGGTAGCAGTGTTTGTCAAAACACACGGAAATGCTTTGGGAAAGACTTTGGGAAGTGCGACTGAAGATGCTATTGCCTCCTCGCCCCGCCTCACATGCACGCAATGTCAGTGGCACTAGAGTTGTCGCTGCCGTCAATCGCCGATCATTCTAGCCAACATTCTGGCTGCGTGGCACAACTGCGGCAGCAGGGGACATAGTTCAGTTTTAGCAATTTCGGCCGATCCCGATAATTTCGTTTGAAAACAAGGGTAATTTTCTCCGTTCATGCTTCCTGCGAGGTTCGTACGTACGAACGCAGCAGATATCAACTCCAGGATCTCGATTTAACCCTGAGTAGCCGTCATTGACAACAATGACATCGAATGTCCGTTTTCTTTTTCTGAATTTTCTGAATGACCGTCTTTATCTGTCGTTGTGCTATCTGTAGCCATTTGGATCACCAGTCTCGCTACCTAGATCCCATCTTTGAATGACTGAGTGACAGGGTATACTTTGCACGCTAACAACTTAACGGGAATGTCGCAGCGGATTAGGATATAAATCAGCCGCTGCCACTCCCTGGATGGATATGCATGGTCCGCTCCGCTGAAAGGGCAGCGCAAAGAGCCGAAGAGCAGCTCCTCGAGCCCAGAAAGGCCGGAAGCAGTGTGTCTTTCAGGGACCAAAAAAATATGCAGAGAAACGACTGTGTTCATGATCCGCCAATGGTAGGTAGGTCGGCGACAACGAGAACTGTCGAGCTCGCATTTATATTTAAATTTTTGATTGATGCTTCGCTCGCCGTATGACTGGAAATAATTGGTACTCCCTCCGTTCAACAATAGATGACTTTTAAATATCTAGATATAGATGTATCTGGACATATTTTAGGGTCTAGATACATCCATATATAGATATGTGGAAGTCATCTAAGTATTGTTGAACGGAGGTACTTGATTTGGACGGACCCGCTGGTTTCGTCCACTTGGCACCGCTAGTGACACTGGCCAGAGATAAGTTCAGTTCCGACTTGTGAGACCTGACCTTATCCGGTGTTGAACTACAAGTCGCTCCCATGTTCCGTCTAGATAATCCATTGTCCTAGTGTCCGGTACGTGGCTGCCTGATAGCTACCTGTGATTCTTAATTGAAATCCTCGCCGAACCGTATTGCTATTACTAATTTAAGGCCGGTCAGATGCTGACTGAAATCGCAGTGAATTAATGCCGACAGGTCCGAAGATCGAGATTATCAAACCCGCTTTTAGAACACACAAAAACCTTCAGCAAACACCCGCGCTTGGTGCGTCGGCCTCTTGCCGGATAGTGGACAGCAGAGCAGCATCTGTATGTATCTGTATCTAAGAGAAGGTACGTGTTGACGAAAAGAGCAGAGCAGTGAAACAGAAAAAATGTTTCGCCACCTACCTCTCCCTTCTCCCCCCCCCCCCCCCCCCCCGTGCGCTCCCCTTCTCTCCTTCGCTCCCTCCCGGCCGAGCTCCCCCTTCCGTCGACTGCGGCGGCGCCGGCGGGTGTTGGGCGGCAGGAGGGTTCCCCTGGAGGTGAGGTGGGACGCGGATCTGGGGAGCTTCGCGCGGGAGGGTCGTCCGCGGCGACATCGAGGTTGAAGGGGATTGCGGCCTTGGCGGAGTTGGATGACGCGTCGCGGCGATCGTTGCTGGAGTCGATCTCCGATGAGGAGCTGGACCGGCTGGTCGTTGAGGGCTCGCGGGCGCTCCTCATGGCGGAGGAGGCCAAGGGCTCCAGCGTGCTCGGTCGGTGGAGGGCGGAGTACGCGGCGTTTGGCCCCTCCCCGTGTCCAGCGTCATCTACACGGCCAGGTGAGGTCTCGATTTACTCCGATGGAAGAGTGGTTCTAGCAGATCACAGGGGTGTGGTGATCGATTCGAGAGCCCTTTTGGAAGAGGAATCCGTGTCGTTGGGCTCAGAGATTTCATTCCCACTTTACCTGGCGCGGGTAGGTGTGAAGAAGGTTCCACCCTCATCACCGCCGTCTTCTGAGCCGATTGCTTTGGATGTGAGCGTGTACATGTCCAGGGGGGCTGCCGAGGGATTCTCCAGAGATTTTGGGCGAAGGGGCTCGGTTGGTCTTTCCCTCGAGAGGTACATCGCCGGATCCCGTTGTGTTGGTGAAGCCACCGGCGGTGAGTCGCTTGGATGTGGATCAATCGGTGAGATGCGACCTGATTAGGACCTCTAGATGTATCCGTCTCACCGGAGGGAGGGAGGCCGAGCGCGTGGTGGCCTCGTACTTACCCTCCTTTCCTCCTGGGGTGTCTTCGTTGGTCTCGAACTCCTCGTCGCTGTTCAAGCAGAGAGTGAGGAGGCGCTCCTTTGGTGTTGAAAACATGGCGGAGGCGGGTACCTCAGCAATGGTTGCGGGGACGGCGGTGGTACCTGAGACGAAGGTTGCGGAGACGACCAACGCCCATCTAAGGGGTGTCCTGGATGGGCCTTCGTTTGGTCCAGGCCCAGTTAAAAAACCGTCGGGCAGCTTCCAGTGGGATGGCGAGCCCAAAACGGTTCGCGAGTGGGTTGCGTTGGCAGATATTAAAGGCGCCTGGGTTTGGGTTCGGAGGGGAGCCCCAATTGTTTTCTCCACGTTAGGGTTCCTTGCCTCCCGAGAGGAGGTGTGCAGATACGGTGGCGGCGCCCGCAGGCTGACCAGATCCGTGGAGCAGAGACTTGATTCAAGGTCTTTTGCGGAGGTGGTGGCGACGATGTATCGGCAAGATCGTGAGGGTCGTTTTCCACCGAAGAGGGTGGGGAACTTCCAAGCAGAGGGCTCGCAGCAAGGGCGCGATGGAGACCACCGGGATAAGCGATTCCAGGAAGCTAGAAGGGAGCCGTACCGAGGACCTGGGCAGCAGTATCGCGGGGAGGGGAGAGGTCCCTTTCCTTCGTATCCGGGGGAGGTTCACATGGGCGCGAAGTGGCGAAGTTACCTCCTTCCAGGGCTGCGGATCCTCCGAGGGGGGAACCCAGCCTAACCACATGGAGATTCGAAGGGAACAGGAACTGCGGGACAGGGCGCTCAAGCTCATCGAGAACCCTGGATCGAGTGGAAGCAAGGCTGATGCACCATCCTCACCGGGAAAAAGAAAGCCACCTTGTACTGCCATAGAGCACTGGCCACGGGCATCTGAGGAGGGATTGTAAGGCCCCCCCCCCCACCTGCTACACGTGTAAGAAACCGGGGCATATGGCAGCTGAATATGAGGAGGAGAAAAACCGGCCGGTTCTCCGGATCTGTGGTGGGGGCGCTGCTATGTTCTTCAGTCTGAGGCTCCAGGTTCCTGACAATCTATGCATCCCGGCTACGGTTACTGGGGTTCTCCGAGTGTTGGAGGGCAACTGTGATGAAGAAGCTGTTCTTCTGGAGCTGGCGACGTTGTTTGAACAGTCTTGGCAATGGCGTGTGCGCGCGCTTGGTCCCTCTGAATATCTGATTGAATTCCCCGACGCGGCCAGCCGCAGAGAAGTAACTAAATTCGTCAATGGTTTCAAGTTCGTCTCTAACGAATCAATCTATGCACGGGTGGTTGAGTCTATTAGGGAGTTTGAAGCATTTGGGATGCTGGAGGAGGTGTGGGCGAAGATCTATGATGTGCCGCAGTGGGCTCGCTTCCGGGAGGCAATCTGGAAACTAGCCTTTATGGTTGGAGAACCGCGTGATGTGGATGATACATCTCTCTCAGGTTCACTCCCCGTTCGGGTGAAGTTGGCTTGCAAAGATAAGAAGAAAGTGGATGGATTCTATAGTGTGTTCATTAATGGGAGGGGTTTTAGACTTGAATGGGAAATTGAACGTGACGAAGCCTCCTTGTCTTCCTCCCCTGACTCTCCCCCTGGATTTGGCAAAGGCAGGAAAGATGATGAGTATGAGGATGAAGATAGGCAGGAACAGGAGAAGAGGAGCAAAAAGAATCAAGACAGAGCAGCCAAATTCCAGTCTCTGGATGAAAATGTGGGTGTGGGAGGGGCGCAGAGTAAGAATTCAGAGGTTAGTAGCAGCTCAAAAAGTCCCCAGGATGGTGGTGAGGCCCCGACCTCGTCTCTTGCGGTGCGGGAGGATGGTGCCTTCTCGATGGATGATGTGTCTCCCGAGAAGGCTCGGCCTGATAGTGCTTGGCCGCCGGTGAAGTTGGCTTCCCCTGTTCACTCAAAGGAGTTTGCTGACCAGTCGGAGGAGATGGTAGACATCCCTGATGTGATCCCTTCTTCTGATGAGGAGGAGGTTTGCTCCCAGGTGGATAATGTGTCGTGTCTTGAGAAGGTGGGGGAGGTCACGGTTCCGGAGGCTAGCGTTGAGGTGGGCTGGGAAGTAGTGTCTCGACAGGCTAAGAAGAGCTTTGCGGTGGCTGTGAAAGGCAAAGAGCCAGTGGTTGCTGTAAAGAGGAGCGATAGGCTGCTGCAGAAAGGGGTGGGGTTGTCTATCCAGCTTCGTGCAGAACAGCGTGCGTCGCGACTCAATGATACTTCAGGTATGCTGAAACCCTTTCATGTTCTTAATGCTGTTCCCAATTCTACTTTGGCTGAGATTGCTAAGGATAGTTCGATTGTTCTTGGAGATTCTGATGAAACAATTAATAGACAATTAAATATAATCAAAGCGAAAGAAATGGCGGAAGCAGTGCTAGCGGCTGCCCGGGCCAAGATTAGGGATTCTGTGAGTGGGGAAGACCTTGCTTCCAACACTGTTCCTAGTCCAAAACCCCCTGACTTAAATTTGAACAGTCCATTGCAAGTTGCCGAGGATCTAAATACTCCTGTTTCCCCTCTGTGTTCGTTGGAACGGGAGGTGATCTCTGATTTGAGACTGGAGGCTGTCTCTCCTCGTCCCCGTTCTCTTGTGAAGAGCACTCGTAGTGGGAGTGGCTCTGGTAAGAAAAGTGCTAAAGGTAGGAAGGGTAAGGGCGGGGGTCGTAATAAGCGCTCTAAATGACCATTCTGTTTCACAACGCTAGGGGTTTGGGTGGTAAAGGGAGGCGGCAGCAAATCTGGGATTTTGTCCAATCCAGGAAAGTGTCCATCATTTGTCTCCAGGAAACTATCAAGGAGAGGTGTTCTTGGAAGGTTTTGAGAGATATTGGGGGGGCGTTTCAATATGATTGGAACGTTAAGGCTGCTAGGGGGCACTCGGGTGGTCTTCTTATAGGAGTTAGGAAAGACTTGTTTGCGTTCTTGGCTACAGATCAGGGTGATTTTAAAGATTCTATTTCGGGTAAGTGCTGGGAGGTTCTAAACATTTACGGCCCTGTTGACCCAGCTAGGAAGGATGCTTTCTTTGCAGAAATTACTGATAAGGTTCTGAGAGCGGCGAGCCCTGTGTGTTTAGGTGGTGACTTTAATCTGATCCGTTATGCAGATGAGAAATCGAGAGGTGCCCTGCACACCTCTCTCATGTGGAAGTTTAACGTAATGATAGATCTTCTTCAGCTGCATGAATTACGTCGTTGTGGTAGCAGGTTTACCTGGACTAACAAGCAGCCGGTTCCCACTATGGAAGTCCTGGATCGGGTGTTGGTTTCTACTAGCTGGGAAGCAGAGTTCCCGCTAGCTTCGGTGGTTTCTATTGTGAGGTCTGGGTCGGATCACTGCCCTTTGATTGTGGATTTAGGGGTCGGTAAGGTTCTGAAACCAAGACCATTTCGTATGGAAACGGCCTGGTTCGAGCACCCAGACTTCAAGAATCTGGTTATATCTAAATGGCCGGTTAGACGGCTCGGTGGGAGCCTAGATAGCTGGAATTTGCAACAAAGTTCCATTCGAAATTTTTTGAGGGGGTGGGCCCTGAATGAAAGAGCGGCGAGAGCTCGGAATAAAAATAGGCTGATTGACGAACTTAAACAGCTTGACCGTGACGATGACTTGGGTTTGCTTGGGGAAGCGGACTGGTCTCGGAGGTATAAGGTGGAGGAGGATCTGTCCCGACATTATGCCGAGGAGGAAGCATATTGGCATCGTAGAGGAGGAGAAAAGTGGCTTTTGAAAGGGGATCACAACACGGCTTACTTCCATTCGATTGCGAATGGTAGAAGGAGGAAGATGGCTATTTTGTCTCTGGAGGATGGTGACCAATTTATTGAGGATGGCAATAAACTGAGAAATTTTGTTGACGAGTTTTATAAAAACCTCTTTGGGAAAACACTGCCTTCGAATGTTTCTTTACATACTGACACCTGGAAAGATTCCTTTCGTCTCACGGAGGGTCAGTCTCTGGAGTTGGTGAAGCAGTTTTCTATTACAGAAATTGAGTTGGCTGTTAGGACTCTCAAAACTAACTCGGCTCCGGGTCCGGATGGCTTCCCGGCTCAGTTTTTTAAATATTTTTGGGCGCAACTAAAACCGTTGTTTGTTGACATGTTCAAGGAGCTGATGGAGGGTAAGCTGAACCTTGGCAGGATCAACTATGGGAAGATTGTCTTGATCCCTAAGGTAAAAGGGGCCAATGTTATCAAGCAGTTTCGTCCCATTTGTCTCCTCAACGTGGCTTTCAAAATTATTACCAAAGTTTTGACCAATCGACTCTCGGTAGTTGCTAAGGATGTAATTCATGAAGCCCAAACCGCGTTCATCCCTGGCAGGTTTATTTTGGAAGGAGTCTCGGTTCTGCACGAAGTGGTGCACGAGATTGTGAGAACTAAGTCGAGGGGTATAATTCTAAAGATAGATTTCGAAAAAGCATATGATAAGGTTCAATGGTCCTTCCTGAGACAGGTGCTGAAATTAAAAGGTTTTCCAGATAAATGGACGGAGTGGGTTATGGGGTCGGTTGAAACCGGTAAAGTCTGTGTCAACTTAGATGGGGAGAATGGGGAGTTCTTTCGAACGTTCAGGGGACTGAGGCAAGGGGATCCTTTGTCCCCTCTTTTGTTTGATCTGGTGGGAGATGCTCTCGGGGCGATGATCTTGGCGGCCAGGGATAAGGGACGCCTGCTGGGTTTAGTCCCGCACCTGGTGGAGGGGGGGTTACCCACCTCCAATATACAGACGACACGATCCTTTTCCTCGATTTGGATGACCAGTCAATTGTGAATCTTAAGCTCATCCTGATGTCCTTCGAGGAGATGTCGGGGTTGAAGATCAATTTTCATAAAAGCGAAGTGTTCGTCTTTGGGGTGGATAAGTTGGAACAAACTAGGATTGCTAATCTTTTCAATTGTAAGTTGGGGTCGATGCCGATGGTTTACCTAGGGGTCCCAGTATCAGACCGGAAACTGCTGGCGTCAGATTTCGCCTTTCTACCTGACAAAGTTCAGAAAAAACTGGGGGGTTGGCTCCCGGTTTCTACGGGGGGGGGGGGGGGGGGGGAGGAAAATCCTCATAGACTCGTGCCTTAGTAATGTTCCCACTTATGTCATGGGGTTTTATATGTTGCCGGAGGGCATCCACTATAAAATGGACATGCTCCGTGCGAAGTTCTTCTGGGAAGGAAATGGTGAGCAGAGCAAATACCATATGGTCAAATGGTTGGACCTCTGCTCCCCCATCGAGTTTGGTGGTCTCGGGTTCACTGAAACAAGAAGTCGCAATATTTCGCTTCTCGCTAAATGGATCATGAAACTTGAGGGAGGTGGTCAGGATTTGAGCAGCCGTATACTGCGTCGAAAGTACCTTGGGGAGGGGAGTTTCTTCCACTCGGATATGGCTGGGGGGTCTCAATTCTGGAAGGGGCTGCACTCTGTTAAGCATTGGGTTCGCAGGGGTTTGGCTTATGAGTTAGGGGATGGTAAAAAAGCAGCTTTCTGGCATGACATTTGGCTCTCTTCTTCACCTCTTCGGATTGCCTTTCCCCTTATTTATGAGTGCTGTGAGCAAAAAGATGAGCGGGTGGCCAATGTGATTCAACCTGGGGGTTTGTTGCTGTCTTTTAACAGATCCTTCCACCCGGATCAGGTAGCGGAATGGGAAGGGTTAAAAAGAAGCCTGGAGGGGGTGGTGCTGTCTTCTGGGCCGGATGTGGGGTACTGGTCACTTAACAAGAACCGATTGTACAGTGCTAGATCTCTGTATAAAGATATGCTCTTTCCTGGTGTGATCAAATCCATGATGAAGGGGCTTTGGAAGTCACATATTCCCCTTAAGAACAAGATTTTTGTCTGGCTTTGCATTAGGGGCAGAATTCAGACTACTGTGGAACTCAAAAAGAAAGGATGGCCGGGGTCCCCGGTGTGCTCGCTTTGTGGTGAAGGGGAGTCTGTTGCTCATCTTCTGTTTAACTGCCCTATTTCCCAATTCTTTTGGTGGGCTGTTTCGAATTCCCTCTCTTGGAGTTCTCCTCCTTCCTCTCTCAGCGAGCTTTTTGTGTTGGCTTTTCGCTCTAATGGCGATGCGGCGGACTGGGTGGGTTGGGGTTTAATAGGGGCGGCGTTTTGGTCCCTTTGGGTTACCAGGAATGATGTAGTGTTTAATAAGAAAATTTCCACTTCCCCTTTAGGCTCTGTTTGGCAGCAGTGTTTTCTAGTGTTAAGTTGGGTATTATACACAAGGTTCTTGGTGAAACCACTAGCTTCACCCAATACACGTGCCCCATCCGAATCCCCTTCCTCATCAATCCCTGGCTACCAAGTACACTGTTTGGCATAGAGGGTTACAGAAGGTATTTTTCAGCTAAGATTGTGTCACCGAGGCTTTCCAAGATTGTAGTGCGCAAGCTAAGTAACTACTCGGGAAACCATGGATTGCATCCAGTAGCACATCGCAAAAGATAGGGAGAAATAGAATCGGACTTCAGTGCAGTTCAGCCAGAGAAGAGGGGCGGCGGAAGAAGCTCGTCGTCGGCGACGGCGGCGGCATCAGGTAGCTTACTGGGACGGGGAAGAGTCCTCATTGTTGCCGGCTGGCTGACTGTAGGGGCTTTCGGCCTCGGCAGCGGCGTCACGGCGGCGGCGTCACGCGAGGGGTAGAACGGATGGTCGCTGCCGGCCTCGGCGGCGGCGTCACGCGAGGGGAAGAACGGATGTCCTTAGCGAGAGGAAAAGATCTTCGAACGTCCTGCGCCGCCAGCGACCAAAACGCGTGGGGGCAGGAGCGTCTCCGATACACCCCGACCCGACGTGTGTCGACGGGTTTTCTGGGGGAGAGCCCAGCCAAGACCGGCCTGCCAAACGGCCCGCTGGTGTTTCGTTGTGTCTTTTGATGGGCCGGGAAAATACACAACCAGACCGGTCGATACACTGCTGCCAAACGAGGCCTTACATAACTTGTATGCTATGCTATCTCTTTTGTCACAGTGGAAATGCTTGGTGTCTACTAAGAAGGTGGAGCGCCGGTCTACCATGGTGGAGTCGATCAAGTTGGGTGCGAGGAACCTGCAGCTACTCTTTCCTCCTCGTAGGGGAGTTGGCTAGAGTTCTTAGCTGTTCTTACCTGTGTAACCCCTGCGTGGGCTTTTGGTTGTTTTGTTTCGGATTGTGTTTACTTGGCTGGATCCTGTTGGGGGAGGTTTCGTTTAAACTCCTGTGACTGGTTGTATCAGACCTTTCTGCTTTCTTAAAGCGGGGAAATAAAGTTGCCTCTTATCTAAAAAGAGAAGGTACGTGCAGAATTGCAGGAGTGTCTCCGATCCAACTTCTGCATACTGCTTATAAGGGCATCTCCAGTCGTTCGTCCCCCCAGGTTTCAGATCGGCGCTTTTTAGCGATAGCGCCGGCCCGCACCAAAACCTGGGGGGGGGGGGGGGCGATTTCACCAGCCGTTCGGCGGCCCAGAAAAGAAGGCGCCGATATCATTCGAAAGTTCACTTCCCGCCCCAAAAAATAGAGCCCTAGTTCGGCGATCGGCAGCCATAGTTTCGGGCGATCATATTACAAAAAACGCCACAGGTGGCGCGATCAAATATAGTTCAGATCGAATCGCACAGACGGGCGCGCACGGCGTGGGCAGACGTAGGCGATCAGGCAGACGCGTCGGCCGGCGTCGGATCAGGCGGCGAGCTCGGCGCAACATCCAGGTCGATGACGGCGTCGGAGCGGACAGCAGCATCCTTGTCGACGACGGGGTCGCCATTCTCCCGGTCGACGATGGGCTGGGCATCCTTGTCGACGGTGGAATCCTCCTGGTCGGCGTGCGCGCTTGTCGGCGCGGTGGTGTAGCTGGCGCCACCAGACGATGTCGGGGCCGGGGGCATGCTGATGTCGGTCAGGATGAGGTTGCACTGCGCCAGGAACCAAGCTCTCACCTCGGGGGTCATCGCGGCCGGGTCGCCGCCCGTGAGGAAGGCGAGGTCGTTGTTCCTCTTCTTCGCCGCTGTGCCAGTCCGGAGGAGGTCGATCTTGACCTGCGAGTTGGCCATGAGCGCCGCCCATCGCTGTTTGGAGACCTCCTCCCTCTTGCCGGCCTGGGCTTGGGCGTCGGCGATGCAGGTCTCGATGGACGCCTGGAGTTTTGCCGCTACAGGCGCGCCGTCCCTAGCCAGCTTGGCTTTCTTGTGGCCCATCGGCGGACGCCCTTCGGACGCGCACGCAACCACCGCGTCGGGGATGTACTCCTTGCCCTTGCCGATCGAGCGACGTACCTCCGCCCACTTCTCGCAGTTCTCGATGAGGACGAACGCGTGGAGGAACTTGAAGTCAGAGCCCTCGTCGTTCTGCGGCCTCGAGCATGCGGACGATCTCCATCTCGCGGTTGGCGCCGCTCTGCGGCCTCGCCGAGATCTCCTCCTGGATGTCGTGCCACTTGTTGCACGACGCCTGGATGTTGGCCCAATGGTTCGCCATGGCCTTCTGGCCGCGGTCGAGGACGCACGGGGCGTAGTAGGGATCGATCATGCGGCGCTCGTCGTACGCCGTCTTCACCCGCTTCCAGTAGTTGTCGGCGTGCTGGTTCGCGCCGACGATCGGGTCCATGCTCACCGTCTTACACGCCTCGGCGAGGAGCGCGTCCTCCCTGTTCAGCCACTTGATGCGAGGCTCGGCGGGGGGAGGGGCGCCTTGGGTTCCTTGCGGGGGCGACCAGGGCCACGACGCTTCCGGCCTTCGCCGGCGGGATCTGGCACGTCCACGGGCGTCTCGTCCACATCGTCGTCTTCGCCCTGCTCCTCCGTCGCCTGCGTGCCTGAGACGCCTTCGCCGTAATCGCCACCGACCTGCGTGAAGAACTCGCCGCTGCCATCGAGGAAGCCCGGGCTCGCCGCCGCCGCCATCGAGCCGGACGCGATTATCTCCTCCATGTAGCTGTCCTGGGGCTGAAGTCCGGCGAGAATCGCACGGCGGTGGGATGGGGAAGCTGCGTAGCCCGGTGCGGCGCCATACATCATCGGCGGGTGGTAGGGGAAGGTGAGGTTGGGGTTGAAACCTCCCAGGGCATCGCCTTCGACGAACCATGCTGGCGGTGGGTGCGGTGACATGCGTGGCGACGGCGACGGCGACTGCTTCCAGCCGGCGAACCGGGGGCCCAAAGGGCTCTTCTTCTTGGCGAGCGGCGCCGCGGCCGGCGTAGGTCGCTCGTCCGGCGCGGCCTCCTCCTACTCGTCCTCCAGGTCGTCTTCCTCGACGGCGGCCTGCTCCTCCGCTTGCAGCTGCGCCATCAGCTGCCTCTGCCGCTGCGCCGCCTCCCTCCCCCGACGTTTGATGTTGGCCGTTTCTAGGCGCGACCTCTCGGCGATCCACTCCTTGTTCGACATGCCGGGTGGCCGCTCCTTCGGTGCTCTTGGCTTGCGCGGTTTCTTGGTCGCGGGAATGGAAACGGCGGGGACGGCGGCGCGGGGTCCTGTAAATCGGGCGGGAGCCATGGCGCGTAGATCTCGGGTGCGGGAGGGGGGGGGGATGGCGGGAATGAACCGGGGGAAGAGGTAGATGTGGGGGGAAAGTGGAGGGAAGCGCCGAAAAAAGAGAGGGAAATGGTCTTGCGTCGCCGACAGGCGCATTTCGCCCCCCCCCCCCCCCAAGCCGAACCCAGCGCGCTGGGTTCGGCCTGGGTTCGGCGGCGCCAAACGGCGCTAAAAACGGCGGAAAGCGGCGCTAAATCGATTCCTGGGGGGCGACTGCTGCGAAACGGCGAGAAACGGCGCCAAAAACGCCGCTTGGGGGCTCTGGGGGACGGCTGGAGATGCCCTAAGACAAATTAACCATCAGGTAGTTACCTTGTGTTAGAATGTGAAGACGTTCGGATTGCCTTGTATCGGAGTACTAATAAACCACTGACCCGAGCAACATTGTAATCCTTATCCGTTGTTGCAACAAAAGTCGTTGATGAATTATCTTATTCTTACTTGGGCTTGATAACTACGTGATTCTTAGCGCATTTCCTCGCCGAGCACTTGAGTTAACTTGGAGCCAGAGGCTCAACTCGCACGTACCGGGTTTGAGCCCTGGTGGATCAATGCCGACATGTGCAAGCCTATCATTCTGCTCTAGACTCGAGGGAAAAAAAACAGTGTGCTATAGACTTTCCTACGGTCCATTCTGCTCTAGACCGCGACAAGGACGCACACGCCAGCGACGTACGGCCGGTGCTCTGCTCCAACGGAGCAAATGGCGCCAGGATATTAAATGTCTCGCTAACGCCATAAGCAGCAGACACACGCAAACCTCTGGCTGCCCTTAGCAACAGCAATGTCCTGCTGTGCACTGAGACGTGTAGCAGTACGTGCTGCGTTCACAGTTCACTTACAAAACAAATCACGATCGCCATCGCCGGACATTATTAATACGTCCACGCGCTATGCTCTCCTAAATCCTAGTACTAATACAAACAAGACTCCCATTAATTTCAGGTGGTAACCACAACAAGCGCCACCTCAAGAGCATTAGAGCAGTGTCATGGCAGAGGCAGCAGAGGGATCAGCCATGTAGCAGCAGCACAAGCCACGGCACTGACGCTAGAGGAGGAATCCGAGGCTGACAATGGTGGTGCACGTGGTGCTGCTCGCCGTGCCGGCGGCGGCGGCGGGCGGGTTCATGCACGCGTTCCAGTTCTCGATCCTGCTGTGGCCGTTCAACCTCGCGCTGCCGCTGCTGCGCGACCTGCCGCGCGTCTGCGCCACGCTCCAGAGCGCGGCGGCGCACTACGCCGCCGAGCTGCGCGCGTACCTGAGCGGCAACCGCCGGAATTCCTACTCCCCCCTCCGCGCCCGCGGTGTAGAGAGACGGCCGGCGGAGCTGCTCGCCGCGCACGCCATGGCCTCCCTCGTCGACATCTTCTACTGATCGATGTCGCGCTCCCGATGTGGTGGCACGCTTGAGCTGTTTCATTCTGGCCGTGCTCGTCTCGGATAGGGTTCGTTCAGAATTTTGTTTCCATCGTGCACATAGCGGCACAATAGTTTTTGGGAAATGCTAACAATCACCCGGAGGATCATCCTCCGGGTCGCTCACTGCGCGCTCCACATACGCGGCGTCCTCGCGCATGCGCCGCGTGTCCGTGGTGGACCCCACCCGCGATTTTTTCTCCCCCACCGCCCCCTGCCTTATCTCTTCGTCTCGGAGAGAATTTCTCCACCGCTCCTTCCCTTTTTTCCTCTCGGGTTGACCTCCGCCCCGGCGACGGCGGCCAGGGAGCTCCATCCCCGCGACACCGGCTCCGCCTCGTCGTCGTCGCCCAACAGCTGCTTCTCCAGCTCCCGCGGAAGGGAAAAAGGGAAGATGGTGTTGGGGAGCAAGGAGCTTGCACGCCGTTCAGCCATGGCGGCTCTCCGCCATGCTCACCGTCGCCGCACCTGTTGCTCCACAAGGCCGCCGCGCGGTGCTCCCGTAGCGCGGCGGTGTTGCTCCCCAAGGCCGCCGCCGGTGCTCCGTAGGGGGTGTCCAAGGATGCTCCCGTCGCCGCCCGTCGATGCTCCCGACGACCACCAGCGGTGCTCCCCAAGGCCGCCCGCGATGCTCCCTTAGTGCGGCGGTGTTGCTCCCCAAGGCCGCCGCCGGTGCTCCCCAAGGCCGCCGCCGGTGCTCCGCAGGGCGTCCAAGGATGCTCCCGTCGCCGCCCGTCGATGCTCCCGACGACCACCAGCGGTGCTCCTCAAGGCCGTCCGCGGTGCTCCCCAAGGCCGCCGGTGGTGCTCCCCAAGGTCTCCCGCGTTGCTCCCCAAGGCCAGTAGTGTTGCTCCCCAAGACGGTGGCGGCGCTCCTGTATCCGGCGGTGGTGCTCCCCAAGGCTGCCCGCGGTGCTCCCCAAGGCCGCCCGCGGGTGCTCCCCAAGGCCGCCGCCGGTGCTCCGGAGGGCGTCCAAGGATGCTCACCGTCGCCTCCCTGCCGATGCTCCCGCCGCCCACCAGCGATGATCTCGACGCTTCTACGGCGGAGCTATCAACGGCGCGGCGGTGTTCTCAACGGCGCGGCCAAATTTGTGGGGCCGTCGTCTTCTCTGGATGGTGCGGGAGCGCCGGGTGATTTTTCTTAACGGGGAGAGAGGTGCGGGAGTGCGGGGGGGGGGGGGGGGGGGGGGAAAGAGACACGTGTCGAGCTGTCGACCCGGGGGATCGAAACGCGGGATCCCCCGGGGGACGCTCAGCGCTATCCATAGTTTTTTCGTTTCTGTTGCCCCCCTCAATTCGTCGGCTGTTTTTATCAGTTGGTTTTAATCAGAAATGGCTTATATCAGCACATGCTTTGCTCGGTCACACGATTCGAGGTGTCGCTCTTGGATCATGATCTGCCCGAGTTATTCAGCTGCATCTGAAATATAGTGCTCATAGCCTCACGCACACGAGTGTTTAACATTGTACGGTAATTTTTTGAGGAGAGAAGCATATCTTGCAGTTTCACAAACTGAACGTGTTTTTTACTCGAAAAGGAGGTATTTAAAAAAAAAAGGTTGCCCTGTCAAAACTGGACGACATATGTGAATTAAAGTACCCGGTGGTGTATGTAAACGGCTCTTATACGTGTACATTTCTTATACTTGGCTTTATACCTAAGAACTTGCACGTGGCAGTTGGTCCTGGTAGAATTATTTCCTGATTAGGGAGAACAGGAACTAGCCTGATTTCAACTAGAACACCTACTTGGATTTTAACACAAGGGGATTATGGAATGCACTTACTCGGATTGTACGAAGACGTGATTGTCTGATTGATGCAGACATTACTTGGAGTGAAGGATGACATGGTACTGGTCGAGCTAGTCGTCCCCGGAGCACCGGAGTCGAGGAGGAGGCCCATGGACGCTGGCACTACCCTGGGAGATGGCCGGCGGTGGTCTTCGCCTTCTAGCCCCTTCAACACCTTAGTCGGATCGGAAGTTTAGGAGTTTTCGCATCGTACATGTGTCCCCTTAATAGAGATCGATACCTCCTCTTTATATGTGTGGTGCCGATCATGCACGTACCTTAGCTTGGGAGGTGGACTTTGTCCCCCTTATTTTTCTCTCGTTTGTTAAACGAGATCAATCCCAACATTCTCCCCCTTTATCGTATGGATAACAAAACATCATAAGCCCACCCTCAATAGAATTAACATACCAAGGTAAGTTGTTACAGTGACAAAAGAAAAGTTACTGAACCTCAGTACCTACAGTACACCTTTCTATCTTGAAATGGATAACTAATATTTTATGAGAGTTGGTTTATTCAACGGCTCTTATTTCCCGAATCAAAAGGCTTTCCAGCAACCCATACCGGCAACACAATCTTAAAATTGGATGGTAAGACTTCCATAACAGATCCACAAAAACATAGAAAATCTTATTTATATGCTTAATATAAATAACTTGATCCTAAATTCTATCTTTCACAACATGAAACATATTGGCAATGGTTTTGGCAACACCATTTCACTTGTTGTTACTGATATGTCATAAACGCATCCTTAATTTCTGATTTTCCATGTTGTTTTCTTATTATTTTCCACATGTTTGCTATACACTTTATGCCATTTTTATCGATTTTCCGGACTAACCTATTGACAAGATGCCACAGAGCCAGTTGCCTGTTTTCTGTTGTTTTTAGTTTCAAAAAAATTGTTCTGGAAATATTCTCGGAATTGGAAAATTCGAAACGCGGAAGTCTAAGAATTCCCCAAGGTTCCACGGAGTCCCAAAGAGACCCGGAGGGGGGCCTCAGGGGCCCACACCATAGGGCAGCGCCCCCCCTTGGCCGCTCCAGGGAGTGGTGTGGGGCCCCCAGGCCTCCACCGCCTTTGCCTTTCGCCTATTTAATCCCCTCCGAGACATAAACCCTAAATATATTCCACTTCGTCCCAAAAAACACCCGAGGCCGCCGTTATCGTCATCCTGAGATCGGGAGGGTTCTAGATCTCTCCCTGGCACCCTGACGAGAGGGGAATTCATCACCGGAGGGGTCTACACCACCATGCCCTCCTCCGAAGTGATGCGTGAGTAGTTCATCCCTGGACTACGGGAACATAGCAGTAGCTAGACGGTTGTTCTCTCCACTTTGTACCTCATGTTTAGATCTTGTGAGTTGCCTAACATGATCAAGATCATCTTTATGTAATGCTATATGTTGTGTTTGCTAGGATATGATGAATGTTGAATTCTATATCTTCTGATTATCAATCTATCATGTTATCTTCATGCATATGTTATTTATGATCTTGCATGCTCTCCGTTATTAGTAGATGTTCTGGCCAAGTAGATGCTAGTAACTCCAAGAGGGAGTACTTATGCTCTATAGTGGGTTCATGCCTCCTTTGCATCTGTGCTCAAGTGACAGAAACGTGACTGATGGAGGATGTGTTGTTGCCATTAGGGATAAAACAACAGTGTTTGCCTAGTTTATATTGTTTACATTACAAACTTTGCTTACGGCGATAATCTGTTGTTTGCAACTTAATACCCAACGTTTGTTCGGATGATATTCGGAGGGTGGATTATTAGACATAGATGCAGTTCGATGACGGTCTATGTAATTTGTTGTAATGCATGCATGAATCACATAGTAATCTTTATGTCTTGCATATGAACTACGGTGTAGCCTTCATTTTTGTCAATTGCCCAACTGTAATTTGTTCACCACACATGTTATTTATCTTTCATGGAGAGACACCACTAGTGAACTGTGGACTCCGGTCCTTTTTCCTCATACTGATAAAACACTTACTGCTTTCACACTGCTTTCATATTGTTACTACTGCTTTCATACTATTTCCTATTGTTTTCCACACCATACGTTTAACCTCTTTGTTTTCAGCAAATCCGGTGAGATTGACAACCTCACTGCTTCGTTGAGGCAAAGTGATTTGATTGTGTTGTGTAGGTTCCACGTTCTGCTGAACCGGTAGTGCTCCCTGCCATCTCAGTTGCATCAACCTTTTGAAGTTACTCCTTCCTCCTACTGGTCGATTGAACCTTGGTTTCTTTCTGAGGAAAAACTGCTGATGTGATCATCATACCTTCCTCTTGGGGTTTCCCAACGAGTGCAAGACCTGCACCATCAAGCTATTTTCAAGCGCCGTTGCCAGGGAGAAAGAGAATTTCTACAAGGGGAGTCTCTCACTTCCAATCTCTTTACTTTTTTTTTCTTAGTTTATTTTATTTTGTCTTGTTTGCTTCTTTTTATCAAAAACACACAAAAATTAGTTCTTATTATAGCTTTAGTTTTATTCCTGTTTTTAGTATTGTTAAAATGACTACTCCTGAGAACACTAAGTTGTGTGACTTTACTAGCAGCAACAACAATGATTTCATTAGCACACTTATTGCTCCACCTGCTCCTACTGCTGATTTTTATGAGATAAAACCTGCCCTATTAAACCTTGTTATGAGAGAGCAATTTTCTGGTGTTAGTAATGATGATGTTGCTGCCCATCTTGATAATTTTGTTGAACTATGTGAGATGCAAAAATATAAAGATGTTGATGGATATATTATTAAACTAAAATTGTTTCCTTTCTCTTTGAGAGGAAGAGCTAAAGAATGGTTGTTGTCTTTGCCTAGAAATAGTATTGATTCTTGGACTAAGTGTAAAGCTGCTTTCATTGGAAAATATTATCCTCCTGCTAAGATTATATGTTTAAGAAGTAGCATTATGAATTTTAAGCAACTTGATAATGAGCATGTTGCTAAAGCTTGGGAAAGAATGAAATCTTTAGTAAAGAATTATCCCACTCATGGATGATCACCCAAACCTTTTATGCAGGCCTGAATTTTTCTTCAGGAAACCTTCTGGATTCAGCTACGGGAGGAACCTTTATGTCCATGACCTTGGGGTCAGCAACAAAGCTTCTTGATGATATGATGGTAAATTATTCTGAGTGGCACACTGAGAGAGCTACAAATGGTAAGAAGGTAAATTCTGTTGAAGAAACCTCTCTTTGAATGAAAGACTTGATGCTATTATGTCTATGCTTGTGAATGGTCATGCTCCTATTGATCCAAATAATGTTCCTTTAGCCTCTTTAGTTGCTCAAGAAGAGCATGTTGATGTGAACTTCATTAAAAGTAATAATTTCAACAACAGTGCTTATAGGAATAATTTTGGTAGCAACAATTATAGGGCATATCCTCCCAATAATAGCAATGCTTGTGGTAATTCCTACAACAACAATAAAATTATACCCTCTCATCTTGAGAACATTCTTAAGAATTTTATTTGTACACAAACTGCTTTTAATAAATTTGTTAAGGAAAAATTTGGCAAAATTGATGTTGTTGCTTCTAAAGTTGATAGTCTTGCTCTGGATGTTGATTTTATGAAACTAAAGGTTATTCCTCATGATGTTAAAGAAAGTAAAACTTTGAATGCTATCCAAATTCGAATTGATGATAATGTTAGGATGTTAGCTGAATTACATGCTAGATGGGAAAAACAAGATGAAATAGCTTTTTTCTTTTGAAATGGAAGCCCTTAGGCCCCATCGATGAAATAGCTAGAAAGAATAATATAGCTAATGTTTGGACCATTGACACCACTAGTAAAACTGAAGCTTCTCATGCTAGAAAACCTTCTACTAGCAATGGTGTTGGAAACACTCCCACTTCTGCTAGTAAAAATGCAAAACTGCCTGAAACTGCTAAAAATGCTCTTGATAAAAGTGCTGATATTTTTGAAAATATGGGAGACAATGGTCCCATTATATTTGATAAAAATGATCTTGACTTTCATGATTGCAACATAACTGAAGTGATTAAGTTCTTACAAAATCTTGCTAGTTGTCCTAATGCTAGTGCTGTGAATATGGCTTTCACAAAACATATTACAAATGCTCTCATGCAAATTAGAGAAGATGAATTAAGATGTGAAGACTCTATCCCTAGGAAGCTAGATGATGGTTGGGAACCTATTATTAAAATGAAAGTGAATGATTTTGATTGCAATGCTCTATGTGATCTTTGTGCTAGTATCTCTGTTATGCCCAAGAAACTCTATGATATTCTTGATTTACCACCATTGGAACCTTGTTATTTGGATATTAGTCTTATTGATAATGTTAGAAAGAAAAGTTTGGGGAGAGTTGATGATGTTCTTATCATGGTTAATAATACTCTTGTCCCTGTTGATTTTGTTGTCTTTAATATTGAATGCAATGCTTCTTGTCCAACTGTTTTGGGAAGACCTTTTCTTAGAACTGTTGGTTCTGTTATTCATATGAAAGAAGGGAATATTAAATTTCATTTCCCACTCAAGAAAGGTATGGAACACTTTCCTAGAAAGATAATGAAGTTTCCTTTTGATTCCATTATTCGAACAAGTTACAATTTGGATGCTTCTTCACTTGAAAATACTTAATACCAGTCTTCTGGGCCTAGCTAAAATGCGTTAAAGAAAAGCACTTCTTGGGAGATAAACCATGGTTTTATTTTTGCTTTCTTTTCTCTGTTTTCTTTGAGTCAAGGGGTTGTATACTTCTTTAGAAACTTATTTGTATATTTATTTTAATGTTTTAGAAGTTCAAGTAAGGTTTCTGACGAGAGTTGGAGTTGGTTTTCGGATTTCTACGCAGGAAATAGATTTCTGCTGTCCACTGTAAAACATCTTATAAAATCTAGAAAGATCAGAATGATCTGAACTTTTTTGTACTTATTCCTTGGATAATTACGCAAATTTTTTGTTCTTTATGTTTTTCTATCTGAGCAACATAACTGCCTCGAAAAAATTCGTCTTTGCAGATTTTTCTGGTTTTGACAGATTCTGCCATTTTTCTTGCATTTGCTCTTTTGCGATGTCAAGTGGATTTCTTTGCTTCACGAAACATCAGTGGATGTAGATAATGTTTAAAAGTATCAATACCACTTGTGCCATACAGAACCAATGGATTTTTAATTGCTTCACTAACCCTCTAATGTGAATTACTGTTTGAGTGTGGTGTGAAGGAAGTTTTTAAGGGTCAAGAGAAGAGGTGATATATGTGATCAAGAAGAGTGCAAGGTTGAAGCTTGGGGATGACCCCGTGGTTCATCCAAGCATATTTTTAGAAGACTAAATCATATAAGCTTGGGGATGCCCAAGGCATCCCCTTCTTCATCAACTATCTATCAGGTCACTTCTCGTGAAACTATATTTTTATTCGGTCACATCATATGAAGTTTACTTGGAGCGTCTGTTTGTTTTTATTTTGTTGTTCTTTGTTTTATTTTGTTTTACTTGCTGCAATAATATAGTTGGATCCCAGCGTTCTTTGTTTTGGAGAGAGACACGCTCCGCTTTTTCGTTCGAATACTTGTCATGCTAGTATTCGTAGTTTTTATTCTAGTTGCTGCAAAAATTCCTGATTAGCTCTCGGTTTCATTGCATCTCTTGTTCAGAGCTGTTATTTTTAGTAGTGTTTTGTGAGTACTCTCATGTTTTCTTGCTTTAGCATTTAGAGAATTTTTGTTAAAGCATGTTTTGTATGGTGCTTGTTGGGAAAAGAAACTGCTGCTTGTGGTAGAATATTTAACGGTGCAAGTAGAGGCTTGTATAGACCGTGGCTAGAATTTTTCATATCATGCTAGATTTTATTTTACTTCTAAATCCTTGTGGTTATTTAGTACCATGATTATCCTCAAATAGCTGAGAGTGTTTAATGTGCCATTGAAAGAATCATGAGTTGTTCTTGTCATATTGAAGCATAAATTTGTGGTGTTCTCCTTTGGATGTTTTATTTGGTTGACTTGGCGCATGCTCACACCATGTTTATGACTATGAACCAGTCATGAATAGCCTCCATGATCATTTAGTTTTTGAACTTGTGGTACCACTTATGCTTTGATTAATGATGTTTATGTCGCTATGCATGATTATGGCTCTTATGCTCTCTTGATTTGTCGCTCCCGGTCTTTTGCTAGTCTCCACCTGTACTGAGTATGAGCTCTACTCGTGCATCCAACTCCCAAAAACCAAAGTTTTCCCATTGTGTCCACCATACCTACCTACATGTGGTAATTAATCGCCACTCCAAAGTAAATTTCTCATGTGTTACCTTTAAAACTTTCAAAATTACTCTTGTTTTGTGCTCCTATTTTAGCTCATGAGGACGTAAATAGAGAATCTTTATCTCACTTGTTGATTGGACTTTCACACCCTGGACTAGTGGCTTCATCCGCTTATGCAATGATAGAAGAGCTGGCAGCGGGGTGCCCAACCCCAAACTAATAACACAAATTCTCTTCACTATTTTTACCCCTGATTTATTAGTCAAAGCATAGTTGTGTAAACAAAAGAGAAAGAGGGATGACCTTCTACCCAGATGCGTCCTTCTATGGGAGCCTCTCTTGTGAGTCTAGTTGGCTTGTGACATATTGTATTTTCTGTTTACCATTTGTTGACATAAGAAAACACCACTCTTAAAATATAGACACTCCTCCATGGTATGTGATTGTTGGCAGGCACCCGAGGATTCGGTTAGCCATGGTTTGTGAAAGATGGTTCGGAGGAGTGTCAAGCTTTGTATACCTCTGTTTAATAAAATAAAAGCTCTAGCACATGAGTGATCCATGCTTCCCTCTGCGAAGGGCCTTTCTATTACTTTTATGGTGAGTCTCCATCTTCTAACTTTATGCACAGTTGAGAGAGCATAGTTGCCATTCTGAGTTTTATGTGCATTTGTCCCGAAAACATTATTAATTGATTTATGATGTGTTATTGCTTGTTCTCTAATTATTTGTTCTAGTCTTCCTCATGAACTTTGAAGGTGTCCTGGCATTTATGTTTTGCCTCACTCTTAAGGATTAGCGAAATATCACTTTGACATGTTTTCTCTATAATTGAAACAAACGTATATCTTTTGTTGCATTGTTATTCATGATCTTTTATTTGAGTTACTTCTCATGATGCAAAGTGATTGCTATGCTTTATTATTAAAGTTCTATTTATCATGCTTGTGTTTAAGCTCTATGATCTCATCTTACTTATGCTTTTACATTATTGATGAACAAGTTTTTGTTGGTAGCATGTCTCCTCAGAAATTATGTGTTTTAATCATTTACCTACTCAAGGACGAGTAGGAACTAAGCTTGGGGATGTTGATACCTCATAAACGTATCCTTAATTTCTGATGTTCCATTTTGTTTTATTATTGTTTCCCACATGTTTGCTATACACTTTATGTCATTTTTATCGATTTTCTGTACTAACCTATTAACAAAATGCCACAGAGCCAGTTCCCTGTTTTATGCAATTTTTAGTTTTAAAAAAGTTGTTCTAGAAATATTCTCGGAATTGGAAAATTCGAAGCCCGGAAGTCTTAGAATCCCGAAGGTTCCAAAGAGTCCCGAAGAGACCCGGAGGGGGGGCCTCAGGGTGCCTACACCATAGGGCGGCGCGCCCCCTTGGCCGCGCCAGGGGGTGGTGTGGGCCCCTAGGGCTCCACCGCCTTTTCCCATTCGGCTATTTAATCCCCCGATACGTAAACCCTAAATAGATTCCAATTCGTCGCGAAAAACACCCGAGGCCGCCGTCATCGTCATCCCGAGATCGGGAGGGTTCTGGAGCTCTCCCCGGCACCCTACCGGGAGGGGAATTCATCACCGGAGGGGTCTACACCAACATGCCCTCCTCCGAAGTGATGCGTGAGTAGTTCATCCATGGACACGGGTCCATAGAAGTAGCTAGATGGTTGTTCTCTCCACTTTGTACCTCATGTTTAGGTCTTGTGAGCTGCCTAACCGTCGAGGGGCGTAAGGAAGCACATCCACCATCTGCAGGAAGCTCGACCACCATATGAATGAAGCATCGTCTCTATCGGTAGGAATCATGACCACATGCATGTCTGGAAGAAGGACAGTCACCATCTACAGGAAGCTCCACCACCATCTGAATGAAGTGTCGACAAGCATGGCCACAAGCGTCTGAAGGAAGCACAACCACCATCTGCAAGAAATATGACCATCGTCTAGGACTCTGGGTGAAGCATCGTTAGCGCATATACAGGAAGCATGACCACAATCTCCTGGTGCCATCTGAAGAAAGCACGCCCACCATTTCAAGGAAGCACAAGCGAAAATATGTACACCATCGCATTGTGGCATATACAGTAACCCTGTATGACATGTTTTTTTATTATTTTGGAAGCAAACATGAAGCACACCCACCATTTGAAAGAAGCAAACAAGTAGCCTGATCGATGGAAACATTGTCACTGATCTTCTAAATATTGTGCATACAAGAAAAATGCGTCACAACTAGTTGAAACAGTTTTCATAACTCATCTTGTAAAAAGATGTGGTTTCAAACTTAAATATTTTGTGTACGGAGCAATTTTCATTCGATGGTAGCAAATATGTATTGTTTTTTCACGCAACATTCCTAATTCTTATGAAGCATGCATAATCATGAGAGTGAAAATAATTTCATAATTTATGGAAACAAATTGATATTACCTTGGAAGCAATACCATAATGCTTTTGGAAACAGAATTTTTTTTGGGATAAGACCCAATTTCCATTGCGTAGTATTATAAAAAATTACAGTTATCCAAATATTTTCTTCGGAATAAAATCTGGAATTAGTTCCATAAAATAAGAAGAGAGTTCAAATCAGAGTAGTTTGTTTTGAATCCCACTTAATTAGCGTCAGTTACCAGAAAAAGTTGACGAGAATTTCTACATGCAAACTACCTAGGCCCACGTAATTTTCTATTCCATCATATGGTCAAGGCAAACAAATCCTATGTCTGTAAAGGAGTCCGATGAATAGCCAGGTATCGGCGCCCGATCCCTAGTGCTTCTGATGCTACGTGTTGGGAACCCCAAGAGGAGGGTATGATGAGTGTAGCGGTAGGAATTTCCCTCTGTTAAGAACCAAGGTTATCAATCCAGTAGGAGGAAGAGGATCTTTGAAGGTTAATGCCACTGACGGTGGTGCTGGCGCTTCACCGGTATCAGCAACAACGTGGAAACTACACACAACACAACCAAAATACTTTGTCCCAACGGTACAGTGAGGTTGTCAATCTCACCGGTCTTGTTGGAAAATAGTGTATGCTTGCAGTAAGTAAATAAAGGAGGAAATTGTGGTGATTTGTTTAACAGTGTAAGAAAATGGACCGGGTTCATAGGTTCACTAGTGGTGTCTCTCCATAAAAGATAGCATGTTGGGTGAATAAATTACAGCTGGGCAATTAACAAATAAAGGTTGCACCGTAGCGCACATTCATGACATGATGACTACTATCATATTTAGTGCGGGCATTACAACAATATACATAGACCGTAATGCAACTTCATCTATGACTAATAATCCACCCTCAGGTTATCATCCGAACCCCCTTAGGTATTAAGTTGCAAGCAAGAGATAACTACATTAAACAATGTGTGTAATGTAAGCAATGATTGTACACGCAGGCACTCACACCGCTGTTTCTCCCTAGTGGCAACATCACATCCTCCCCCGTCACATTTCTGTCACTAGAGCATAGGAGAAAAGGAGGCATGAACCCACTATCGAGCATAAATACTCCCTCTTGGAGTCACTAGCAACTACTTGGCCAGAGCAACCACTAGCAACGGAAAGCATGCAAGATCACAAATAGCATATGCAATAAAGAGTACAATCAACTTAGCATAAGTTCAATATTCATCGGATCCCAGCAAACACAACACACAGAATTACATAAGAACAATCTCGATCATGTTAGGCAGCTCACGAGACCAAAACATGGAGGCATATGAGGAGTAGACAACCATCTAGCTACTGCTATGGACCCGTAGTCCAAGGATGAACTACTCACGCATCACTCCGGAGGCAGGCATGGTGATGTAGAGGCTTCCGGTGATGATTTCCTCTCGGCAGGGTGCTGGAGACAGCTTCAGAACCCCCCTGATCTAGGGTTGATGACGACGGCGACTGCAGAACTTTTCGGGGATTTTTTATCAAGTATCTAGGGTTTTCCATCCGGGGGAATAAATAGGCGAAAGGGCAGAGGCGGTGGAGCCCTGAGGGCCCCATGATGTCTACGCACGCTTCTATTCTTGTAGACAGTGTTGGGCCTCCAAGTGTAGAGGTTTGTAGAACAGCAACAAGTTTCCCTTAAGTGCATCACGCAAGGTTTATCGAACTTAGGGAGGTAGAGGTCAAAGATATCCCTCTCAAGCAACCCTGCAATCAAGATACAAGAGGTCTCTTGTGTCCCCAACACACCTAATACAATTGTCAGTTGTATAGGTGCACTAGTTCAGCGAAGAGAGAGTAAACTGCAAGTAATATGGATGATAATAAGTGATAATAGCAATCTTAAATAAAATTTGCAGCAAGCAAACATGTAGCAGAACATGCGGAAAATGGTGTTTCAATGCTTGGAAATATGGCCAAGGGCTCCTGCTTTCACTAGTGGACACTCTCAACAATGATCACATAATTGAATGCATAAATATCATTTCTTCACTATGCTACTCCGAACCACTCTCCGGTCGAAAAACAAACACTAATCATTGTGTAGGGCTTTAACAACACTCCTCAAGTCTATATTCCCTCTCTAGGGCACCCCAATGTCACTACGAGCGCCATAAATTAGTAAACAAACGCCACAATTTCATAGGTTCACCTTCCAACACAAGATATAAATATCATGCTAAACCACACGAAGCACACACTATCACCTTTGCCCCGTGATTAAATAGTTTACAACGATAACAAAACCACTTGAGTAGCATAACAGATGAAGATCAATCTACATATTCAACTAGAATACAAAGCTCATGATCACATAAAGATCATACCATGGGAGAGAGAGATGAACCACATAGCTACCGGTAGAGCCCTCAGCCTCAGGGGAGAACTACTGCCTGCTCATCATAGGAGACACCAACGGTGATGGAGATGGCGGTGGAGTCGATGGAGATGGCTTCCGGGGGCACTTCCCTGTCCCGGCAGGGTGCCAGAACAGAGATCTGTCCCCTGAAACTTGTCGGCGGCGGCGACGGAGCTAGAGATGTATTTTGTGGAAAAGGTCGATTCTCCTAGGGTTTATGCCTCGGGGAGTATATATGGGCGAAAGGGCGATGTTGGGAGGTGGCCAGGGGGCCCACACTCCTAGGTGGCGCGGCTAGTGGGACCCGCGCCACCCCATGGTGTGGCCACCCTGTGGGCCCCTCTCCGGGCCTCTTCGGGACTTCTGGAAGCTTCCGGGGCTTTTAGGACTTCTGGCTTTCGAATTTTACAATTCCGAGAATATTTCCAGAACAACTTTTCTGAAATAAAAAACAGCAGAAACAGGGAACTGACACTTGGCATCTTGTTAATAGGTTAGTCCCGGAAAACGTTTAAAAATGCTATAAAGAAGGGAGAAAACATGCAGCAATTGGCATAATATCAACATGGAACATCAGAAATTATAGATACGTTGGAGACGTATCACCCCACACCACCCCCTGGCGCGGCCAAGGGGGGCGCGCCACCCCATGGTGTGGGCCCCCTGGTGCCCCTCTTCGGTCTTCTGGATGCTTCCGGGGAAAATAGGCACTTCGGGCTTTGTGGGGTCCAATTCCGAGAATATTTCCAGAACAACTTTTCTGAAATAAAAAACAGGAGAAAATAGGGAACTGGCACTTGGCATCTTGTTAATAGGTTAGTCCTGGAAAATTGATAAAAATGACATAAAGAAGGGAGAAAACATGTAGCAATTGGCATAATATTATCATGGAGCATCAGAAATTATAGATACGTTGGAGACGTATCCAGCATCCCCAAGCTAAGTTCCTACTCGTCCTCGAGTAGGTAAATGATAAAACAATAATTTCTGAGGTGACATGCTACTAACATAATCTTGATCATAAAAATGTAAAGGCATACGCAAGATGAGATCATAGTACTTTTAACACAAACATGATAAATAGAATTTTAATAATAAAGCATAGCAATCACTTTCATCATGAAGAGTATCTCAAATAAAGGATCACGAATAATAATGCAAAGAAAGATAAACGTTTGTTTCAGGTATAGAGAAAGCATGGCAAAGTGATATTTCGCTAGTCCTTAAGAGTGGGGCAAAACATAAATGCCAGGACACCTTCAAAGTTCATGAGGAAGACTAGAGCAAATAATTTAAGAACAAATAATATAACATCATGAAGCAATTATTGATGTTTATGGTACAAATGCACATAGAACTTAGAATGGCAAAAATTCTCTCTCAACTATGCATAAAGTTAGAAGATGGAGACTCAACATAAAAGTAAAAGAAAGGCCCTTCGTGGAGGAAGCAGGGATCACTCATGTGCTAGAGCTTTTTATTTTATTAAACAGAGGTATTAAAAGTTTGACACTCCTTCCATCCATCTTTCACAAACCATGGCTAACCGAATCGTCGGATGCCTGCCAACAATCACATATCGTGGAGGAGTGTCCATATTTTGGGAGATGTATGCTAATGTCAACGAATGGTAAACCGAAAATACAGTACGTCACAAGCCAACTAGATTCACAAGAGAGGCTCCCATGTGAATGATGCATCTGGGTAGAAGGTCATCCCTCTTTCTCTTCTGTTTACACAATTATGCTTTGACTGATAAATCAGGGGCAAAAACAGTGAAGAGATTTTGTGTGTATTAATTTGGGGCTGGGAACCCCGTTGCCAGCTCTTCTATCATTTGGATAAGCGGATGAAGCCACTAGTCCTGGGTGTGAAATCCAATCAACAAGTGAGATAAAGATTCTCCATTGACGTCCTCATGAGCAAAAACAGGAACATAAATCAGGAGTAATTTTCAAAGTTTTAAAGGTAACACATGAGAAATTTACTTTGGAGTGGCAATTAAAGACCACATGTAGGTAGGTATGGTGGACACAATGGGAAAACTTTGGTTTAAGGGAGTTGGATGCACACTTAGAGCTCATACTCAGTACAGGTGGAGGCTAGCAAAAGACTGCGAGCGACAAATCAAGAGAGCATAAGAGCCATAATCATGCATAGCGACATAAACATCATTAATTAAAGCATAAGCGGTATCAGAAGTTCAAAAACTAAGTGGTCATGGAGGATATTAGTGACTGGTTCATAGTCATAAACATGGTGTGACCATGTGCCAAGTCAACTAAATAAAACATTCGAAAGAGAATACCATATTTATGCTTCCTTATGACAAGAACCACTCATGAATATTTCAAAGGAATATTAAACACTCTCGGCTATTTGAGACTATTCATGCTACTCAATATCCACAAGGCTTCAGAACTAAAATAACATTTAGAATGGCATGAAAAAGTTCTAGCAACAGTCTATACGAGCTTCTACTTGCACTGTTATAAATTCTACTTCAAGCAGCAGTTTTCTTTCTCCCAACAAGCACCATACAAGATATGTTTTAACAAAAATAATTTTTATGATACAGAAAGCAAACATGAGAGCACTCACATAACACTACTAAAACTAATAGCTTTGATAAGAGATGCATGCAAAACAGGAGCTAAATACATGCAGCAGCCAGACAAAGATTAAGAATACAAAGTATTCCCATGAAAAAGCGGAGCGTGTCACTCTCCAATAAAAGAATGATGGGGTCCAACCAATCTTATTGCAAAAATAAAAGAAACTGAAAGCAAAAATAAAAGACGCTCCAAGTGAAGCACATAAGATGTGACCGAATAAAAATATAGTTTCACTAGAAGTGACCTGATAATTTGTCAATGAAGAAGGGGATGCCTTTGTCATCCCCAAGCTTAGATGCTTGACTCTTCTTGGAATTTGCTGGGATGTACCACCGGGGCATCCCCAATCTTAGGATCTTCACTCTTCTTGATCACGTCATATCATCCTCTTCTCTTGACCCTTGAAAACTTCCTTCACACCAAACTTCTCACAATCTTCATTAGCAACGTTAGTGCAATAGAAATAATAAACTCACATGGTTCAGTTTCAACACATTCCTAACACTCAAAAACACATTATCTACTGTCACAACTTCTTTTAATACTATTTTTTCTCAAAAGAACACCAAAAGAAAGAGATTAAGATGCAAATGCAATTATTGGCACAAATCTGTCAAAACAGGACAGCAGGTAAAGATGATTTTTTTCGAAAATCTTCTGTTGCTCAAATCAAAAAGTGTTCAACTAAGAAAAGTTGAGTATACATCCCAGAATTACGCACAAAAAACACAGGTGATTTTGAGTTTTCTGTGATTTTATACGGAATAAACAGTGGATAGCAGAAATCTGTTTCCTGCGCAGAAATCCGAAATATAGCCTCAACTTTCCACTAGAGGTTTTACTTGACTCAACAAAAACACAAAAGAAAAGATATAGCAGGGTTTCTGAATAAATAGACAGCACCCAGGTGCAAAGCACACAAAAGAAAACAAAGGAAAACGGGTTGAAAACAGGGAAATAAAACGGGTTGTCTCCTGGTAGCGCTTTTCTTTAACGCCTTTCAGCTAGGCATAGAAAGCAACTCAAGTATTTTCAAGTGAAGCATCAACATCTATAACTTCCTCTAAATACTTATTTGCAGCATTAGGCACTCTAGTTATCTTGATATTTAGGTTTAGTTATCTTGGGAACATACATGAATCTTTGCTCCTTTCCCACAAAGGCTTTCTCCTTTTTGAATTTAAGAGATGAAAAATTTGAGCTTAAAGTTCCCATAGCCTCCTCTAGTTTTCCAATCCTAAAATTTTGATCATCATGGGTGTTGCTAGCTTCTAGAGCAGTGATTCTTTTATCAATAGTAATTATTGATTCATTAACTTTGCTAGCATTATCAAGGAAAATTGGTAAGTTCATTTCCAAAGAGTTTAGTTTATTAATAACATCCTCCAAAGTGGTCTCAGTTTTAACAATTGTAGTGGGGGGTGCTCCTACTAAAATTTCAATTAAATTGCAGGCTTCCAAGGCAGGAGTTCCTAGAAAATTTCCACCCGTAAGAGTATCTAACACATGCCTATACCAGCCAGTAATACCAACATAAAAATTCCCCAGGAGTATCAAGGTATAATTTTTTTGTGCACCAATTATGAGCATCATTTATTCTATACCAAGCATCTTTTAAACTCTCTCCCCCTTGTTGCCTAAAATAACGAACCTCAACTTCAGGAATATTAATTCTAGCGAAATAAAAGCAAGCAAGTGAATAACAACAATAAAGTAAACTAATATTTTTGCGTTTTGATATAAACAAGCGAAACAAGACAAAAATAAAAACAAGACAATAAGCAAAATGAAGAGGTTGAGAGTGAGAGGATCCCCTTGCCAGAAGATTTCTTCCTCCCCGGCAACGACGCCAGAAATTTCCTTGATGCTACGTGTTGGGAACCCCAAGAGGAGGGTATGATGAGTGTAGCAGTAGGAATCTCCCTCAGTTAAGAACCAAGGTTATCAATCCAGTAGGAGGAAGAGGATCTTTGGAAGGTTGATGCCACTGACGGTGGTACCGACACTTCACCGGTATCAGCAACAACATGAAACCTGCACACAACACAACTAAAATACTTTGTCCCAACAGTACAGTGAGGTTGTCAATCTCACCGGTCTTGCCGAAAACAAAGATTAGACGTATAGTGTTGAAAATAGTGTATGCTTGCAGTAAGTAAAGAAAGTAGGAAATTGTGGTGGTTTGTTTAACAGTGTAAGAAAATGGACCGGGGTTCATAGGTTCACTAGTGGTGTCTCTCCATAAAAGATAGCATGCTGGGTGAACAAATTACAGCTGGGCAATTGAAAATAAAGGTTGCACCGTAGCGCACATTCATGTCATGATTACTACTATGATATTTATTGCGGGCATTACAACAATATACATAGACCGTAATCCAACTGCATATATGACTAATAATCCACCCTCAGGATATCATCCGACCCCCCTTAGGTATTAAGTTGCAAGCAACAGATAACTTCATTAAACAATGTGTGTAATGTAAGCAATGATGGTACACACGGGCACTCACACCGCTGTTTTCTCCCTAGTGGAAACATCACATCCTCCCCCGTCATGTTTCTGTCACTCGAGCACAGGCGAAAAGGAGGCATGAACCCACTATCGAGCATAAATACTCCCTCTTGGAGTCACTAGCAACTACTTGGCTAGAGCAACCACTAGCAACGGAAAGCATGCAAGATCACAAATAGCATATGCAATAAAGACTATAATCAACTTGGCATAAGTTCAATATTCATAGGATCCCAGCAAACACAACACATAGAATTACATAAGAAGAATCTCGATCATGTTAGGCTGCTCACGAGATCTAAACATGGAGGCATATGAGGAGGAGACAACCATCTAGCTACTTCTATGGACCCGTAGTCCAAGTATGAACTACTCACGCATCACTCCGGAGGCAGGCATGGTGATGTAGAGGCCTCCTGCGATGATTTCCTCTCTGGCAGGGTGCCGGAGACAGCTTCAGAACCCCCTGATCTAGGGTTGACGACGATGACGGGTGTGGAACTTTTTAGGGATTTTTTTATCAGATATCTAGGGCTTTCCATCCGGGGGAATAAATAGGCGAAAGGGCAGAGGCGGTGGAGTCCTGGGGGCCCCACACCACCCCCTGGCGCGGCCAAGGGGGGGCGCCACCCCATGGTGTAGGCCCCCTGGCGCCCCTCTTAGACTCCTCTTCGGTCTTCTGGATGCTTCCGAGGAAAATAGGCACTTCGGGCTTTGTGGGGTCCAATTCCGAGAATATTTCTAGAACAACTTTTCTGAAATAAAAAACAGCAAAAATGTTGGGAATATGCCCTAGAGGCAATCATAGATGATGTATTTCCCAATGTATTCATAAAGTTGTTAAGTTGTCCTTTGGTTTGAACATCTGATATATGTCATTGAATATGTGATTCGATTGTGGAACTATGTATTCATGTTGTTCATACTAATTGTCCTTGGTCGTTAAGGTTGTGTTGGACACACGCCCTAGACTAATGTGAGTGTTGGCTGATGACACGGTTCCACTTGTCATGGGCATGGTGATGCCATTCCAACGTTCACGGACTTGGCTAAAGAGTTTAGCAAGTCGGACTGACCCACATTGAGATGCAACGATCAAGTCGTCATTTGCATGTCTCAATCAATGTAATCCTTAGACCTGAGGTTGTCGCACAATCCGAGTTGTGGATCACCGACTTAGGTTCTGTCAAACGTTGTTCTGTGACAAGGCAACTATAAAGGCAGAGTTCGGGTCGAATGAGAAGCAAGCTGCGTGATGTGGATAATCAAGATGGGATTTTGCCCCTCCTAATGGAGAGATATTCTCTGGGCCCTCTCGAGTGATATGATTCAGGAAGCATGGCCATGCGCGACTCAGTTAAGTGTTAACTGTGTCGGTTGACTAAGAGTTAGTCAGATGAATCGCATATCACGGATCGAGAAGAGAGTTGAACTATTTAAGGGATGACGATAAATCGCCTATAGTTCGACAAGGTATATCGTGAGGCAAAAAGGACTAAGATGAATATCACATTGAAAGGTATGTCGTCATGACTCAATGGTACTTGGGAGTCGGCACGTTCTGCTAGGAGCCGCTACCGATTGATCGATTGGGAGTTGGACTCCAATCGTGTCCAAGTCGCCATGAGCCTGCAGGGTCGCACACTTAAGAGCGGGAGCAAGTATTGGTTGGGTTGGACCCGAACCGGAAATGGACTGAGTTAGTGAGTTGGACTCACAGAGGGAATGGGCCACAAGTGTTGTGCAGCCCATTACTATACGCTATATAAAGAGGGGCGCAGGTTGCCCAGCGGGCACGTTAGTCCACTCTCCCATGCGTTGGGAACCCTAGCCCCACTCAGTCCAGCCGCCGCACCGGACCTAGCAGTCCGCCGTCGGAGCTCCTCCTCGTACGTGTGGATACCGGCAGAGGTGCTGTACGTTTAGCACTTCGACGTTCGAGGGATTGGATCGGCCGGACCGGATCGTGGGACTGCACTGCCCCGACGCGCTTCATCGATAATCCGCACCTGCGCGTCTAGTGGTAATCATCGTGGCCTTATACCTCGGCTAGATCTTGGAAGCATCGCGTAGGAAAAGTTTTTGTTTATCTCTACGCGTTCCAACAGTGGTATCAGAGCGGTAGCTTCTGGTATTAGGCCCGAGATCCGTACATATGTGATATGTAGTTGGCGTTAGATGTGATCTAATTGCTGTTTTGGTGGTCGGTCTATGAGATAGATCGGTTTTGTACAAGGTTGATTGGATCAATCGTACTCGGGGTTAATGGATGATCAGGTTTCCGTGATCATACTGCTAAGGTCGTGGAACAACTTACCCCTACCGGTCGGTTTCCGCCATCGGGGTATACCGTGACACATAAATCCAGTTGCGGTGATCGAAGATCAAAGAGTTTGGTCGAATCGGAATACGGATCAGATTCGGGTAAAATCGTTTTATCCGATGAAGAAATCCATGATCGGAATGCAGATGGGACCGCCGGCTTCGCCCTGTCGTAGCGCCTTAGATGTCGTTGCGAGTTCACAACGCCGGTAGATATCGTATCTATGCATAACTTGTTTTTGCAGGAAGTTGTGAATGGTATGGCTTATGTGCATGTGATGTGTGTAATCCATACATGATCTGCGTATCATGTTTTTTGTCAGCCGGCTGGAGCCTAGGTGCTGTCATTATTATTGTATACCGGCCTGCGTGTCGGATTCTCTATGTAAACTTTCATTTACTAGCTAGTGTAGCTTGTTGGAGAACCCGGAAGGCATGCAAGTCGATGTACAAGTCGGCTACATGGAGCAAGATGGCACGTGACAAGAGTTGGCACGAGTCGACTTGCAAGCTTCGTGGAGATGGAGATCACCATGAAGAGAGCCATACCATTTCACATTATAATTGCTTTATTTGTGTTATTGTTATGTCTCTATTTACCTCTATTTAGATAGTTGGTAGATTCTTTAATCCCTCAAAGAAGGTCTAGTCGGTCGCCCCGCCAGTGCTGCACCATCACAAGTCGGACATTCTTGGTAGTGGGCTCATGAAATTGAGGTGCTACCAATTCTTTCCGGTTAGGTGGGTTCGAGTCGGACTCTTACAAGCAGAAGCACTTGGTAATCTAGACGAGTCCATCACAACGGTTGTGGGGCTCGGGGCGAGGTAGGTTGGGAGCCGGGGCATGTGATGTCACCCAACTACCAGGAGTCGTATTGGATACGATTGGCAAGGTGTTGCCTACCTAGATCACTTGACGGCTAGCGGTGATGCTAAACCTCACTAGTCGGCTTGCTTATTTAGGGTCCTGAATCACTTAGCAACCATCGGAGGGATGTTGGTTCTAGTGGGAGCATAAGTATTAAAGCGTTTAATATGCCTGATCTTTTATGAATACATGTCTTAAGTGTTTTTGCGTATTTTCTGTTGTAGATCAATGGCACCTAGCAACCTTCCTCAGTTGTCCACTTTTGCGTTGAGGTCAATCCTAGAGAAAGATAAGCTTAATGGAACTAATTTCACCAACTGGTATCATAATCTGAGGATAGTCCTCAAGCATGACAAGAAAGAACATGTTCTAGAAACTCCACTTCCAGATGAGCCTGATGACGATGCGACTGTCGCAGTCACGAATGCCTACCGTAAGACTAGAGATGAGTCTACGGAGATTAGCTGTCTTATGCTTGCACACATGGAACCGGACTTGCAGCAGCAGTTCGAGAATGTTGAGGCCTACGATATGATCGAAAGCCTCAAAAGTATGTTCCAGGCTCAAGCAAAGACACTACAAGAAATATGTTGATACGTGACCCTCAATTTTTGTCACTAGAAGGTCACGTAGGTTGATTCATGACCCCTTTTTGACCAAAAATGGAAAGTCACATACCGAGCGTCTTATTTGATCGTCAATGACTAATTGAATGAAATTGTCATAGACTCTATGACTCAATCAGAGGGGTCATAACCCTATGACCAACTGATTTGGTCATGTGATATCCGGCCATAGCCACGTCAGATCCTACGTGGCCAATCCTACGTGGCAAAATTATGACCAACTGAGTGGGTCATGGAACAGATTCAGCCCAGTCCATGCAGCTCCTCCATATGGGGCAGGCCCGATAAATAAGCCTTTTTGCGATTTTTTCATGTATTATTCGGCCCAACAATTAAGCCTTTTTACAATGTTTTCCTGGCAGCCGAATATTTCTGAGCCTTTTCCTATCCTGGGCCTTTGTTTTTACACGATTTGATAGTTTTTTTTCGTTTATTTCGGCCATGGCATTCTTGGTCCACGATCGTTTGGGCCATAGCCTTTTCAGAGCCCAAATACTATATGGTCCACTAAAGGTTTTGGTCTTATTAATTTACATATTTCATTTTTTTCACATTTCTACAGCAAACAATCAACAATTATATCAGCAAATGTGAAATCCAGAAATTATTTGATCAAATATTCACAACAGTAGATACAAATTCGCATCAACAGAGCAGGAACAAGTCTAATTACAATAGATCCAACAAGGTACATACATCAGAACAGATACATAGGCACCAAAACGTGGTGGCTACATTATCTAAACTGTGGCTTCATCTAATCTTCTGTCAAAGAGACAGCCCTGAGAAGATGAATGTCACAGCAGCAGCAGCCTCAACAACAAATATTGCAACCTGAAAAGATGAATATTCGGTTCAAACTCCAGTCAAACCATTTAACTCAAATTAATAACCGCATGTCCAATAATACAATAAAATGGGGCAGGAGGGGCACTTGTTCACAATCTTACTGGGTGGAAACAGTAGGGAAAACTCATTCATGGTTCTTCAACCACGACCAGTAAAGGAATACATGAGAAAACGTCGAATGATGTTCCAGTCGCCACATTTAGCTCTATAGAATAGTGCTGCACAAAAGTTACCTAGTTCATTCAGAAACCTCTTCCCATTTACATGCTTCCAGATGTGCTCCTCTAACTTGTTTATGGTGTCCCCAGTAATGTTGCATACGAGCTTGGACCTGCAGTACAAAACCCAACTCAATTTCACAAAGCCATACCGTACAAAGTGCAAAGGCTGAGGTATATCACAATTACGAGCACAAGTATCATGCCTATGTTGTTTCGCGGAGCATCTACGTTTCATTAGAACCCTAGAATCCCTTAAACAGGCACTAACGGATAGCCAATCAAACCCACAAGGGTGCAGATGAGCAACCCATAATTCTAGACAAAAATTTGGGATAATCTATCTACGCTGGGCACGCATCAAGCAGCAATACAGAGAGAGGGTAGAAGAGCAGTACGCACTTGTGCTCGGAGTGTGGCTTGAAGGCATTGAAGATTGTGAAGAAGAGCCCCTCCTGCCCCACTGGGTAACCATTCAAGCAGCTAAGGCTGCAAAGCAGCATTAGAACTTTCAAATTTCCGATCTGAAGACTGCTCCTTGTTCTTTCGTTTGTTCCCGCTTAGATCCCTTCCACCACTGTCAGTACAAATGATTTTACAGAAATAATAAGTACAGGTATCCAGGATCAGACAAGAGAGTACAAGGGTAAAGCTAGCAAACCTTCCAGTATACAGAAACCACTCCCTGTGGTCCTCATCATCTATGTAACCTCCTGAGATAAGCAGCAAGATCTTGTATGTCATCATCACCATCAGGCTCATCCTCAAAGTACACAAAAGAAAATCCCAAAATGGTAAATACACAATTAAGAACAATGGAATAACTAGATAAACACTGAACAATCAGAGAATCAAAGACAATATATAAACACAGTAGCACTGTTAGAGAACAAGGTTTACTAATTTGGAGTGTGAAATACTAAATTTGGGATTCATACTTGATAAATAAAGTAGAGAATCAAAGAACTTACAATGCAACAATAATTTATAGCAGATATGACCAACTAATGTTTGATGTTTTGACTATAACAAATTAATCTGATGTTTGGACCTATATTTTATCTTCACTGGGACATCGAATGCATATATAGACAACTTATAAATGGAACGCCAACTCAAAATACAGAAATTTGGCATACAACAGCATGCACAACCACACAATAATACAAACAATTCCAAGTAATGGTGCAACTTGAGCTAGCTAGTGCAACCACAATAACTTTGCAGGACAAAAATACACAGCAGAATAGTAGAAAGCAAGGAGAATAAAGGACTCTGCTGTAGTTATACTGATGTCCCTCTATAACTAATATGGAGCACCTTCGCTCGGTGGCATCCCAGTACAACGTGGCCTACTTTGCAATTGGATGGTCCTTTTGTTCTATGTAATCCCCTACCATTCTAGCAGCCTGCAAAATAAAGAGGAGAAGAAGTTAGTAGCAGCAGAGGCTGTAACTAATAGTCCTATGCAGTACACAAATCACTAATAGTCCTATGCAGTACACAAATCAAGAACACGATACAAAGTTTTCTCTCTTGGTCACCTAGTTTTCATTGGATAGAGATATGTGTGGAAGCTGTCGATCGAGTTAATAGCATGTGACTACCATCCTGCCACTAGAACATTCTGATAGCTCACTGCAAAAAGCTTGTACTTGTCATCGATCTGCAGAAACTAAAATGTTCTGGACCTCTCTAGAACCAGGAAATCGCATATGGATCTAGAACCCGTAAGTCAACTTCATCCTAATTGTATCTCGAAGTGGACGTGAGAGCAAAAGAGATCATGAAGTAATAAGAGAAGCAAAGCCGAAAGTTGTGGACACTCGGCAGTCATCCGGATTCCTAAAAGCCCAAATGCCATTCCTCCATGGATTCCATAGATGCTCTCGTGTCTTCCTCCCTAGTCCTTATCGGCCGTGGCCCAATCAGATGCTGCCCATCTGTAAGAACGCGCTCCCCAGAGATCGACATCAGATGCTGCCCATCTGTAAGAACGCGCTCCCCTAGAAATCGAGCAGTGCAGAGTGAAAGCTATAGAGTGGTGGTAACTGGCAAGGTAGCTAGACACACGCGCGCTCACGGATACTGAAAAACCTTGTCACTCACACACGCGCGCGCACTGAAATCCTCGCTTCGCGAGATGGCTCGCGCGCTCTTGCTGCAAGTGCTCGTGCTGGCGGCGACGCTGGTGAGCCTCCTGCCGGTGTTGGCGTGCCAGGCGACGACGACGACAACGTGCGAGGACACGAGGCGCGGGCACCAGCACCACCAGTACAGGCAGCCGGTGGGCTTGCGGAGGATCGTGGTGGACGCGACCGGCGCCGGCGACTTCCTGTCCATCCAGCAGGCCGTGGACTCGGTGCCGGTGAACAACAGCGTGCGCATCATCATGCAGATCAACGCCGGATCCTACATGAGAAAAAACGAACCTAAGCAAAGGGGGGAGACTCGAGAGCCGAAGTGCACGGCAAGGCGTACCTGACGATGCTGCTGTTGGAGACGAATCCCAGCAGCCTGAAGATGTTGCGGCGCCGGATCTGCCCCAGCGTACCCACCTCTGCTAAGAAGCCCCTGTCGCCGCCCACGCGGCGTCCCACCAGCCCCTTGATGTCCAGCTCGGATCCGCCCTTGTTCTTTGCTGCTACGCCGCTCCAGGTCCGACCTCCTTGACAACATCGACCTCTCCATCCTCCGGCGCACGACATCCAGTGCCTCCGTGGCCCAGAACCTCATCGCCGATGAGTTCAGAAACCGGTTGATGCCATGGCGGTGGTTTCGGGAAGGAGATTGAGATTGGGGATGGCATCCAGATGTATGGAAGGCCACACCGGCTGCAAGGAATCGAGGTACACATCCAGCGACCACGAGGCCACATCGAGCGGCACCTACGACGACAATTTTGCGGCAAGAGATGGTGGAGGGAGGAAGGGGGCTGGGTCGTGGGCGAAGGTGAGGAAAATATCAGGTGTTGAGGAGCGGATCTGAGGCTCGGGTGCTCATCGGGGAGGAGTGGATCTCGGGGCGAGAGATGGTGGCGTGTGGAGCAGGGGCGGCGGCTATCGATGGTTGCGGCGCCCTTGTCGGAGAGGCATATACAGTAGGGAGGGGCTCGGGAGGAGGCCGGTGGTGAGGGAGAAAGAGGAACTTGGAGAGAGGCGGCGGCGGAAGGAGTGGTCTAGGGTTTGTGGGAGGGGAATTGGGTGGGGAGTGGGTGAACGAGTGACTCGGAGCCAGAGGGAGTGGGCGGGGAAATTAGCTCCCCGCGGGAGATATTTTCGGGTACAGAGAGTTGGGAGGGAAATCTTTTTTTGTTTGGACTTTGGAGGGAAATTTTGGGGTTCAAAACTATAAGAAATTTGTAGAATTTGTAGAAATCTAAAGTATATTAAAGTCGTGATTGTCGTAGGTATTTCCTGCAACCCGCAAAAAAATCACCAAAACGCCTAGAAAACTCGGTAGAACTTCTCATCAATCAAAACCATCACACTAGAATAAACAGTTGGGTGGAACCGCCACCACTTATATGTCACCGGACACTTTGCCTCTCGGAGAACCAAAAATATCCCCCAACATTCCACCTCCACGGCTGCACCGACCATCCCCCGACGTTCCACCTCACCACAACTGTCACCATTACTCACAAAGATGCATAATGGAACAACTAACAATGTTGACGAAGATTTATGGCTTTCGGGTGAAATGACGGATGTTTGGGCCACATCCATGGCATAGTTTGTTTAAATGTGACCATATTCCACACAAATATGCATGTTGGTATAACTAACAATGTTCACGAAGAAAGTTTTATTTTTCGTTGAATAAAAATACCATTTTCCATCTCCGGAGTGTCAAAACCGGGTTTTTTTGTGAAGCACATACACAAAATATGTTGCAAAAATGTACAAAGTAAAATTCTAAATATATGATGTCATATTTTATGTACAAATAACAAATTTAATACCTCTCAATAGCTCAAAATACACCTCTTCGAAAAGGACAAATTTCAGCCGATTCAGCTGAAACCGGTCCAAATTTGAACTACAGGTGCCTCGTAGTTTTCTCTTTATTTTTTGCAAAAATCATTTTTAGGTAGCCAAGTACCTATTTCAACATAGATACATCAAGAGTTCATCAAGACTCAACACCTAGGTACGAACGGTCATGTCCCCCGTTTTGACCGTTTTCCGAAATCGGCTTTGAAAATTCCAGAAAATTCAAAAAAAACTCGAAACGATGCAAGACCTTCGCGTGGTGTTGTTATATATGTCCTAGTATCCACCAAAAATAATAAACTTGGAATACGACAATTTGGTGGAAAATGTGTTCGCATAAATGAGCTATCTCGTACGAAGATTCATGGCTTTCAGGCGAAATGACGGATGTTTTGGCCACATCCATGGCATAGTTTGTTTAAATGTGACCATATTCCACACAAACATGCATGTTGGTATAACTAACAATGTTCACGAAGAAAGTTTTATTTTTCGTTGAATAAAAATACCATTTTCCATCTCCGGAGTGTCAAAACCGGGTTTTTTTTGTGAAGCACATACAATAAATATGTTGCAAAAATGTACAAAGTAAAATTCTAAATATATTATGTCATATTTTATGTACAAATAACAAATTTAATACCTCTCAATAGCTCAAAATACACCTCTTTCGAAAAGGACAAATTTCAGCCGATTCAGCTGAAACCGGTCCAAATTTGAACTACAGGTGCCTCGTAGTTTTCTCTTTATTTTTTGCAAAAATCATTTTTAGGTAGCCAAGTACCTATTTCAACATAGATACATCAAGAGTTCATCAAGATTCAACACCTAGGTACGAACGGTCATGTCCCCCGTTTTGACCGTTTTCCGAAATCGGCTTTGAAAATTCCAGAAAATTCAAAAAAACTCGAAACGATGCAAGACCTTCGCGTGGTGTTGTTATATATGTCCTAGTATCCATCAAAAATAATAAACTTGGAATACGACAATTTGGTGGAAAATGTGTTCGCATAAATGAGCTATCTCGTACGAAGATTCATGGCTTTCAGGCTAAATGACGGATATTTTGGCCACATCCATGGAATAGTTTGTTTAAATGTGACCATATTCCACACAAATATGCATGTTGGTATAACTAACAATGTTCACGAAGAAAGTTTTATTTTTCGTTGAATAAAAATACCATTTTCCATCTCCGGAGTGTCAAAACCGGGTTTTTTTGTGAAGCACATACACAAAATATGTTGCAAAAATATACAAAGTAAAATTCTAAATATATGATGTCATATTTTATGTACAAATAACAAATTTAATACCTCTTAATAGCTCAAAATACACCTCTTCCGAAAAGGACAAATTTCAGCCGATTCAGCTGAAACCGGTCCAAATTTGAACTACAGGTGCCTCGTAGTTTTCTCTTTATTTTTTGCAAAAATCATTTTTAGGTAGCCAAGTACCTATTTCAACATAGATACATCAAGAGTTCATCAAGATTCAACACCTAGGTACGAACGGTCATGTCCCCCGTTTTGACCGTTTTCCGAAATCGGCTTTGAAAATTCCAGAAAATTCAAAAAAAACTCGAAACGATGCAAGACCTTCGCGTGGTGTTGTTATATATGTCCTAGTATCCACCAAAAATAATAAACTTGGAATACGACAATTTGGTGGAAAATGTGTTCGCATAAATGAGCTATCTCGTACGAAGATTCATGGCTTTCAGGCGAAATGACGGATGTTTTGGCCACATCCATGGCATAGTTTGTTTAAATGTGACCATATTCCACACAAATATGCATGTTGGTATAACTAACAATGTTCACGAAGAAAGTTTTATTTTTCGTTGAATAAAAATACCATTTTCCATCTCCGGAGTGTCAAAACCGGGGTTTTTTGTGAAGCACATACAATAAATATGTTGCAAAAATGTACAAAGTAAAATTCTAAATATATTATGTCATATTTTATGTACAAATAACAAATTTAATACCTCTCAATAGCTCAAAATACACCTCTTTCGAAAAGGACAAATTTCAGCCGATTCAGCTGAAACCGGTCCAAATTTGAACTACAGGTGCCTCGTAGTTTTCTCTTTATTTTTTGCAAAAATCATTTTTAGGTAGCCAAGTACCTATTTCAACATAGATACATCAAGAGTTCATCAAGATTCAACACCTAGGTACGAACGGTCATGTCCCCCGTTTTGACCGTTTTCCGAAATCGGCTTTCAAAATTCCAGAAAATTCAAAAAAACTCGAAACGATGCAAGACCTTCGCGTGGTGTTGTTATATATGTCCTAGTATCCATAAAAAATAATAAACTTGGAATACGACAATTTGGTGGAAAATGTGTTCGCATAAATGAGCTATCTCGTACGAAGATTCATGGCTTTCAGGCGAAATGACGGATATTTTGGCCACATCCATGGAATAGTTTGTTTAAATGTGACCATATTCCACACAAATATGCATGTTGGTATAACTAACAATGTTCACGAAGAAAGTTTTATTTTTCGTTGAATAAAAATACCATTTTCCATCTCCGGAGTGTCAAAACCGGGTTTTTTTGTGAAGCACATACAATAAATATGTTGCAAAAATGTACAAAGTAAAATTCTAAATATATTATGTCATATTTTATGTACAAATAACAAATTTAATACCTCTCAATAGCTCAAAATACACCTCTTTCGAAAAGGACAAATTTCAGCCGATTCAGCTGAAACCGGTCCAAATTTGAACTACAGGTGCCTCGTAGTTTTCTCTTTATTTTTTGCAAAAATCATTTTTAGGTAGCCAAGTACCTATTTCAACATAGATACATCAAGAGTTCATCAAGATTCAATACCTAGGTACGAACGGTCATGTCCCCCGTTTTGACCGTTTTCCGAAATCGGCTTTGAAAATTCCAGAAAATTCAAAAAAACTCGAAACGATGCAAGACCTTCGCGTGGTGTTGTTATATATGTCCTAGTATCCACCAAAAATAATAAACTTGGAATACGACAATTTGGTGGAAAATGTGTTCGCATAAATGAGCTATCTCGTACGAAGATTCATGGCTTTCAGGCGAAATGACGGATGTTTTGGCCACATCCATGGCATAGTTTGTTTAAATGTGACCATATTCCACACAAATATGCATGTTGGTATAACTAACAATGTTCACGAAGAAAGTTTTATTTTTCGTTGAATAAAAATACCATTTTCCATCTCCGGAGTGTCAAAACCGGGGTTTTTTGTGAAGCACATACAATAAATATGTTGCAAAAATGTACAAAGTAAAATTCTAAATATATTATGTCATATTTTATGTACAAATAACAAATTTAATACCTCTCAATAGCTCAAAATACACCTCTTTCGAAAAGGACAAATTTCAGCCGATTCAGCTGAAACCGGTCCAAATTTGAACTACAGGTGCCTCGTAGTTTTCTCTTTATTTTTTGCAAAAATCATTTTTAGGTAGCCAAGTACCTATTTAAACATAGATACATCAAGAGTTCATCAAGATTCAACACCTAGGTACGAACGGTCATGTCCCCCGTTTTGACCGTTTTCCGAAATCGGCTTTGAAAATTCCAGAAAATTCAAAAAAACTCGAAACGATGCAAGACCTTCGCGTGGTGTTGTTATATATGTCCTAGTATCCACCAAAAATAATAAACTTGGAATACGACAATTTGGTGGAAAATGTGTTCGCATAAATGAGCTATCTCGTACGAAGATTCATGGCTTTCAGGCGAAATGAGAGATGTTTTCGCCACATCCATGGCATAGTTTTTTTAAATGTGACCATATTCCACACAAATATGCATGTTGGTATAACTAACAATGTTCACGAAGAAAGTTTTATTTTTCGTTGAATAAAAATACCATTTTCCATCTCCGGAGTGTCAAAACCGGGGTTTTTTGTGAATCTTCACAATCCTATATGAAACAATATATAAAACATAGGGGTATTTTTATTTTATTTTAACTAAAAATTATCCCTAATAGTCTATAATAACATAATACATATTTTTTAAAAATCGAAACTGGTTTGGTTGAAATTGAAGTTCAAAAGCAAAAGTTATGAAAGAAGACAAAAATGGAAAAAAGTGAAAAGAGAAGAAAACAACTCTGCCAAAGTTGTCAACCAAGCCTAGCAGCGAGGCCGACCTAGCCCAACAGCGAGGCCCATCCCTCGTAGCAGCAGGTTGGCCCGGTCCAACTTTCCTCAGGACGGGCTACTGATAGAAAAGACGTAAATGTGTTATTGTTAACAAAGATGGTTGTGGGCTGATGGTTAGAGCAAGCGCGGGGGAGCAGGAGGTCGTGGGTTCGAATCCTCTCAACTCCTAATTTCCTATTTCATTTTTCTTGTCTTAGTTCGGACGGAACTTAGCGATCAAATAAAATTGTGATTCATATTTAACACGAAATAATTCTGGCCTTTGTGGTTACGTTGGTTGTAGAGTTCCTATGAGGTCGTGGGTTCGAATCCTCCCCTCCCCTTATTTCCTAGTTCATTTTTTCTTGTCTTAGTTTGGATGACTCTTAGTGATCAAATACAGTTGCGATTCATATTTAACACGAAATAATTCCTGGCTTAGTGGTTAGGTTGGTTGTGAGACTTCTAGGAGTCGCGGGTTCAAATCCTCAACTTCGCTTATTTTCTATTTTATTTTTCTCGTCTCAGTCCGGATGGTTCCTTAGTTTAAATAGTGTTGCGCTTCATATTTATCATGAAATAATTGTTGTCTTAGTGGTTACGTGGATTGTAGAGCTCTTGGGAGGTGCGGGTTCAAGCCCTCATTTTGCCTATTTTCTCTGTTTTTCGTGGATGGCAAAAATTGACACGTGGAAGTGACACATAGGCGAAAATTGACACGTGGACATGACACATAGGCGAAAATTGACACGTGGATATGATACATAGGCAAAAATCACTGCCAACAAACTCATAACCAATTCAATTGGTCTTTCTTTATTTTCCATGGATGACAAAAAAAATGACACGTGGAAGTGACACATAGGCGAAAATTGACACGTGGACATGACACATAGGCAAAAATTGACACGTGGACATGATACATAGGCAAAAATCACTGCCAACAAACGCATGACCAATTAAATTGGTCTTAGTTAAGCAAAAAAAATGGTCATACACCAGGTATCATGTGCTATGACCATCTTGTTAAAGAAAATCATGACTTTTTAGCCAACAAAGTCATGGGTTTAGTCCCTCCCAAACATGTCATGACCAACGGATTAAAAGTGGTCATGGATCTATGACCAGTTCATCCACGGTCATTAAAAAAGGGTCATGTATCAACATATTTCTTGTAGTGAGACTGAGAGGTATCAAGTCTCTCAAGCTTTGCTTGGCTGTAAGCTGAAAGACGGTGATCCACTGAGTCCGCATGTAATCAAGATGATTGGTTACATACAGTCTTTGGATCGGCTGGGCTTCCCAATTAACGAAGAGTTCGCTACTGATATAATTCTGAACTCTCTTCCTAGTGCGTATGGTTCGTTCATCTCGAACTACCATATGCATGGTATGGATAAGAGTATCACTGAATTACATGGGATGCTCAAAACGGCAGAGGCTGATATCAAGAAAGGCACCAGTCAAGTGTTGATGGTGCAGAATAAGGCTAAGTTCAAGAAGAGTTCTTGGACTAAGAAGAAGAAGGATAAGTCAGGAGGTAACACCCATGGCCCTGTCCAGAGTGCTCCCTCAAAGACTAAGCCTTCTCCTACAGCCGGAGCCAACTGCTTCTATTGCAAGCCAGATGGCCACTGGAAGAGGAACTGCACCAAGTATTTGGCTGACAGAGCCAAGAGTGGAGGTGTGACTTCCAACTCAGGTACGCTTGTGTGCAATGTTATAGACATTTATCTTGCTGATGCGCCTAATAGTTCTTGGGTATATGATACCGGATCAGTTATTCACATATGCAACTCGTTGCAGGGACTGGTAAGAACTAGGAGCGTGGCAAGAGGATAGGTTGACATTCGGGTCGGCAACAAGGCGAGAGTCGCTGCGTTGGAAGTCGGCACGATGCAACTTCATTTACCTTCAGGATTTATTTTGGAACTAAATAATTGTTATTATGTTCCAGCGCTTAGTCGAAACATTATTTCCGCCTCATGTTTGATGAGACAAGGTTATGAGTCGAATATTAAGAATAATGGTTGTTCTTTATATTTGAAAGATATGTTTCATGGCTTTGCACCCGTTCAGAACGGGTTATTTATTTTAAATCTTGATAGTGAATCCGTCTATAACATAAATGTTAAAAGGTTGAAACCAAATGATCTGAATATGACTTACTTTTGGCATTGTCGGCTTGGTCATATAAGTTGGAAGCGCATGAAGAAGCTCCATGATGATGGACTTCTAACTTCGTTTGACTTAGAGTCATACGAGACATGCGAATCATGCCTACTAGGCAAGATGACCAAGACACCTTTTGCAAAAAGTTGTGAAAGGGCGTCCGACTTGTTGGAACTAATACATAGTGATGTATGTGGACCAATGAGCACGACAGCTAGAGGTGGTTATGAGTACTTCATTACCTTCACTGATGATTTGAGTAGGTATGGATATATCTATTTAATGAAACACAAGTTGGAAGCCTTTGAAAAGTTCAAGGAATTCCAGAGTGAGGTACAAAATCAACTCGGCAAGAAAATAAAGTTTCTACGGTCGGACCGTGGGGGCGAGTACATGAGCCATGAGTTTGATGACCATCTAAAGAGTTGTGGAATAGTTCCTCAACTCACTCCGCCGGGTACACCGCAGAGAAACGGTGTATCGGAACGGAGAAATCGGACCTTGTTGGACATGGTACGATCAATGATGAGTCGGACAGATCTACCTTTATCATTTTGGGGTTATTGTCTAGAAACTGCAGCTTTCACACTAAACAGAGTACCATCAAAGTCAGTAGAGAAGACACCACATGAGATGTGGACTGGTAAAAAGCCAAGTTTGACTTTTCTTAAGATTTGGGGTTGTGAAGCATTTGTCAAGCGACTTCAGTCGGACAAGCTCACGCCCAAGTCGGATAAGTGTATTTTCGTGGGGTATCCGAGGGAAACCTTGGGGTACTACTTCTACAACCGGGAAGAGGGCAAAGTGTTTGTCGCTCGGAATGGTGTCTTCCTTGAGAAAGAGTTTCTCGGTCGGGAAGTCAGTGGGAGCACAGTGCAACTTGAAGAAATTCGAGAGGAACCGGCTAGGGGCGAGTCGGCGAACGCCTTGGAGGCAGAGCCGGTCGTGGTACCTACACCGGTTACAGCACCTGAACCACGGAGATCTGCCAGATTACAGAGTGCTCGAGATGTTTTACTGTTAGACAGTAATGAGCCGGCAACTTATTCGGAAGCGATGGTGGGATCTGATTCCGAGTCATGGCTTGGAGCCATGAGATCCCAGTTAAAGTCCATGGATGAAAACCAAGTTTGGAATTTGGTTGATCTGCCTGACGGTGCAAGACCCGTCGAGTGCAAATGGGTCTTTAAGAAGAAAATTGATATGGATGGAAATATTTCCGTCTATAAAGCACGACTTTTCGCGAAGGGGTTCCGACAGGTTCAAGGAGTTGACTACGACGAGACCTTCTCGCCCGTAGCGATGCTTAAATCAATTCGGATCATGTTAGCCATAGCAGCCTATTTCGACTATGAGATATGGCAGATGGATGTCAAGACGGCTTTCCTTAATGGAAATTTAACTGAGGACGTGTATATGATACAGCCCGAAGGTTTTGTCGATCCAGCTAAAGCTGACAAGGTATGCAAACTTCAGAAATCCATTTATGGGTTGAAACAAGCATCTCGGAGTTGGAACATTCGCTTTGATAAGGTAGTCAAATCGTTTGGCTTCATCAAGAGCGATCATGATTCTTGTTTATACAAGAAGTTTAGTGGGAGCAAAGTAAATTTTCTAATCTTATATGTGGATGACATATTACTGATTGGAAATGATGTCATGATGTTGCAAGAAACCAAAGAGTCATTGGAAAGGAGTTTCTCAATGAAGGATTTGGGCGAGGCAACTTACATATTAGGAATCAGGATCTATAGAGATAGATCAAGGCGGCTCATTGGATTGAGTCAGAGTACTTATCTGGACAAGGTTTTGAAGAAATTCAAAATGGAAGAGTCCAAGAAGGGATTCTTACCGATGTCCCATGGCATAAAACTTAGCAAGACTCAGTGTCCTTCGACGACTGATGAGCGAAGTCAGATGAGTGTGATTCCGTATGCTTCGGCAATCGGATCCATCATGTATGCCATGATTTGTACTAGGCCAGATGTTTCCTATGCTCTAAGTGTTACGAGCAGATACCAGGCTGACCCTGGCAAAGCCCACTGGGCAGCGGTTAAAAACATTCTTAAGTATTTGAGAAATACTAAGGAAATGTTCCTAGTTTATGGAGGTGATGAGGAATTCAGTGTAAAGGGTTACACGGATGCGAGTTATCTCACCGACTCGGATGATTCTCGTTCGCAATCTGGATACGTGTTCGTGATGAACGGAGGGGCTGTGAGCTGGAAGAGTTCCAAGCAAGATACGGTGTCTGCATCTACAACAGAGGCTGAGTATATTGCTGCCTCAGAGGCGGCAAAGGAAGCTGTTTGGATCAGGAACCTCCTGATTGATCTTGGTGTGGTTCAGGGCGCGTCCAATCCTTTGGACGTATATTGTGACAACAATGGTGCTATCGCACAAGCCAAGGAACCTAGACAACACCAGAAGAACAAACATATACTCATGCGGTACCACCTCATTCGCCAGTTTGTCGAACAAGGTGATATCAAGTTATGCAAAGTACACACAGATGCAAACATTGCAGATCCGTTGACAAAGGCGCTACCACAGCCTAAGCATGAGGCGCACACGAGAGGTATGGGCATTAGATGCCTAGGCATATGATGCCAAGATGATTGACTCTAGTGCAAGTGGGAGACTGTTGGGAATATGCCCTAGAGGCAATCATAGATGATGTATTTCCCAATGTATTCATAAAGTTGTTAAGTTGTCCTTTGGTTTGAACATCTGATATATGTCATTGAATATGTGATTCGATTGTGGAACTATGTATTCATGTTGTTCATACTAATTGTCCTTGGTCGTTAAGGTTGTGCTGGACACACACCCTAGACTAATGTGAGTGTTGGCTGATGACACGGTTCCACTTGTCATGGGCATGGTGATGCCATTCCAACGTTCACGGACTTGGCTAAAGAGTTTAGCAAGTCGGACTGACCCACATTGAGATGCAACGATCAAGTCGTCATTTGCATGTCTCAATCAATGTAATCCTTAGACCTGAGGTTGTCGCACAATCCGAGTTGTGGATCACCGACTTAGGTTCTGTCAAACGTTGTTCTGTGACAAGGCAACTATAAAGGCAGAGTTCGGGTCGAATGAGAAGCAAGCTGCGTGATGTGGATAATCAAGATGGGATTTTGCCCCTCCTAATGGAGAGATATTCTCTGGGCCCTCTCGAGTGATATTATTCAGGAAGCATGGCCATGCGCGACTCAGTTAAGTGTTAACTGTGTCGGTTGACTAAGAGTTAGTCAGATGAATCGCATATCACGTTTCGAGAAGAGAGTTGAACTATTTAAGGGATGACGATAAATCGCCTATAGTTCGACAAGGTATATCGTGAGGCAAAAAGGACTAAGATGAATATCACATTGAAAGGTATGTCGTCATGACTCAATGGTACTTGGGAGTCGGCACGTTCTGCTAGGAGCCGCTACCGATTGATCGATTGGGAGTTGGACTCCAATCGTGTCCAAGTCGCCATGAGCCTGCAGGGTCGCACACTTAAGAGCGGGAGCAAGTATTGGTTGGGTTGGACCCGAACCGGAAATGGACTGAGTTAGTGAGTCGGACTCACAGAGGGAATGGGCCACAAGTGTTGTGCAGCCCATTACCATACGCTATATAAAGAGGGGTGCAGGTTGCCCAGCAGGCACGTTAGTCCACTCTCCCATGCGTTGGGAACCCTAGCCCCACTCAGTCCAGCCGCCGCACCGGACCTAGCAGTCCGCCGTCGGAGCTCCTCCTCGTACGTGTGGATACCGGCAGAGGTGATGTACGTTCAGCACTTCGACGTTCGAGGGATTGGATCGGCCGGACCGGATCGTGGGACTGCACTGCCCCGACGCGCTTCATCGATAATCCGCACCTGCGCGTCTAGTGGTAATCATCGTGGCCTTATACCTCGGCTAGATCTTGGAAGCATCGCGTAGGAAAAGTTTTTGTTTATCTCTACGCGTTCCAACAAAAAAAACATGGAACTGGCACTTGGCATCTTGTTAATAGGTTAGTCCCGGAAAATCGATAAAAATGACATAAAGAAGGGAGAAAACATGTAGCAATTGGCATAATATTATCATGGAGCATCAGAAATTATAGATACGTTGGAGACGTATCAGCTGCCCATAAGGAACTAACATTATCTGATCAGATCATAATGCTTCCTTGGACACTAAAATGTCCACATTGATTGTCATTTACTTTAGTAGCAGGTGCAACAGAGTGCTAGAGAATACTATTTTCTTTCGTACTCTATTGACGTATGTCATCATAATAAAACTTATACTCCTTTTGGACCAATATCTTGGTGAAACTCAATACAACCAAAGTATGAGATATCACCAAGATGCTTTATGTCACAAATAAAAGATAGAAATTTTTCTGGCTAACCAAAAAATATTTTGTTTTCACAAGGAAGTAATTTTACTCCCCCTCATCTTATGGTATGAGTGTCCCATCGCTCATCTTATTTCATAATATAATTTCTTTAGGCGACATACCCATATGTTAACTTCAATTACATGACAAAATCTAAGGGTTGACTTATACATATATTCTTAACTTAGTTAACACAAGAGTACATTATTATAATAGCACAAGCATCACAACAACTCACTCAGAAAACTCTATTGAGTTCCATACATCATTAGAGCCTATTATCACATAATCCTCTAAGATGACCTTTCACACACATTATCAATCACATGGAAACTATTGAGTCTCAACATACAGTATTACATTAGGTATTTTTTCTCAATTTAGCTGATGCATATGAGCAAAGATTTAATGGATTTATCTTTAAGATTCATGTTCATATACTCCAGGTTCCCCGATGATCACTTTAGAATAAAATGGAAAGTATATGGAAAATCTTCATTACATTCATTTTAGTTCAAACCATAACACCATCGGGCAGAAGGTGGAAAAGAACTTCATGAGCCGTGACACAGGATCATAAAACAAAGTTGGTTAGGAATATAACCATGAGATACATGATACTGACAAAACTTGCAACTTAAGTGAAGTGTGAGACATGATTATAAAAGATGTTGGTCAGAAATATAACCATGAGCCACATCATAATCAATATTAGATTAGCAAGATAACCACTTTGACATTCATGTGTGATTCATAATTCTCGTAAGGGGAATACATATACAATATCATTCTAAAAGGAGGCAAAGCATTCAAGTGATTTTCATTCACTCTAACCATTCAATCATTCATTCTCCAAAATAAGACTTCTCGTCGGTTCCATCCTATTCGGAGAACTAAAACAAAATAAATTTATCATATTCAATGAGACATTCCATTCTCCCCTCGAAATGTGGTAAATAAACATGACCACAATTTTTAAGAGGTCTCATTATTCACCTACATATTGAGAGTGCCATGACACATATGATTGTTACAAACATCTAATGCATTGATGACATAAATATTCTCAACACATGGTAAGAGAAAAAATGCATTACAAATAAAAAAAGGTTCATTTGAATAAACAAAATGCCTCATAATGCTTCATTCTATATTATCCTCATAGAAAAACCCCCTTAAAGCCCGTTTTCAACGGGTATACATCTCTAAATATTTCTCAAAGGAGGGCCAATGAGTACCCCCTTAAAGCCCATTTTCAATGGGTAATACATCTCTAAAATATTTCCCAATGCAGGCCAAATAATCTTTGGCATACATTGAGTAGGGAATTGCACCTTTTTTTTATCTCGGAGGAGATGGTGTGCTTCATAATAAAGAGTGAAACATTTTTTGACTTCTCCCACTCAGCTGTTTTTATGTCGTACCTTTCCTTCTCCTCAATTGAATTCACTACAGGAACTCTGGGGGCCTCATCGTATAATGCTTAATGAAGGTCAGAAATCTCTATCCAAAAGAGAATCCTTTCCTTACACTTTTGGAAATCAGCCCCAATGTTCAAAATGAACTCTACTTTGTGGTTCATTGCTGAAACAAGGAGAACATCTTTATGAGTATAAATACGAACTTAAAACATAATGAAACTTGCAATGAAATGAATCATGAACAAGTTCTAGTGATGTTTTAATCCGTATCACCGTTGGGTTGAAAACGGAGAATAACATCACTCATCCAAAAAATGGGACATGAAAATAATCAACGTTTGTCATAATATTGTCATATACCATAAAACATATGCTCATAAATGAAATCTCAATTAAAACATTCGTCTTGACTATTGAAACTTAAAACACATACTGATCAGCAAACTCACATGCTAGATCAATAACCAAACTAACATAAAACACGAATACATGGCGCAATCAACGTGTTATTAGACACATGAATTCATAACTCATTACCGATCATTTTCCATCAAAATTTCAATAACATCAATAAAAGATGTCAAAGCTTATCACTAAATCTTTCAATGACATGATAACAAAAAGCATCATTCTATTAAAAGTTTCTCATCATGACATCTGACTAAGTAGAAAACATATCGACATCCTCAGTGGAAATGACATTAAAAAATATTATCCAAATGGAATTTGGGTATTGTATCATGGATTTTACCAAATAATAACATTCGGTATACTTTTAGTAGTCAACAAATGACAACTTATAACCATGATATGACATTAAATTCTCTAAATATCGTTATTCAGAGAATTAGCCTACTAAGACTCCATCACCTTTCGTCAGTGCATGCACTTGACAAAATACTTTAATATCATGGCTCATAATTCTTAGGCTGCATAAAGCGTTGCGGAAAAACAAATCTCACAGCCAATAAAAAAAATTTAAGGTGGCCTCAGCACATTAGAGATGATCACATCATTAATAAACGCCATAATATTGCATCAACTTAAACTTCATATCATAACATTCATAATTCAACATTAAAATGCTATATAAAAAATAAATTTCATTAATCTTATAGCACTATATCCCCTTTAAATTCAGACATTTTCCAATGTAAACGGTGCATAAAACTTATTTGAAGACCTTGGACTTCATAAAGTGCACTAATAAACCAGAAAAGTGTGCGTACTTCATCATTCATATTGGCCACATCATTGTTATATTAAATATCAATTAGATATCATTAATAATCAACATTCATTGATATTTAATATAATACTCAACATTAAATGTCACAAAAAAGGAATTAATAAAAGATGTCAGAAAATACCAAAAAAAAATTCCCGTTGGTTCCATTCTATCCAGAACCGTATAACATTTTCATTCAACATAACTTGAGGCAATTTTAATCTAATAAAGACAGTGCACAACTATAGTCATATGCATTTGCACAACTTAAAACGCGCTGGAAAAAAATTACGTCAAAACTTTAATTCGGCCCAAAAGATCTTGCGGCCCATAAAAAAATTCCGCCCAAATGGGGGTTAAGCTACAACCTGGCCGCAAGGCATCCAAAGCTTGGCCGCAGCCCACTGAGAAATAGCCCCAACTCGCATGCCAGCGGGCCTAGTACCGCCACACACGTTTTTAGGCCTTCCGATCATATTAGACGGTTTGGATCAACCAAGGGAGGAACAAAATTAGCATCCGAGTGAACTCTACGCTCATTTCTTCTCTTCCTTCCCCGACATTCTCGCACCCGAGACCGAGAGGTGATGACGCAGTGATGCCAACGACAGAAAGCGCGATCCCGTGGTGGCACAGTGGTTCCCGTTCGCCGGCGCTGCGTGCCTTGGCCTGAGGTCGCACTCTCCTCCGTCGAACGGTGGTAGCCGAGCCGTATGTCAGGGCAAGGGGTGGCGGTTCAATCGGAAAAGGAACATACGCCGGCGCCGCGTACGACCATTAGGAGAAGACGACGGCACGCATGGCATAGTGGTCGTGCACGTCTTGTTCATTTGGTGCAACACCGGCAGCCAGTGCCGAGAGCGGCCATGAGTGGTGACCCCAACGCGCTTGGCACGGAGGCCGTGCGCCATGCGCGTCTCTCCATTTGTTTCGCCGCAGCTCAACGTGAGAACTTCTGAACCCTAAACCTTCAAAATTTTGTGCTTTATTTGCATTCTAGGGTTCGTCAACATTTGGGGAATTTTTGGCTAGGGTTAGGGTTTCGATTTTAGGGATTTTCATTCAATTTGATTACAAAATCCCCTCGTTCTAATTTCTTAGCCGAGGCCTAAAATCAAATTATTTATCGTACTAACGATACATTGAGTTGATTATTCGCGCTAGCAGAAAAACATTAAGAATTAAACATGTGTTGTTAGCACTTAAACTTGATGATGACCCGAAACCACTAACAATTAAGAACTTAATTAGGTTCATTAGTACTTAACAGAGAGCGATGATCATTAGTTGAAACTTAAACATGAGTCCTCAGTCAAGGTTGATTAATTTAGACATACTTAGGGTTCTAAAGCGATCAGATTTACTCTGATACCAATGTTAGAATTATTTCCAGATTAGGGAGGAGAGGAACTAGGCTTATTGCAAGTGGAACACCTAATTGGATCTTAACAGAGGGATTATGGGCGCCGGCACTACCCTGGGAGATAGCCGGTGGTGGTATTGGCCTTTTGGCCCCTTCAGCACCTTAGTCGGATCGGACGTTTAGGAGTTTTCGCCTCGTACGTGTGTCCCTCTAATAGAAATCGATACCTCCTCTTTATATGTGTGGTGCTGCGGGACCAGGGACAAAACCAGTTGGTTTTGGGTGCTCCGATCAGGCACATACGTTAGCTGGGAGGTGGACTTTGTCCCCCTTATTTTTCTCTCATTTGTTAGACGATATCAATCCCAACAGGTCCATCTAATAAGTTTATCTTGTACTCCTTTAATAATTAGAAACGACCCAGGTACGGATCATCACGTACACATGTACTAGTATACATCTGTTTTGGTGGTGTTTCAACCTTGTATGTTCTTGACACACTGGTCCCTCTTGTGAAGCCACATACGCCACAAGTTTTCAGAGACGGAGCGGAGGTTCTTATGCAACAAGAACTCCGGGTGTAGACGTTCTGCGCAAGGGTTCTAAAAGTTTTCATACATGATTATTTGACTCTCTCCTGGTGCCATCTCAGAGATGAAAGAACCTCTGGATTTGTAAGCCAACTTTTCTAGAAAGCTGCAAAGGAGATTCTAAATTTGAAACTCGCGGGCCTTCATCCGCACACTTGAGTTATGGTTATTATTTGTGATAGTATGATCCTAGAGGAAAATAAAACCATATTTCTATTATGTCGTAAATCTGGGAGTCCCGGAAAAACAATTGTGGTATAATCCCAAGTCTAGAGTTTGTGAAGGACACGCGGCTATCTCTGGAGTTACCACCGATTCAGCAGGGGCCTTCATAGAATAAACCATGGTGCAGATGACAAGGACCGTCGAAGGGAGTAATCAAAAGAAACTCCGATGGAGCCCTTGAAGTACAAAATGGAGTGACTTTATGGGGGAGGGTAAGTTGCACGGGACATCGGTGGGTTTAATGGCGTGGTGCAATGTTCACCTCGGATTTTCGGACCCCCTAATGATGGAAGCACTGGATCTCTAGGGTGCAGTGGCATTTACAAAAGAGAAGTAATTCTCTCGGGCAGTATTTGAGGTTGCACTCAGCTAACTTACATCTGAAAGTTGGGATGAAGGGATCGTTCGGTGATCTCGCACATCATAGATGATAATTTTGATCTTAGTTTGTCTCTACAATCTTCTAGTTCATGTTTAGTATGGAGCACGTTGGTCAACCAACAAGGTGGCTCATAATTGGGATAACTACCTGATGGTGCAGGGCTTGCACTCGTTGGGAGACCCCAAGAGGAAGGCTATGAACAACACATCAACACGTTTTCACTCAGAAAGAAACCAAGTTTGAATTGACCAGTAGGAGAAAGAAATCACTTCCAAAGGTTGATGCAGCTGATGTTAGCAGGGCGCACAACCGGTTCAGCAGCAACGTGGAACCTACACAACACAATCAAATTACTTTGCCCCCACGAAGCAGTGAGGTTGTCAATCTCACCGGTTTTGCTGAAAACAAAGAGGTAAAACGTATGGTGTGGAAAACAGTTCTTGTTTATAGTAGATGAAAAGAGAACAGTGATGGCAGCAGGAAAATAGTAGTAATAGTGAGAAAACAGTGATTGAAGTGGTCGTGTTATCAGTATAAAGGAAATGGACCGGGGTCCATAGTTCATCTGTGGTGTCTCTCCAAAACAGATAGATAGCATGTTGGGTAAACAAATTACAGCTGGGCAATTGACAGATATAAAGGCTGCACCGTAGTGCATATGCATGACATGATGATTACTATGTGATTCATGCGGGCATTACAACAAGATTCATAGACCGTTATCCAACTGCATCTATGACTAATAATCCATCCTCAGAATGTCATCCGAGCAAACCTTGGGTTAAGTTGCAAGCAAAAGATAATCGCATTAGGCGAAGTGTGTAATGTAAACAATGTAAACATCGTTGTTTTGTCCCTAATGGCAACAACACATTCCCCACCCGTTACGTTTCGATCACTCGGGGGTGAGTGAAAGGGAGGCATGCACCCACTATCGAGTATAAATACTCCCTATTGGAGTAACAAGCATCTACTTGGCCAGAGCATCTACTAGCAACGGAGAGCATGCAAGATCATAAATAACATACACATGAAAAGAACATGATAGATTGATAATCATTGGACATAGCTGATACGTCCATTTTGCATCACTATTTTATATTTTTATTTTCTGTTATTCATCGATATATTTCATGTTATGATGCATTACTTATGTTATTTCATCTAATTTTGCATGTTTCATAATTTTTGGAGAAAAAACAACGGGAACCGAAACCTGATGGAAAAGGCACCGTCGAGATACCCTATTTCAGAAGATCAGAAGAAGAGGGGGGATAGCAGAGAGGTCTTAGAAGTGCGGAGGAGGAAGCTAGCCAGAAGGGCAACCAGCGAGGGAACACCAGGGCCCACACCAAGGGGTGCCCCCCCCCGGCCGCGCCGCCAGGTGGTGTGGCCACCCTGGCCCACCTATGGTCGCCCTTGTCACATCCCAATTTTGGAATACATGATAACACAGTTGTTTTGCTAATTGCTTGACAATTAAACTTTGGTTGTATTTGTTTGAGTGCAACTAAACAAACTAATAATATAAACTTGCAAACTTAAAAAGATAGCAAAGCAGTGAACTAAAAATATTCAACATATTGTTCCAATGACCTTGACAATATTTTCTAAAGTAAATATTGATCAAAGAGTTTTCCAAAACTATCTTATGAATCCCATACTTGTTGAATATTATTCCAAGTCCTAAATTAAGAAATAGGAAACACTTAATAAATTTCCCTAAAAGATTATCAGAAAAAGAGGCATTCTTAAATGCTTCACCAAAATATTATCAAATGTTTTTCCAACCTTGCAAGCTTAAAAACAAAAGTATTGGAGATCATTTACTTGCTATCTCTAGTCACATAAATATTTTGGCAAAGCATTGGTAAAGAAAAGCCAAGTGCCTTATTAAATTGAATTTCCAATATTTCCAGAAACAAGAAACTCAAACAAGTTACTATTGGAAACTTTCTTCAAATGATCTGAAATTAATACCAGTGCTTCCTTATATCAAATAAGGAACACACACAAGAGGAGACCAAAGATTGAATCCATTAAAGCCCTAAAAACATGGTTTTTCTCCACAGCAACATTTGGGATTTTGAACAAGTTTGTTCTACAAACTTTTTCCAAATGACATGAAATAAATACCACATTCTCTATATCACAAATAAGGATGAAAACCAAAAGGGAACAAGTTATTGAATAATTTAAGTTGCCAAAAACCCCTGTTTTCTTGACAGCACCTTTTTGAAATTTGAACAAGTTTGTTCAATGAAGTACCTCAAAATGACTTGAATTTTCTACCACATAAGGAACACACCAAATAAGGAATGTGTGCCAAAAATTATCATTTTTAGAAGCTCCTAAGTAGTCTAATAAATTCAATGTCCATTTATGTCAGAATTGAAATTTGAACAACTTTGAACTATCAAGTTTCTCCATTTGAGCCAATTTTCACTTATGTTGTACATATCAACTAATAAGAATTTTGGGCAAAAGGATTTCAAGTTATGACTTTGTTTTCCTAGTGAAAACAGCCTTTTTCAGATAGGACAAGGACCTCTTTGTAAAATGGCCAGGGACCTAGTTGTAAGCTGAGTCACCCATCTTCTTCCTCCTAGCTCTCTGTAGATACAGAGCACCTACTCCATGGCTTCGAGTAGAAGGAAACCTTGAGGATAAGACCCCCCCATGTGCTCTTGTCTGCTATCTACCCCCTCTCTCTCCCCCTTGAGCATTCCCTCTCTCTCTCTGCTCAAAGAACTCTCAAACCGAAACCCTAGGCTAAGTGGTCGCCGGCGAATCGGCAGTTGGAGAGCTTGCCGCCGGAAGCCGTGGTTCCCATCCTCTCTGCCTCGTCTTGCTGAGCACCCCTGCAGAAGGAATCATGGCGGGAGCACTCGAGGAGCCCGCGCCATCCTCGTTCTTCCTCGAGCCTGGCGGACTCCGGCGAGGGATCCCCGCCGCCTCGAGCTTCCTCCTCCTTATCCGAGCATCCCCACGAGTTCTTGGTGAGAATGCGCTTCTCCCGGTCCCCTTTTCCCCCTCCCTCGCCCTCGGTTTCGTCCCCGCGCCGTGGTAGCTGTCCGGCCGCCGCGCGCGCGCCGTCGCCGCCGCCCTCCGGGCACTCCCCGGAAACGAGACTGCACCCACTTGGTTCCCCTCGTCGTAAGCAACGCGTAGGAGTTTTTATTTCGCGAAATGGTGGAAGGATTCGCCCGTATTGGCCTCGCCGGAGCTCTCCCCGCCGGCGATGACGTCAGGCTCGCGTCATGCTTGCGTTGACCCCGCGCAGGAGCTAGTTGAACCTGCTGGTGGCCCTCGCAGTTGCCGCGTGGCTGTCTATCCCGCGAGTCAGCGGGTGCGGCTAGATCTGCCGCGGTGAGAAATGTCCTGGCCGGCCCAATTACAGATCTGGCCCGTGACAAGTTTGTTTTTCCTTTTGAATTTTTCAAAGAAATAGACATGTTTACTTTAGGGCCTAAAAGGCAATCTAAAAGATGATTTTGACCAAGCCAGAATTCACAGTGGTAAATAAACAAAATCTAAAACATCTCTAACTTGTAGATCTACATTTGGATGAATATTTCAGAAATGAAAAATGTTTTGGCAACAGGTACCGGAAACACCAAAATGAGCACCATTTTAATTTCACAACTCAGAATGAAGTTAGGCCAATTGCATTGGAAAGCACTTGAAATTTCCTAACCGAAGCAATTAACCTTGCTTCCAAATTCCAAATATTTTTGAAACGGCATGCAATTTGGTAAAACACAAGAGAGCACTTTGGTGATTTTTATAAAATTATTAAAAATGATTTTTGATGCAAACTCAATTGGATGGTCTTGTACATGTTTAGGGCTATCCAAACCTAGCTTGGTTTAATTTTTAGAGCATCATAGAAAATGTGGTGGACAGATCTTTAAATTGCTTGTTTCTGCCATTTTGGCATTTTAGGAAATTAATTGTTGTGAATATATTTTTGTGATGCAATATTGTTTTCTAGCATGTATAAGTTGTGTGAACTTGTTTTCTAAGTGTTACTTAGCTATTTTAGCATGTTAGATTGTGTGGACTTGAGTTGAGAAGAAATAGGATTTTATGTTAGTAGCATATGTTTTATCTCTAGTTAATATTTGCATAGTATTTTTGAGTGATACATTTATGTGCAAGCACGTGGATTTTTGTATTGAGAGATTAGATACAGCACCATTTTGATACAAATATTGTGTGGTCATCACCTCTGCTAGCTTGCATTTGAGTTGGTAGAGAAGCATGAGTAGTTTAGTCATCAATATGAAAATGTTGGAAAAATTCCCTCATGTGTAGAATTTTTGGCATAAGAATTTGTGGTTGTGTAGCCACATATTTTTGTGTTGTATTCATAGGACCAGTAGCATTTTGATTATGTTTTTATGAGTACTTGACCCCTAGAGTTTTCACTTGTGTTAAAATAATAGCATGAGTAGCATTGCCTTGTTTATGATAGCATCCTATTATTTTCTACTAGTATGGTTAATGCACTAGATGCTAGTTTAGTATTTTGTTAATTTTTATCAAGTATGACCAGAGGAATTGTGACCTCTTAATGCTTTGTTATGCTAGTTGAACACCCACTGGTGTCATTGCATTTTTGGTGGAAACATTATTTCCCCCACACTAGATGTGTTTCTTTTATATAGTTCTCTAACTATTGAGTGCCTAGTATTTTTGCTTGGGATTTTTTTTAGTGCTAAATGAAAATGTGTATGCTTCTGTTTGTAATTGGTTGTAATCATGTGTGGCTTGCTAGCAAAAATCCATCTTTGGAGTGTTGTTTGATTCCTCTAGTAATGTCCTTTTTATTACTACTAGTATGTAGGAGTTGCCCTGCAAATTGATGCATTGTTTTATTAAATGGGATATTTTTGTTATAGCAAGTATAGATGTTTTTCACTCCTGTTTTTATGAAATGGACCCTCTGGTTTTATTTCAATTACTTGATTGAAATGCATCCATGGATTCTTCATGTTTGAGTAGTACTAGTTTCCCTAGCATTTTTGTATTGAATTATTTTTTCTGCCAACTTGTGTTGGTTAGATATGTGTGTATCCTTGCATGAGGACATGTTTTCATTTCCCATTATTATAACATGGTTCCTTGTTTGAATTTTAGTACTTTACTTATTATGCTTGCTTGCATAGCAAACCCTTAGTAGAAGCATGTCTATAGGATTCCTCCTTTTTAGTCATTGTTTCTATTGTTCTCACTATGAGGATTGTGTGTTTTGTGGTGAGTCTATTACCTTGTTGCACATGTGTAGGCTCACTGATTTGTAAAAGTAACTTTTGCAAATCATGTGTCTTATTTATTCTTGATGTGATTTTAGGCTTAGTAGATTAGCTACCTTTTTCTTTTTATGGTTTGGTTGATAGACCCATTGTCATGATTGATATTGTGCATGTTTTATATACTTTTAGTAGTCTCACCCTTGTGAAACTAAGTGTATTTTGGGTTTATTAATATCTTGGTATGAGAGTGGCACACCCACTGAATCCATGATATTGAGGTTGTGAGATATGTTCCTCCAACCTTGAGCTTTCTTATTAAAATGGCATTTCTGCCAAGTGTGTTTGTTTGATTGTTTGCCTCCATTAATAATTGTGTGATTGGTTATTATTAGTTTCCTTGCTGTATGTATTGTTATGTATGGTTGCTTGCCTTGATTGGTTCTGAATGTGTGTCCTTTATTCTTTTACGACGTTAGAAAACAAAGAGGAAGGAAGTGTCGGGAAGCTGTGTTTCAAGGTCCAGTCACTCCAACAACCAGGGACACAAGGAGATACCAGGCAAGCCATCCTGATGCTTGCTGATACAATACTTATCATTATCTATATGCATGTTTTACCTCTGAAGTTTTACCAAAACTTGATTATCAAAACTATTTTTGATGTGGCTATTACTACTATACTATTATATTGGTTACTATCATGCCAGTAGTTAAACTTGGTAATACCAATCCCATAAGCCACCATATGGTATCTATTACCATCAAATATACTAGTCCCTAAGTTGACACCCTAAAATTGTGATTCTACAAAACAAAGGCTTTACGGAAAAACCCGGAGAAAAGGCGTATCCTTGTTCTCCGGAGGAATGTGGAAGTGGTCATTTTTGAGAAAGTGGTGTTTTTCAAAAATAACACATAACCTAGTCTTCGCCGGACAACCTTTACCGTACTGCCACCCTACCCCAACATGGGCACGGGGCTTAACTGGAAGTTTGTTCTTGTTAGTGTGTGTGCTATCTCACTTGCTATAAGGGGCGTCGTACCCTCGAACCGAATGTCGTGGAGACACATAAAGTGTGGGATTAATTTTCCCTCCGGATGCAGCAGTTGGGGCTCCTGGCTTGGCGGGGATTAGCTCGGTGCCGGGGATGCGGACACTCGACTGAAGAGATAGACATATACTAGCTTGAACATAGTGAATGGTTATGATCAGATACCTGATGTTTACATACTGTTGTTACAGTCCGTGGTTGTTCACGGTAGGTGTACTGGATCTGGTGGATGAGTACACCTCTGCAGAGTACAACTTTTTCGAAGAAGCCGCGTCCTCGGATATGGACAGTTGAATGGCCATGTAGCTAGCATTGTGTCAATGTTTTCAAAAGAGGAAGTTTTTGAAAGGGAATTTTTGAAAGGAAGTGTTGAACTTGTGAAGTTCGGAAAGGAAGGAAAAACGTATACCGTGGAGGTATCGTCGATGATGAAAAGCCAGATGTTGTTATACAAAACAAAATGTTTTGCAAAGAAAACCTTTTCTACTCTAAGCAAGAATTCTGGAAACTGATTCCAAGAAGTTTTGCAAAGAGAAAATATTCTTTAACAAAGCTTTACAAAACCTCTTGTACATGTGATAGCTACAAGAGAAATAAAACTATATTATTTTCGTCTGAAGTATCTTCTTCAACGAAGATGCAGATTAACCTGACTGCAACTGTGGTGTCACCATATATGAACGCCATTGGTAGTGAACCCTATTTATAGCCTACCTATTCCACCATATAAGCATATTTGCATGTTTGGTAAGTGATATGATGGATGTCTTGCTGAGTACATTCAAATGTACTCATTATGGTTTCGCCCCTGGTATCTACTTGCCAGACTTTGAGAAGGAGCCTCCGAAGGAGATCTATGAAGAGAAGTACGGAGTTGACGGCTTTGCAAACTAGGATCGTCTCCGGGTCAGCAGCCTGTAGGTTAAGGCGTGACTTGGGCTCTTCTACGTTGTGTTTTAATTGTCTTCCGCTGTGTTTGTTAAGTTGCCTGCCCTATGTGGCAGTTGTGTTAAACTTGATCATGTGATCATTTGTGTAATACCTTTATGTATTCGTGTAATGGATGATGTATTTCTGTATGCCAACTGTGTATGTTGTTCACGACTGATCTTTCTGGGATCGTGAATGTATGCATACGGAGGGTTTCAGACTGCCGGTCTGGGGTCCTTACAGCCCTCTTTCGCGTACTTAACCCCTAGGGAACCCTAAGCCCCACAACATCATCGAAGAAATATTCCGCCGCTGCCTCGGGGCTGAAAACAATAGAGAGAGAAAAGCTCTGTGGCAGGGAGAAATCTGCCGGGGAAATTACTCCCCAAAGAGTGGGAATCATCGCCATCGTCACCGTCATCACTCCGGGCATCAGCAAGATCATCATCGTCATCATCATCACCACCAGCACCATCACCCACATCATCCACCTTCATCTCGTTGTAACAATTAGGGGTCTTTACCGTTATTTATCTGCTATATCAAAAACCTCCAAAAACCCGTTTGCTACTGTTTAAAGTGTATCCTCTATCCAACCTGCTTGTCAACACCTTCTGATCCTCGTTGGATTCGACACTCTTATTTATCGAAATTACTATGATACACCCCCTATACTTGTGGGTCATCAAGACTATTTTCTGGCGCCGTTGCTGGGGAGTCAAGCGCTATTGGTAAGTGGAATTGGTAAGAGAAACTTCTACGGTGAGTGCTGTTTTTATTTCTGTCTGATGTTTTATTTCATTATGGAGAATTCTTTTTGTTCTCTGTTTAGGGGTACTACTACTGTTACTCCTAGGGTAGTAGGTGACCGTTATCAGCTGAATTGGATCCTTATAAAATACCTATGAAAATTGTTCGATGTGTTATGGATAACTGCTATTATGGAGATGGAACTGTTCGTCCCGGTGAATTATGCGAGTTATTCAGGTGTGCATGTATTATAATGTATCAAGTTAAAAGGAAATTATTCTCTTTATCGCTGAAAGGTAGGGCTGCTAAATGGTTTAAATTACTGAAGAATGGTGAATCTATTGGATGGAAGGAAATTGTACCTCTCTTTTATTCAAAATTCTATCCTCCCAGTGAGATTCATAAAGACCGGAATCAAATAAATAATTTCTGGCCTCATGATGGAGAGAGTATTTCCCAAGCGTGGGGGAGAATGACGTTATTAATGCTTAAATGTCATGTTCATGAGCTCCCGAGTAATATTTTTATCAATAATTTTTATGCAAAAGGCTTGCTCTTCATGATAAGGATTTATTGGATGCTTCTTGTTCTGGATCATTCACACGTATGACGGAAGAAGCTAAATGGGATCTTCTTGACCGTATTCAAGAAAACACTCAAGGATGGGAGAATGACAAAGGTAGAAAGTCAGGTATAAATTATGATTATGAATGCATTAAAGCTTTTACGGGAACCGATGATTTCTATAATGTTAGTGCTGTTTGTAGTCTTGATTCTCAAATCTTTGCAAATTGTCTTAAAGCCTTTGCCTTCTATCTTGATATTCCTAAAAAGGAATTGAGCAAGTACCATGCACCTTATAAAGATATTGTTCCTGCTAGAAATATAGAAGTGCGAGCTGTTAATCCTGTTGTGCCTGAGCCTTATATTGAGAAAATGCCTTTTCTTGCTAAGGTAAAAGATCACTCTACTGTAGTTAGTGTGGTTAATAAGAGCATAAAGAAATCTATTGAACCCGATGAACAAATAACTGTTGAACCTGTTGTAGCAATAGTAAAAGACCTTGTTTGTGGAAATGTAGAGGATGGACATATTATCTTTTGTGAGGATGCTTCTAACATTGTCTCACATCCAAATAGACCTAACAAAACTAGTGTTCTTGTGCTTTCTGTTAAGTTTGGTGATCATTGATATTATGGTTTGTGTGACATTGGTGCAAGTTCTAATGTTATTCCTTATGATCTTTATAAGGAAATTATGCATGAAATAGGTTCTTGTGAGCTTGAGGATATTGATGTGGTTATTTAGCTTGCTAATAGGGGAACTGTTTTTCAGATTGGTATTGTTAGAGATGTGGAAGTTCTATGTGGTAAAACTAAATATCCTACTGATTTTCTAGTGCCTGGTAAGGCTGCTAGTAAAACTTGTCGTATTATTTTTGGTAGACCTTTCTTGAACACTTGTGCTGCTATTATAGATTTTAAGAGGGAGAATATATTTATTAAATTTGATGGAAGATCTTATGAGTTTAATTTCTCCAAATTTGTTAGAGCACCTTATGAATCTGAATTGCCTAATGAGAATTTTAGAGTTGAACATCTTGCCTCTATTGCTCTTGCACCTAACAATGCTTTTCAGCCATATATGGAGGACCATGAAAGTGAGGTCTTTACGGAAGAGAGAAATGATATTGACGATATTCTTCTTCGTCAACTGTTGATACTGAAACATAATTTACCTGTGGAAGACTTGGGTACCACATTACCACCCAAGGAAGATCCTGTTTTTGATTTAAACCTTTTACCTGACGACCTTAAATATGCTTATATTGATGATAACAAAATATATCATATTATTAGTTCTAAACTTTCAGGTGAAGAAAATGAAAGATTATTGGGAATATTGAACAAACACCGTGGAGCTATTGGATATACTCTTGATGATTTGAAAAGGATTTCTCCCTCTATATGCCAGCATGTTATTAATATCTAACTAATGCAAAGCCAGTAGTTGAACATAAATGTCGTTTAATTCCTAAGATGAAGGAAGTGGTAAGAAATGAGGTATTAAAACTCCTTGATGATGGTATTCGTTTTCCTATTGCTGATAGTAGATGGGTGAGCCATGTGGATTGTGTCCCTAAGAAGGGAGGAATGACTGTTGTGCCTAATGAAAATATTGAGCTTATTCCTCAAAGAATAGTAGTTGGTTATAGAATGTCCATTGATTTTAGGAAAGTTAACAAGGTTACTAAGAAAGATCATTATCATTTGCCTTTTAGTGATCAAATGCTAAAGAGGTTGTCTAAGAAAACTCATTTTTTCTTTCTTGATGGTTATATAGGTTTCCTCAAATTGCTGTTAGGAAGCAATATCAAGAGAAAACAACCTTTACTTGTCCTTATGGTACTTATGCTTATAGACGTATGCCTTTTGGTTTGTGTAATGCTCCTGCTACGTTTCAAAGATGCATGTCTGCTATTTTTCATGGTATTTGTGAAGAAATTGTGGAAGTATTCATGGACGATTTCTCCGTCTATGGAACTTCTTTTGATAACTGCTTGCACAACCTTGATAAAGTTTTGTAGAGATGTGAGGAAACTAATATTGTTTTTAATTGGGAGAAATGCCACTTTATGGTGAATGAAGGAATTGTTCTTTGACATAAAATTTCTGAAAGAGGTATTGAAGTTGAAAGAGCTAAAGTGGAAGCAATAGAGAAAATGCCCTGTCCGAGGGATGTTAAATGTATTCGTAGTGTTCTTGGTCATGCTGGTTTTTATAGGAGGTTTATTAAAGATTTCTCTAAAATATCAAAGCTTCTTACTAACTTCTTAAAAAAGACATACCTTTTGTTTTTTATGATGATTGTAAGGAAGCTTTTGAAACTTTAAACAAGGCTTTAACTACTGCTCCTATTGTTCAACCACCTGATTAGAATATACCCTTTGAAATTATGTGTGATTATAGTGATTTTGTTGTAGGTGTTGTTCTTGGACAGCAAGTAGATAAGAAGTTGAATGTTATTCGTTATGCTAGTAAGACTCTTGATGATGCTGAAAAGAACTATGCTACTACTGAAAACGAGTTCTTCGCTGTAGTTTTTGCATGTGATAAGTTTAGACCTTATATTGTTGACTCAAAAGTTACTATTCATACTAATCATGCTGTTATTAGATACCTTATGGAAAAGAAAGATGCTAAGCCTAGGCTTATTAGATGGGTGCTGCTTTTACAAGAGTTTGATTTGCATATTATGGATAAAAGGTGCTGAAAATTCTATTGCTGATAACTTGTCTAGATCGGAAAACATTGCTTATGACTCTGTTCCTGTTAATGATAGTTTTCCGAACGAACAGTTGGCTGCAATAAAGGTAAACTCCTAGAATAGTCCATGGTATGCTGATTATGCTAACTTTATTGTTTCCAAGTATTTTCCTTGAACATTTACAGATCAACAAAGAAGAACATTTTTCTATGATTTGAGGCATTATTTTTGGGATGACCCACACTTATATAAAGAAGGAGTAGATGGTATTATGAGAAGATGTGTTCCAGATCATGAACAACGTGAAATATTGAGAAAGTGCCATGGTAGTGCTTATGGGGGACATCACGCTGGAGATAGAACCACAAGGAAGGTTCTACAATTAGGTTTCTATTGGCCTACTCTCTTTAAAGATGCACATAAATTTATTTTATCTTGTGATGAATGTCAAAGAATTGGTAATATTTCTAGACAGAATTAAATGCCTGTGAGTTATTCTCTTGTTATTGAACCTTTTGATTGTTGGGGATTTGACTTTATGGGTCCTTTTCCTCCTTCGAATGGTTACACTCATATTCTTGTTGCTGTTGATTATGTTACTAAGTGGGTAGAAGCTATACCTACAAAAAGTGTTGATGGTGAGACCTCTTTAAAAATGCTTAAAGATGTTATTTTCCCTAGGTTTGGTGTGCCTAGATATCTTATGACTGATGGAGGTTCTCAGTTTATTCATGGTGGTTTTAGAAAAACCCTTGCTAAATATGATGTTAATCGTAGAATTGCCTCAGCTTATCATCCTCAAACGAGTGGGCAAGTAGAATTATCAAATAGAGAAATTAAATCTATCTTGCAAAAGACTATTAATAAATCTAGGAAAAATTGGTCTGATAAGTTGAATGATGCTTTATGGGCTTATAGAACTGCTTATAAAAATCCTATGGGTATGTCTCCTTATAAACTGGTTTATGGAAAAGCTTGTCACTTGCCTTTATAATTAGAACACAAAGCTTATTGGGCAGTGAAGGAACTTAATAAAGATTTTAATCTTGTGGTAAGAAAAGAATGTTTGATTTGAATCATCTAGATGAATGGAGATGTGAAGCTTATGAAAATGCTAGAGTCTTTAAAGAGAAAGTTAAACAATGGCATGATAGGAGAATTCTTAAGAGAGAGTTTCATTTTTGTGAGAAAGTTCTATTGTATAGGTCTCGTCTCAGATTTTTTGCAGGAAAATTACTCTCGAGATGGGAAGTCCCTTATGTTATTGAAGAAGTGTATCGTTTGGGTGCAATCAAAATTGCTTCCCTCAAAGATAACACTACACAAGTGGTAAATGGGAAAACGCTCAAACATTATATTTCCGGGGATTCTTATGATGAAGATGTTGATGTTATTCAAGTAATGACCCCGGAGAAGTTTATTACAGGGAAGATTCTAGAATTAGCAGGGTCTGTTTTCGAATAGGTAGCAGTTATGTTAAGAAAAAGTTTTCGGATTACTTTCTAAGTTATAAATTATTGATTTTTCGAAAATATGAAAAATATCGAGCCGAAGAAGGGTAGGAGCTGGTGCCTGAGGGCACCACACCACCAGGCAGCACGGGCCCACCCCTGGTCGCGCCACCCTTTGGTGTGGGCGCCCCGGAGCCCCTCTCCGACTCGTTTTCGACTGGGAATTTGCTTTTGTTATGTATGTTTCTGATATTTAAGCCCCCAGACCCCCAAAGGTCCGTACATAATTTTATCGTCGTGTTTCTGTTTCGATCTGTTTTTGCCAGGTTACATCTTCAGATCTAGAACCATGTTGTCCTCTTCCGGGCCTCCCAAAGACAGTTTCTTTGCTAACATCGTCAACCCGTACATGAACGAGTCTAAGATGCATCCCAAGGATTTGCTGCTCAAGGATGGGGAGGTGCAGATAGAAGATGTTCGGGGACCTAAAGGAGAAGTCAGTCTGGAAGCTAGGATGGAAGAGCTGGAGCAAGAAGTCTTTAGGTACAAGAAGATGGCGGAGCGTGAAGTGGACATCATCCACAGAATAAAGACAAAACTGATCCCCGAGCACAAGAAGGAGTCTTTAAAGCTCTAGGAGGAGATTTTCTCACTCACCGAGACCACCAACAAATTGCAAGAACAACTCTATGATGTGTAGAATCAGAACTTTGAGTATGAGAACAAGTTTAAACGTATAAGCTCTACTGCTAGTTTCAGGATATTGGAGACCAAGACATCATTTCTTGATGGAGAGCCTTTACCGTGGAAGTCTGATGATGAAAAGGACTCACCACCACCGAAGAATTAATTCGTCATTGGTATTGGCATCCCCTTGACTCACCGCCACTGAAGAATTAATGCCTATGACTCTGCAGATTCTGGAATCTTCCCTCTTATAAACTTCTCTGGAGTCATTACTTGAATAATATCAACATCTTCATCATAAGAATCCCCGGAAATATAATTTTTGTGTCTTTTACCATTCACCACTTGTGTAGTGTTATCTTTGAGGGAAGCAATTTTTATTGCACCCGAACGATACACTTCTTCAATAACATAAGGTCCTTCCTGTCTTGAGCGTATTTTTTCTGCAAAAAATCTGAGACGAGACCTATACAGTAGAACCTTCTCGCCAACATGAAACTCTCTTTTAAGAATTCTCCTATGACGTCATTGTTTAACTTTCTCTTTAAAGAGCCTAGCATTTTCATAAACTTCACATCTCCATTCATCTAAAGAACTCAAGTCAAGCATTATTTTCTTACCAGCAAGTTTAATATCTTTATTAAGTTCTTTCACTACCCAATAAGCTTTGTGTTCTAATTCTAAAGGAAAGTGACAAGCTTTTCCATAAACGATTTTATAAGGGGACATACCCATAGGGTTTTTATAAGCAGTTCTATAATCCCATAAAGCATCATTCAAATTATCCGACCAATTTTTCCTAGATTTATTGACAGTCTTTTGCAAGATAGATTTAATTTCTCTATTTGATAATTCTACGTGCCCACTGGTTTGAGGATGATAAGCTGAGGCAATTCTATGATTAACATCATATTTAGCAAGGGTTTTTCTAAAACCACCATAAATAAAGTGAGAACCTCCATCAATTATAAGATATCTAGGCACACCAAACCTAGGGAAAATAACATCTTTAAGCATTTTTAAAGAGGTCTCACCATCAGCACTTTTTGTAGGTATAGCTTCTACGCATCTAGTAACATAATCAACAACAACAATAATATGAGTGTAACCATTCGAAGGTGGAAACGGACCCATAAAGTCAAATCCCCAACAATCAAAAGGTTCAATAACAAGAGAATAACTCATAGGAATTTCATTACGATAGAAATATTGCCAACTCTTTGACATTCATCACAAGATAAAACAAATTTACGTGCATCTTTAAAGAGAGTAGGCCAATAGAAACCTGATTGTAGAACCTTCTATGCGGTTCTATCTCCGGTGTGATGTCCTCCATAAGAAGTACCATGGCACTTTCTCAATATCTCTCGTTGTTCATGATCTTGAACACATCTTTTAATAATAGCATCTACTCCTTCTTTATACAAGTGTAGGTCATCCCATAAATAACGCCTCAACTCATAAAATATTTTTCTTCTTTATTGAGCTGTAAATTTTGGAGGCAAATACTTGGAAACAGTAAAGTTAGCATAATCTGCATACCACGGACGATCCTGGGAGCTTACTTTTATTGAAGCCAACTGTTCATTTGGAAAACTATCTCTCGTGGGATAATCACGGCAGACGTTACCAGGGGTAACTTACTTTGGGGCAAATCGACTCTGGTGTTTGGGAGAGGGTTCTGCTCAGGGGAAATCATGCTATCAATCGATCTGGTAGCTCTGGCAATAATGTCACCGAGTCTCCGATCTAGGGTTTCAATTATCAACTCTCGTATTACAGGGTACTCGAATATCTGGTGAAGCTCTCTTTTCCTAACCCTAGGAGCCGGCTTATATCTTACCCGGCTCCCTGGCTTCCTATACAAGGCACACTCGGAATCCTACCCGGAAACCGCACACAACCCTAAGTTTCCTAATAGTAACCCCAAAGGCCGGGTAACAAGGCCTACGTCCTTCTTGGGCCTTCTAGAAACTCCTCTTCCTTGAGCCGGATCTTGCGCGATTCCCTTTGGGCCGGGTTTTACCTTGACATTAGCCTACCGGGTTACCATCCCTCCATCAGTAGTCCCCAGAATAGCTTGGGCTTCGTAGGATCAACCATGAAGCGCACGCTATTCCCTGCAAAACAATAAACATACAAGTCTCTAAAATACCGGGTTAGAATGCTTTGATTATAGCTAGGCCTTGCTTTGTAGGCGGTCCGAATAATAACCCGGTTTTTCCGAGTCAAACATCATTTTCCCGGGTCAACACTCCGAGGAAAGCGCGACAAGACCCGGATTCGTGCCGTTGCCAATCAGTCCGAATATCACGCCCGCAATCCAGTCTAATCTCTTTCCGGATATCCCGCAACGGGCGCTTTGATACTTATCCCAAAATATGTGGGCCGAATAACCTTTTTCCGAAAATTTGGCACTTGCCGCCCAAACCTAGGGCATTTTTCCTCCCCGCACCTATAAATAGGCGCCCAAGGGGTAACCCTAGATCCATTAGCCATTTCTCATCTCCCTCCTCTCTCCACTTCATTCCTGCGCCTGCGAGCCCGAGCTCGAGCCCGCACCCAGCAGAGCCGCGCCGCCGTCGAGCCTACCGGAATCGCGCCGCCGCCGCCCGGACCCGTGACGCCGCCGTCAATCTCCGCCGCAGCGCCCGCAAGCGAGCCACCGGGAATCCGAAAACGCCGCCGCCGTCGAGCCTGCCGCCGCCGTTGCACGTCTCCTTCAATCCCTCCGGTGAGCTCCCTCAATTCCTTGGATCTTAAATCTCGATCTCGCGCGGATAGATTGGATCTAGTTTTATCCTCTAGTTCCTCACTATTTCTCATTAGCTCATCACGTTTTTGCAATATCACGCTTTCCACGATTCACAATTAGTTATACCCGCGTGCATGCCTTTCAATACACTTTCTCTATTAGCAATCGCGTACTTTTCCTCTATGTGTTCTTGACTAGATCCGATCCGCCAAATTTTTGCAAGCACTTCTCATTAAGTCGGATAGCTGTAGTTTCCGGATCTCCCGATATTCATACTCTGCATTTTCCTCTTTTTTAGATCTTCACACATGGCTCCTAAGGCCAGCGCTAAGCTGAAGGGAAAACACCCGGCCTGCAAGCAAAAGCCGAGTCAATCGATCTCCGCCAACTGGGCAAGATCGACTGTGACAAAGGCTAAGATTGACGAACTTACGGAGTCGGGTGTCCTGCCCACCCGGGAGGAGATCCACTAGAGGGTACCTGGCGAAGAGACTCGGCCTTCTCCGGGTCTTGACGAGGTGGTGGTCTTTGTCGAACATGTGATCCGGGGTTTCCGCCCCCCGGGTCACCCTTTCTTCCGTGAAGTCCCGGACCACTACAAGCTCCGGGTATTCGACATCGGCCCCAACTCCATGCTCAATATCACCCACTTCATAGTTTATGTGAATCGTATCTGTGCGTTCCTCCAAATTTAGCTTTGTTTCTCGAGCTCTTTCAATGTAAGCCATGCCGAGAGAGCGGCGACGGGGCCCTCCTAGTCTGTGGGGGAGTCTCGATCCAGAGGCGGAAAAACTCTCTTATGCCGACTCTGAGCCTCTCTTCGCACGTCAAACACTGGCAGAAAACTTATTTTTACTGTCAAGATACCTCCTTAGCCGGCGAAAAACCATTGCCGGGTTTCACCGATGATATCCTCAATCTTTCCGATAATCTCAGCTCTTTTGCCTCTAAGGCCGAGAGGCAGTCTATCCAGCCTCTCCTCCATAAACTTGCTGTACTCTCGGCCCACGGTCTCCTTGGGCTCAATCTGATCAAAACTTGGGTAAGTTGCCGGATTCAGCCTAACAGCACCCGGACGAAACTCATGTGCCACTACTCCGGACATCTTACCGACTCCCTCCGATACCGGAGAAAAATTACCCGGCCGGTGACATAAACAAGCTCATGAAGACCTTCTTAGCCGAGAAACTCGACGCTATCAAGAATATAGCCGGGCTTAACCCCTTCACCCGCTCTAACCCGGCTGCTCCAGTAATAACCGGTTTACTCTCTTTATCCGACTGATATTTCTCATGCACATATACTAATCTTTGCTTCTATATTACTTACACAGGAAGACGACGCGTTATGGAAGATAGTCCCCCCTCCTCCTTCAGAAAACTCGGAAGAAGACGAGGAGCCGGTTGATTCCGATGAAGGTAAAATCCGAATCTTTCTCATGTACTTTCTTTGTTAACTTATTTAGACCAACTTTTTCCCCTTTTCCAACAATGCATCTTGTTTGCCAGAGCTAGAGGATAAGGAGGACACATAGTCGGACAAAAGCGAGGCTGAGCCGGAGGTGGAGGTTGGAGCAAAGAGGAGGACCCGGGGAGTTGTCTTCAAGGTGCCTTATTCCTCTATTGCCTCCAAACCATACTCGTACGCTAACATGTGCGAACTTAACCAAAGCTTAATCGATTCATCAAACTTGAAGGAACCTGCCCCAGTCAAACGTAGGGTAACCCGGAACTCTCCGGGTGACGATCCTCTTCACCCGGGCATCCCTTCATCCCCCGCTCGCCGAGCCGCTATTCCCCAAACTCATTTATCTTATGTTCCTCGGAAATTTTAATCTCCAACCATCCATTAGCCGGCCAACTTAGGGTCTCACTTTCCGACTCTTTATCAGCCTCTTCCGAGTCTAGCAACGATCTCCCGCCAGATTTCTTCGTGAACACCGGGTAACTTACCTCTCTTGCTATTCGATACACTAATTTTTTCCATATCTTTCATTAATCATGTACTGATTGTTTCTTTCTCTTTCCCAGGGCCAAAGTCACAATTAGTGACCCTGAGGACATGGATGTGGATAACCCGGGTATGGAAGAGCCGGAAGTTGTTGTGCAGCCCGCGGCTGGCGGTGCAGAAGATGAACAAGAAGACTTGCTGAGAGACCCCGTGGAGCAGGAAGCCGAGTTTCCACTGCCGGGTGACGAGGACATCGAGTTCCTGGGATCACGGATGGGTGACCCAACTCCTAACACCCAGGCAACCCGGGTCCACTCCCCCAAGCAGGAAAGGACACCGCCTCCGGGTAACCAGGACCCCAGTTCCTCCAGGCCCAAACTTGATGATCTTGACTTTGAAGGGAAGCTAACTGAGCTCTTCTCTCTGAAAACCACTGAAAGGGATATCCTTGAATCCCTAGCAGCTGAGCACCAGGTAACTTTAATCAATGTTGCTTGTATATTCATCTAGTCCCCAAGTTCCGGGTTAACTATGTAAAGTTTACTCGGTACTTTCATAGTTGTATAATATGTCATACCCAGTTTTATCTTACATCCGGCTAACTTTTCCTTGGTCTACTCCCGCAGGCGCAGGTGACTCGGTCTGAGGAGATTTTGGCGAAAACCAATGAGCTCCTTCAGGCCGAGATCAAGCTGCAGGAAGCGCTGGAAGCCGAGGTGGAGGACCTTGCCAAGGATGTGAAAAAGTACAAGAAGCGATCCCAGAATGCTGAGGGCGTGCTGAAGAAAATTTCAGCTCAGATTGCCGATTCTTACCGCTCTTTACTTGGTAAAAAATTTCTAACTTACTGATTATAACCCGGATCTTCCTGTAAGGTTTATAACCCGGGTCTTATTGCTTTAATTTTGCTGGTATCCTGTAGCTCTGGGTGAACAGGCCATGGATGACGATGATATTGAGAAGCTAAAGACGATGAAGGCCGTGATCCGGCAATTCTCAGTGGGGACCAAATGGACCTTGGAGGCTTTGATGTGGCCTGGGACTCCTGGCGGCGCGGACAAGATGCTTGAGGCGTGCTCCACTATCCCCGCCTGGATCGAGCACTGGAAGCGTTCAACGTGCCGGGTTGGGGTAACCCGCGGGCTTGCTCTGTCCAAGGCCTATTTTCCTAGGCTTGAGCCGGCAAAGCTCGTGGGAGGGTTTCCCGAGTTCAACAACGACGGCTCCAAGTTCACTGGCAAGGATTACAAGTCCATTCATACTCAAGTGCGTCACTCGGCAGGCTTGATAGCCGACAGTCTGGACGTGAGCAAGATTACTCCGCCCTATGATGCTAATGACAAGCCGGTTCAATCTGAACTCCCCAAGCCCTTCGACATGCTGGCACGCTGGAAGGAGGAAGCTGCCAAGAGGAAGGCCGAGGCCGAAAATGCGCCATCTACATCTACTCCGGCTGTTCCTCCTCCGGCTCGCGCCGACACTGCGTCTAACCCGTACATGGAGGCAGGGAAGACCACCGAGGAGCATGTTGAAGACCCGGCCGCCAAGAACACTGCTGATGACTCGGCCATGGATGCCGAGTGAAGTTTTATTTGTTTCTTGCCCCAAACACTTTATTCGGCCAATAGGCATTATGTAATATGCCTGATACAATTATTCTTTTAATAGTGCGCCTGTGCACTTTTCGATACTACTTCCCTGGTTTGTAATACGTTTGAACTTTAATAGCTATGGTGGCCCTTCTGGCCCCTCACCTTGATATGTTTATTTCCTAGTTTTGAACCTTTTTGCTGCTTTTCAGATTTTCGCTCTTTTTCCTTCTGTGAGACTCGGTTTCCGGGTCTCGGGATTTTCGACCAAGTGGACTTTATTTCTTTAGTCCCCAAGTCCCCAAGACTCGGAATTTTGGGTTTTTTAAGCTTAATAGCTAAACAATTTGTTGCTTTTCTCAAATTCCCAAGTCCCCAAGGCCCGAATTTCCGAGTCTAGGGATTTGTAGTTTTCAAAAAGGCAAATTGTTTTTGCTAAGGCCCAAAACCTAGAGTTACTCATGTAGGTTTGAAGTTATGCTTAATATATTGTGAGTTTCCGGCTGTTGACCTTGTAGTCTGCATAACTTGTGGTTTAGATGACCCTTTTGATCCTCTTTGTTGTAAGCCAGCTTTCGCGTGGATATTCAGTGCTGCTATAACTTTATAAAAACAGGGTCAGGCAAGTCCCATTGGGCATCATGACTGATTGTGATTATATGTTAGCAAAGCACGCCACATTATTGCGAGTCACATCAAGCTTAAACAAGAAAAACCAAGAAAATTTGGCTCTATTGTCCGGTTATAAGATTGTAACCGTACTTATTGCAAGTAATCGGTCCTTATATCTTAATGGCATCGTGGCCGGGTCTTTGAGTTTGTAACTGTGCTATTCAAGCAATCAGCCCCCAAGACCTATATATACAATCTAGGAGAAAATATAAAACTAATGTACTATAAGCGAACACATAATACTTGCCTGGTAAAGTAAAAAACAGAAGGTAAAAAACAGAAAGATAACAACTTAATAGAAATAAACAAGAAAGAAACAATATCATAGTTTAACCATCTCTTTATTGATATGAGAAAAGTTAGGTCAGCAAGCCGCCTCGTTAAAAACCCTCCAGTCCCCTTAGGTACCCTGGATAGGAAAAGAGTGCGTCTGAAACCTGCTTCCTGTTACATCGTGTAATTCACTTGTAAACCTAGCCTATGCTAGGTGTAGTAGGGACGTAGCTGAGCCACGTTCCATGGTCTTTCCCTCTCTTGCATAGATGAAGTGGTGTGGGCGGTGTCATTGACAGTATCCGACTCTTCCCTTGCATCTACTAAGTAATATAATCCGCTGTGCAGGTTCCGGCTTATGACGAACGGTCCTTCCCATGATGGAGATAACTTGTGCTTTCCTTCCTTTGATTGTACGAAGCGCAATACCAGGTCCCCTTCCTGGAAGACCCGGGTTTTGACTCGCCGACTATGGTATCTCCTCAAATCTTGCTGATATATGGCTGATCTCTCCAAGGCTTGCTCCCTGTGTTCTTCTAGAATATCCACGGCATCCTGTCGGGTCTTCTCATTCTCCACCTCGACATAAGCTGACACTCGGGGCGAGTCATGAATAATGTCACTCAGCAACACTGCCTCTGCACCATAAACCATGAAAAACGGGGTCATCTGAGTAGATCTGTTAGGTGTAGTGTTAATTCCCCAATCTACTGATGGTAACTCCTCAACCCATGCTCCAGCAGATCTGATGCACGGGACTCGCAGCCGTGGTTTTAACCCACGAAGTAACTCCTGATTTGCCCTCTCCACCTGTCCATTAGCTTGTGGATGGGCTACCGAGGCTATGTCAAGCCGGATACCATTGTTCCCGCAAAATTTCTCCATCTCACCTAAGGACATGTTGGTTCCATTGTCTGTTATTATGCTGTGAGGGTATCCAAACCGGTAGATAATCCTTTTCAGGAACTTGACTGCTGTGATTGCTTCGCAATTGGTAACTGGCATAACTTCAACCCACTTAGTAAACTTATCAATAGCTACCAAAAGATGAGTCTTTTTGCACGGTGACACGTGGAAGGGGCCCACCATATCCATACCCCAAACAACAAACGGCCAGGTCAGCGGGATTGTTTGCAACTCCATAGCCGGCACATGGGTTTGGTGAGCGTACCTTTGACATCCATCACACCTTGCCACCAAGCGCTCTGCGTCCGCTAAGGCCGTGAGCCAGAAGAAACCATGTCGATATGCTTTGGCCACAAGGGATCTTGTGGAGGCATGATGCCCACAATCACCTTCATGGATCTCCTAAAAATCTGTCGGCCTTCTTCTGGTGCTACACAACGCAAAAAGACTCCTGCTGCACTTCTTTTATACAACTCCCCATTGATAATAGAATAGCCCTTTGCTTGTCTCAGAATTTGCCTTGCTAAAACTTCCTGTGGTGGTAACTCGCCCCGTGATAGGTAGGCCAAAAACGGCTCTGTCCACTCGGGAATGGCACGTACTGTGGCCACGAGCTCCAAATCCGGGTCTTGGTTAGCCACCTCTTCCTCAGACTCGGTTTTAACAGATGGCCGCCATAACTCGTCCAGGAAAACATTAGGTGGAACCGGCTCTCTGCGCGAGCCGAGTCTTGCGAGCGCATCTGCTGCCTCGTTTTTTCGCCTGTCAATATGTTCCACCTCATACCCGGAAAAAGACCCGGCAACCCTGTCCACCTCTCTGCGATATGCTGCCATTGTTGCATCTTTTCTATCCCAAGTTCCTGAGACCTGCTGTACCACAAGATCCGAGTCTCCATAGCACCGTATTCGCCTAATGTTCATCTCCTTTGCTACTCTCAATCCATGTAATAATGCCTCATACTCGGCCACATTGTTGGAGCAATCGAAGTGAATCTGCAACACGTAGCTCAATTTGTCTCCTTTGGGTGATGTGAGTACCACCCCAGCTCCTGACCCCTCATACTGCTTAGAACCATCAAAGTGCATCACCCAAGACTCGGAACTTGGCGTCATTGTGGGCATGCTTGTGTGAGTCCAATCATTGATAAAATCAGCTAAAGCTTGAGATTTGATTGCAGACCTGGGCTCGTAGTTGATGTGATAATCTCCCATCTCAACGGCCCACTTGGCTATTCTACCTGTTGCGTCTGAATTTCTGATAATATCTGCCATTGGTATAGAGCTAACCACTGTTATGGGGTGTTCCTAAAAATATGGTTTCAATTTCCGGCTGGCCATGAAGACCCCGAAAACTAACTTTTGCCAATGTGGGTAACGCTGCTTCGCTTCCGATAGTACTTCACTCACATAATAAACCGGCCTTTGTACCGGGTGATCCTTTCCATCCTCCTTGCGCTCAACAATGACCACGGCGCTAACCGCTCGGGGCTTGGCCGCAACGTATAACAACATGGGCTCTTTAGGACCCGGTGCCGCCAGAATCGGTGCCTCAAATAATCGCTTTTTCAGAGCTTCGAACGCCTCGTCTGCTGACAGTTTTCCTCAAGAGCCGGTATAAAGGTATTGCCTTCTCTCCAAGCCTGGATATCAACCGGCTTAATGCAGCTACACATCCTGTAAGCTTTTGAACATGCTTCAGGCCTTCCGGATTTTTCAGATTCTGAATAGCTTTAATCTTGTCCGGGTTTGCCTCAATTCCTCTCTCGGAAACAATGAAACCGAGTAACTTTCCTGCTGGCACTCCGAACACACACTTTGTGGGGTTAAGCTTCATCTGATATCTTCTCAAATTTCTGAACGTTTCCTTTAGGTCATCAATGAATGTTTCTGCCTTCCTGGTTTTAATCACCACATCATCAACGTAAGCATGGACGTTGCGTCCAATCTGATCCTCAAAACACATCTGAATGCACCGTTGGTACGTTGCCCCAGCGTTCTTTAGCGCAAAAGTCATAGTTTTGTAACAGAAAGCTCCAAAGGGGGTTATGAACGATGTTTTCTCCCAATCTTCCTTCTTGAGCTTGATCTGGTGATACCCGGAATAGGCGTCCAGGAAACACAACAGGTCACTTCCATCCACTGCGTCTATAATCTTATCTATCCTTGGAAGGGAAAACAGATCCTTTGGGCAATGTTTGTTGAGACTCGTGTAATCTGTGCACATCCTCCACTCGTTGCTCTTTTTCATCACCAGAACTGGATTTGCCAGCCAATCCGGGTGAAAGACCTCCATGATAAAGCCGGCTGCAAGGAGCCGAGCTATCTCCGCTCCTATAGCCTTTCTTCTTTCCTCGTTCATTTTTCGCAGGCCCTGCTTCACAGGCCGGGACTTGGGATCAACGTGCAAACTGTGCTCAGCTAACTCGGTCGGGATACCCGGCATATCGCTAGGCGTCCAAGCAAAAACATCTTGATTACCACAAATAAACTCAATGAGTGCTTCTTCCTGCTTACTGTCTAGGTTAGATCCTATAGAAAATTTCTTGGAGGGATCGCCTTCGACAAAAGCCACCATCTTTGTGTCCTGTGCTGCTTTGAATTTTGCTCTCTCATCTTCCGTATTCGGTCTTTTCGATGCTGTTCTATCTTCTGGGTCTACCTGAGACCGGTAATACTTGAGCTCTTCCTTCCTGCACGCCTGTTCTGCCATTGCCGCGTCTCCTTCATCACACTCAGCTGCTATAACCCGGTTGCCATGTATAGTAATGGTTTTCTTGGGGCCCGGGATCTTGAGCTGTAGGTATACATAACACGGCCTGGCCATGAACTTGGCGTAAGCCGGCCTTCCGAACATCGCGTTATAAGGACTGCGCAATTTTACCACCTCGAACGTGAGCCACTCCACTCGGAAATTGTCCTTCGATTCTCCAAAAGCAACCTCTAGTGTTATCTTTCCTTCTGGGAACACTGAGTGACCCGGCACGATCCCATGAAAAACTGTAGAACTTTTTTGCAACTGAGACTCCTTGAGCCCCATGCGTAGGAAAGTTTCCCAATATAAGATATTGATGCTACTCCCACCATCCATCAAAACCTTTTTCAGCTCGTATCCGTTGACCTGTGGTGCAACTACCAAAGCCAACACACCCGAATGTTCTATTGTTTCCGGGTGACCCCTCCTGCTCCATGTTACCTCTTGATCTGACCATCTCAAATATCTCAGAACAGCTGAAGAAACCGAGTTTACTGCCCTTTTGAGTATCTTTCTATCTTTGTTGGAAGTCCCCGTAGTATGAACGTGGTACTGCCCTAGCTGCTTTGGGTTAGCTTGGAAACCTCCAGCACCTCCTTGATTGTTACCCGGATTACCACCTCCTGCGTTGCCATCCGGGGGTGGGCCATTGCCCGGGTTTCCGCCCGGACCTGGCCCTGCTCCCCGGCCTGCGCCTCGCATGGCCTTTTGTATTTCCTCGTTCTTCCATCTCTGTAAATCTACGCACTGCTCCAATGAATGATTAGCCGGCCTGCCATTCCTGCTATGACGCGGACAGGGCATCCTGAAGGCCTCTATATGATTAGCCGGCCTTGGTGATCCTTGGTAATTTCCTCCATTGAAGTTTCCTCCGTTGAAATTTCCCTCAGCTCTGGGTCTCGCAAACCCGGCTTCTGTATTGGCGACAAACTCGGAGTTTCCTTCATATGGGCGCTTGTGCTGGTTGTTTCCATTATTTCCTCCATTATTACCCGGTGCAGCTGCATTGCCGGGTCTTCCACTATTACTCGCGTTGGCTTTTGCTTTCTTATCATCGACATCCTCCTCCGTGGTATCAGTAGCGGCGTGCTTATTGCACGCGTCCATCAACTCTCCCATCGTAACCTCTGAAGCGTGCCGACTGGACTTCATGTGTGTCAGCTTTTGCACTAAGGGTATGTATTTGCATGTTTTTGCCATAGCTTGTAGTGCATCCTTTTGCTGGATATCAGTGGACGAGTGGAGAATTTCCAGAACCCAGCGCACCCAACTGCGCACCGACTCTCCCTTCTTCTGGACACATCGCTCTAAGTCATCAATGGTAAATAACTTCCTGCACGTCCCATGAAAGTGCTTGATAAAGGCAGTTTTCAGCTCACTCCATGAATTGATGGACTTTTTAGGTAGATTATTGAACCATAACTTTGCTGCTCCCTCTGACATCATTAGGTACATAAATTTGGCTTGAAGATTCTCAGATGCGTTGCGAATTGACATGGCCATCTCATAAATGCTCAACCAGGTTTTCGGATCAATGGTCGGCTCATAATTAACCACTTTACCCGGTTCCTTGAACTTATCCGGGTAAGGCTCGGCCCTAATCACGTCCGACAAACACTTAGGCCCGGCTAGATTTGCCGGTACTGGCCTCACCCGGGAAACGTGCGATCCCGCGACGGGTACGGCTGGGGGTGCAACCGCTACCGGCCCTCGTACCGCAGACCCGGCCGCTGCACGCCTGGCTCGAGAAGTGTCCACAATAGCTTGTGCTGCAGATGCTGCAGGTGTTGCCGGCCTACGGGGAGGAGGCGACATTTGCTGCTGCTCTGCCCTCCGCCGCGCTGAACTCGACTGGATATAGCCGGTATTTCCGTTCTGCCGGCTTACATACGGTGTTCCATGCATTCCACTCCTGTTATCCGGGTAATTGACCTGCTGAAATATTGCTGTGCGCAGCAAATCTATTGCCCGCCGGGTCTCTGCTGCATGGGGTGACTCTCCTACGGGGATGCGATCAAGTGCCAACGTTGCTACATATACGTTATCCATGGGGTTGTTGAAGTGACCTGGTGGAGTATGAAATCGTGGTGGTGGTGGTGGTGGAGCTGCATTGCCAGTGGCGATTCCTGTGTGCAATGTGGGTAACCCGGCTTGCACGTTTGCCGGCTGTCCTCCCAGGGTTGCAGCTTAATGTCCGGTTTCCTGATTCACAGCCGGAATTGGTTGATCCTGAGGAGTGATGAACAGTGCAGCTGGATGCAAAGCCCCACCAGTTGCCGGTAATCTCGTTTGGTGCCTCTGATTGTAAATCCTAGTCGACTGAACGTGCAGCCGGTTCTCCAATTCTTCCAGCTCGCGCTGGCGCGCGGCTATCCCTTGTTTCTCAGCTTCAACATCTCTCCTTTGCTGATCCAATGCACGGCGAGCTACATCCAGATCTCGGGCGCGCTCCGCCGCGTTTTCTGGGGTTATCACCGTTGCTAGCACCGTGGGACCTAAGATCAGGTTGTTGTTGAACAGAGCCGGGTTTCGCAGATTCGAAGGTCCCGCTCCTGGTGTTCTATTCGCCATAAACCCAAACATGTTTCTCTGCCGCTCGCTTTCCCCGGTACGGCTGGTGACTGAAGCCGACTCTCCGTCAACCCGGGCTATAACCGGGTTTCCATCAGCCGGAACTTGCTGCTGGGCCAGCGCTCGCGCCGCTCCGACCGCGGCCGTCGTCACATCTCCCTGATTGAGATTGGTTGTAGGGGCTGTGTAGACCGCGACCTGGCGCGCGATGCCTGGCGAAGACTCGTACTCTTCCTCATCGCAGCTATCCTCCTCGTATCGATCTTCCAGCAGGTGCAGGATAGACTCGGTGTCATCTTCTCTCATGACCCGGCCACGCGGGGTCCATACCGGCTCCTCCGGCTGTTCCCTCTTCGTGGTGGGCTCTTCTACCGGATCGGCTGTTCCGACCGATTCTTCTCCGTTTGACTGAACGCAGGTCGCTTCTCCTGACACAGAATCATATTCAATATCATCAGGAATAGAACCGGACGTACGTACCATGCCGACGAAGACGTTGACCCGGCCGATCGTGACGATAGATCCGGTTCCTAGCAGATCCAACTCTGGTCCCCAACCAAAGTCGTCTACCATCTTCTCTCCTTCGGGGTTGGTGTAGATTTCGCCAACAACGAGGTTCTTCATGCTTTCCCGAGCTTCTCCCATGATGTAAACACCCTTGGACGTAGGCCCCACGGTGGCGCCAACTGTCGTGGGATAATCACGGCAGACGTTACCAGGGGTAACTTACTTTGGGGAAAATCGACTCTGGTGTTTGGGAGAGGGTTCAGCTCAGGGGAAATCATGTTATCAATCGATCTGGTAGCTCTGGCAATAGTGTCGCCGAGTCTCCGATCTAGGGTTTCAATTATCAACTCTCGTATTACAGGGTACTCGAATATCTAGTGAAGCTCTCTTGTCCTAACCCTAGGAGCCGGCTTATATCTTACCCGGCTCCCTGGCTTCCTATACAAGGCACACTCGGAATCCTACCCGGAAACCGCACACAACCCTAAGTTTCCTAATATTAACCCCAAAGGCCGGGTTACAAGGCCTACGTCCTTCTTGGGCCTTCTAGAAACTCCTCTTCCTTGAGCCGGGTCTTGCGCGATTCCCTTTGGGCCGGGTTTTACCTTGACATTAGCCTACCGGGTTATCATCCCTCCATCACTATCATTAACAGGAATAGGGTCATAAGCAATGTTTTCCAATTTGGACAAGTTATCAGCAACATAATTTCAGCACCCTTCCTATCCACAATATGCAAATCAAACTCTTGTAAGACCAGCACCCATATAATAAGCCTAGGCTTAGCATCTTTCTTTTAAATAAGGTATCTAATAGCAGCATGATCAAGGTGAATAGTAACTTTTGAATCAAAAATATAAGGTCTAAACTTATCACAAGCAAAAACTACAGCTAAGAACTCTTTTTTAGTAGTAGCATAATTATTTTGAGCAGCTAATACGTCTTAAATGTATCCTTAATTTCTAATGTTCCATGTTGTTTTAATGTTATTTCCCACATGTTTGCTATACACTTTATGTCATTTTTATCGATTTTCCGGACTAACCTATTGACAAGATGCCACAGAGTCAGTTCACTGTTTTGTGTTGTTTTTAGTTTCAGAAAAGTTGTTCTGGAAATATTCTCGAAATTGGGAAATTCAAAAGCCAAAAGTCTTATAAGTCCCGGAGGGTCCAGGAAGTCCCGAAGAGACCCGGAGGGGGGCCACAGAGCCACCACACCATAGGGGGCGCGGTTCCCCCTCTGGCCACGCCAGGATGTGGTGTGGCCCCCTGGCCACTCCTCGACATCGCCCTTTCGCCCAGATATACTCCCGGATGCATAATCCCTAGATCAATCAGCCTTTTTCCACGAAAAGTTACGGAGCTCCGCCGCCGCCGCCGACAAGTTTCGGGGGACATAAATCTCTGTTCCGACACCCTGCCGGGACGGGGAAATGCCCCCGGAGCCCTCTCCATCGACTCCACCGCCATCTCCATCACCGTTGTTGTGTCCTATGATGAGGAGGGAGTAGTTCTCCCCCGAGGCTGAGGGCTTGATACGTCTCCAACGTATCTATAATTTCTGATGCTCCATGATAATATTATGCCAATTGCTACATGTTTTCTCCCTTCCTTATGTCATTTTTACATGTTTTCCGGGACTAACCTATTAACAAGATGCCAATTGCCAGTTCCCTGTTTTCTGCTGTTTTTGGTTTCAGAAAAGTTGTTCTGGAAATATTCTCAGAATTGGACCCCACAAAGCCCGAAGTGCCTATTTTCCACGGAAGCATCCAGAAGACCGAAGAGGAGACGGAGAGGGGCACCAGGGGCCCACACCATGGGGTGGCGCGGCCCCCCTTGGCCGCGCCAGGGGGTGGTGTGGGCCCCAGGGCTCCACCACCTCTGCCCTTTCGCCTATTTATTCCCTCCGGATGGAAACCCTAAAGACTTGATCAAAAATCCACGAAAAATTCCGCAGCCGCCGTCACCGTCGACCCTAGATCAGGGGGTTCTGAAGCTGTCTCCGGCACCCTGCCAGAGAGGAAATCGTCACCGGAGGCCTCTACATCACCATGCCTGTCTCCGGAGTGATGCGTGAGTAGTTCATCCTTGGACTACGGGTCCATAGCAGTAGCTGGATGGTTGTCTTCTCCTCATATGCCTCCATGTTTAGATCTCGTGAGATGCCTAACATGATCGAGATTGATCTTATGTAATTCTATGTGCTGTGTTTGCTGGGATCCGATGAATATTGAACTTATGCCAAGTTGATTATAGTCTTTATTTGCATATGTTATTTGTGATCTTGCATGCTTTCCGTTGCTAGTGGTTGCTCTAGCCAAGTAGTTGCTAGTGACTCCAAGAAGGAGTATTTATGCTTGATAGTGGGTTCATGCCTCCTTTTCGCCTTGCTCTAGTGACAGAAACGTGAAGGGGGAGGATGTGTTGTTGCCATTAGGGAGAAAACAGCGGTGAGAGTGCCCGCGTGTATGATCATTGCTTACATTACACACTTTGTTTATTGCAGTTATCTGTTGCTTGCAACTTCATACCTAAGGGGGTTCGGATGATAACCTGAGGGCGGATTTTTAGTCATAGATGCAGTTGGATTACGGTCGATGTATATTGTTGTAATGCCCGCACTAAATATCATAGTAGTCATCATGTCATGAATGTGCACTACGGTGCAACCTTTATTTTTCAATTGCCCAGCTGTAATTTGTTCACCCAGCATGCTATCTTTTATGGAGAGACACCACTAGTGAACCTATGAACCCCGGTCCATTTTCCTACACTGCAAAAACAAACCACCATAATTTCCTGGTTTCTTTACTTACTGCAAGCATACATTATTTTCCACACTATACGTCTAATCTTTGTTTTCAGCAGGACCGGTGAGATTGACAACCTCAGTGTACCGTTGGGACAAAGTATTTTGGTTGTGTTGTGTGCAGGTTCCACGTTGTTCCTGACACCGGTGAGCCATCACCACCGTTAGTGGCATCAACCTTCCGAAGGTCCTCTTTCTCCTACTGGATTGATAACCTTGGTTCTTAACTAAGGGGAAAACTCCTACCGCTGTGCTCATCACACCCTTCTCTTGTTATATTGCATGCTTTCCGTTGCTAGTGGTTGCTCCGGCCAAGTAGTTGCTAGTGACTCCAAGAGGGAGTATTTATGCTTGATAGTGGGTTCATGCCTCCTTTTCGCGTTGCTCGAGTGACAGAAACGTGACGGGGGAGGATGTGATGTTGCCATTAGGGAGAAAACAGCGCTAAGAGTTTCCGCGTGTATGATCATTGCTTACATTACACACTTTCTTTAATGCAGTTATATGTTGCTTGCTACTTAATACCTAAGGGGGGTCGGATGATAACCTGAGGGTGGATTATTAGTCATAGATGCAATTGGATTACGGTCTATGTATATTGTTGTAATGCCCGCACTAAATATTATAGTAGTCATCATGTCATGAATGTGCACTACGGTGCAACCTTTATTTGTCAATTGCCCAGCTGTAATTTGTTCGCCCAACATGCTATCTTTTATAGAGAGACACCACTAGTGAACCTATGAACCCCGATCCATTTTCCTACACTGTTAAAACTAACCACCACAATTTCCTACTTTTTTTACTTACTGCAAGCATACATTATTTTCCAGACTATACGTCTAATTTTTTTTCCAGCAAGACCGGTGAGATTGACAACCTCACTGTACCGTTGAGACAAAGTATTTTGGTTGTGTTGTGTGCAGGTTCCACGTTGTTGCTGACACCGGTGAGCTATCACCACCGTCAGTGGCATCAACCTTCCGAAGGTCCTCTTTCTCCTACTGGATTGATAACCTTGGTTCTTAAATAAGGGGAAAACTCCTACCGATGTGCTCATCACACCCTCCTCTTGGGGTATCCCAACGAGTGCAATATCTACACCATCAGGGCTCTACCGGTAGCTATGTGTCTGATCTCTCTCTCCATGGTGTGATCTTTATGTGATTGTGAGCTTTGTAATTTAGTTGAATATGTGGATGTTTCTCTTCATTTGTTATGCTACTCAAGTGGTTTTTTATGAGATCTGCGTAAATACTTTGATCACGGTGTAAAGGTGACAGTGTGTGCACCATGTGGTTTAGCATGATATTTATATCTTGTGTTGGATGACCCTATGAAATTGTGGTGTTTATCTAGTACCTTCTAGGGTGCTCAAAGTGACAGCGTGGGGTTAACTAGACATGGGAATGCGACTTTGAGGAGTGCTTTTTGCAGCCCTACGCAATGAATGGGTGTTTTTTATTCAACTGGAGAGTGGTTCGGAGTAGCATAGTGAAGAGAGATATTCATGCATTCAATTATGTTATCATTGTTGAGAGTGTACACTATTGAAAGTAGGATCCCTAGGCCTTGTTTCTAAGCATTGAAACACCGTTTACATTCAGTTTTGCTACATGTTTTCTTGCTGCCATTTTATTTTTAGATTGCTATTATCACTTATACACATCCATATTACTTGTATTTCACTCTCTCTTCACCGAACTAGTGCACCTATACAACTAACAATTGTATTAGGTGTGTTGGGGGCACAAGAGACTTCTTGTATCGTAATTGCAGGGTTGCTTGAGAGGGATACCTTTGACATGTTCCTCCCTGAGTTCGATAAACCTTGGGTAATTCACTTAAGGGAAACTTGTTGTTGTTCTACAAACCTCTGCACTTGGAGGCCCAACACTGTCTACAAGAATAGAAGCGTGCGTAGATATCAAGCTCTTTTCTGGCGCTGTTGCCGGGAAGGTAAGGTAGAAGGTACTCACATCCTCTATGGGTGCTCGAAGTTATTTTGTTTAGATTCTCCAATTATATCTTTTTATTTCTTGTTTTTATTTTCACTAGTTAGTCTTAATGGAAAACAACAAAAATATGAGAGAGCTTTATTTTCATGCTAGTAGCAATGTTATTAGCATTAATTATTTGGATACCGTTATTTCTAATACTATGGAAAACTCTAAGCTTGGGGAAGCTAGTTTTCATAATTTTTTTAGTTCCCCAGTTTTAGAGGAGAAAATTTGGTCTGATGATACTTTAGCTCCCATATGTGATAAATCTTATGATGCTTGTGATATTTTAAATCCTCCTGCTGAAAGTGTTCCTTTTAAAATACCTATGAAAATTGTTGAACGTGTCACAAATAACTGCTATTTTGGAGATTGATCTGTCCATCCTCGTGATCATTCTCTTTATACATGAATTATGCGGGTTGTTCAAGTGTGCAGGTATTTCAATGGACAAAGTTAAGAGGAGGCTATTCTCTTTGTCACTTAAGGACAAAGCAAGGGAGTGGTATGAGCTACTAGACGATCCTCATCATTTGGAGTGGAAGGAGCTTGAATCTCTATCTAAATTTTATTCTTCTCATGAACTGTATTTAGATAGGAATTACATTTATAATTTTTGGCCTCATGATGGAGAAAGCATTTCTCAAGCTTGGGGAAGACTGAAAACATTAATACTTAAATGTCCTAACCATGATCTTCCTAAGGAAATAATTGTTACTAATTTTTTATGCAAGGATTTCAGGACATTACAGGGATTATCTAGATGCATGTTCAGAGGGTTCTTTCTCAAGTAAGAAGGTTGAAGCTAAATGGGATCTTCTTGAAACAATTGAAACCAATAATGAAGGTTGTAATAACAACAAAGGTAAAGAATCAGGTATAAACTATGAGTATGATTGCATTAAGTCTTTCGCAGAAACTGCTGATTTTCAACAACTTAGTGCTAAATATGGTCTTGATCCTGAAATGATTGTTGGTTGGTATAGATCCTTTGCTTCTTATATTAATGTTCCTAAATCAAATGGGGACATACATCATGAACCTTTCAAAGACACTTGCATGAAAATGAAAGTGGATTGGTATTTTCTTCTCCTTTTCACTTTTAGGTTCAGCTTTTTCACGAGCACTAACAACATTTACGCATGAGCCTAGCATATTAAAACGATCAAAAAAATCTAGCTTCTATACGAACATCTCCAAATTCTATAAGCATGGTTTCTAAGATAAAATTTGTTTTTTCAATATCTCCAATATTATTCAAGTTGAGGAATATTTGCTGCAGTATGGGGTGAAGGTTAACAAACCTAGCTTCTAACATGCGAATTAAAGAAGTTGCAACAGTTTCATAATTTGGAGCAAGCTCTATTATGGATTTTTCCTCAAAATTTTCATGCTTACTAACATGATCAAAGAATTCTTCAATCGTATCCTTTCCCATTATAGAACCACTACCTATTGATAGATCTTTTAGGGTAAACTTAGGGAGCACTATGATGAAAAGTAACAACAGGGTAACAAAAATAACAATTAGAATAAGAACTTTTTTTTGTGTGTTTTCGATATAGAGAAGTAAACAAGACAAAATAAAATAAACTAAGCAAAACAAAAATAAAGTAAAGAGATTGGAGGTGAGAGACTCCCCTTGCAGAAATCCTCTTTCTCCCCGGCAACGGCGCAAGAAAAAGCTTATGAAGAGCACACCATCAAGTTTTCCCTTAGAAAGAAACCAAGGTTGAATCGACTAGTAGGAGAAAGAAATCACTTTCGAAGGTTGATGCAGCTGATGTGGCAGGGCGCACTACCGGTTCAGAAGCAAAGTGGAACCTACACAACAAAATCAAATCACTTTGCCCCAACGAAGCAGTGAGGTTGTCAATCTCACCGGTTTTGCTGAAAACAAAGAGGTTAAACATATGGTGTGGAAAAAAATACTTGTTTGCAGTATATGAAAAGAGAACAGTGATGGAAGTAGGAAAACAGTAGTAACAATGTGAAAATAGTGCTTGCAGTGGTTGTATTATCGGTATAAAGGAAATGGACCGGGGTCCACAGTTCACTAGCGGTGTCTCTCCAAAACAGATAGATAGAATGTTGGGTAAAAAAATTACAGTTGGGCAATTGACAGATATAAAGGATGCACCGTAGTGCATATGCATGACATCATGATTACTACGTGATTCATGCGGGCATTACAACAAGATTCATAGACCATTATCCAACTGCATCTATGACTAATAGTCCACCCTCATAATGTCATCCGAGAAAACCTTTGGTATTAAGTTGCAAGCAACAGATAATCGTATTAAACAATGTGTGTAATGTAAACAACGTAAACATCATTGTTTTCTCCCTAATGGCAACAGCACATCCCCCACCCGTTACGTTTCTGTCACTCGAGCGTGAGTGAAAGGAAGGCATGAACCCACTATCGAGCATAAATACTCACTCTTGGAGTTACAAGCATCTACTTGGCCAGAGCATCTACTAGCAACGGAGAGCATGTAAGATCATAAATAACATACACATGAAAAGAACATATAGATTGATAATCATTATACATAGCATTCAATATTCATTGGATACCAGCAAACACAACATGTAGCATTACAATAAGATGGTCTTGATCATGTTAGGCAGCTCACAACATCTAAACATGACACATAAAGAGGAGAGAACAACCATCTAGCTACTACTATGAACCCGTAGTCCAAGGATGCAGTACTCACGCATCACTTCGGAGGCACTCATGGTGACGAAGATCCCTCCGGTGATGATTCCACCTCCCGGCAGGGTGCCAGGGAGAGCTCCAGAACCCTTCCAAACTAGGGTTGATGATGACGGCGGCTACGGATGTTTTTGGTGGAAAAGGCTCGGGTCTTTAGGGTTAACCCGTGAAGAGGTATAAATAGGCGGAAGGGAAACATCGGTGGGCGGCCAGGGGGCCCACACCACCCCTGGGCGCGGCCAGAGGGGGGCGCGCCGCCCTATGGTGTGGGGGCCCTGTGGGCCCCCTCCGGGTCCCCTCAGGACTCCATGTGTACAACAGATTTCTAAAACTTTTGGTTTTCAAATCGTCCAATTCCGAGAATATTCCCAGAACAATTTTTATGAAATCAAAAAACAACAGAAAACAGGAACTGGCTCTGTGGCATCTTGTCAATACTTTAGTCCCAGAAAATCGATAAAAATGATACAGAGTGTATATGAAACATGTATCATATAGAATGAAAACAATATGGAACATAAGAAATTATGGATACGTTTATGACGTATCAACATGTTTATGACGTATCAGTACCCCCTTGCACAAATATGGTGTCGTGAGTTTGGCTATCCCTAGTTTTTAGTTTACAGCCTCTACGAGATGATTGTAGCTAGTATGTGGTTTCTGTCTTTCTTCTGATTAATAAATCTTAGGTATTCTAAAAAAACGAACTGGTACCCATACGCAGACAACGAAGGTCGTGAGTTCCATTCCTAGTGGCCGTAGAGCTTGTGAATAATGGATTCACCATCGCTGACGGCTATGAAGACAATTGCTTAGCATCCTCCGGAGGATCTGGAGCAAAAATCCTTCGTGTCCCCCACACGACACGTGTCTAATTCTATCCCCAAATCTATTTTTGCTACTCCGGAGTAAAAAAGGTTTATTGAAGAATTTTCACTATTGTAGGAATTTTCCAAATTCCCCCAAAATACCGCTTTTACTCCTAAGGAAAAGACAGTTCATTAAAATAAAAACATTTGTGCTATTGTAGCAAAAAAGGTCCACCCACATAAAAAAACGTTGTTGGACATATAACCCGCTAGAGACCCCGTAGCAAACATTTTATACTACTATAGCAAAACCAAAAGCAATTGTAGCAAAAATATATAATGTGGTATTACATCAACAAAAAACGACTTCGCTGGATACATCGCTAGAGATATTGTAGCAAACACTTTTTAGTACTATAGAAAATATGGAAAACAATTGTTGCAAAAATAGTTTGTGCAATTGTACCCAAAAAATGACATCACCGGAGACTCTCGCTAGAGTCGACGTAGCAAATAAATTATGCTACTACAACAAAATCGAAGACCTCATAGCAAAAAAATTGTAGTACTATATCAAAAACCGGAGGGAGACTACCCATCAGCCTGTAAGTGGACAAGGTCATGGCTGCCCATAAAACTGCCGCTTGTGCCCATTTAGCTTAAGTGGGCAACCACTAGCTGCACATATAGCACGTTGATGAGAAACCGTCTGTCCACTTATGCCCACCAAACCGTCTGCCTAGCATAACTTAGACTTGGAAAGATGCATCACAAGGAGAATATTACTTATTCATCTGCTTTCTCAAGAACTGGCATGTCTCCAAGCACGGGCTTCAAAATAGCACTAGGCATAATCATCATAATTCATAGTTGTTCATCAGATTTCTTAAATAGCACTAGGCATGGTCTCCAAAGTACGACTACATAATATTTACACATCCTAAATACACTAGGAAGTATATCAATACAAAATCATGCACACATCCCAGTGAGGGTCTCAAAGAGGGACAGGCTAGGCTGGAGATGTTGGTGATGAGGTTATCTGATATTGGCGGCCTGGGAACACTGGTGTGCTGCAGTACCGGATCAGCATTTCCACCGGATGCCATGGACAGTTTGTTGTCTCACATATCACATATCTTCAATAGATCAAGAAAACACTGGTACAGTAAGCGTTGCTTGGCAAGTTAATAAGGCAGCTATATATTATAATGATAAAAAGACACAAATATCACATATGATAATAACATAAGCTTAGTAAGCAAAATAGATGACATGCCAACACTGTACCCTTGCCCATGCATGTCACAATGATGCAGTTTGCACTTGCCACGGGTTTCACGCAATTAAAAAATTTACAAATTCATTTAGATATATTGCACAACCAGGGCAATGGCCATACTATAGGAAAATGAGCAAACCAAAGACCTTTCACATGATGATATTGAGCTAGACAAACAATGTACAACAAACTTGTGGCCATTCAAGTATGAAGTTTCAATTTTCTAGAACTTTTAGTCTGCCTGGTCATTTGTACCACAGGTAAGGCCGTGAGTGTTGGTAATTTTTGTTATTCTGTTTGTAAGTGAGGAGTAAAAAACAGCAATGATGTGTGTACATGGAGGGAGAAAAGTAATTATGTCTTCCGATCGTGGTTTTGAGATGAAACAGGTTCCAAGAACTTGTGAACCTTTTTAGTTGTGGGCTTGAAGAAATGAATATGCAAACAATGAGTTCTTCATTTTTCTGTTCTCTCAGAACCATAATAAATAATGAGTTCTTCACTTGTTTAGTTTGTGCTTGAATAATTGTTTTTTGTGAAACAATCAAGGGATGGAACTATACCTACTGGAACACATAACGAGACAAGTGGTGAAAAATAAAATCACATAATCTAGTGACAATTACATATAGATAGCATCGCAAGATCCAACCATCGAAATTACGAGACATTTACTGTCAGATCTAACCCAATCTTCAAAACACATTAACGCCTCAATCGTTTCGGGTGCTAGGCTACTTCTGTGATCAGTAACTACTCTTGCGCAGATGCGAAAGGAAGATTCAAAGGCAACCGTTGATGCCCGAGCACTTAGGGCATCTCCAGTCGTCCCCCCAGAGCCCCCCCAAGAGGCGTTTTTCGCGCCGTTTGGCGCCGCTTCGTACCAGTCGCCCCCCAGGAACCGATTTAGCGCCGCTTTCCGCCGTTTTTCGCGCCGTTTGGCGCCGCCGAACCCAGGCCGAACCCAGCGCGCTGGGTTCGGCTTGGGGGGGGCGAAATGCGCGCGTGGGCCACGCCTGTCGGCGACGGAAGACGATTTCCCTCCCTTTTTCTGACGCCTCCCTCCACTTTCCCTCCACACCTACCTCCTCCCCCGGTCCATTCCCGCCATTTCCCCCCCGCCCCCGAGATCTAGACGCTATGGCTCCCGCCCGATTTACAGGTCCCCGCGCCGCCGCCACCGCCGTATCCATTCCCGCGGCATCCGAGCCGGCCAAGAAACCGCGCAAACCGAGGGCGCCGAAGGAGCGGCCGCCCGGCATGTCGAACAAGGAGTGGATCGCAGAGAGGTCGCGCCTGGAGACGGCCAACATGAAGCGCCGGGGGAGGGAGGCAGCGCAGCGGCAGAGGCAGCTGATGGCGCAGCTGCAGGCGGAGGAGCAGGCCGCCGCCGAGGAAGACGAGCTGGAGGACGAGGAGGAGGAGACCGCGCCGGACGAGCCACCTACGCCGGTCGCTTCCGCGGTGTCGCTCGCCAAGAAGAAGAGCCCTCTCGGCCCAAGGTTCGCCGGCTGGAAGCAGTCGCCGTCGCCGTCACCACGCATGTCACCGCACCCGCCGCCTGCCTGGTTCGTCGAAGGCGACTCCCTGGGAGGTTTCAACCCCAACCTCACCTTCCCCTACCACCCGCCGATGATGTATGGTGCCGCGCCGGGCTACGCAGCTTCCCCGTCCCACCGCCGTGCGATTCTCGCCGGGCTTCAGCCCCAGGACAGCTACATGGAGGAGATCATCGCGTCCGGCTCCATGGCGGCTGCGGCGAGCCCGGGCTTCCTCGAGCACAGCGGGGAGTTCTTCGCGCAGGGCGGTGGTGACTACGGCGAAGGTTCCGGCACGCAGGCAACGGAGGAACAGGGTGAAGAGGACGAGGAGGACGAGACGCCGGTGGTTCCCGAGGAGACAGAACAGGCCGGCGATGGCCGAAAGCGCCGGGGCCCTGGCCGTCCTCGCAAGGAACCGAAGGTGCCACTGCCCCCCGCCGAGCCCCGCATCAAGTGGCTGACCAGGGAGGACGCGCTCCTCGCTGAGGCTTGGAAGACGGTGAGTCACGACCCGATCGTCGGCGCGAACCAGCACGCCGACATCTACTGGAAGCGGGTGAAAACGGCGTACGACGAGCGCCGCATGATCGACCCCCACTACACGTGCTGCATCACCGACCGCGGCCAGAAGGCCATGGCGAACCACTGGGCGAACATCCAGGCGTCCTGCAACAAATGGCACGGCATCCAGGAGGAGATCTCGATGAGGCCGCAGAGCGGCGCCAACCGCGAGATGGAGATCGTCCGGATGCTGGAGGCGTACAAGAACGACGAGGGCTCCGACTTCAAGTTCCTCCACGTCTTCGTCCTCATCGAGAAGTGCGAGAAGTGGGCGGAGGTGCGGCGGTCGATTGGCAAGGGCAAGGAGTACGTTCCCGACGCTGTGGTTGCAGGTGCGTCCGAAGGGCGTCCGCCGATGGGCCACAAGAAAGCCAAGTTGGCGAGGGACGGTGCGCCGGCAGTGGCAAAGCTCCAGGCGTCGATCGAGACCTGCATTGCCGACGCCTAGGCCCACGCCGTCAAGAGGGACGAGGTCTCCACGAAGCGATGGGCAGCGCTCATGGCCAACTCGCAGGTCAAGATCGACCTCCTCAGGACTGGCACCGCGGCGAAGAAGAGGAACAATGACCTCGCCTTCCTCACGGGCGGCGACCCGGCCGCGATGACCCCCGAGGTGAGAGCTTGGTTCCTGGCGCAGTGCAACCTCATCCTGACCGACATCAGCGCGCCCCCGGCCCCGACCACGTCGTCCGGTGGCACCAGCTACACCACCGCGCCGACGAGCGCGCACGTCGACCTGGAGGATGCCGCGACCGTCGTCGAGAAGGATGCCGAGCCTGTCGTCGACCTGGAGGATGCCGAGCACGTCGCCTGCTCGGACGCCGTCATCGACCTGGAGGATCCTGCGCCGATCTCGCCGCCTGCTCCGACGCCGGCTGACGCGTCTGCCTGATCGCCTCCGTTTGCCCACGCCGCGCGCGCCCGTCTGTCCGATCTAGACTCTATTTGATCGCCCACCTGTGGCGTTTTTTGTAATATTATTTGTCCAAACCATGGCTGCCGTGATCGCCGAACTAGGGCTCTATATTTTGGGGCGGGAAGATGAAGTTTCAAACAATAACGCCGTTCTCTTTTATGGGCCGCCGAACGGCTGGTGAAATCGCCCCCCCCCCCCCCCCCAGGTTTTGGTGCGGGGCAGCGCTAACGCTAAAAAGCGCAGATCTGAAACCTGGGGGCAGAACGACTGGAGATGCCCTTAATATGCCCACCTATATGCAATATGCCCACCTATATGCTGTGCTGGCATCAACGGTGCATGCTTGTCAATCGGAGGAAAGCAATTGTTTCCCAGCTATGAATGGGCCTTGACCTCTGCGCCCACGGAGCGATGCGGGTGCAGGTGGCCGCCCGAGCGGTAGCAAGGCGGACCCCACGGCAGCAACGTTACGGCCGGGTGTTCAACGCAGTAGATGTCGATCGAGGTCGGCCGGCAGGAAATTTTCGCGCCATCTCGCTAATTCCATTCAGATGTCCTGAGCTTGACACAGAAAAAAAGTTCTGAGTGACTCCTAACTTGCGTAGCAGACTAGTGGGTACGTGTGAATGACGTGTCCACGGTCGAGGAAATCCATATGATTGAGTCGATTCCCTTTTTTTTTCGTTTGATATGGCTTATCAAGTGTGCCCCACGATTACGATTGAGTCGATTCAGTTCCGTCATAAAACACATCCACGCCATGCTCCTAACAAGACTCCAAACTGATTTTCAGGCGGTAGCCACCTCAAGAGCAGTCTCATGGCAGAGGCAGCAGAGGGATCGGCCAAGTAGCACTGTAGCAACGATACTTTCGCCGGAGGAATCGGAAGCCGACGATGGTGGTGCACGTGGTGCTCCTCGCCGTGCCGGTGGCGACGGCAGTCGGGTTCATGCACGCGTTCAAGTACTCGATCCTGCTTTGGCCGTTCAACCTCGCGCGGCCGCTGCTGCGCGACCTGCCGCGCGTCTGCGCCACGCTCCGGAGCCCGGCAGCGTACTACGCCGCCGAGATGCGCGCGTACCTGACCGGCAACCACCGGAACTCCTACTCCTCCATCCGCGGCGTGCAGGGACGGTCGCGGGAACAGCTCGTCGCGCTCGGCATGAGCGCCCTCCTCGACATCACCGACTGATCGATGCCGTGCCAAGGTGCATGGTTGCACGCTTCAACTGTTTGATTCTGGCGGTTGGATAGCTTGGTTCAGACTTTTTTTTTTCCGATCCTGCTGCACATATAGGCAAGTACTTCTTCCGTTTCATTTCCACTGTATTTTTTTTTTCTTCTTTTGGCTGCGGTCATCAGTTTGACGTAATCAGGAATGCTATATGAAATGCGAACAAGTTTATATGAAGACATGCTCGATCGGTTTCACAATTCAACTTGTCACTACAAGATTATGATCACGCCAAGTTTTTCCACCTGTATCTGAATGAATACAAATATTGTTTTTTCTTTCCTTTTTTCAATAATGTGGTGTTGTGTAGTCACGATTTCTCGACTAGCTCTTGACACTGTGTTATTGCATATGCCGAGTGTATTTGGTATGGACTTGATAGTGATATATTACCCTTTGTGGAATAAAAAAAATGAATGTTAATTATTATAGTTTGTGGTAAGTATGTGTATAGCGTACAGTTGGACTTGGATACACGACAAGGTGTCTCAGAGTTGAACCGCTTGCACCTGGGCCCATTTCATAAAAGCACCATGCACAGATAATAGACTAGACGAAATGGTAGGTTAGATACAAGATCCCATTGAAGGGCAGTCCGGTGCTCATGGTAGGGACGTTGGACCGGCGTGACATTTGTGGTAGTGAGATATGTATGTATACTGACGTGGGCTTATTGTTAGGGGTGTAAGTGGTCAATACCACTTAGCTCAGTTATGTCCACTTAAGTGTGTAGGTAGTTTAATTTTGGATGAATTGATGCTAAAAATTGAACAACCTATACTTAAATGGACATACTTATCGTCGATAGAAGGAGCATCCATTAAGAGAGCTCTGCATATGTAGGTGACGATCGTTGAACTATGATATCAAATATTGTGTCGACGTCTACTTTCAATGATCTAATCACATATATGTGTAACATTAACGCCACCCGAAAATAGGATAGTTGTCTGGCTGCAAATTATTGAGCACTCAGCAACTACCCTTTTAAGACGAACGCTACCAAACCGATACTCGCTCAGTTCGGGTTTAGGAGTCCCCTAACGAAAATCACCGCGACCAAGACTTATTTTTACTCGCAGCCGTTTCATCCAATTACGTTACAGTTTCTATTTTTTGTGTTAATTAATGCAGTAAATCACGCCATGCAAACCGTCTGTGATCATCGCATGCAAACTCCATTCACACCAGGTTCACATCTCGCATGCAGAAAACGTTTTCACACCCGCTAGAAAGATGGAAACACAAGCAGATAAGCGGTTTGCGATGCGATTTGCCAATAATTTTTTTTTTTGAAACGGAAAACTCAGTCTCTGCATCTAATAGATACACACAGCTTATTATATTAAAAATAATCTCCAGAGTATAATCGTATCGAAATACAACTCAACGAAACCTAAGCGTGCTTGTGTAGACAAGCCAACGGAAAATCAAAACAATAGAATGACTACACATAATGTAATCTTCTACTGTGCAACCAGCCAGCTTGGTTGAAGATAGCCCGGACGACCGCCAAGAGCCGGGTACATCCAGAATCCAAACGTCCTCTTTGGCTTTCTGCGAGAAGGAAAGATCAGAGATGAATCCAATGAGTGGCACGATATACTACCTGCAAAAAATGACCAGTGTTTAAGTTGTTTAATATCACATCATTTCAGCAATTCCAAATTGCCCAAATAAAAGCGCATACACCAATGTGTATACTTGCTTTGGTCTCCTTATCTACCCCATGTAACCAAGAACCAAACAAATTAGCTATCAATAACGGCGGGGTAATAGAAAAAGTAAAGTGAACTAGCCTCCAAATTTTTTTCGCAAAGTCACACGATATGAACAAGTGACCAGCTGTCTCCTCAAGACGACAAAAACACACATTTCGTGCATCCATTCCATCGTCTCTTCACAAAATTATCTTTCGTTAAAATTTTCTTACGATAAAGGAACCACATGAAAATTTTAATCTTTAGAGGAACTTTCAAACGGCAAAGATACTTATGCTAGAACCTTGTGTTCCCATTCATTTGATCTTCATAATAAAATTTAACTGAATACACTCCAGATTGTGTCAACGTCCAGCTAAATTTATCCTGCGAATCATCTATTGATATATCCATTAATCTCTCAAGTAGATGCAACCAGGAAACCCATTTGTCCCCTATGAGTGGTCTCCTAAAACTAATATTAGGATGCTCGCCTCCAATTACGTGAGACACCACTACGTTCTTGTAAGTAACAATATTATAAAGAGACGGATATTGCATAGCCAACAGAGACTCCCCTAACCAAGTGTCCTCCCAAAACCGCAGACTATTACCATCACCTATCGTGCAAGTAATGTGAGCAAAGAAATCCTTTTTGACCTTCATCACTCCTTTCCAAAAAGGAGAATCAGTTGGTCTAACCTCAACTTGACATAATGGGATTCCTTTTATATACTTGTTATGTAGCAACTTATGCCACACTCCATCACCTGCTAAGAGTTTAAACAGCCATTTGCTAAGTAAACACTTATTCTTAACCTCTAGGACCTCGATCCCAAGACCCCCTTGATCCTTAGGCCGACATACAATATTTCACTTAGTTAACATGTATTTCTTTTTATGCTGATCACTTTGCCAAAAGAAACGAGATCAAAAATAGGCAAGTCTCTTACGTACACCCACAGGTATTTCAAAGAATGACTGAAAAACATTGGTAAGCTAGTTAAAACCGAATTAATGAGAACAAGGCGATCCCCGTAGGAACGCAATTTTCCTACCCATAAACTCAGCTTAAGATCAAACCGATGCTCAATCGGTTTCCATTCTTTGTTCAACAGCTTACAATAAAGAATTGGGATACCTAGGTATTTAAAGGGAAGTTCTCCAACTTCACACCCAAAGATGTGCCTATACTCCTATTGAGCATTCACTGCGTCCCCAAAACAAAAGATCTCTCTCTTATGGAAAATAATTTTTAAGCCAGATAGTTGCTAAAAAATAGATAACAAAAGTTTCATATTAACTGCTTTCTCAACATCATGTTCAAGGAACAAGATGGTTTCATCAGCGTGTTGTAAAATAGATACCCCATCCTCCACTAGGTGTGGTACCAAACTTCCTATTTGCCCATCCTCCTTGGCCCGAGCTATCAGGACTGCTAGCATATCAGCTACCAAGTTGAACAAAATAGGAGATAACGGGACGCCCTGCCTTAACCCTTTTAACGTCTGAAAATAATGACCAATGTCATCTGATTCCAACACTACCTCCTTGAACAAATCAGGCAACCCACGCACACCATTGCGGTGAGAACCCTTTCATCCGAAGTGTCTGTTGGAGGAAGGACCAATTAACTTTATCATAAGCCTTTTCGAAATCTATTTTGAGCAACACTCCATCTAATTTTTTTTGTTTTAACTCGTGAATGGTTTCATGTAACACGACAACCCCCTCCAAAATATTCATCCCCGGAAGAAATACGGATTGGGTTGGCCTAATCACTCTCTGGGCAACGGATGTCACCCGATTAGTTCCCACTTTAGTAAATATTTTGAAACTAACATTCAGCAAACAGATTGGCCTAAATTGCTCAATCCTACGGGCATCATCTTTTTTGGGTAGCAAGGTAATTACACCAAAGTTCAACTTCAACAACTGTAATTCCCCTGTGTACAACTGAGCAAACATAGCCATTAAGTCAAATTTAATGACCTCCCAATTTTTTTTTTATAAAACTCAGCAGGGAACCCATCTGGTCCCGGTGCTTTTTTTAGTTCCATTTGGTCTATAGCATCAAAAACCTCCTCTTCTGAAAAAGGCATGGTTAAAATACTATTTTTTCCTCTTGGGACACCTGAGCCAAATCATCTACAAGAGATTCGTCTAGGGAAAAATTATTGGGAACCGGCGCTCCAAATAATTTTTTGTAGTATTCATATATGAATGTTTTAAGATTTTCTTGACCAATAATAGTCCCTTGATCCTGCTCAAGTTGAAAAATCTTTTTTTTGCGGTGTTTACCATTAGCCATGAGGTGAAAACCTAGTATTGTTCCCCCCCTGAATATACCTAGCCTTAGCCCTCTGAGCCCACTTAGTCTCTTCATCACGTCTAAGGTTCGCTAAGTAGGAGTCAACCTCCTGTTTAGCCTTTCTTTCGTCCTCCGGAAGCACACAACTTTCAGCTTTCAGATCTAACTCATCAATAAGAAGAAGCAACTTATGATTTAACCTCTTATATTCCCCGCTCATGTCCCAAGCCCAACCACGTAGAAAATTACGCAAATGTCTTATCTTATTTTGCCACCTCTCAATTCGACTGTTCCCGGTGTAAATAGATTGCCATTCTTTTTTGACCATCTCATAAAAACCCTCTTGCCATAAACAAGATAACTCGAAGGAGAAATACGATTTATTTCCACTATAAGCAGACGTCCTAGAGTCTAGCAGCAGTGGTACATGGTCAGACCCCGAAAGAGTCAACCCTTGTACCGTGACTAGAGGAAATTTCTGCTCCCATTCCACACTATCCAATACCCTATCCAGCTTCTCGCGAGTCTCATTCGCTGCATCACCCCTTCTACTAGACCAAGTATATTGTATACCGGACATCTCCAGCTCTTTTAAGTCTAAACTCTCAATTATCGCATTAAAAATAAACGGCCAACGGGGATTAAAATTATCATTACTTTTGTCTTCTTGCCTACGCATAATATTAAAATCACCACCCACCAAAATAGGTAGTGTTTCCCCTTCACAAATGCGTACCAATTCAGCTAGAAATTCCGGGTTTTTTGTCATCCTGGGCAGCCCCGTAGACAACAACCAATGCCCAAAGGAAACCATCGTCCTTTGTCCGCAAATGAAATTTAACCGAAAAATCCCCCGCAACAACTGTCCGTACAGTCACAGTTGCGGAGTTGAAACCGACAAGAATACCACCTGACCTACCATGTGGAAGAAGACAATACCAACGATAGTCATACCCCCCGGCCAAGTGATTTAATAGTCGCCTCTCAAAAATCGATCTTCCCATCTCCATGATTGCAATGAAATCTACGCTAAACTCTCTAACCGTCTCATTAACAGCTAGATTTTTCGCTAAGTCCCCGAACCCATTACTATTAAAAAAAAACCTCTCATTTGGAAACGTATATAGATTTCAGTCTAGCGCTTCTCCTCTTCGGGTTACAAATTCCAAATTTTTTTTTTATTTGAGATCGTGCGACTTTCGCACCTTGGGAACATGGATATCTGCAATCCCCCAAACCTACCTCCCCTTCAGTGGCATAATCTTCACACAAAGAGGATGCATGAGCCAGCACCAAGTTGTTAGTCCCATTGCCATCTCTGTCACCCAAATTATTAATTAAGAAAACTAGCTGACGAGAATTATCTAAATCTCTTAAAAAAGTAGCTGGTCTATCGATATCATCATCTGACTTCCCCAAAGATACTCCCAACGCTAACGCACGCTTAGCAATATCAGAATTGGAAAAAGAACTGAATGAAAGTTTCTGTTTAGAATGTATACCTGCAGCCATGTCGTCACGCCTCTCAGCAAGGCGTGCAGCCTTCTCCGGCACCGGTACGTTCGCAACCGGTTGCGCGCGAAGACGAGCGCTCAAACGTCGTCCATCGCTCGCCGGCTCAGGAACTCCCCCCAAAGGCGACGATCTCCTCCTGTGAACATCGAAGCCCCGATGATGGCATTGACAACAACTTTGTACCACCAAGTCCTCCTGACGGGTGATACACAGGACGCAGCCACCTGCAACGGAACAGCAGCATCCATGCTAGCAGTCTCTGTAGACAGCCCCGACAGACTCGATGATGCATCCGCCACCACGATCATGGTGGGAATATGCCCGAGAGGCAATAATAAAGTGTTTATTATCTTATTCCTTGTTTATGATAAATGTTTATTTCTCATGCTAGAATTGTATTAACCGGAAACGTTGATACATGTGTGTTTAATAAACAAACAATGGTTCCTAGTAAAGCATCTCTTTTAACTAGCTCGTTGATTAATAGATGATCAAGGTTTCCTGATCATGAACATTGGATGTTGTTAATAACGAGGTCATGTCATTAGAAGAATGATGTGATGAACACATACCCAATATCAAGATAATAATACGATCAAGTCATTTAGTTTATATTGTTATATCTTGCGTACGAAGTAACTTATTCCTTAGACCATGAGATCATGTCAATCACTGATACCGGAAGGGTGATTTGATGTCATCAAACGTCACACCGTAACAGGGTGACTATAAAGGTACCGTTAGGTATTCGGAAAGTATTAGTTGAGGATCATGGATAAAGAGTGGGATTTTCCATCCAAAATGACGAAGAGATATACTCTGGGCCCTCTCAGTGATATCACAACGAAACTGCTTGCAAGCACGTGATATGATCACAAGGATGTTATATCACGGGAACGAGAAAAGAGTACTTGTCGGTAACGAGATTGAACAAGGTATGGTTGATACCAATGATCGAATCTCGGACAAGTAAAATATCGCGAGACAAAGGGAATAGTTCACGACGTTGTCGGTTCACACGATCACGAGAGTCATCGTTGAATATATATAGCAGTCATCACGGATCTCCAGATCCCGCTGTTGATTATTGATCGAAGAGGAGTCTCGATCATGTCTAGCTTATTCACGAACCGTAGGGTGACACACTTAAGATTCGATGACGCGTTTGAGATGATACGAAATATCGAAGAATATTTTGGGCAGCACCGAAATTGTTTCGGGGAAAATTGAAATAGTTCAAGGGGTTTTTCGTTGAATGGTTGTTAATAGAATTAACAAATGATTCGAGGTGCTATGTGCAATTTTTTTTAATGGAATTAACAAATATAAATAAAGAAATAAAAATGTTTTCTTTATTTATTAAATGAAAAACTTTGGATTTTCCAAGTGGAAAATAATGGGAGCATGAGTGGGTGTGAGTGGAGCGTCCACTCACATGAAAAGGGAAGAGGTGGGGGAACCACCATGGCTGGCCGCACCCCACCCTTGGGCAGCCTCCCTCTCCTTATAAAAGGAGGGTGAGGGCTCCTCTTTATTCACACACTTGCCCACCTTCCATGGTCTTCGGCTTGGCGAAGCCCTGACCGTGGGATTCTTCACCACCACCACTCCGTCGTGCTACTGGAGTTCCGAGGGATCTTCTACTTCTGCGCCCGCTGGAACGAGGGAACGGAGGTCGTCATCAACCGTACGTGTGACCGATCACGGAGGCACCGACGGATTGCGGTGCACATCTTCTCGCTATCGGGATCGGTGTGAGTACGACTATGCCAACAACGAGATTTGATCTCCTAAAGCTTTGTGTCTTCGAGGTTATGTTCTTCTTAGACTCTCTCTATGCCCGTGGCACTTCATCTCCTAGATTAGATCTTGGTCTTTCGGGTGTCTCTCGCGTAGGAAATTTTTTTGTTTTCTATGCAACGACCCCTTCAAGTGTATCAGAGCCGGATTTATGCGTAGATGTTTTTGTACGGGTAGAACACATAGGTGTATGTGGGCGTTGATTATCATGTTGTTACCTCCTTTATTATTTTATGATCTTAGTGGCATAGTGGGATGAAGCGGCCCGGACTAACCTTACATGTCCACGTACATGAGACTTGTTCCACAACTGACATGCAACTTGTATTGCATAAGTGGCTTGCGGGTGTCTGTTTCTCCTACTATAGTTAAGATCTAATCTATAAAAATGTGTTTATCAATGTTGTGTTTGATGTTCGTAGTTATGAACGGTTCTATCCTCGAAAGCCCTAAGCCACGTAAAATATGCAAAAATAAATTAGAAGCGTCTAACTAGTTTTTGCTGGGCATGTGATGTGATATGGTCAATGTTACAAATTTGATTACGAGATGATCTCTTTTGTAAATTATTGATATACCGGAAGGTATCCATATGGTTGTCTTATTATTGATGGAAAATCAAGATTGGGGTGCCATGATACTTGGTACCACGCCGGTGGAATGATGGAGATCATACCATGATGCACATGATGGAGATCAAGTGCAAGGAAGACCATATCATATCACGTTATCATTACATGTGATGTATGTGATGTTAATCCTTTTATGAATCTTGTTTTGCTTAGATAGCGACGGTAGCATTATAAGATGATCCCTCTCACTTAATATCAAGATAATAATGTGTTCTTCCTTAAGTATGCACTGTTAAGAAAATTCGTCGTTTCGAGATACCACGTGATGATCGGGTGTGACGGACTCAACGTTCGCATACAACGGGTGTTTTCAAGCCTAGCATGTACAGACATGGCCTTGAAACACACGCAATACTACAGGTTCTACTTGGCGAGCCTAGCATGTACAAACATGGCCTCGGAACACGTAACCGAAAGGTAAAGCATGAGTCATATAGATGATATGATGAACATGTCGATGTTCGCCTTTGAAGCTACATCATCTCACGTGATGATCGGTTTTGGTGTAGTGAATTTGGTTCGTGTAATCACTAAAGACGACTTAGATGGATGTTGTTTTTGAGTGGGAGTTCATGGCATAATTTTGAATTAACTTGAACTTATTTATCATAAACAACCAATCAAAGTGAATTTGCACAAATTGTAGTATTCATTGGCATCCAGATAACTACCTTACACTTAGATTGTTGATTGAGATATAACTGTTATGATCTGGTAAAAATCATTTAAGATTGGTACCGTATTAGTGAAATTTAAAATTGAGTCCTATTGTAGATTTTTGGTATTTCCTACCTAGCTCCATATGGTTAATCATTGATTGATCTAAAGAGCAACCAATTCCTACTTAGAATCTAGAGTCATGGTTGCTTCCATATTACTTTATCTTCAAAAGAATGTTTTGTTGATCAAGGTGATTTTAGAACTGAAAAGAGTTGTTTTCAGAAACAATCAAGTGAAAGATATATTGATATCTAGAAACTTATTTGTAGCAACATGACTGAGTATAATTTAGCGTGACAATGTATGCTTATATTATTTGAATATATGCAATGATTGAAGACGCTAGGCGTTTGAATATTCCAAGAAGTTGGGCGCTAAAAATTATCCTCTAAATTCCTTTCTTCGAGCTATAGTAGCTTAATCATAAAATTGTTATGATGGGATGGATTATAAGTATGGGTAAAGTCGTTTACCTTACTTGGAGATTGCTAAGAGTGTAATCTAGAAGAATACTATCAATATGGTGATATTAGTAGAACAATCAAACTGAAAGTATGACTCAATGGGTGATAGTATATGACTAGCACGCCAAAGAAAATGATCTAGTACGACTAGCATTGTTTGATGTTGAATGATTCTTCTATAAAGGAAAGGGAATATTGAAAATAGAATTACAAAAAGATATATGGCAGAAAAACAAGATAACTGGAAAATTCCATCTCAGAAGTATATGTTTGATATACAAGTTATAGATGTATTACTAGTTAACAAAGTATTTTTTTATGTATTTTGATACCACATTGGTTGGTATGATTTGTCATACAAAGCAACACAATGCAAGAAATACAAGGGCCTATAAGGAACTAGTAATAGATGTGGAATCGATTATGACAAGAACAGTAATAAAGTGTTATTGTGTTTATTGTCGTATCGAACCAAACATTCAAGATTTATTTTAAGAACTTAATAAGTTGTTATTTTGTTCTGGTCTTTTGTGAGAACAAATGAGATTGTTCAAACTATGACCATATTCCATAATTGATGGATATGTTAATATAAATCATGTTGGTAAAGTAAACATCTATAAGACTAAATGCTAAACGTTGCAAGACATAAAAGAGTTTCACTTAAATTGTGACACCACCAATTTTTAGTTCATATCGGAAAGGAAAACATGAAGGAACTCCATATTGATGGACTTCCGGAGTCATTTTGTTTTGAATAAATTGACGCTTGTGAGACCTCTTCCAAAAGATGACTAGAATTCCGTTCTTAGGCCAAAGTAGAATGGACGACTAATTTAGTGGAGATTATACATATTGATGTATATAGTCCATTATGTGTAGTCATGTATGGTGGATTAATTTTTCCTTCATAAAATTATGTCGATGATTTGAGTAGATATGTGAGTATATCTATTTAAAGAGAACGGAGTTTGACATTTTGAATTGGTTCAAAAAGTTTGTTAATATGAAGTAAAAATCATTGTAACAAGATAATCAAGTATTTATGATTGGATCATAAAGGATAAAGTTTGAGTTAAAAGTTTAGCAAAACATCTGAGGAGTTGCAGAATTGTTCTACAACCTATATTACTCGAATTACCCCACATTAGTTTGGAGTCTTCGAGAGACAAAATCAAACCTTGTTTGACATGGTAAGATTAATAAAAATGCCATTATAATTTTGTAGTTTATACATTAGTGACAACCGTTTTTCCACTGAAAAGAGCACCATCATGATCCGTTGAAATTGACAACATATAAGATATGGTTTGGGTAGTGACCCGAATTGTCATTTTCTTAAGTTTTGGTATGCATAGCATGTGTACAATGTTTACAACCAAAATGGGATACATATATGTTTATAAGGTTGTCCCAACGAATCTATTGGGTATTTCTCCTATCACCGACCAAAGACAAATGTTGTTTGTCAGAGAGGGTTGATTTAGCGAGAAAGTAGTTCTTGCGAAATAAGTGAGTGGGAGAAAAGTACAAACTCAACGAGATTAGAGAATCTTCATTACCATGTCAAGAGTAGCGCAGCACTGGAAGTTGTTCTAGGGTTTCCTATTTTGACTAAGTAGAAGACACTACATGTGATTGTAGATATTTCGAATGAGTTTGCGAACTGAACCTCAAAAGTCCTAAAACTTTGTACTTAGACCAACTTGTGGTTTAAGAGTAAAGTGTTGGTTTGACAACAAAAGGACTTAGACCTTATAAAGGAAGAAAATGATGGTCCCTGACTTCGTAAAATTGACTATGAGTCATTATATCCGCCATAGTATCCTTGTATGAATATCAAGTATGTGACTTGGTAGTCCTTTCGATAGGCTTGATGCCTAACGATAGCAAAAGGGTCTATATAGAGACAAAGACATGGATTTTTATATCCTTTGAAAGTTTTACTTATCGAAAAGTTGTTTTCGACGAAGTTCAAAGAGTTGACTACTACAAGATTTTGATCTTCCGTAGTGATGCTTTAGTCTTTGCCGATAGTTCTAGCAAAAGTTACATATTATGATATGGCAGTTGAATAACAAAACCAACTCTCCTCCCAAGGAAGTTTGATCAAAGATGTGTACTTGACACGGTATGAGAGTTTTGTAAAAGTCAAAAGGTTGCCAGAAAGGTATGCACACTTCAATGGTTGAAGTGAGCATAACGAAGTTGAAATCTTTACCTTAATGAAGTTATCAAAAGAGTTTGATTCCATGATGAACGATAAAGATGCTTGTAGAGTTACAAGAAATTAAGTGGGAGCGCTATGACATATTTCCAATACTTTATGTAGCTGACATATGGTTGATTGGAAAATATGTAATTTTAAATTAACACGGTTAAGATTTTCTTATTGATGAAAGGCTTGGAAGATATTGGGCATCGATATCTATGAGAGATGGATTAGATCGCCTGATATGATTGAAGTCGAATTACATAGATGAAATATTGAAGTGAGTCAATGTCGAAATGACAAGAAGGAGTTCTTGTCACATGGAAAATAATTGAGCAATATTCAAGTGTTTTGACACATGATGAGCATCATTGAAATTGAGATTTCTAAGTCATGTTTCCATGATATGTACACAACCAGATGAGTCCTATGCTATAAAATGTTATAGTAGGATAATTAATATGATGATTAGACAACAGTGGGAGAGATCCTTGTGTCATTTTCGAAATGCTAAGGATATGTTTTCCTATATAGTAATGACAAACTATTTGTTGTAATATGTTACACTAATAGTCTTGTCATATATTCAAATAAATTTATCTCAATTAAAATACATGATGAAGGGTAGCACAATAGGCTGGAAGAAAGTTCAATGCTAGATTTGAAAGAGTTTCAAAATTAAAATATGGTGTCGTGAGTTTGGCTATCCCTAGTTTTTAGTTTACAGCCTCTACGAGCTGATTGTAACTAGTATGTGGTTTCTGTCTTTCTTCTGATTAATAAATTTTAGGTATTCTAAAAAACAAACTGGCTACCCATATGCAGACGACGAAGGTCATGAGTTCCATTCCTAGTGGTCGTAGAGCTTGTGAATAATAGATTCACCATCGCTGACGGCTATGAAGACAATTGCTTAGCATCCTCCGGGGAATCTGGAGCAAAAATCCTTCGCGTTCCCCACACGACACGTGTCTAATTCTATCCCCCAAATCTATTTTTGCTACTCCGGAGTAAAAAAGGTTTATTGAAGAATTTTCACTATTGTAGGAATTTTCCAAATTCCCCCAAAATACCGCTTTTACTCCTAAGGAAAAGACGGTTCATTAAAATAAAAACATTTGTGCTATTGTAGCAAAAAAGGTCCACCCACATAAAAAAACGTTGTTGGACATATAACCCGCTAGAGACCCCGTAGCAAACATTTTATACTACTATAGAAAAACCAAAAGCAATTGTAGCAAAAATATATAATGTGGTATTGCAGCAACAAAAAAACGACTTCGCTAGATACATCGCTAGAGATATTGTAGCAAACACTTTTTTGTACTATAGAAAATATGGAAAACAATTGTTGCAAAAATAGTTCGTGCAATTGTACCCAAAAAATGACATCACCGGAGACTCTCGCTAGAGTCGTCGTAGCAAATAAATTATGCTACTACAACAAAATCGAAGACCTCATAGCAAAAAAATTGTAGTACTATATCAAAAACCGGAGGGAGACTACCCATCAGCCTGTAAGTGGACAAGGTCATGGCTGCCCATAAAACTGCCGCTTGTGCCCATTTAGCTTAAGTGGGCAACCACTAGCTGCACATATAGCACGTTGATGGGAAACCGCCTGTCCACTTATGCCCACCAAACCGTCTGCCCAGCATAACTTAGACTTGGAAAGATGCATCACAAGAAGAATATTACTTATTCATCTGATTTCTCAAGAACTGGCATGTCTCCAAGCATGGGCTTCAAAATAGCACTAGGCATAATCATCATAATTCTTAGTTGTTCATCAGATTTCTTAAATAGCACTAGGCATGGTCTCCAAAGTACGACTACATAATATTTACACATCCTAAATACACTAGGAAGTATATCAATACAAAATCATGCACACATCCCAGTGAGGGTCTCAATGAGGGACAGGCTAGGCTGGAGATGTTGGTGATGAGGTTATCTGATATTGGCGGCCTGGGAACACTGGTGTGCTGCAGTACCGGATCAGCATTTCCACCGGATGCCATGGACAGCTTGTTGTCTCACATATCACATATCTTCAATAGATCAAGAAAACACTGGTACAGTAAGCGTTGCTTGGCAAGTTAATAAGGCAGCTATATATTATAAGGATAAAAATACACAAATATCACATGTGATAATAACATAAGCTTAGTAAGCAAAATAGATGACATGCCAACACTGTACCCTTGCCCATGCATGTCACAATGATGCAGTTTGCACTTGCCACGGGTTTCACGCAATTAAAAAATTTACAAATTCATTTAGATATATTGCACAACCAGGGCAATGGCCATACTTTAGGAAAATGAGCAAACCAAAGACCTTTCACATGATGATATTGAGCTAGACAAACAATGTACAACAAACTTGTGGCCATTCAAGTATGAAGTTTCAATTTTCTAGAACTTTTAGTCTGCCTGGTCATTTGTACCACAGGTAAGGCCGTGAGTGTTGGCAATTTTTGTTATTCTGTCTGTAAGTGAGGAGTAAAAAACAGCAATGATGTGTGTACATGGAGGGAGAAAAATAATTATGTCTTCCGATCGTGGTTTTGAGATGAAACAGGTTCCAAAAACTTGTGAACCTTTTTAGTTGTGGGCTTGAAGAAATGAATATGCAAACAATGAGTTCTTCATTTTTCTGTTCTCTCAACCATAATAAATAATGAGTTCTTCACTTGTTTAGTTTGTGCTTGAATAATTGTTTTTTGTGAAACAATCAAGGGATGGAACTATACCAACTGGAACACATAACGAGACAAGTGGTGAAAAATAAAATCACATAATCTAGTGACAATTACATGTAGATAGCATCGCAAGATCCAACCATCGAAATTACGAGACACTTAACCCAATCCTCAAAACACATTAACGCCTCAATCGTTTCTGGTGCTACATCATCTCACGTGATGATCGGTTTTGGTGTAGTGAATTTGGTTCGTGTAATCACTAAAGACGACTTAGAGGGATGTTGTTTTTGAGTGGGAGTTCATGGCATAATTTTGAATTAACTTGAACTTATTTATCATAAACAACCAATCAAAGTGAATTTGCACAAATTGTAGTATTCATTAGCATCCAGATAACTACCTTACACTTAGATTGTTGATTGAGATATAACTGTTATGATCTGGTAAAAATCATTTAAGATTGGTACCGTATTAGTGAAATTTAAAATTGAGTCCTATTGTAGATTTTTGGTATTTCCTACCTAGCTCCATATGGTTAATCATTGATTTATCTAAAGAGCAACCAATTCCTACTTAGAATCTAGAGTCATGGTTGCTTCCATATTACTTTATCTTCAAAAGAATGTTTTGTTGATCAAGGTGATTTTGGAACTGAAAAGAGTTGTTTTCAGAAACAATCAAGTGAAAGATATATTGATATCTAGAAACTTATTTGTAGCAACATGACTGAGTATAATTTAGCTGACAATGTATGCTTATATTATTTGAATATATGCAATGATTGAAGACGCTAGGCGTTTGAATATTCCAAGAAGTTGGGCGCTAAAAATTATCCTCTAAATTCCTTTCTTCGAGCTATAGTAGGTTAATCATAAAATTGTTATGATGGGATGGATTATAAGTATGGGTAAAGTCGTTTACCTTACTTGGAGATTGCTAAGAGTGTAATCTAGAAGAATACTATCAATATGGTGATATTAGTAGAACAATCAAACTGAAAGTATGACTCAATGGGTGATAGTATATGACTAGCACGCCAAAAAAAATGATCTAGTACGACTAGCATTGTTTGATGTTGAATGATTCTTCTATAAAGGAAAGGGAATATTGAAAATAGAATTACAAAAAGATATATGGCTGAAAAACAAGATAACTAGAAAAGTCCAGCTCAGGAGTATATGTTTGATATACAAGTTATAGATGTATTACTAGTTAACAAAGTATTTTTTTTCTGTATTTTGATACCACATTGGTTGGTATGATTTGTCATACAAAGCAACGCAATGCAAGAAATACAAGGGCCTAAAAGGAACTAGTAATAGATGTGGAATCGACTATGACAAGAACAGTAATAAAGTGTTATTGTGTTCATTGTCGTATCGAACCAAACATTCAAGATTTATTTTAAGAACTTAATAAGTTGTTATTTTGTTCTGGTCATTTGTGAGAACAAATGAGATTGTTCAAACTATGACCATATTCCATAATTGATGGATATGTTAATATAAATCATGTTGGTAAAGTAAACATCTATAAGACTAAATGCTAAACGTTGCAAGACATAAAAGAGTTTCACTTAAATTGTGACACCACCAATTTTTAGTTCATATCGGAAAGGAAAACATGAAGGAACTCCATATTGATGGACTTCCGGAGTCATTTTGTTTTGAATAAATTGACGCTTGTGAGACCTCTTCCAAAAGATGACTAGAATTCCGTTCTTAGGCCAAAGTAGAATGGACGACTAATTTAGTGGAGATTATACATATTGATGTATATAGTCCATTATGTGTAGTCATGTATGGTGGATTAATTTTTCCTTCATAAAATTATGTCGATGATTTGAGTAGATATGTGAGTATATCTATTTAAAGAGAACGGAGTTTGACATTTTGAATTGGTTCAAAAAGTTTGTTAATATGAAGTAAAAATCATTGTAACAAGATAATCAAGTATTTATGATTGGATCATAAAGGATAAAGTTTGAGTTAAAAGTTTAGCAAAACATCTGAGGAGTTGCAGAATTGTTCTACAACCTATATTACTCGAATTACCCCACATTAGTTTGGAGTCTTCGAGAGACAAAATCAAACCTTGTTTGACATGGTAAGATTAATAAAAATGCCATTATAATTTTGTAGTTTATACATTAGTGACAACCGTTTTTCCACTGAAAAGAGCACCATCATGATGCGTTGAAATTGACAACATATAAGATATGGTTTGGGTAGTGACCCGAATTGTCATTTTCTTAAGTTTTGGTATGCATAGCATGTGTACAATGTTTACAACCAAAATGGGATACATATATGTTTATAAGGTTATCCCAAAGAATCTATTGGGTATTTCTCCTATCACCGACCAAAGACAAATGTTGTTTTTCAGACAGGGTTGATTTCCCGAGAAAGTAGTTCTTGCGAAATAAGTGAGTGGGAGGAAAGTACAAACTCAACGAGATTAGAGAATCTTCATTACCATGTCAAGAGTAGCGCAGCACTGGAAGTTGTTCTAGGGTTTCCTATTTTGACTAAGTAGAAGACAGTACATGTGATTGTAGATATTTCGAATGAGTTTGCGAACTGAACCTCAAAAGTCCTAAAACTTTGTAATTAGACCAACTTGTGGTTTAAGAGTAAAGTGTTGGTTTGACAACAAAAGGACTTAGACCTTATAAAGGAAGCAAATGATGGGCCCTGACTTCGTAAAATTGACTATGAGTCATTATATCCGCCATAGTATCCTTGTATGAATATCAAGTATGTGACTTGCACTGGTAGAAAATAGGCCTATAGTCCCGGTTCGCCAGGGACAGTAGTCCCGATCGAGCAACCGGGACTAGCTATGCGCGACTAAAGACCCCCCCTATAGTCGCGCCGATTACGAACCGGGACTAAAGGCCCGGCCACGTGGGCGGGTGGCGGAGCCGGGGGGCGGAGGACCTTTAGTCCCGGTTGGCCACCTGAACCGGGACTAGACTTTATTTCGTTATTTCCTTAATTCATTTGGGTTTCTAATTATTTTTCACACCAATTTTTCTCTCCCTTTTTTTCACTTCCTTTTTTCACTCCCTTTTTTTTCAGAATTTGTATTATTTGCTTAGCGTCTAACTACAATTATCTCTAGTCAAATTACTTACTCATGGTCAAACTTCCTGCTTGGTCACCCATCCTCCCACTACTCTAGCACTAGCACGCTTAACTTCCGAGTTTCATACCGTCCCGCATCCAAGTGTTTTGCACGCATGTATGTGATAGTAGTATCATATCAATCTTATTAACATGTTGGTCGATGCCACATTTCTTTATTGTTTGAATTTCAAATAAATCTTTTAATAAACAAAAGTAATGATGTAATTAATAATTTTGAATAAATAAATAAACATTAACTTTTTAATTTGTATTATTTCTAAAAATACTACTAATATATCAAAATATTCAGAAAATAAAACTAATTCATTTTTAAATCTTAAAAAATACAAATAATATATCAAAAATTTAAGAACAATAATACTAATTCATTTTAAAATCTTAAAAATACAAATAATATATCAAAAAATTAAGAAAAATAATACTAATTCATTTTAAAATCTTAAAAATACAAATAATATATCAAAAAATTAAGAACAATAATACTAATTCATTTTAAAATCTTAAAAATACAAATAATATATCAAAAAATTAAGAAAAATAAAACTAATTCATTTTTAAATCTTAAAAATACAAATAATATATCAAAAAATTAAGAACAATAATACTAATTCATTTTAAAATCTTATAAATACAAATAATATATCAAAAAATTAAGAAAAATAATACTAATTCATTTTAATACTGGATGAGTTTGGTATTGACTAGATATATGTTTTCCTGGCTTAGATTATTTTTTGGTGAACAGATATATAGAAACTGTAGTTTTTCTGTTTTGTTTTCTTGATGTGTTTTTGTTTGTTTTCTTGATGTGTTTTTGTTTTTGCTTGTTTTGAAACGTGTGTTTGACATAATATAGAAATAGTATAGCTAGGAATTAATATAGAAATAATATCCATTACACTTTGCAACACTTTGCAAAATTTTCCAAGTCATTTAAAACTAGGAAACAAAAACAGTTTTATGAACAACAAAAGACAAGTGATAATTAAATCACAAGTAAAATACGAGTAGAGACATCACAATCATGAATAGAACACAATCATATCACATTCATAACATAGAGTCTTACGATCACACATAACACAAACATAAGTCTCACAATACTAAGATATCCATTACATACTAAGATACCCATTACATGCATATACATCTATGGCTCCATCGAGTAGATGCGGAACAACTCGTAGGAGACGTATGCATCTATGGCTCCATACTTGACGTTCGTCAAGTCCAGTGGGGTCTTCTCCCAATACAAGTGATTCCTCGAGGGGAAACCACACTTCATGGTTTCGTAGCCCTCGTGGATTAAGGCAGTTTCCATGCGAGCCATCCCGGTCTTTGGCCCGTTCAAATGGATAAGATCCTGAAGATCAATGTAGTGATCTTCAGGTATCACAATACCCAAGCGCATCAACTTCGGACGGTCTTGCGTGATGTCGACGCTGCAAAAGTCATACCCCTTGTTGACAAGAAAATCAACAAGTGCCGGAAAATTCTTTGAACTACTACAACAACAAAAATTTGATACGTGTTAGATATGTTGCAACACATGTATTCTTCAAATGCAACAAACAAATCGAAGATGCAAGATTGTACGTGTGCGTTACCTTGACCATTGGAAGAGCAAAACGGCCTCCTTGAACGCAATCTGGATGACGGCAACATCCCGTTGATCCGCCGTATACTCTAGATCAAGCCCGAAGAACCGGTGTTCATCGGGAGAGGAGAAATAGAGATTGGTCAAATACTCAAGAGCACCGGGGAGACTCTCGCAAATGTTGGTGTAGCACACGTAAAGACGCTTGCCGCATGGTGTGGGACCCGTGTATCTCTCCCAAACTTCAGCCATGGTGTGCTTGGTGGAGGAAGATCGAAGAGAGGGAAGAGAAGAGAAGAGAGAAAGAAACAGAGACTCGGACGCGCACTGTAGCAATGGTGCCCTTCTGCCTCGCTCGCGAAATAAAAACCGCCGCGCGGGAGGCGAGCAGTTTGATCTTTAGTCCCGGGTGGCCACGCCAACCGGGACTAAAGGACCATTAGTCCCGGGCGGCCAGGCCAACCGGAATTAATGCCCTCCACGCGCCTCAACGCGCTTCCCAACCCGCGACGCATGACCTTCTGTCGCGGGTCTCCTCCCGACCCGGGACTAAAGACTCATTAGTCACGGTGCGCAACATTTGGGGACTGATGGGGGCGTATGGAAGGCCTTTTTTCTACCAGTGTTGGTAGTCCTTTCGATAGGCTTGATGCCTAACGATAGCAAAAGGGTCTATATAGAGACAAAGATATGGATTTTTATATCCTTAGAAAGTTGTACTTATCGAAAAGTTGTTTTCGACGAAGTTCAAAGAGTTGACTACTACAAGATTTTGATCTTCCGTAGTGATGCTTTAGTCTTTGCCGATAGTTCTAGCAGAAGTTACATATTATGATATGGCAGTTGAATAACAAAACCAACTCTTCTCCCAAGGAAGTTTGATCAAAGATGTGTACTTGACACAGTATGAGAGTTTTGTAAAATTCAAAAGGTTGCTAGAAAGGTATGCACACTTCAATGGTTGAAGTGAGCATAACGAAATTGAAATCTTTACCTTAATGAAGTTATCAAAAGAGTTTGATTCCATGATGAACGATAAAGTTGCTTGTAGAGTTACAAGAAATTAAGTGGGAGCGCTATGACATATTTCCAATACTTTATGTAGCTGACATATGGTTGATTGGAAAATATGTAATTTTAAATTAACACGGTTAAGATTTTCTTATTGATGAAAGGCTTAGAAGATATTGGGCATCGATATCTATGAGAGATTGATTAGATCTCCTGATATGATTGAAGCCGAATTACATAGATTAAATATTGAAGTGAGTCAATGTCGAAATGACAAGAAGGAGTTCTTGTCACATGGAAAATAATTGAGCAATATTGAAGTGTTTTGACACATGATGAGCATCATTGAAATTGAGATTTCTAAGTCATGTTTCCATGATATGTACACAACCAGATGAGTCCTATGCTATAAAATGTTATAGTAGGATAATTAATATGATGATTAGACAACAGTGGGAGAGATCCTTGTGTCATTTTCGAAATGCTAAGGATATGTTTTCCTATATAGTAATGACAAACTATTTGTTGTAATATGTTACACTAATAGTCTTGTCATATATTCAAATAAATTTATCTCAATTAAAATACATGATGAAGGGTAGCACAATAGGCTAGAAGAAAGTTCCATGCTAGATTTGAAAGATTTTCAAAATTAAAATATTGTGACAGATACTACAACAAAGGCTAAAGTATATCGTTGTGTTGACAACTGATAATAAGCGTATTTTGTGTCAAGGAGTTCTTTATTAAACTTGGTGAATTTCCAAGAACGCTGACACTATGAAGCTACATTTTCACAATGTTAGTAACATTAGTTTAAGCTGAGGAATTAAGGTATCACTGGAACTTAGTGAATTTCCAAGAATGCTAACACTATGAAGCTGCATTTTCACAATGTTAGTGACATCGGTTTAAGCAGAGGAATTAAGGTTTCACCGATTGACCATATATATACAAAGCCAACTCATTAAAAAATGAGTGATGCGTGTAGACGCAAAGAACATGCAAATACAATAGGACATGAACAGTTCAGATCTTTTTGATGATGTTTACCACATGCGAAGCATGGTAATAACACTGGAACGCCATATGTGTTAAGTGCTTACAGACTAGATTATTGACTCTAGTGCAAGTGGGAGACCGAAGGGAATATGCCCGAGAGGCAATAATAAAATGGTTATTATCTTATTCCTTGTTTATGATAAATGTTTATTTCTCATGCTAGAATTGTTTTAACCGGAAACGTTGATACATGTGTGTTTAATCAAAAAACAATGGTTCCTAGTAAAGCCTCTCTTTTAACTAGCCCGTTGATTAATAGATGATCAAGGTTCCCTGATCATGAACATTGGATGTTGTTAATAACGAGGTCATGTCATTAGAAGAATGATGTGATGAACACATACCCAATATCAAGATAACAATACGATCAAGTCATTTAGTTTATATTGTTATATCTTGCGTACGAAGTAACTTATTCCTTAGACCATGAGATCATGTCAATCACTGATACCAGAAAGGTGCTTTGATGTCATCAAACGTCACACCGTAACAGGGTTACTATAAAGGTGTCGTTAGGTATTCGGAAAGTATTAGTTGAGGATAATGGATCAAGAGTGGGATTTGTCCATCAAAAATGACGGAGAGATATACTCTGGGCCCTCTCGGTGATATCACATCGAGACCGCTTGCAAGCACGTGATATGATCACAAGGATGTTATATCACGGGAACGAGAAAAGAGTACTTGTCGGTAACGAGATTGAACAAGGTATGGTTGATACCAATGATCGAATCTCGGACAAGTAAAATATCGCGAGACAAAGGGAATAGTTCACGACGTTGTTGGTTCACACGATCACGAGAGTCATCGTTGAATATATATAGGAGTCATCACGGATCTCCAGATCCCGTTGTTGATTATTGATCGGAGAGGAGTCTCGATCATGTCTATCTTATTCACAAACCGTAGGGTGACACACTTAAGGTTCGTTGACGCGTTTGAGAGGATACGGAATATCGAAGAATATTTTGGGCAGCACCGAAATTGTTTCGGGGAAAATTGAAATAGTTTAAGGGTTTTTCGTCGAATGGTTGTTAATAGAATTAACAAATGATTCGAGGTGCTATATGAAAATGTTTGTTAATGGAATTAACAAATATAAATAAAGAAATAAAAATGTTTTATTTATTTATTAAAAGAAAACCTTTGGATTTTCCAAGTGGAAAATAATTGGAGCATGAGTGGGTGTGAGTGGAGCTTCCACTCCCATGAAGAGGGAAGAGGTGGGGGAACCACCATGGATGGCCGCACCCCACCCTTGGGCTGCCTCCCTCTCCCTATAAAAGGAGGGTGAGGGCTCCTCTTCATTCACACACTTGCCCACCTCATTACCCCTCCACCCGCTGCTCTATTCCATGGTCTCCGGCTTGGCGAAGCCCTGACCGTGGGATCCTCTACTTCCGTGCCCCGCTGGAACGAGGGAACGGAGGTCGTCATCAACCGTACGTTTGACCGATCACGGAGGCACCGCCGGATTGTGGTGCACATCTTCTCTCTATCGGGATTGGTGTGAGTACGACTACGCCAACAACGAGATTTGATCTCGTAACGCTTTGTGTCTTCGAGGGTATGTTCTTCTTATGCTCTCTCTATGCCCGTTGCACTTCATCTCCTAGATTAGATCTTGGTCTTTCGGGTGTCTCTCGCGTAGGAAATTTTTTGTTTTCTATGCAATGACCCCTTCGGATCATATTTGAAACATCACGCCCCTCAATCGAATCAGCTCCCCCTACACGCGCAACAACATCACACCGATTAGCTACGGCAGGTGTCGTCGACGTAGGTGACATACACTCGGGGCCCGTCTCGGTGTCCAGCAGAAGAGAATCGCACCTGCTCTCCTACCGAGAACCAGAAGAAACAGGACACGATCCATCATCGTTGACGTTGCTAACATAATTACGATCAACACTGGCCGCGACGGCAGGAGAAACGACCAGTTTTAGCTCAGAAACGCTGCCCTGCAGCATAATCTCGTTGTTTTCGTGCCCGACAGCGCAGCTGCGACCATTCCCTGTCGCGACGGCAGGAGAAATCCTCGTTTTGAGCCCAGAATCTCTGCCCGGCAGGAAAACTGCAGTATTTCCGTGCCCGGCAGGAGTAGCTGCATTAACCCCCGCTGCCTCCTGTTCCACTCTGCGAAATTGTTGCTGAAGCAATAGGGAAAACACCGCCCCGTCCCTTCTCAGCTCCATAGGCTTAGGACCATGCAAACCTTCCCCCCTTGTTTCTCATTGTGTTTTGTAGAATTTTTAGGTTGCTCATTCCCGTTCGTTCCCAAATTGTCCTCCAACAAGGTTTTGGCTAGTGAATCACGGAAGTCATCACCAAGATCATCCTCATCATCCTTGTCATCTTCCTTCTCTTTATCCAGAACCATATCATCGTTGTTATCCTTCTTCTCCTCCCCCTCCACATGAAAAGCGAGATCATATAACCCATCCTTTATAAACATCGGAAAGTAATTTGGAATTTTCGTGTAATCCAAACAGCCCACCAGTATCCTCAGAACGCCATGTCTACGAGTATAGATCATATCTGCCTTCCTCGTGACACCAAGCATATAGCCTACTGCCCACATTGCTAAAAAGTCCCCTGTGTGCTCCTCTGGAATACCAGAAACCCGAACCCAGAAGTCCGGAAGCGTGTCAATACGCTCAACCTGCTGACCCCAGTAATCAACAGTCATCTCACACGTAGAATTGGGAACTCTACACGCCCCCAAAGATCTTCAACCTATCCAACTCTAATTTAGATGGAAAAAGAACTTTGAAAATGTTGTGACCAACTTGGTTGACATCCCAAACATACGCGCCTCTGGGCAATAGCCTCTGAAGTTGCCTAACCACCTAAGGTACTGACATTTCACCTTTAACAACAATCGAAACATAACGAGCATTCACCACTTTTGGACGATAATGCTCAGTCAATGGAATGCCAAAGATCATTAGCTCATCATGTGCATAGCCATACATGATCGGGTGTGGCTTAGAGGCCGCAAGCAATGGACACGGCCCAGACTTATGGATTGAACCTTCGCAGAATTCACAAACCGGCTCTGGGCACTCGGCTAGAAGATGTCCCGCAACACCACACCGGAAGCATTTTTGTTTATCAACCTTCTTACCCTTTTTCTGAGCATCCCCTGCCACTGCCATGGAGAGTTGGTCTGCGGACACACGCTTTCCGCCCAACTTCGGTGTACCGACCTGACTAACTTCCACAACCGGCACCATCTGCTGTGCAACCTGTTGTTGCTGCTGCTGTCCTACTACGCGGACGTACCTCTGGTTGGGCGCCTGCACCGCCACGGGAGCAGCCCTATGATTAGGTACCGAGTGCACAGCGACAGAAGCCACCACTATAGCATCACCACCCCTAGCATTGCCGTTGTTAGGCACAATTCTTGCCCTGTCCGCAGCTTGTCTGTACTGGTAATTCCGATTACCGTTGTTAACATAACCACCCCTTCCGCGGGCATAATGACCTCGACCGTTGTCGAACCGCTGCCTCCCGCGAAAACCACCTTGCACATGATTCCGTGCACCATCGTTTTCCTGGAAACCAGCCCCCGTATTGAACAGAAGCGGAGCATGAGCAAGGCCCGACGCGTTCGCCCCATCTGGCATGCCCGCCGTCCCGGTTGGACCACCGTGGACGAAGTTCTGGCCGAACCCCACAGCAGGCTGACCACCGCGCCCTAGCGCAGCACCATTCCCACGCTGTTCCATACCACCTTTCCCACCTCCATGGTTCGCCATGGCGGCGCGTGGATGATACGATGAGGAAGACGCAGACTTTGATCCATTCCAAGAAAAGCCTAGACATCATCTAGGTCCACATCCTTTAGGTACTTGACATCGACTACTGCAGACTTGGGCCCTAGCCCAATTCCCAGGCCGAGTCAAATTCTAAACAGGTGGTCCTACGCCACCTGTCAAGGCATGCTGGTTCAACGCCTGATGGCGTTCATTCGAACCTCGGATCCGTGATCCGCAAATCACGCGATCGTACCCAGTTTGAACTTCTGATCAGCGGCGCGCACACACCACTGTCCATGGCGTCCGATCCGAATGATCCTCGACGAACACGGAGGGCTCAAGCGGCGGTAACTTTAGGGGACGCACCCCAGGTACCCCGATTTTGCCTATCGGCAGTGAATTCTTCAAACTTGGCGAATCCATATGATCATCGGAGAAAAGGCTAAATGCAGCATACCTCTAGGCCACCCGGCGCTGGAATCTCTTATGCATCCTGGACGATTGCGATCCGAGCGAGCGCGCCTCGTCCGGCGTCGGAGATCGACCATACTCCGAGAACGACCTCGAACGCGCCACCCCATCCTCCTGCTGCTCATCTCCATCTTCTTCACCATCACCAGTTCAAGGGCCCAGAACCTGCCGTCGTGGAAACCCGGAGTCACCACCGGCGAAGAGACTGGCGTTGGACTTGCAGGCAGTGCGCCAGGCGAGCCCCCAGCCGAGTCTTCCGGCCGATCGCCCGGTGAGTCGCCCGTTACGTCACCAGTACCGCTTGGCTCCATCAAACCAATGTGGTTACGACTCGCTTTTTTAGGCTAATAAATTTTACGGGCCTTGTGGGAAGTTCATTGCTGGATAAATAGTTTTTCGTTAGAGGACTCCTAAACCCGGACGGAGGGAGTGCCGTGAAATAAAAAGGCACTCGGAAAATAGCATGCACGACGAGTGTACTTTTCCCGACACTCGGCATATAGAGGTCCCGAGTGTTAGCCCCAAAGCACTAGCATCCAACGAAATAGTGACGGTTTATTTAGGTTTGCCGAGTGCCATGAGGCACCCGGCAAATCTCCCTCTATTAGATGTTTCCGAGTGATATTTGACAATGCACTAAAAAACATATTTTAATATTTTTTACTTGTGTAAATTTTATTGAAAAACTATTTTCAATTTTTATTATAAATAAATTATTTTAAGTTCATCTTTTATTTCAAAAAGGAGGTTAAAACCAGTATGGCGTACCATATGGTGCCGAGAGCACACATCCTGCTAAGCATACCATAAGTGTGTACAATTTGCGCATATTTTTGAAGCCGCCGCCACCATCAAACTGCCACTCAATCTTTAGGCCATATATCCGCATGGTCCTTGACATGCATGTCCATCGTCAAAACCCACCCACGACACATCGAGACTAGCCATCGTCGATATGGAAGATGCAACATCACTCCATCTCTGACATCCATCCAGCCAAAACATGCTCTAAAATGATGCCACCAATTAGGAGAATGACACTGATAGTGTCGCCACCATCCAATGTGGGAGTCCAAGATCTAAGGTCTCCCGTGGAGCATCAGCGCAGGAGGCCCGAGAGCCTCAACAACGACACCTTTAGCAAAGGACCAACACCCGCAGGAGCCACGATTTTAGCCCCGACCGCATCGCCCCGACCCCTATACCACTGGACAGGAGCCATCTCCACACCGTCCTGCGCCACCGAGTTTCACTATTGCCAAGTTGCCATATTTCCTCATGCAGAGAAACCCCGGAGTCATCTACCAGAAGCGGTAAGGAGAGGAGGGATATGAGGAGGGGCCGGCGGTACGATGGCTAAGGTGATATCCTGCAAGTACACATGGTTAGTTGCACCACAATTCGATAAGTATTGAGGTTTTCGACGCACAAGGAGCAGGAAAAGTTCTATTCATTCTAATTAGAGTATCAAGTAAAACATTTTATAAACTAGAGAGTAGAGACGTTTAACAAACTATGCTAGTTGTTTTGGAGGGGTTATAAAACTGAAAGTAGAAGTGCAAGAAAGTAAAGAACAAAAAATTAATGTTCTAAAATTAAAGAGAGTAGTTGTCGTTGAGATCAAGTATACTTTAAAAATGTGGGATTGGATGACGAGCGAGATGTCTCATGGATGGGATCAATTATGAAAAAGCAATAACATAGGGAAAAAACAATCTAGCTCCAATTCATCAATCATATGTTGACATGTATTTCATATGAAGTTGTGCATACCTGAAATAACCAATTGCACAACATCTGATAAGATATCCTCCCGTTTTAGCGGAGCTACTTAAAGAACTTAGGATAATTTTATTCAACGAGTAGAGCCCTTGATGGGGCTGGAATTGTTACATTAAATGCAAGCGGTGGATGTACATAAGATTACAGAGGACCCCATAAGATATAAAATAACACATAGGTGCCTGATATTTGCAGAAAAGATCTCACTAAAAGATGTAAAAAATCAATCAGGTCCTTCTCTTTCTCCACCACCGAGCCGGAAGCTAGCCTCACCGCCATCATGCCTAGAAGCTGGGACGACACCACTTGCTCCCATGTAGATGTAGTATGCGGAAGCTGACCTTTGGAGGGGCCTATGAGAGGAGGTAAAACATGTGCTAGAGCCATACACTGGCGTCTTGATAGGCCCGCTAACCTTTGGAGAGTCCTATGGGAGGAGGTAAAACATGTGCTAGAGCCATACACTGCCGTTTTGATAGGCCATGGATTGGCCTTGGATGTCGGACGGCTAAAACCTGCCGCCGAGTTGGTGCTCAAGAAAACCGCATCTCAGCTGCACTGCTGCCTAGCGTTGTTAGTCGTCCAATTGTCCCTTCCACCTTCCACAACCATTGTTCCTTAAGGAGGAATAAGAAAGCATGAGTAGCAAGAGAACCTTGCAGCAAAGGATTCTTCACCAACACCGTAGGTGTAGAACGATCCGCCATCAAACTCCCCACTCCTGCCATGGGTGGGAGGAGACAGGCATAGTAGGTAGACTTGGAGAAGAACCTGTAGAACAGGCTTGTTATTCAAGCAGCGGTCAGCACTTGACGAAGAAGAACTCCTGCATGGAGTTTGTAGCTGCGGAGATCCCTTCACTCTGATACGTTGCAAACGTATCTACTTTTCCAACCACTTTTCTAATTATTTTTCCTCACATATGCATGATTTGGATCAAACTAATACGGACTGGCGTTGTTTTAAGCAGAATTACCCTTGGTGTCTAATTTTGTGCAGAAAATCAATTTCCTCAGAAAATTCCAAAAATATGTTTTTCCCCAGAAGATCCCAGAGCCTGAAGGAAAACATCAATGGAGGCACTAGGCCCCTAGGAGGGTGGTGGCCACGCCCCCTCCCCTCTGGCCGCGCCTGGTGGGCCCCTTGGGGCCTAGGACCACCCCCTAGGATCCTCTTTGTCCATTAGACTCATTCGTCCCCGAAACTCCGAACCCCTGAAGGATTTTCCTGAAAATGATCCACAGCTCCATCGACACCGGAAACCCTAGTTCGGGAGACAGAAATTCCGGTTTTGGCACCCTGTAGGGATGGGGATTGGAGGGAGATCGTCACCATCGTCATCGCCATCACCTCTCCATCAACCCTCCATGATTCCTCCTTCGATGTGTCAGTAATTCCCTCCTGTAGGAAGAGGTAATGGTAGGGATTGGACGAGAATCATCATGTAATAGATCACTAGATTATTAGGGTTTGATGCCTAGTATCCACTATTCTCGTTGTTGCAACTTGGATTGCTTAATGCTTGTCACTTAGGGCCCGAGTGCCATGATTTCAGATTTGAACATGTTATGTTTCCATGAGTATAATTGTTGTTTTGGATCATATCTACTAGTTGTATACACTTATTATTGTCCGGAACCCGAGACGCCATGGTGATATGGTTGGGATATCGGAGGGATGGATTCTAGTTCGAGGATTACATCATTCCACCGTATGTTAATGTTTTGCTCTGGTTCTTGGTAGAACAGTACCATTACCATCAGTTCCTTTTTGGCCCTGCACCACCGGATGGTAGGACAAAAGATGTCGTGAAAGTTCTTATTGCAAGCACATACGACAATTCTTGGGAAACATGCCTATGATAGTTTGTGACTTGGATACTCTCTTATATATTTATGCCGCCGTTTGTTACCCCTATTACATGGTTAATCTCATTCATGCAACACCCATACATCCATCCCTATGCCTACGGTATTTCTAGCACTGCTACTTATTCCGTTTACATTCGTTGTTACTATTTCTTCTACTGTTTTCCTGTTAATGTTACTATTAAACTACTTGTTGTTATATCACTGTTACTACTAATAAATTGTGTGAAGCGAGATACTTTGCAGGTGCAATTGAATTGACAACTTAGTTGTTAACTCTTATAAATATTCTTTGGCTCCCCTTGTGTCGAATCAACAAATTGAGCTATATTTACCCTCAAAGACTGTTGTGATCCCCTACATTTGTGGTTCATCAAGACTATATTGGAAGATGAAACATCGCTCCATCTCTGACATCCATCCAGCCAAAACATGCTCCAAAATGATGCCGCCAATTAGGAGAATGACACCGATAGTGTCGCCACCATCCAATGTGGGAGGCCCAGATCTAAGGTCTCTCGTGGAGCACCAGGGCAGGAGGCTCGAGAGCCTCAACAACGACACCTTTAGCAAAGGACCAACGCCCGCAGGAGCCACGATTTTAGCCCCGATCGCATCGCCCCGACCCCTATACCACTGGAGAGGAGCCATCTCCACACCGTCCTGCGCCACCGAGTTCCACTATTGCCAAGTTGACATATTTCCTCATGCAAAGAAACCCCGGATTCATCTACCAGAAGCGGTAAGGAGAGGAGGGGCCAGCGGTACGATGGCTAAGGTGATATCCTGCAAGTACACATGGTTAGTTGCACCACAATTCGATAAGTATTGAGGTTTTCGACGCACGAGGAGGAGAAGGAAAATTTTTATTCTTTCTAATTAGAGTATCAAGTTAAACATTTTATAAACTAGAGAGTAGAGACGTTTAACAAACTATGCTAGTTGTTTTGGAGGGGTTATAAAAATGAAAGTAGAAGTGCAAGAAAGTAAAGAACGAAAAATTAATGTTCTAAAATTAAAGAGAGTAGTTGTCGTTGAGATCAAGTAGACTTTAAAAATGCGGGATTGGATGATGATGCATGTAAAATGCCGTCGATCTTTCTTCTCCCGAGTGTCTCGTGACCTAAAAACTACTATATAAAGGGTCCCCTGGCCTTTTCGAGGAGGAGGCGGCGCCGAGAGACGAAACCACGAAACAGAGAGATAGAAGGCTGCCGCCGGAGAAGACCGGAGGAAGGAAACGCCGCCGGGATCACCCCGGGAGGGCTCCACCCCCCTCCGGCGTGTTCATCATCAACATCTACAGCAAGATCAGCTACATCTCTCCACTGTAATCTCTTGGCAAACACGATGTATGATGCAATACTATATTCCCTTGATGTATTGTGTCTCCCCGTCTATGTTTGAGTAGTGAATTGTTCTTGGCAATGGTGAAATAGTTCGTTGATTGGTTGCATACAAGTTTGTTATCTTCTACGATTGTCTTTATGTACAATATATGAGTGCACGCATATGTTGGGGAATGCATGTAAGGTGATCACCGATAGCATAATGGAGTGGTGGTGACTTGGGAGTGACAGTAACCTGAGACCGAGCCACAAAGTTAAGTTATTGGGGGATATTGATGGAGGGATGATAACCCGGTAGGCCAAACTCCAAGGAGTAACCCGGCCCAAAGGACGCTGCGCAGGATCCGGTTAAGGATAAGGGAACCTGTGGAAGGCCCGAACTTGTAGGCCCAGCAACCCGGATCGTGGGTTATTGTAGAGGAAAGTTAGGGTTTGTGCGCCGTGTCCGGGTAGGATCCAGGACGCGCCTTGGAGGATAAGCCAGGGGGTACGGGTGCTTTATAAACCGACCCCCAGGTCTAGTTTAGGCAGAGATCTAAGAACCCTAGCAGTATCGCTTGATATCGAGCATCCAGTGTAATCCCATAGTTGAGTTATTGTATCAAGATCGGAGACTCGGCGACTTCGATTGCCGGCTACCAGGTCGAATTGCACCATGTTTTCCTCTGAGCTAAACCCTCTCCCAAACGCCTGTGTCGTCTTGCCCCAAGATCAGTTACCCCCGGTAACATCTGCCGTGATTATCCCACGACAGTTGGCGCCCACCGTGGGGCCTGCGTCCAAAGGTGTTTACATCACGGGAGAAGCTCGGAAGAGCATGGAGAATCTCGTCGTCGGCGAAATCTACGTCGACCACAAAGGAGAAAAGATGGTGGACGATTCCGGCTGGGGGCCAGAGTCGGATCACCTCGAATCCGGATCCGTCGTGACAGTCGGCCGGATCAACATCTTCGTCGGTATGGTACGAACGCCTAATTTAAAAGTACAGTATCATGTGCATACTACAGGAACTTCTAGCAGGGACAAAGAGACATTAAAGCAAACGGTGCCGGGATACCTTAGATGGGCAGAACAAGAGGTAACGTGGAGTAGAAGAGATCATCCGGAAAAAGTAGAGCGTCCAGGAGTCTTGGCGTTGGTGGTCGCTCCACCAGTTAATGGTTATGAACTGAAGAGGGTCCTGATGGACGGTGGAAGTAGCATCAACATCCTTTATTGGGAAACCTTCTTACGGATGAGTCTCAAAGAGTCCCAGTTACAGAAAAGTTCAACAATCTTTCATGGGATCGTGCCAGGTCACTCGGCGAGCCCCGAGGGAAAGATCACCTTGGAGGTTGCTTTTGGAGAATCGACGGATAATTATCGAGTTGAGTGGCTCACGTTCGAGGTGGTCAAATTGCGCAGTCCTTATCACGCGCTGTTCGGAAGACCGGCTTACGCCAAATTCATGGCTAGGCCGTGCTACGTGTATTTGCAGTTGAAGATCCCGGGCCCTAAACGGACCATCACCATATATGGGAACCGGGATATAGCGGCCGAGTGTGACGAAGGAGATTCGGTTATGGCTGAGCAAGCATGCAGAAAGGAAGAGCTCGAATATTACCGGTCTCAAGTAAATCCGGATGACAGAACAGCCTTGAAGAAGCCGAATACCGAGGATGAGAGAGCAAAATTCAAGGCAGCACAAGACACCAAGAAGATAGATTTTGTCGAAGGTGATTCCACTAAGCAATTTACCATAGGGTCTAACTTGGGAAAAGAGCAGGAGGAAGCGCTTGTGGAGTTTATTCGTTCAAATGCGGATGTGTTCGCATGGACGCCTAGCGACATGCCGGGTATCCCTACAGAGCTGGCCGAGCACAGTTTGCATGTGGATCCCAAGTCCAGGCCCGTGAAGCAGGGTTTGAGGAAAATGAACGAGGAAAGAAGGAAGGCTATAGGCGAAGAGATCGCTCGGCTATTGGCAGCCAGCTTTATCATGGAAGTATTTCACCCGGATTGGTTGGCGAACCCGGTTCTAGTGATGAAAAAGACCAATGAGTGGAGGATGTGTATTGACTTTACGAGTCTCAACAAACATTGCCCAAAGGATCCGTTCGCGCTACCAAGGATAGATCAGATCATAGACACAGTAGCTGGAAGCGATCTATTATGCTTCCTGGACGCATATTCCGGGTATCATCAGATCAAGCTCAAGAGGGAGGATTGGGAGAAAACATCGTTCATAACCCCTTTTGGGGCCTTCTGTTATAAAACTATGACGTTTGGATTAAAGAACGCCGGTGCAACTTACCAACGGTGTATTCAGAAGTGCTTCGAGGATCAAATCGGACGCAACGTCCATGCCTATGTGGATGATGTGGTCATCAAGACCAGGAAGGCGGAGACATTTATCGATGATCTAAAGGAGACGTTCAAAAACTTGAGGAGGTACCAGATGAAGCTTAACCCGACAAAGTGCGTGTTCGGAGTTCCAGCTGGGAAATTACTCGGCTTTATAGTTTCCGAGAGAGGAATCGAGGCAAACCCGGATAAAATCAAGGCCATCCAGAGCCTGAAAAAACCGGAAAATTTGAAGCATGTTCAAAAGCTCACGGGCTGCGTAGCAGCCTTGAGCCGATTCATATCCAGACTCGGAGAAAAGGCAATACCCTTGTACCGGCTCTTGCGGAAATCAGATAAATTCGTATGGGATCAAGAGGCGGATGGGGCGTTTGAGGCACTAAAGAAGCAGTTATCTGAAGCACCAGTATTAGCGGCGCCGGGTCCTAAAGAGCCTATGTTGCTATACGTGGCAGCTGGTCCCCGAGCCGTCAGCGCAGTAGTTGTTGTGGAGCGCAAAGAGGATGGGAAATGTTACCCGGTTCAGAGGCCGGTTTATTACGTCAGCGAGGTATTATCAGAAGCAAAGCAGCGCTATCCACATTGGCAAAAGTTGGTGTTCGGGGTCTTTATGGCCAGCCGGAAGTTGAAGCCGTATTTCCAAGAGCATCCCATAACAGTGGTTAGTTCAATACCAATGGCGGATATCATCAGAAACTCGGACGCAACGGGAAGAATAGCCAAGTGGGCAATAGAGATGGGGGATTATCACATCAACTACGAACCCAGGTGAGCAATCAAGTCCCAAGCTTTAATTGATTTCGTTAACGACTGGACACATACAGGCATGACTACGACGGTTCCAAATTCCGAGTCATGGATCATGCACTTCGATGGATCTAAGCAATACGAGGGATCAGGAGCTGGGGTGGTACTAACATCACCCAAAGGAGATAAATTAAGTTACGTACTACAAATTCACTTCGACTGTTCCAACAACGTGGCCGAGTATGAGGCCCTATTGCACGGCCTAAGGGCAGCTAAGGAGATGAACGTCAAGAGGATACGGTGTTTCGGAGATTCGGACCTTGTGGTACAGCAGGTATCAGGAACTTGGGATAGAAAGGACGCAACTATGGCAGCATACCGCAGGGAGGTTGATAGGGTTGCAGGATGTTTTTCCGGGTATGAGGTGGAACATATAGACAGAAGAAAGAATGAGGCAGCCGACGCGCTCGCTAGACTCGGCTCGCGCAGAGAGCCGGTTCCACCTAACGTTTTCCTGGACGAATTATGGCGACCATCAGTTAAAACCGAGTCAGAGGAGGATTTGGCAAATCAAGACCCGGATTCAGGACTTGTGGCGACTGTACGCACTATTCCCGAATGGACAGAACCGTTTTTGGCCTACCTATCGCGAGGCGAGTTACCACAGCAGGAGGTATTAGCAAGGCAAATTTTGAGGCGAGCAAAGGGATATTCTATCATCAACGGGGAACTATATAAGAGAAGCGCAGCAGGGGTCTTTTTGCGCTGCGTAGCGCCAGAAGAAGGCCGACAGATTCTCAAGGAAATACATGAAGGCGACTGTGGACATCACGCATCCACAAGATCTCTCGTGGCTAAAACTTATCGACACGGATTTTTCTGGCTCACGGCCCTAGCAGATGCGGAGCGATTGGTAGCAAGGTGTGACGGATGTCAAAGGTACGCTCGCCAAACCCATGTGCCGGCTATGGAGTTACGGACCATCCCGTTAACTTGGCCGTTCGCTGTCTGGGGTATGGACATGGTTGGCCCCTTTCATATGTCACCATGCAAGAAGACACATCTTTTGGTGGCTATTGATAAGTTTACCAAGTGGGTTGAGGTTATGCCAGTTACTAATTGCGAATCAGCCACAGCAGTCAAGTTCCTGAAGAGGATTATCTATCGGTTCGGGTATCCCCACAGCATAATTACCGACAATGGGACCAACATGTCCCTTGGTGAGATGGAGAAGTTCTGTGGCAACAATGGAATCCGACTTGACGTCGCGTCAGTGGCCCATCCGCAGGCCAACGGACAAGTGGAGAGGGCAAATCAAGAATTGCTACGTGGGTTAAAACCAAGACTACGAGTCCCCTGTATCAGGGCAGCTGGCGCATGGGTCGAAGAGCTCCCTTCTGTGGTTTGGGGCATCAATACTACGCCTAATAGATCTACTCAGATGACACCCTTCTTCATGGTCTATGGCGCGGAGGCAGTACTACCGAGCGATATTATTCATGATTCACCACGAGTATCAGCATACGTTGAAGTGGAGAATGAAAAGACCCGGCAAGATGCCGTGGATATGTTAGAAGAGCAAAGGGAACAAGCCCTGGAAAGATCATCCATATATCAGCAGGATCTACGAAGGTATCATAGCCGGCACGTGAAAACCCGGGTCTTCCAGGAAGGAGACCTGGTTTTGCGCCTGGTACAGTCAAACGAAGGAAAGCATAAGTTATCACCACCTTGGGAAGGACCGTTTATCATAAGCCGGAATCTGCACAATGGGTCATACTACTTGATAGATGCAAGAGAAGAGTCGACCACAGTTAATAACACTGCTCGCACCACTTCATCTATGCAAGAAAGAGACAGACCGTGGAACGTGGCTCAGCTACGTCCATATTATACTTAGCAAAATTATTTTGGCATTGAACGATGTAATAGGCAGCAGGTTTTCAGACGTACTCTTTTCCTATCCAGGGTACCTTTGGGGACTGGACGGGTTTTTAATGAGGCGGCTTGCTGACCTAGATTTTTCATATCAAGTAAAGAGGTGATTATCAAGAAAAGAGATGGTTATTATCAGATTATGTATTCTCAATGTGATGCGTATATCTAGGTCTTGGGGGCTGGTCGCTTGAATAGCACAGTTACAAACTCAAAGACCCGGCCATGATGCCTATGAGTTATAAGGGCCGATTACTTGCAAACGAGTACGGCTACAATCTTATAACCGGGCAAAGAAGTCCAAATTCCTTGGCTATTCTTACTTAAGCTTGATGTGACTCGCATTAAAGTGGCATGATTTGCTCGCTTATGATTACAGTCAGTCATGAAACCCTACGGGGCTTGAGTGGCTACGTTTTCGTATGGATGTAACAACATGGTATCCACGCGAAAGCCGGCTTACAGTACAAGATAGTCAAAAGGGTCATCTAAACCACAAGTTATGCAGAGTACAAGGCTAAACAGCTGGAAACTCAACGATTATTAAGCATAACTTCAAATCCTATGTGAAACAACTCAGGGATCTTTGTGAATTTAGCAGTAGGCAGGTCGTGCCCCTTTCAAGATCAAGTGTCCTAGACTTGGAGATCCGGGTCCGGGTTACTTGAAATCTTGAAAAGGGGAAAACTTGCTTGTTGGTACAATTCCAAAAACCCAAATATCCGAGTCTTGGGGACTTGGGGACTTAGAAGCAAATCCGCTTGTCAATACCCATGAGACCCGGAAATCGAGTTTTCACAAAAGGAACAGTAAAGAAAGCCGGATATCGAGAACAGATGAGCTCAATAATGGATAAACTTAAAAAGGCCGGAAGAGGCATAGAGTATATCAAGACCTTAGCGTGCATTACAAAAATCTCGGCGAAAAGATATCAAAGGTGCACAGGCGCACCATCCAAAATATAATCGTTTAAACAGCATGTTGACCGACTGGTGCATAAGAAGAGGCATTAGAGATCAGATATCACTCGGCGTTCATCTTGGCCTTGCCCCTGCCATCATTGGTGGTAGCAGCAGCACCCGGATCAGCGGTACCAGCCCGTGCAGGAGGTGGGACGACTGGTGTCGAGGTAGCGGGGGCAGAGCCGGCTTCAGCTTGTTTCTTTGCAGCCTCCGCCCTCAACGCAGCAGCTTCCTCCTTCCACCGAGCCAGCATATCATACGGCTCGGGAAGATCCGACTTAATTGCTACACCAGTAGCATCATACGCTGGAACAAGGATATTAACGTCCAGTTCATCAGCGATCACGCTGGCTGGGTAACGGACCTCCTTCTGGACGGCCTGAAAATCCTTCACTGAGAAGTTGGACCCATCAAGCTTGAACTCTGGGAAGCCGCCCATGAGCTTCGCTAGTTCGAGCTTGGGGAAATAAGCCTTGGCGAGTGCAAGCCCCCGGGCCATTCCAACCCGGCAAGACGAGCGTTTCCAGTGCCAAATCCACTCAGGAATAGTGGAGAAGGCATCCATCATCCTCTTCAGATCAACATGCCCTCTACCCGGCCACCGTAATTCCTCCAGGATCCATTTGGTTCCGGCACATAGCTGCCGGAGAACACTCTTCATGGTTTTCAGCTTGGCGATGTCATCCTCTTCCGGCATGATTTCATCCGGGCCTGAAGGAATGGAAACGTAAGTCGGGAAAACCGTTGTCATCTATCAAAAGGGTAAACCCGGAGGAGGAAACGTACCAAGTAAAGCACGATATGTGTCTGATATTTGGACGGAAAGGCTTGTTAGATCATCTTCGGCTTTGTGAGCCCTTTTCCTATATTTCCTCATTATCAGCCTATTCCTCCTGGCCTCAGCTTCGGCTGCTTCACGCAAAGCTACCTCCTTTTCGATAAGCTTGGTGGCGTCCGCCAGTTTCTCCTCAGATTGAGTCACGAAAGACTGCATGTATGCAAACAAGGATCAGTCGGGTAGAGGAGCAAGTTATCAGGTGCTTGTATACTAAAGTCCCAAGCGAATTATGAATCAATTCACTCGGAACTTGGGGACTGGACAAGGGCACAAGCAACATTAATCGGATTTACCTCGTGCTTGGCTATTAAGGCCCCCAAGATGTTTTCTTCATTAGCCCTTAAAGTGCGCAGGGTTTCCAGCATCTGGGCAAACATCAGTTCTTCGGATCGAGTACCGGAAGGACCAGCAGCTTGGTCACCCGGCGGGGGGGCTCTCCCCGCCCTTGGAGTCGAGACCCGGACAGTTTGAGTACCCGGGTTGGGAGAACCCATCCTTGTATCTAGAACCTCGATCTCCTCGTCTACTGGTTCCGATGAGGAAGGAGATCCGGCGGCTCGGGGAGGAGGATTGCTCGGAGGGCCTTGTTCTTGGTTATTCGCCGTATCACCACTAGTCGCGGCATCGGCGTTATCAGTCGGCTTCTCCACCCGGCGGCCATCTGTTTCTACGTTTTCCGGGTCACTGACGGTGACTTTAGTGCTGAAAGAAAGATGAGAAAAGGCAGTTATTAGTTATGACGATGGCTTGAGTGGAAATTGGTCAGACGTAAAAGGAAATCATGTAACAAAAACTTACCCAGCATTCACGATGTAATCCGGCGGGAGCTCGCCGCTGGAAGCAGATGAGGTTGTCACAGGGACCACTAGCGGAACCCGGAATTGCCCGGCACGAGGGTGGTTAGGAGAAGGTTGGCGTTGAGGAGAGTCGGAAGGACGAGACGGAGGAGCGCTGGCACGAGGGACCGAGGGGGTAGAGATACCCGGGTTAAGGGGATCTTCACCCGGGGAGCTCCGAGTTACTCTGCGCTTGGCTGGGAAAGAATCCTTCAAGCACGATGAATTTGATAATTGATGGTTAAGTCGTCGCATGGCATCAAAGGAGTAGGGTTCAGAGGATAATGAGGAAAAAGGAACCTTGGACACTGCTCCCCTGGTCTTCCTCTTGGCTCCGACTGTTGCCTCTTGGTCAGACTCGGTTGCCTCCGGATCATCCTCGTTGGTCTCACCTTCGTCCTCCAGTCCTGTGAACCGTGTGTGTGTTCGTTGGAAAAAAGGTAAACGGGAGGAAAATAATACAAGTAAAGATATACAAATTCTATGCAAATACCTTCAGTCTCATCAGCCGGCTCGTCCTCTTCTTCCGGGTCTCTGGAAGGGGGGAAGGGTTCAACTCTCCAGAAAGGGTCATCAGCCTAAGACAAAAGAATGAGATCAAGGGTTAGAAGCTGTATCAAGTCAAAATGTGGAAATAAGTTATGAATGTCGGGTATTACCGCTGGAGCCGGGTTTTCCCGAGTAAACGGGGGTAACCCGGTGATGCCCTTTATCACCTCCAGTTTCTCTGTTAAGAAGCCCTTGATGGTCTTGTTAGTATCGCCGGTCGCAAAGTTCTTGGTGGAGTAGCGGAGTGCATCTGTGGTGTGCCCCGAATACTCGCACATCAGTTTGGTGCGGATAGAGTTGGGTTGGATCCGGAAATCAACCCATGTTTTCACTAAATTTAGCCCGAGGAGGCCTTGGGCTGAGAGGATGGCTATCTTGGCTAACGAGGGAAGGATTGCCTCCCTATCCGAGTCTGGTGCAAAGGCGTTGAAAGACTCGGAAGGCTCAAGGAGATTTTCCGAGTAACCCGGCAGTTTCTTTTCGCCGTCTGGGGAGGTATCGTGGCAATAAAAGAAAGACAGCTGCCAATGTTTGACGTGGGAGTTTAAATTGAGGGTTGGCATCGGTGAGTTCTTGCGGCGTTGGATGGATACCCCGCCGCAAGTAAGAAGCGCTCCGTCGCCGCTTTCGCGGCACGGCTTACACTGGAATAGTTCGATGAAGAGAGTCAAACTTGGCGGCATGCACAAGTACGACTCAGATAGAACGATGAAGTGGGTAATATTCAACATAGAGTTAGGCCCTATGTCGAATACCCGGAGGCCATAATGGCTTAAGACCTCCCGGAAGAAAGGGTGACCCGGAGGACGGAATCCCCGGGTCACATGCTCTATGAAGCAGATTACCTCGTTATCAGCAGGTGTGGGCCGGGTCTCGTTGCCCGGAGCCCTCCAGTGAATGTCCTTCTGAGAAGGGAGAATTCCTAATTCGGCTAGCTCGTCCAATTTGGCCTTCGTAGCTGTGGAACGCCCCCAGTTAGCGGATATGGTTTGGGTAGCCCTCGCCTGAGCCGGCTGTTTTCCTTGTCGTTTGGGAGCCATGGGGTCAACCTGCAAAGCACAAGAAAAAGAGGCATATGAAATAAGATCTGGGAGTGTTGGATTATCCGAGTATAAGGTATCAAGAAAGTATGAAGCTAAAAATTATCCGGGTATCACGCTATGAGGTGGGGATTACAAGGTATCCGGGTTTTAAGTACAATCATGGAAATTATCGGTCACTTACGTATGGAAAGGCATTTGGGGAAGACGGATGGTTGCCCATGTGTCTACTGCAAGCAAAATAGCTGGAAAAGGAAGGTTTTCCGGGTGTTAACGCAATGAGCGGAAAATCAAGGGGGGAATGGATCTAGATGGGAAAGTTTGCGAGCGGTTTTGCAGGAGATTTGGTGATTAGCAATGGTAGGAGGATGAGTTGTAACTATCCTGCAGGTGGTTAGAGGAGTTGGCGAGCATCAAATCGGTCTAATTTGATGAAATCGGAAAAGTGATTCACGGGTTGACCTAGATCCGATCTTGGGTGAATTGAAAAATTATGGTGCTAAATTAAACGAATGTGAGAGGCTTACTGGAAAGATTGGAGTCCGGCGCGACGGCGGCGAGCGGTGTGGATCGAATGCCCCTTTGCGATTCCTGGCGAGAGGAGCAAAGGTGCGACGGTGGCACTTGACGGCGGTGCGAGATGGCTCGAGGGCGGGCGCGGCCGGCGGTGATCTTGCTTCGATGACAAGCACGAACTTCTTGCGGTGGTGCCGCGAGGGTGTAAGGAGCAAGGGGGGAAAGGGGAAGCTGAGGCGCAGTGATGAGTTTAGGGTTACCGACTATGTGCTATTTATAAAGCAAGGGTGAGTCTACCTCAACGGCCCGAAGCCGGAAATCGTGGGGTGACGGTTATCCCCGTGGATGTTGCGAGATATGCGCCAAATATCGAGCAAGGCATTGGGATAGAAGAAAGAAGGGGATCAACCCCGTGATATCGGGATCGATTATCAAGTATGGGATCTTGACATTTTTATCAAGGTTTGGACCTGGAAAATTAAACCAAAGAGTTTGGGGAAAGGCCGGGTTACTATATGGCCACCATGGAGTTAGGCCTAACCACTTATCAAAGCATCTTAACCCGGCCTCCACGTGCCTATGTGTTTGATATCTTTGCAGGGAATAGCGCGCGCTTCAAGGAGGATCCATGAAGCCCAGGCTATTCTGGGGACTACTAATGGAGGGATGATAACCCGGTAGGCCAAACTCCAAGGAGTAACCCGGCCCAAAGGACGCTGCGCAGGATCCGGTTAAGGATAAGGGAACCTGTGGAAGGCCCGAACTTGTAGGCCCAGCAACCCGGATCGTGGGTTATTGTAGAGGAAAGTTAGGGTTTGTGCGCTGTGTCCGGGTAGGATCCAGGACGCGCCTTGGAGGATAAGCCAGGGGGTACGGGTGCTTTATAAACCGACCCCCAGGTCTAGTTTAGGCAGAGATCTAAGAACCCTAGCAGTATCGCTTGATATCGAGCATCCAGTGTAATCCCATAGTTGAGTTATTGTATCAAGATCGGAAACTCGGCGACTTTGATTGCCGGCTACCAGGTCGAATTGCACCATGTTTTCCTCTGAGCTAAACCCTCTCCCAAACGCCTGTGTCGTCTTGCCCCAAGATCAGTTACCCCCGGTAACATCTGCCGTGATTATCCCACGACAGATATATATAGGGGACCTTAGAACGTAAGGCTATGGTGGGACTTTATGTCTTAATCAATCTTGTGCAGTCATTTACTTGGCCACATGATCCATCATAAGGGGTTGTAGATCATTTACTTGACTACACCTATTCATGGCTCCTTCCTAGAAGAAACAACTAAGACTAAAACATGTCCTTCACTAATTGTGACAACCACACGAACGAAACACCTATTGCTATGACACTTGCTCCCTTGAGATACTTGAGATATTTGCTGTTTGCTACTTGTGAAACTTGCTTAGAAACTTGCTTTAGAAACTTGCTTTAGGATTACTTGCATTTTAAACTTGCTTCACTAGTTACTACACAAACCACACTCCACGTCACTTGCTTTTCATTAGTTAGTTCCTTTTAGTCAAACTTATTGCTTTGCATAAACAGCCATATAAGAGGGTTATAGGGCTTTAGAGAATAGATAGCTTACCTTCAGCTCCTCGTGGGTTCGACACTCAAATACTTATCGAAAGGTACTACAATTGATCTCCTGCACTTGGGAGTCATGAAGCACTTTTCTGGCGCCGTTGCTGGGGAGCGTTGTGCTAAGATTTTATTCTTGTTTGCATTGCATACTAACATATAAACCTAAAACACAAAAAAAATTATAAAATGGAAAACAACCAAACAATTTTAGAACTGTATGATATCTACCTTGAATTAGGACATGAAGTGTTTGAGGAGAAATTGAAAATTATTTGCACAACAATCATATTTGTGGTAGTACTAATTCTTTGAACACCTTTATTGCTAAGGAAAACCTTGAGCTTGGGGAAGTTTGTCTTGATGAATATGATATTTTTAGTCCCCCTACTATTGAGGATAAAAATGATATACTTGCTGATTCTATGGAAAGTTTTAAGCTTGGGGAAGTTGGTTTTGATGAGCATGATATTTCTAGTTCCCCAAGCTTGGAGGAGAAAATTCACTTTGATGATACTATGCCTCCTATATATGATGATTGCAATGAAAATTATGAATGTTTAACTCCCACTATCACTAATGAGGATTTTACTTATGTGGAGAGTAGTGATTCTTTTATGCATGTGGCTCATGATAAGAATGTTTTATGTGATATTCATATTGTTGAATCTATTCATGATGCTACTGAAAATTATTATGAGAGAGGGAAACATGGTTACACATATTTCAACAATATTAAGTTTCCCCTCTTTATGCTGAAAGTATTTAAGTTGCACTTGATCTACCTTTCTATGCTTGCTATTATGTGCTTCTTTTATTTGTTTCATTACAAAATGCCAATGCATAGGAAAGGGGTTAGACTTAAAAATAAATTGTTTAATATTTTTTGGTGTGTTCCTTATGCTTTAATTTCCTATTCGGTTTGAGCACACATTTATGTCTTTTAAACATGTAAAATACCTTTACCTACTGTTATCTATCATTTAGTTTAAGATTTTCATTTTATAAATTTTTGGGAAAGTAAATGAGAAGGATGAGTAATGGAGAAGTTGGGGTCGACCTTGAACATGTGTTGTTCATGCCAATGAAACCATTGCAAAGTCTCTATCATTAAAACTTTTTCCAAAGCTAAAAACAATAAAAATATTAGTTCACTACTGTAACATCACATTTCTGTCTTATTTCTCATCATAAATGGCAAGAATAATCTTATATGAGAGATAGGATTAAACAATAGTAATTAGCTGTCCAGAAAACAGATTCCTAAACTTCACTGCGAAAAATGTTTAAAATCACATAAGTGGAATTTTGACCTGGTAATTTACGACAGAAATATTTAGTTATCACTAGATATTTCATTAGTTTTAAGTTTTCTGATTTGAGCAAATTAAGTGCCTCTAAAAATTCACTCTTTACGGGCTGTTCATTTTTTGGCAGATTATGTCTTTATTTTGCATTGCTCTCATTACTTGTGTTTTGTGTGGTTCTTTTGATCAAGGAGCAATGCACAACTGTAGTAACAGTAGTTAATATTTAGAATCAACTCATGATGTGTCTTTGCTGTACCTATGTGGATTTTATTTATGGAGGCACTAACCCCTCTAATCAAGTTTTATGTTGAGATTTGTGTAAGAAGAATTTTTCAGGAGGAAGAGTTGAGTGAGATGAACAAAGATCAAGAGGGACAACCAATCAAGCTTGGGGATGTACCCCTGGGCTCACCCTACATGTATCAAATAAGTACAAGAATCCAAGCTTGGGGATGCCGAGCCACCTCACTCCAACCATCATGATGTTAAGTAAGAAAAGCCTAGCTATACGGCTATCAATAAAGCGCTTTACGGGAGGCAACCCGGTTGTTCTTAGTTGGTTTTTCCTAGTGTCCTCTTGCAGTAACAAGAGACTTAGTCTTTAGTTTAGTTTCTGGAGTTTTCAATAAAGTGTCAAGTTTCACCCATTTGGATTTAAAAGTTGCTATCCTAGTGCTTGGAATTTCTGTTTCAGCACGATTCTGCGCACCGTACGATTTTTCATTTTTTATCTGTAAGTCGGATTGAGCTATTTTTTTAGTATGTTCTGAAACTTTTCGTCCTCTGTAAGCACAAAAATTGGCTTAATCTTTTGACGAGTCTAGCTTAGGGGAAAACGTTCGTTTTGCTGCTGCTGCTTTTCTGGACAGATTCTGCCTTCTTTTGTTTTATGCACTCTTTGAGCTTGGGAATCGAATTTCCATGACTCTTTCAAACAAGAGAGTGAACATACAACATAATGAACCTTATTGTATATCTACTGTAGCATTTGATTTGGAATTTTGCACAGCAAGCATGTGATTTGTTTGTCCTTGCTAATCTCACCCCACAGAAAAAGAATGGGAGAAACATGTTTTGTAAAGTTTTTTCACAGGGAATAGAGGAGCTGCGCCAAGAGAGATCCAAGAGTGGTGAAAACCACAAGCTTGGGGATGTGGTGAACACCCCCTGGACCAACACTCTTTTGGTTAGCACACGTCTACTTTCTATTTTTCTAAGCAAATCATTTATCGCAAAAACTTGAAGCGTCTAGTTTTGTTTTTTTTAGTTTATTTGTGAGACCACACCCATCATTTTATATGAGATTGAGCTACTGGAGTTTGGGGTTGGAATATATTGGATCCTAGTATTATGACTTGGAATAGGGATGCCATGGTTGATTTGAAGAGCTACATATGTTTGCATGATTTATAGGCTTTTTTATGTGTAGAAATTTGCAATAATGTTGTCTTGAGCTATCTCTTATTTATGTCCTTGATGTTAATTGCTAGTTTATTTAGTTTTTCATGAAATGAGTAGTTCTATGGACATATGCATGAATAGTAGCTGGTCAACTATCTCCCTCTTGCTAGCCAAAAATTTAAAAATTCCAACAAGTAAAAACTTGTTTCCAACACTCCTTAGCCAAGTATTTCTAGTGAGTCCACCATATCTTCCCATTAGCTTCATTGCTATTCCGAGTATGTTCACCATGTTATTGTGTTATTTATGTTCTAAATTAAGATATTCACTTTATTAATTGTCATGGGTTCAACTTGGGATAGGACTCTGACGAACTTTTGAAGGCACACTTTACTTTTTATGCATCTAATAAACATGACCCAATAATGGGAGCCACAAGTTTTCCGTTTGACAAGTGTGTGGTTGGGAGCTATCTATAAACGTGTATCACCGAAAAGCTTTCAACATTGCACAAAAATTTACATTTGGTTGATATCATGTACTTTTGTTTTTGGACTCCTGCCATGCCGAAATGAAATAGAGGAATAGTAAGTTTTGATGAGTAAGTATCTATATGACTAGAGAAACGCATTGGGCCGCTAACCCAAGCCATGCTTTATCATGGTGGAAATTTACTTACAGCTTGAGTGACTCTACAACACATCCTACAATAAAATAAGAAGCTATGCATAATAGTGAATGAAAATAAAAAGGATGATGAGTCTACTCCGTTTGTTTGTCTTGTCATTGTGACATGGGCTTGTTTCCATGTCATGGGGCAAGAGGTACCTCTTTGCGGTTCTCTATGATGTCATTAATACTTATTATGATTGTACGAAGCTTATTAGGACTCTTAAGTTGAGTAATCATGGAGTAGGTTTTCACACTCACGGGGCATGAGGCTTTCAACCACCTTGTCATTCACATTACTTCAGCATTCACCATTTAAGATGCTAGTGATAAAGGGACAATGAGAGTCCTAGATCAATGGATACCACATTTCAATTAGTAATTTTAGTTGAATAATTTAGAGGCTAAATAAGATTTGATCATGTTTTACCTCTACTCAATTTTCTCCAAAGTGTCCACCATATTTTATATTTTCCATTATGCTATTCTTTGACCAATATAGGATTTTATTTTTCATTTTGTGTATGCATTTGGTCCATAGTGCTTTTATTTCATTATAAACTTTGTGAACTTTCATGAAGCATCTTTGCTTGCATATCTGATATTTCTTACAACATGAATTGTATATTGCTACTAATTTCTAGTATTAATCATTTGATTATATGTAGCATGAATAATCCTCCTTGATATCCCATGATTGTTCCAATATGCAAAGTCCATGTTAGTTTTATCACCTTCATACTCGAGGACGAGCATGGGTTAAGCTTGGGGATGTTGATGCATGTAAAATGCATACATGAACTTTGCATGTTATTACTTGTTTTTCCTACATATTAGCAACTTATATTCATATTTTATAATGGTTTGGGGGATTTTCTGAACAATCCCCCTTCTTTTGGTTCTAACCCTGTTTTTTTCCAGAAAATGTACTTTTTAGTGTTTCAGACTTTCCGGGAGCTTCGGGACTCCAAAAAGGGCAAGGCCAAAGAGCACGATTCAGAATTTTCGAGACGAAGACCATGGGCCAAAGTAGAGGGCCAAAAGGCCAACCAGGTGGCAAAGAGGACCCTCCACGCGGCCAGATTCCTTGGCCGCGTGAGAGGCCCCCTTTTTGCCCCCGTGGCTCCGATGCCGTCGATCTTTCTTCTCCCGAGTGTCTCGTGACCTAAAAACTACTATATAAAGGGTCCCCTGGCCTTTTCGAGGAGGAGGCGGCGCCGAGAGACGAAACCACGAAACAGAGAGACAGAAGGCTGCCGCCGGAGAAGAACGGAGGGGGGAAACGCCGCCGGGATCACCCCCGGACGGTTCCACCCCCCTCCGGCGTGTTCATCATCAACATCTACAGCAAGATCAGCTCCATCTCTCCACTGTAATCTCTTGGCAAACACGATGTATAATGCAATACTATATTCCCTTGATGTATTGTGTCTCCCCGTCTATGTTTGAGTAGTGAATTGTTCTTGGCAATGGTGAAATAGTTCGTTGATTGGTTGCATACAAGTTTGTTATCTTCTATGATTGTCTTTATGTACAATATATGAGTGCACGCATATGTTGGGGAATGCATGTAAGGTGATCACCGGTAGCATAATGGAGTGGTGGTGACTTGGGAGTGACAGTAACCTGAGACCGAGCCACAAAGTTAAGTTATTGGGGGATATATATATAGGGGACCTTAGAACGTAAGGCTATGGTGGGACTTTATGTCTTAATCAATCTTGTGCAGTCATTTACTTGGCCACATGATCCATCATAAGAGGTTGTAGATCATTTATTTGACTATACCTATTCATGGCTCCTTCCTAGAAGAAACAACTAAGACTAAAACATGTGCTTCACTAATTGTGACTACCACACGAACGAAACACCTATTTCTAGAACACTTGCTCCCTTGAGATACTTGAGATATTTGCTGCTTGCTACTTGTGAAACTTGCTTAGAAACTTGCTTTAGAAACTTGCTTTAGGATTACTTGCATTTTAAACTTGCTTCACTAGTTACTAGACAAACCACACTCCACGTCACTTGCTTTTAATTAGTTAGTTCCTTTTAGTCAAACTTATTGCTTTGCATAAACAGCCATATAAGAGGGTTATAGGGCTTTAGAGAATAGATAGCTTACCTTCAGCTCCTCGTGGGTTCGACACTCAAATACTTATCGAAAGGTACTACAATTGATCTCCTGCACTTGGGAGTCATCAGATGACCAGTGAGATGTCTCATGGATGGGATCAATTATGAAAAAGCAATAACATAGGGAAAAAATATAGCTCCATTTCATCAATCGTATGTTGACATGTATTTCATATGTAGTTGTACATACTTGAAATAACCAATTGCACAACATCTGATAAGCTATCCTCCCGTCTTAGCAGAGCTACTTAAAGAACTTAGGATAATTTTTTTCAACGAGGAGAGCCCTCGATGAGGCTGGAATTGTTACATTAAATGCAAGTGGTGGATGTACATAAGATTATCCCATAAGATATAAAATAACACATAGGTCCCTGGTATTTGCAGAAAATATCTCACTAAAAGATGTGAAAAATCAATCAGGTCCTTGTCTTTCTCCACCACCGAGCCGGAAGCTAGCCTCACCACCATCATGCCCGGAAGCAGGGACGACAACACTTGCTCCCATGTAGATGTAGTATGCGGCAGCTGACCTTTGGAGGGGCCTATGAGAAGAGGTAAAACATGTGCTAGAGCCATACACTAGCGTCTTGATAGGCCCGCTAACCTTTGGAGGGGCCTATGGGAGGAGGTAAAACATGTGCTAGAGCCATACACTGGCGTCTTGATAGGCCATGGATTGGCCTTGGATGTCGGACGGCTAAAACCTGTCGCCGATTTGGTGCTCAAGAAAACCGTATCCCAGCTCCCCTGCTGCCTAGCATTGTTGCTCGTCCAATTGTACCTTCCACCTTCCACAGCCATTGCGCCTTAAGGAGGAAGAAGAAAGCATGAGTAGCAAGAGAACCTTGCAGCATAGGATTCTTCACCAACACCGTAGGTGTAGAACGATCCGCCATCAAACTCCCCACTCCTTCCATGGGTGGGAGGAGACAGGAATAGTAGGTAGACTTGGAGAAGAACCCGCAGAACAGGCTTGTTATTCAAGCAGCGGTCAGCACTTGACGAAGAAGAACTCATGCATGGAGTTTGTAGCAGCGGAGATCCCTTCCACTATGATACGTTGCAAACGTATCTACTTTTCCAACCACTTTTCTTATTATTTTTCCTCACATATGCATGATTTGGATCAAACTAATATGGACTGGCATTGTTTTAAGCAGAATTACCCTTGGTGTCTAATTTTGTGCAGAAAATCAATTTCCTCAGAAAATTCCAAAAATATTTTTTCCCGGAAGACTCTCGGAGTCCGAAGGACAACTTCAAGGGAGGCACTGGGCCCCTCGGAGTGTGGTGGCCACGCCCCCTCCCCTCTGGCCGCGCCTGGTGGCCCCCTTGGGACCTGGGACCACCCCATAGGATACTCTTTGGCCATTAGACTCCTTCGTCCCCGAAACTCCGAACCCCTGAAGGATTTTCCCGAAAACGATCCACAGGTCCACCGACACCTCAAACCCTAGTTCGGGAGACAGAAGTTCCGGTTTTGGCACCCTGTAGGGATGGGGATTGGAGGGAGATCGTCACCATAGTCATCGCCATCACCTCTGCATCAACCCTCCATGATTCCTCCTTTGATGTCTCAGTAATTCCCTCCTGTAGGCAGAGGTAATGGTAGGGATTGGACCAGATTCATCATGTAATAGATCACTAGATTATTAGGGCTTGATGCCTAGTATCCACTATTGTCGTTATTGCAACTTGGATTGCCTAATGCTTGTCACTTAGGGCCCGAGTGCCATGATTTCAGATCTGAACATGTTATGTTTCAATGAGTATAATTGTTGTTTTGGATCATATCTACTGGTTGTATACACTTATTATTGTCCGGAACCCGAGACGCCAAGGTGACATGGTTGGGATATCGGAGGGATGGATTCTAGTTCGAGGATTACTTGTTTCCACCTTATGTTAATTTTTTGCTCTGGTGCTTGGTAGGATAGTACCATTACCATCAGTTCCTTTTTGGCCCTGCACCACCTGATGGTAGGACAAAAGATGTCGTGCAAGTTCTTATTGCAAGCACGTACGACAATTCTTGGGAAACATGCCTATGCTAGTTTGTGACTTGGATACTCTCTTATATATTTCTGCTGCCGTTTGTTACCCCTATTACATGGTTAATCTCATTCATGCAACACCCATACATCCATCCCTATGCCTATGGTGTTTCTAGCACTGCTACTTATTCAGTTTACATTCGTTGTTACTATTTCTTCTATTGTTTTCCTTTTACTGTTACTATTAAACTACTTGTTGTTATATCACTGTTACTACTAATAAATTGTGTGAAGCGAGATACTTTGCAGGTCTAATTGAATTGACAACTTAGTTGTTAACTCTTATAAATATTCTTTGGCTCCCCTTGTGTCGAATCAAGAAATTGAGCGATATTTACCCTCAAAGACTGTTGTGATCCCCTACATTTGTGGTTCATCAAGACTATGCTGGAAGATGAAACATCACTCCATCTCTGACATCCATCCAGCCAAAACATGCTCCAAAATGATGCCGCCAATTAGGAGAATGACACCGATAGTGTCGCCACCATCCAATGTGGGAGACCCAGATCTAAGGTCTCTCGTGGAGCACCAGGGCAGGAGGCTCGAGAGCCTCAACAACGACACCTTTAGCAAAGGACCAATGCCCGCAGGAGCCACGATTTTAACCCCGATCGCATCACCCCGACCCCTATACCACTGGAGAGGAGCCATCTCCACACCGCCCTGCGCCACCGAGTTCCACTATTGCCAAGTTGACATATTTCCTCATGCAGAGAAACCCCAGATTCATCTACCAGAAGCGGTAAGGAGAGGAGGGATATGAGGAGGGGCCGGCGGTACGATGGCTAAGGTGATATCCTGCAAGTACACATGGTTAGTTGCACCACAATTCGATAAGTATTGAGGTTTTCGACGCACGAGGAGGAGAAGGAAAAGTTTTATTCTTTCTAATTAGAGTATCAAGTTAAACATTTTATAAACTAGAGAGTAGATATGTTTAACAAACTATGCTAGTTGTTTTGGAGGGGTTATAAAACTGAAAGTAGAATTGCAAGAAAGTAAAGAACGAAAAATTAATGTTCTAAAATTAAAGAGAGTAGTTGTCGTTGAGATCAAGTAGACTTTAAAAATGCGGGATTGGATGACCAGTGAGATGTCTCATGGATGGGATCAATTATGAAAAAGAAATAACATAGGGGAAAAAATATAGCTCCAATTCATCAATCATATGTTGACATGTATTTCATATGTAGTTGTACATACTTGAAATAACCAATTGCACAACATCTGATAAGCTATCCTCCCGTCTTAGCAGAGCTACTTAAAGAACTTAGGATAATTTTTTTCAACGAGGAGAGCCCTCGATGAGGCTGGAATTGTTACATTAAATGCAAGCGGTGGATGTACATAAGATTATCCCATAAGATATAAAATAACACATAGGTCCCTGGTATTTGCAGAAAAGATCTCACTAAAAGATGTGAAAAATCAATCAGGTCCTTCTCTTTCTCCACCACCGAACCGGAAGCTAGCCTCTATGCCATCATGCCCGGAAGCCGGGACGACAACACTTGCTACCATGCAGATGTAGTATGCGGCAGCTGACCTTTGGAGGGGCCTATGAGAGGAGGTAAAGCATGTGCTAGATCCATACACTAGCGTCTTGATAGGCCCGCTAACCTTTGGAGGGGCCTATGGAGGAGGTAAAACATGTGCTAGAGCCATACACTCGCGTCTTGATAGGCCATGGATTGGCCTTGGATGTCCGACGACTAAAACCTATCGCCGAGTTGGTGCTCAAGAAAACTGTATCCCAGCTCCCCTGCTGCCTAGCATTGTTGCTCGTCCAATTGTACCTTCCACCTTCCATACCATTGCGCCTTAAGGAGGAAGAAGAAAGCATTAGTAGGAAGAGAACCCTGCAGCATAGGATTCTTCACCAACACCGTAGGTGTAGAACGATCCGCCGTCAAACTCCCCACTCCTTCCATGGGTGGGAGGAGACCGGCATAGTAGGTAGACTTGGAGAAGAACCCACAGAACAGGCTTGTTATTCAAGCAGCGGTTAGCACTTGACGAAGAAGAACTCCTGCATGGAGTTTGTAGCAGCGGAGATCCCTTCCACTATGATACGTTGCAAACGTATCTACTTTTCGGACCACTTTTCTTATTATTTTTCCTCACATATGCATGATTTGGATCAAACTAATACGGACTGGCATTGTTTTAAGCAGAATTACCCTTGGTGTCTAATTTTGTGCAGAAAATCAATTTCCTCAGAAAATTCCAAAAATATTTTTTCCCCGGAAGACTCTCGGAGTCCGAAGGACAACTTCAAGGGAGGCACTGGGCCCCTAGGAGGCTGGTGGCCACGCCCCCTCCCCTCTGGCCGCGCCTGGTGGCCCCCTTGGGGCCTAGGACCACCCCATAGGATCCTCTTTGGCCATTAGACTCCTTCGTCCCCAAAACTCCAAACCCCTGAAGGATTTTCCCGAAAACGATCCACAGCTCCACCGACACCTCAAACCCTAGTTTGGGAGACAGAAGTTCCGGTTTTGGCACCCTGGAGGGAGATCGTCACCATAGTCATCGCCATCACCTCTGCATCAACCCTCCATGATTCCTCCTTCGATGTGTCAGTAATTCCCTCCTGTAGGCAGAGGTAATGGTAGGGATTGGACGAGATTCATCATGTAATAGATCAATAGATTATTAGGGATTGATGCCTAGTATCCACTATTATCGTTGTTGCAACTTGGATTGCTTAATGCTTGTCACTTAGGGGCCGACTGCCATGATTTCAGATCTGAACATGTTATGTTTCAATGAGTATAATTGTTGTTTTGGATCATATCTACTGGTTGTATACACTTATTATTGTCCGGAACCCGAGACGCCAAGGTGACATGGTTGGGATATCGGAGGGATGGATTCTAGTTCGAGGATTACATGTTTCCACCGTATGTTAATGTTTTGCTCTGGTGCTTGGTAGAATAGTACCATTACCATCAGTTCCTTTTTGGCCCTGCACCACCTGATGGTAGGACAAAAGATGTCGGGCAAGTTCTTATTGCAAGCACGTACGACAATTCTTGGGAAACATGCCTATGATAGTTTGTGACTTGGATACTCTCTTCTTTAATTCTGCTATCGTTTGTTACCCCTATTACATGGTTAATCTCATTCATGCAACACCCACACATCCATCCCTATGCCTACGGTATTTCTAGCACTGCTACTTATTCCGTTTACATTCGTTGTTACTATTTCTTCTACTGTTTTCCTGTTACTGTTACTATTAAATTACTTGTTATTATATCACTGTTGCTACTAATAAATTGTGTGAAACGAGATACTTTACAGGTGCAATTTAATTGACAACTTAGTTGTTAACTCTTATAAATTTTCTTTGGCTCCCCTTGTGTCAAATCAATAAATTGAGATATATTTACCCTCAAACACTGTTGTCATCCCCTACATTTGTGGTTCATCAAGACAATTTTATGGCGCCGTTTCCGGGCAGCATAGCTTTATTTGTAAGTTCACTTGAGAATTATATTGTTTGCTTTAATTTTTTATCTATCATGGGAAAGACTACTAATCCAGAGGTTCCAATATTACCTTCCACCACAAGGAAATGTACAACTCTAAACACCGTTGTTGCACTTGATTCACCTTCTATTTTGAGTAAGCTTGTTACCCCATCGCATGCTTCGCGTGCTATTACTATTGAGTCTGATACTATGTATGATGAAGTTGATGATGTTTCTATTGTGCTTGATACCTCTAGTTCTCTAGGTTTCTTTTTAGACACACAAATTGCCAGAGCTAAAGAAATTGAACATGCTGAAATTTTTGATAAACTGTTATCTACTCCTAAACAATCACCTAAACGAACCGATCTTGATAATGATAGGAGTGATTATTTAGAGGAAACTTATACACTTGATGATGACTTCTTTAAATAATATATGAGTTATGAAACCGCTTCTGATCCTAAGACTTTTAAGAAGCTGCTTGATAAACATTCCATGAAAAACAAGTTTTCTCCTGATCCTGAATTTTCTAAATCTCCTGTGGACATTAGAGATGAGAAGTTTGATTTTTTATGTTGATCTTTCACTTATTCCTATGGTTGAAACTTAACCCTTTGATGGTATAGAAAATAACGATGCCACAGCCCACTTGAATACACTGTTTAAGATTGGCATGTTGTTTTCTGATGAGAATTTGATAAGAAGGTATTATGTTATTAAGTTGTTCTCTTTATCATTAATCGGGGATGCTAAATTGTGGTATGATAATTTGCATTATGGTTGCATTAAGACTCCTCAATTTTCGAATCCTATCTTTTGCGAAAAATATTGTTCTCCTCATATGCAACATGCTGCTTTACAAAAGATTTTTAACTTCAAGCAATTGGAGGATGAGAAACTTCCCAAAGCTTGGGGGAGGTTTTGTGCTACTCTCAAGGGTAGATCTGGCCATAGTATATCTAAGAATGAGCTTATTGATATATTTTATAATGGACTAATCACTGAATCTAGGACATACCTGGATAGTTGTGTTGGTTGTATTTATAGCGAAAAATTTGTAGTAGAAGCTGAAGAATTATTGGGAACATAGCCAAGAACCATGATGATTGGGATATTCATGAACCTACACCATTTCCTACACCTAAGAAAAGAGGAGTTCTTTTCCTTAATCATGAAGACATGCAAGAAGCTCATAAATCTATTAAAGAGAAGGGTATTAAATCTGAAGATGTGAAGAGTTTACCTCCAATTGAAAATCTATGTGAGCCTACCACTCACCTTCCTATGGTAGAGGTACGTTCTCTTTAAAAATTCAATGCTAGTGATATTCCTTATGATAAACCTCCTGAACAATTCTTAGATGAATTTGATGATTTCATTGTTAAACAAACTCATTTTAATGCACAAGTGCAAAATCAATTGAATGAAAACTCTTTGTGTATCAAAAATTTGCATGCTACTTTAGGAAGAACTATTAATGATGTTAAAGGTCTTGTTAAACACTTTGAAATGATTCAGACCAAATTAGAGAAAATTACTAAAGTGAAAAAAGATTTATTTTCTGAAATGTCTGGTCAAATTAAAGAACAAGCTTGTAGTGTTAAAACTAGAGGTGGTTCTTTCACTCACGATCCTCTTCATCTAGAGGGACACCCAAAAAGGCTTGAACAAGACTCTCAAAAGCTAGATGAAAATGTTGTTAGCACTTCTAAAAATAAAAATGAAAAGAAACATAAAAGAATTAGAGAGCCTAATTATATTAGTAATGATGCTAATAAAGAACCTGATGAAGATCCTAATAGTATATCTATTTCTGATGCTGAAACTGAGAGTGGTAATGAACATGACAATGATAAAAATGAGTCTTCCAATAAGGAAGTAAGTGAAGTAGAACCTGAAAGAACAAAAATTATCATAAAGAAGGTTGAACTGCTAGGAAGCATGGTAAAGAAAGAGACCCTTGAGTGCAAAAACCTATGCCTTTTTTTAGTAAATCTCTCAAAGGTAAAGAAGAAGAACATTGTAATAAATCTTGGAAATTCCTTTGACTAATGCTATTAAGTTGCCTCCTTATTCCAAGTATATGAAATATATTGTTACTAATAAGAGAAAATTTCCTAATGAGGAAATTTCCACTATGCTTGCTAATTATTCCTTCACTTGTAAAATTCCTAAGAAGCTTGGAGACCTAGGTATTCCTACCATTCCCTGTTCTATCAAACATAATTATGTGAGAACTGATTTATGTGATCTTGGTGTTGGAGTTAGTGATATGCATCTTTTATCTTTATAATAGACTCTATTTGGATAGATTGATTCCTATTGATATCTCTTTGCAAATGGCTGATAAATCCACTGATATTCCTATTGCCATTTATGCGGATGTCCATGTCCAAGTTGCCAATTATTTAACCTTAACTGACTTTGTTGTGTTGCAAATGTTTGAGGATGAAAATATGTATATTATTCTTGGGATACCTTTTCGTAATACTGCAGGGGTTGTTATTGTTTGTAATAAAGGGAAGGTCACTGATACGTCCAAAACGTATCTCCTTTTCCGAACACTTTTGCTATTGTGTGCCTCTAAACTTGTGAGTTTTGGATACAACTAACATGGACTAACGTTATTTTTAGAATAATTAACTTGGTGTCTCGTTTTGTGCAGAAAAATCAACTTTCGGGAAATTGCCCGGAAAAGATCCCGAGGTCCTTATTTTGCCCGAAGACCTGGAGGGGGCAAGGAGAGGCCCACACTACCCCTGGGCGTGCCCCCTAGGCTGCGCCTATAGATGGTATGGTGGCCTCAGGAACCCCCTCGGGCTCCCCTTTCGACTACTTATGCCCCGTAACCTAAAAACCAAGGGGGTTCGTCATATTCCATAGAAACACATCAGAGCGCCGCCGCCACCTCGAAACTCAATTCGGGGATAAGAAGTTCCTGTTCTGGAACCTGATGACCCACAAGTATAGGGGTGTATCGTAGTACTTTCGAAAAATAAGAGTGTCGAACCCAACGAGGAACAAAAAGTGTTGACAAGTAGGTTGGATAAAGGATTCACTATAAACACTAGCAAACGGGTTTTTGGTGATTTTTGATATACCAGATAAATAAAGTGCGAGTGAATAAGAGACAGTAAATATAATTGCAGAGAGTGGCCCAATCCTTTTGAGAGCAAAGGACAAGTCGGTTGTTCTACTTATGATTACCAAACGTTTTCGAGGAAACATGGGAATTTTGTCAAGTGCTTTCGCTTCATACAATTGATTAATATTTATTGGTTCGATAGGTGTAGTGTGGGTGAACCTATGCTAATGCACCGCCCAACTAGGACTAATACATACTTGTGATTATACCCCTCGTAAGCATCCGCAAATACAAGAAAGTGATTAAGATAAATCTAACCACACCCTTAAAACTCTAGGATCCTACACTCCCTCATGCATCGGTTTCCTAACGGGTTTTAGGTTTCTGTCACTCTGGCAACCCCACAATTAATAGCCAAATACAGAATGCATCCTCCTAGGCCCATAAATGTGAAGTATCATGTAGTCGACATTCACATGACACCACTAGAAGAATAGCACCACAACTTAAATATCAAACCAATAGATATTACTTCAACATAATTCCACTACTAACATCATGACTTCTCCGACGTCCTTAAGAACTAAATGAACTACTCACAACACATCATGTGGATCATAATCAGAGGTGATATAATGAATAATAACGATCTGGTCATAAAGTGGAAACACCGAAAAATCTCACAAGCATGAACTACTAACAAGTAATCCACACCGGGAGAGAGATCTAGTGAAGAACAACGATAAAGACCCCTAATTGTTACAGCGGGATGAAGGTGGATGATGAGGGTGATGGTTCTGGTGGTGGTGATGATGACGATGACGATCTTGATGATGCCCGGAGCGATGACGGTGACGATGGTGATGATTCCCCCTCTCCGGGGAGGAATTTCCTCGGTAGATTTCTCTCTGCCGGAGAGCTTTTCTCTCGCTGTTGTTTTCCACCCCGAGGCGGCGACAGAATATTTCATAGATGATGTTCTAGGGCGTAGGGTTCCCTGGGGGTCAAGTACGCGAAAGGGGGCGACCTGAGGTGGGCCAGGGTGGCCACACCACCTGGCACATAAAAAGTGCAACCAGATCTTCCAGTTCGGTACGGCTTTACACTATGACGAATCCTAGGTCGACATTGATAACCGAATTCACATGGTCCATGGACACTTCAAATCGGCTCCCCAGTTACCTCCGGGCATGGAGCCCAGGACTGGAACTATGAATAATATTGCAACAAGGACATCCACACGCAGACGATTCTTCAGAACATCCATGAATCATGGATGGAAGAAATATTGGGAGGAAGAAAAGAAGGGAAGGGAAGGAATACCTTCTTGGATGAAGGCGGTGACCTTGCAGAAAGATCTTGCCCCCCAAACGGTCGTATGCCGGGTCATGTTGCTCCATCTTGGCTGAAGGAATAATACGGCCGTCAACGGGAGAAGCAGCCGGAGAAGGGGAACAACGGGGTGGAGCGGGAGGACAGGGCGGCGCAGGCGGGATGGTTCCTCCTGGCATGGCACCCGATGCCATCCCCATGGAGGCAGGTATCGATATGAGATGCGGAGCGGCAGCGGCGGTAGCGGTCACGCCGTGAGTGTCTGCCACGATTGTACTCGTGTCCGTGGGCGTCCACTTAGCGAAAATAAATGGGCTCGGGCTGGCGGGGCCATGGACAGCCTGTGACCACTTAATATACCCACCCATATGTTGTGCTGGCATCAACAGTGCATGCGTGGGGTGCGATTAGGAAAAGGGAAGCCTTTCTTGCATGTGTGACAAGTGTCACCACCAGAGAGTTTTGCTGGGTTTTCGGTTTCACACGGACGGAGGGTAGATGGATGAGCACGCATTTGTTTTTATATTCGTTTTTTTTTCAAAACGAAATATCTCCACAACCTCAATTCGGAATTATGAACCCTTTTCATATTTGAGCTTCTCGCGTCGAGATCTTCAAAACTAGATCCCATGTTGATATGTTTTAAGAAACTTTTTTTTGAAACTTTATACACCCTGTTGTTTATACTTTATACTTTTGGTATCACGCGCGTGTGTGTACACCATGTACACCATGTATAACCAGTAGCAGCGATGCTCGGCTTCGCTTCGATATTTTTCTACGGCTCGGTTTCACCTCGATAACCATTTATAAAGATCTTGAAGGGGTACATAGGTCGCTGTGCGCATTGGTCGAAACATGCATTGGTCGTAGTGCGTGCTACGGCTCGGCGTTGCCTCGTACTACCGCTCAGCTTCGCCTCGAACAAAATGCTTACGACGCTTCATCTAAAAAGTACACACGTGTTGTATCTGAAAAGTATAAAAAAGTTGTTACCGAAAGTATACAAATATTGTTTCTGAAAGTATACATGTTGTATGTGAAAGTATAAAAAATTGCTACTGAAAGTATACAAACACTGTTTTAAAAGTATACATGTTGTATCTGAAAGTATAAAAAAATTGCTACTGAAAGTATACAAACGATGTTTCTGAAAATATACGCGCGGTGTACCTAGGTGTACATCCGTCTGGGTGTACGCCTGCCTTCACTGCGTTTATGCCGGCCCTTCAGTGTGTGTTATCGAAGCGAAGTATAAAGTAGTATAACCACGAAGTATAAAACCGGAAAGCACAAAAAAGTACAACCCCAAAGTACAAAAGTTCGGGAAGTACAAAAAACAACAACCCCAAAGTATAACATCAGGAATTATAAAAAAGTATAACCATGAAGTATAAAGTAGTATAACTCCGAAGTACAAAATCGGGAAGTACAAAACAAGTATAACCCCGAAGTACGAAAGCAGTAAGTATAGAATAGTGAAAACCCGAAGTATAAAGTAGTACATCTCCGAAGTATGAATTTTTTTTTCTCAAAACCTATCAACATGAGATCTAATTTTGAATATCTCGACGCGAGGATCTCAAATATGAAAACGTTTCTTAATTCTGAAATACGGTTCTCGAGATATTTCATTTTAATAAAACGAATCTAGAAATAAATGTGTGTCCTTCCAGCCTCCGGTACGGGTGTAGGAAAGGGAACCCCCCTCCCCCCCCAAAAAAATTATCTGGTGTTGACACTTGGCGCGCATGCGAGCATCCATGAGAGACTGGGAGGAAGGAGAATGCGACACTTGTCGCACACACAACACATATGCGGGGTGACCTTCCAGAAGACTTCTCTTTTTTTAGTTATTTTGGCATGCGTGTCAATCGGAGGAAATAAATTATTTCTCAGCTATGAATGGGCCTTGACCTCTCCGCCCACGGAGCGATGCGGGTGCAAGTGGCCCCCCGATCGGTAGCAAGGCGTTTATACTTTCAGGTACACCGCGTTTATACTTTCAGGTACAGCGTGTGTATACTTTCAGATTTACCTTTTATATACTTTCAGATACAACATGTGTGTACCTTTTAGGTGAAGCGCCGTTGGCGCTTTGCTCGAGCAGGAGCCGAGCGGTAGCACGCACTACGAGCAATGCATGCTTCGACCAATGCCCACAACGACCTATGTACTCCCTTTAAGATATTTATAATTGGTTATTGAGGTGAAGTCGAGCCGTAAAAAAATATCGAGGCGAAGCCGAGCCATAGTAATCTATACATCCCGTACTTCCCGTTTTATTTCTTTTATACATTAATTTCTCTGTATGTTTTGATATTTTTTGTATTTCATGCTTTGTAGTTTGTAGTTTAGATTTTCTTTGTTACCATAGGAAAAGACGATTCGGGATGTACATGCATAGAAGGTGTACGTGAACTAGTTACTTGGGTTCCTGACTCGCCCGCTCGAAAACGTACTGAGTTGGCTAGCTGGCTCGTTTGCTCCCTTGGAAAGTACGTAAGTTGGCTGGCTGACTGGCTCGCTCGGAAACGCTCGGCATGTATGCCACGCGGCAGGCTGTAGATCAATCCTTCGCTAGGTTCGCTTGAGGGAAACCTCTTAGGCCTTGTTATGTAGGAGCGGGTTTAAGGCGATTAGTGGGGATAATCCCTAGAGGGATTTGGTGAACCCCTACCTTCACCAAACCCCCTCAAATCCCCTCCCAACCCTCTCTCCTTCCAATCCCTCTCCCAACTTTGTTGTTTTTCATACAGTGATGATCCCCTCCTCTTCTACAAAGTCATAAAAATGCAGTCTTTCCATTCGCCTAATCTCCAAAATACTGTCACTGTTATTTTTCACAAGGTGATCTTTCCAAGAAAACTGATACCACAAGTGGCCCTTACCGTACTGTTATCCAATTTGATATGAAGGACCATAGTAGAGATGCAGATTACATGAGACTATAAATAAACTTGACTAAGAAACAAAAGGATAATCCAGGACGCAAACCAGATACACTAGTAGAAAATAGGCCTTCGGTACGCCCACATTAGTCCCCAAAATAATCGGCCCGTGACCATAGGGGTCTTTAGTCGCGGTTCGGGACGAGACCCGCGACCAATAGTCTGGGCCCAGCGCGCTCGGTCCACAGCTGTCGGAGGGGAGGGCTTTAGTCCCGGTTGGCTTTAGTTCCTACTATGCACACTAGGTGTTCGATGAAATGCCCGATAGCATGAAACACACATGATATTAAGTGTCCGAGCCGCACTTGAGCGTTTTCATTTATTTTACCTCCGCGGTCGCGGTTAGCAACTTGAACCCTTTCATGATTTGTATTATTTCCAGGTAGTTAGTTTAACAAATGCATGATGGTTAATTATATACTTTATATAATAATAATGCAGATGAATCGGCAATGGATGTACGGTAACCGACTCTCCGGCGAGTTCACTACGGGTTTGAAAGATTTCCTCGTAGTGGCAAATGCGAACAAGCAGCGAGGTTTTATTATCTGTCCATGTGCTGAATGTAAGAATGAGAAGGGTCACTCATCCTCAAGAGTCGTTCACATGCACCTGCTTCGGCACGGTTTCATGCCAAGCTATAATTGTTGGACCAAGCATGAAGAAAGAGGGGTTAGAATGGAAGAAGATGAAGAAGAGGATGATATCGATTTCAACTATCATGACGCTTTCGGTGATACCTTCATGGAGGATGATGCTGAAGGTGGGGAAGGGTTTGGTGAAGGTGAAGAAGAGGCACATGATGAGCCCGCTGATGATCTTGGTCGGACCATTGCTGATGCACGGAGACGCTGCGAAACTAACAAGGAGAGGGAGAATTTGGATCGCATGTTAGAGGATCACACGAAGTCGTTGTACCTAGGATGCGACAATAGTCTGAAAAAGCTGGGCTGCACACTGGATTTGCTGAAATGGAAGGCACGGGAAGGTGTAGCTGACTCATCATTTGAAAATTTGCTGAAAATGTTGAAGAATATGTTTCCGAAGAATAACGAGTTGCCCGCCAGTACGTACGAAGCAAAGAAGGTTGTGTGCCCTCTAGGTTTAGAGATTCTGAAGATACATGCATGCATTAACGACTGCGTCCTCTACCGCGGTGCATACGAGGATTTGAATGAATGCCCTGTATGCACTGCATTGCGTTATAAGATCAGAGGCGATGACCCTGGTGACAATGTTGAGGGCGAGAAACCCAGGAAGAGGGTTCCCGCCAAGGTGATGTGGTATGCTCCTATAATACCTCGGCTGAAACGCCTGTTCATGAACAAAGAGCATGCCAAGTTGTTGCGATGGCACAAAGAGGACCGTAAGTCCGACGGGAAGTTGAGACACCCCGCTGATGGAACGCAATGGAGAAAGATCGACAGAGAGTTCAAAGATTTCGCAGCTGACGCAAGGAACATAAGATTTGGTCTAAGTACTGATGGCATGAATCTTTTTGGCGAGCAGAGCTCCAGCCATAGCACCTGGCCCGTGACTCTATGCATCTACAACCTTCCTCCTTGGTTGTGCATGAAGCGGAAGTTCATTATGATGCCAGTGCTCATCCAAGGTCCGAAGCAACCCGGCAACGACATCGATGTGTACCTAAGGCCATTAGTAGATGAACTTTTACAATTATGGGGCAGACCTGGTGTACCTGTGTGGGATGAGCACAAAGAAGAGGAATTTAACCTACGAGCGTTGCTTTTTGTAACCATCAACGATTGGCCTGCTCTCAGTAACCTTTCGGGACAGTCAAATAAGAGATACAAAGCATGCACGCACTGCTTACATGAGACTGAAAGTGTATTTTTGGATAATTGTAGGAAGAACGTGTACCTGGGTCATCGTCGATTTCTTCCCCGAAATCATAACGTAAGAAAGAAAGGCAAGCATTTCAATGGCAAGGCAGATCACCGGCCGAAGCCTGCGGAACGTACTGGAGCTGAGATATTTGATATGGTCAAGGATTTGAATGTCATCTTTGGAAAGGGTACTGGCGGACAATCAGTTCCGCAGGGAGTTGACGGGCACGTACCCATGTGGAAAAAGAAATCGATATTTTGGGAGCTACAGTATTGGAAAGTCCTAGATGTCCGCTCTGCAATCGACGTGATGCATGTTATGAAGAATGTTTGCGTGAACCTGCTAAGCTTCTTGGGCGTGTATGGGAAGACAAAGGATACAAAGGAAGCACGGCGGGATCAGCAACTTTTGAAAGACCCAGATGACCGGCATCTGGAATGGTTTCAAGGTCGTGCCAGCTACGCTCTTACGAAAGAAGAGAAGGTCATTTTTTTTGAATGCCTGAGCAGTATGAAGGTCTTGTCTGGCTTCTCGTCGAATATAAAGGGAATAATAAACATGGCGGACAAAAAGTTCCAAAACCTGAAGTCTCACGACTGCCACGTGATTATGACGCAATTGCTTCCGATTGCTTTGAGGGGCCTCCTACAGGAAAATGTTCGAGTAGCCATTGTGAAGCTGTGTGCATTCCTCAATGCAATCTCTCAGAAGGTAATCAGTCCAGAAGATCTACCACGGTTACAGAACGATGTGGTCCAATGTCTTGTCAGTTTCGAGTTTCTGTTTCCACCATCCTTCTTCAATATTATGACGCACCTCCTGGTCCACCTAGTCGAAGAGATTTCCATTCTCGGTCCTGTATTTCTACACAATATGTTCCCCTTCGAGAGGTTTATGGGAGTATTAAAGAAATATATTCGTAACCGTGCTAGGCCAGAAGGAAGCATCGTAAAGGGCTATGGAAATGAGGAGGTAATTCAGTTTTGTATTGACTATGTTCCTGACCTTAAGCCGATTGGTATTCCTCAATCGCGGCACGAGGGGAGACTAAGTAGAAGACGCACGATCGGAAGGAAATCAACGATATGTATGGACGGTCATTCTATGACTGAATCACACTACACAGTTCTGCAAAATTCGAGCTTGGTGGCTTCGTACTTCGAGCAACACAAGAATATTTTACGCTCGAACAACCCGGGGAAGCCTGAATCATGGATTAGAAAGGCCCACATGGAGACTTTCGGCAGTTGGTTGCGAAAACATTTAATGAATGACAATGATGTTGGAGATCAGCTGTACATGTTGGCCAAGACACCATCTTCGACTATAACGACTTTCCAAGGGTACGAGATTAATGGGAATACATTTTACACGATCTCCCAAGATAAAAAGAGCACCAACCAAAACAGTGGTGTCCGCTTTGATGCAGCAACCGAGATTGGGAAAAAGGTCACATATTATGGTTACATAGAGGAGATATGGGAACTTGACTATGGACCCTCCTTTAAGGTCCCTTTGTTCCGGTGCAAATGGTTCAAGCTAACAGGAGGTGGGGTAAAGGTGGACGAGCAATACGGAATGACAATGGTGGATTTCGACAATCTTGGTTACCTTGACGAACCATTCGTCCTAGCCAAAGATGTCGCTCAGGTTTTCTATTTGAAGGACATGAGTAGCAAACAGAGGAAACGGAAAGATAAGAAAACGATCAGTACATCATGTGATGATCCAAAGCGCCACATTGTTCTTCCAGGGAAAAGAAACATCGTGGGAGTGGAGGACAAGACAGACATGTCAGAAGATTATAATATGTTTGGTGAAATTCCGCCCTTCAAAGTCAACACCGACCCAAGCATTAAGTTAAATGATGAGGATGCTCCATGGATACGGCCAGATCGTAAGAAAGCAGGGACACAAGGGAAGAATTGATGTGTAATAATTTATTGTGTACCAAACTTTTTTGAATGGATCATGTGAATTATATTATCTCTTATGTGTTTAAGACTAACTCCTTTGCAAAATATTTGAGAAAACGAGTGGAAAGCATGGAAAACAGAAAGTTACTTAAATGTCTCAAAACCTTGTGAGATAAAATATCTGATTTCATAACTTTTATTAAAAACAGAAAACAGACGCGCTCCTCGTCGTCGCCGGAATACAAATTCTTTTATTAAAAAGAGAGAACATACGAACACTACTCCTCGTCGTCGTTGTCGGGGAACTCGTCGGTGACCTCCTCCGGGACATCGACGTCGGCGAACTCGTCGGTGACCTCCTCGTCGTCGTCGGAGGTGCATGATGGTATGTCCGAGATAGGCCCCCACCTCGGATCGTCGGAGGCCCAGACTTCGCCGGCGCGGTCGGCCCGACGAAGCTCTTGCAGCGCCCTCGTCCTCGCCTCCCGAGCGGCATCTAACGCGAGGTGGCGTTCGAGGCGGCGCTCCGCCCGCTCAGTCGCGCGGGTCTGCCAGAGCTCCTCGTCGGCGCTCTCCTCCCCCGGGTTGTTCCGGTAATACTCGCGGACGACGCGTTCTTCCCTGGCGTCGACTAGGCCCTGAAACGCGCGGTGACGGAGGTGGAGGTGGTCGGCGGCAGTGACGATCTGCGGCTTCGGCGCCCTGGCCTCCGCTTCCCAGACGGTGTGGCAGTCGTTGAAGTTCATCAGCGAACGCGGGCGGTTGAGGCGCCAGGCCGCCGCGTCCCAGACGCGGGCGGCCTCCGCCGCCGTCGCAAAGGAGCCGAGGGGGATGCGGTCGTCCCCCCAGCGGATATCTGCGCTGAACATTCCGTTATGCCGTGCTCGGACGCCGCGAAAGCCGGTGGTGCTGTTCCTCCTCGGAGGCATGGTGGAAGCGCGACGGTGCGTGTAGAGGAGAAGACGCGCTCGAGGCGCGACAGTTTATACCGCGCCCTCCTGGCCACGCGTCACAACTCCCGCGCCACACGTCGCAACTCCCGCGCCACGCGCCACCCTAACAGAACCAAGCAAATAGTTGCACATTACTAACCGAGCTCAAAGTGAACACTGACCCATAGCATGGATGGATGTGTTAAAGGGGGGGTGTAGAACAAAACAATCGGTATCACCATCATACAGCCCTACCGTGGCTACTCGGTGCAATATGCATACCAAATGCACGGTAGGACGTATGATGGCGAAACCGGATGTTTTGTACTTGCTCGATAAACTGAATATATGATGTATCAAACCTTAAAGGGGGATGTAGAACAAAACAATCGGTATCGCCATCATACAGCCCCACCGTGGCTACTGGGTGCAATATGCATACCAAATGCATGGCAGGACGTATGATGGCGAATCCGGATGTTTTGTATTTGCTCGATGAACTGACCGGTGTATGAAGGTGGGCTATATATAGGGTCATCTGGCTCACAAAGTGTTGTGCTAGGGTTTTGATCCAACGGTTAAGAAACCACCTCATCCAACGGCTCACAACAGCTCGAAAGAAACACACCGTAGCCCTGATCGAACGGTTCACAACAGCTCGAAAGAAACACACCCCGGATCCAACGACTCACAAGCGCTTTAAAGAAACACACGATCCGTGTGATTCTATCTGATTGGTCCAAACGAAACCCTAACTCATTTAGTCCCGGTTGGTGTCCCCAACCGGGACTATCGAAAGAAACACACCGTAGCCCTGATCGAACGGCTCACAACAGCTCGAAAGAAACACACCCCGGATCCAACGACTCACAAGCGCTTTAAAGAAACACACGATCCGTGTGATTCTATCTGATTGGTCCAAACGAAACCCTAACCCATTTAGTCCCGGTTGGTGTCCCCAACCGGGACTAAAGGGATGTTTTCTTCTCGCTATATATATGTATGCATTGCCACACCATTGGCATAAACACATACAAACTCACCACTCTCTCTCATGGCTTCTACCGTACCCACTCTAACATTCATCCAGGCGGAGGCACTTTCGGCCTCGAACTACCCCTGCCCGTGCGGCTACAACGTTCCCGCCGGTTGGATGCTGAGCGCCGGAGGAGTGCCGGTCCCTCCTCTTCCTCAAGGTGTGGCGCGTCGGGCGGCCATCACGAACCACTACTATCACGAGCTCACGCCCGAGCAGCGGAGGAATCCCAGTTGGCATCCCGATAACCAGCATACTTGGGATGCCTTCTTCATCAATCGGCGTGAGAGGGCGCTCGCCAGGTATGAGGAGGACGGCCTGCCTCCTGGGAACTTTCACGAGGCCGGTCGTCGGCTATGGTGGTCCGGTCGGACTCTACAAAGCGTCATGGACTACATCAGGGCCGGCGATATCCCCCGCCTGCGGTACCCTCAGGCCCAGTCCTGGAGTCGTGATCCTCCGAGGGAGTGCAGAGCACCGTCAGGCGATAGTGACGACGACGGCGGCGGCGACTACGACGACTACGAGTACATGTACTATAGGCCTAGGCAGGAGTATGACTAGCAGATATCAGATCATGCATCTATGCTCTCCGTTTAGGTTTAGATCCACTATAGCCATTATGTACTGCCTTTTTTATCTATATATATATTCAAGATGTGTGTGAATCTTTATGATTAGTTTTATTTTTCTGATATATTATTTGTATTTTTAAGATTTTAAAAAGAATTAGTTTTATTTTTCTAAATTTTCTGATAAATTATTTGTATTTTTAAGTTAAGGAAAAGGAAAAGTATTTGAATAACCACCTTTAGTCGCGGTTCGTGTCACGAACCGGGACTAAAGGCTCGTTCTGCGCGGGAACGAAAACGCCGCGAAAAATTTCACCTTTAGTCCCCGTTCGTGACACCAACCGGGACGAAAGACCCGCGGAGGGTACCCCAGGGGACCTTTAGTCCCGGTTGGTGACACCAACCGGGACTAAAGGCTGGCCCTATATATTCCCGGCCCCAAAATTTTCTTTGTCCAAACCCTCGTCTTCCTCGCGCCGGCGCCCTGCTCGTCGATTCCGTCGTCGTCGCCTGCGAGAGTACCGCGCCGTCGCCGTCGCCCGCGCCCTTCTCTCCACCGCCTCCGCCCTGCTCCGGCCCCGCCCCGTCGCCGTCTCCGGTAGGTTCCCCGCGGGCCTCGCGCCGCCCTCGAACCAGCGCCGCCCTCCCGCTCTCGAGAGGGGACCACGAACCAACGCCGCCCTCGCCGCGGGCCTCGCGCCGCCCTTGAACCCTTCCCCGTGGCCGGAAACCCTTCCCCGTGGCTGGAATCGCCGGAGACAGAGAGCAGAAACTGCCACACCGCCGGCCACAGTGTCACGCCAGGGTGACGTCATCATGACGCCAGGGGCCCACTGTATATGGAATTACAGAAAAAAATTAAATATTCTAAATTAAACAACTTTTAATTTATAATTCCAAAAATTATGGAAAAATATGCGAAATGTTCGTAAAAATGTAAGCTATCTGTTTATATCATTTTCAATCATGTTTGACAAAGTTCAAAATGAGACCATATTTGAATTTGAGTTAAATTCATTAAAATAATGAAAATAAGTTTTAATTCAATAAATTCAGAATATTAAGTGTAATATACCAAAATGACCAGAAAAGCAAATGCAACGTAGCTATGGGGTTCTCCAAGTCATTTGAGAAACTAATGTTGGACACACCTCTAAAGTATGGTTTTCCCCCTCCGGTGGTCATCGTTCTTCCACCGGAGTGACATATGGCGGACAATTTGAGAAAGAGGGTGTAATATTTGCTAAGTCTCCTATATACTTAATTAATTTTTACTATATGCATGTCTGCAGGAGTGACATATGGCGGACAATGGAGCCTTGCCGTATACGTATCAGGAGGCTGAAGGTATTATATACGGCATGATAGCCAACCAGAACCCTTATGTGCCGGGCCCAGAAGATGAGCAACAAGACGATGTAGTCTCTTCTTATCTGAACCTTGATGATCAAGAACGTGGAGGAACGGACATTGTCGATGATGAAACAGGTGAAGGAACGGACATTGTCGATGATCAAGGAGGTGAAGGAATGGACATTGATGACGGAGGTCAACCGTCGACAAACGACGATCTCCAATTGCAAAGAACAACCACCTCCGGCGAGGTATATATATATATATATATACATTGGGACTCTCGTGATACAAACTTACTGAAATGTGAATACATATGCACTAACGCGCGCGACTCTCTTTCTTATTTTAGCCCTCGGCCGGATCTAGTATGACAAAGCGTGGCAAATCCAAGTCGATGAAAGATGGAGAAACATATACCATCGAATCAGTCAGTGAAATCGGCAAGCCCCTACAGCACACCACAAAGTTTATCAACCAATGCGGAGTCATTGTTAGAGACACCGTCCCGATCACCGTCCAGGAATGGAAGGAGCCAAAGAAAGCACGTGTTGGTTTCACTTATGTCGACAAGAGAACGAAAAAGATTATGTTTAGAAAGCTTATTGCACATTTCATTCTACCTCCGGAATACAACAAAAAAGATGAATTCGGTGAGGACGTTCCGGGTGGACGTCAGAGGAGGAGGATAGTCAAAGAGTTCGCTTTTCAGAAGATGGCCGAAGCATTCCGGAACTTCAAGAAAAAATTGTTCCGTGAATATGTCAGCAAGGGCAAGACTCCGATTTTCACTGGACAACATGAGAAACTGAGAGATGAATGGACAGAATTTGTGACGCAACATAAATCAGAGCATTTCAAGGAAATATCGGCAAAAAATAAGGCTAATGCGGAAAAGAAACAGTACCATCATGTTATGGGGCCAGGAGGATACCGCGTTTCGGCGCCTAAGTGGCAGGCAATGGAGGACGGCCTGAGGGCAAGAGGAATCCATCTAGGTACAGAGGGATGGGACGAAAGAGCCAAAATGTGGTGGTACGGGCATGGGGGATCGCTAGACCCGGAGACAGGGGAGTGTGTTCACCGGCAGAAAAAGTTTGCTCCCACACAAGACCTTGTTGACGCAATGACCAAAGCTCAACAGGGCGTGCTCACGTTCAACAGAGAGAGAGACCAACTGACCCATGCCCTCGGGAATCCTGAACACGGAGGACATATACGAGGCAAAGGCAGATTGCCGTGGAAAGTAGGGTTTTCCCAGGAGGGTGACCCGTACTGTTACAGAAGCCGTAAGAGAGGTACGGACCGGGCTGCAGATCAAATGTCGCATCTTGCAATGGAAGTCAGTGAGCTGAAGAAGATCGTGGCGGGAATACTTGAGAAAGAAAAAGCGTCGGCTGCAGGGCCGCATGAAGATGCAGCGGATCTCGGAAGCCAGCATCAGCTGAGAAGCAGCGTGGCTTCCACGGAGGCCCCGACTCCAGGTGCTAATGCACCGATGATCGAGAGTCGTGCACCGGAGCCTCACTACCCCGTGGATGATGTAAAGGAGATGAAAGAATGTGATCTGCATTATCCCGTGGGGAACATTTCCATGAAGGTAGCTACCGGCAGTGCTTTACCCTATACACCTGGAGCACTCCATCACAACAACCCCATTCCATATGGCTATGCTCATGTCACGGTGGAAGACATAGTCCAAGCGTTTGAGGACCTGGAGATTGACGTAGCTACACCCGAAGGGGAGAGAAGACTTGGAGATGTCAAGCGCCAGTTCATTCTATGGAAAAAGAAGTACATAGTGTTTCCAGGCGAGACGCCAAGGCTAACAAATCCACCCCCCTCCGATGGTGCAGGTGCTGGTGGTGGTGGTGGTGGTGGTGCTGGTTCACCTACGCCTCCTTCACGCCATTCGACGCCGTCCCCCGATCCACAATCTCCGGCGGGTAAGATGCCGTCGCCCACGATTCCTCCTCCGGCGGTTAAGCAGCCGTCGCCCACGATTCATCCTCCGGAGGAAAAGCAGTCGTCTCCCCCCATTCCTCCTCCGGAGGAAAAGCAGCCGTCTCCCCCCATTCCTCCTCCGGAGGATAATCAGTCGTCGCCCCCCATTCCTCCTCCGGAGGATAAGCAGACGTCGCCCTCCATTCCTCCTCCAGCGAAGAAACAGAGGCAGGCGGACAGCAAGGGAACCTGCTCTTGGTCTATTAACCCGGAGCCTTATGTACCTAAGACCACAAGGGTACCGGAGCCATCACTGAAGCCTCTCCCCACAAGGCCTTGGGAACTTAGTGATGCTGAAACCAAATTGGCCGTGAAGGCTGACGTTGACAAATGGAAGGGCCGACTGAAGGCGCTAAAGGATCCTGAGCCCAAGGAAGTATTCCCTCCGATTGTAGACTATTGGGCTACGGGTTTTTTGTCGACAGTGTCCCAAGCCGTGAAGAATTTGCCTAAAGACTATGATATTGAACTTCGTAAGCAAGCAGGAATATTGGAGGAGGAGAAAGAGAAAGCAAAAATAGTGGAGGAGGAGAAAGGAAAAGGAAAAATGAAAAAAAGCGGGAAACAAGTTGCCCAGCTCGGGATGCAGAGTAAACAATCGATCCCCCCGCTCATAGTGAAAGCCTCTCCGGAACAGGACCCCGAGGTCATAAATGATGTGGCAGCAATGGGATTGACTGTACCTACTGCCATGCAAAATGCGTCCGAGGCCGGTATATCTCTTCGTCTCTTTTTAGGCCTAGACGATGCGCCAGTGGCTGAGGTAGGATTACAATATGAGAAGAAAGGGCCTCTCGTCGAGCCTGCGAAGGAAAAGGATCTACCACCACTAATGCAAGCTCTGCTACGTTGGTACAAACATTTCATAACATGGACCGACAAAGAATTTGTGTATGTGGATTATACAGAGGAGCATCACACTAAAAAGTACTCTGTAACAGTTGAGATGAGTGAATTGTTCCAACTGTTCAATCTGCGTGAGCTCGACAAATCTATCCTGAGTTGCTACGTTCTGTAAGTGATTTATTTCTACCTCATCTCGTTCTTCATTGCCTACACTATATATATATATATATTGTCCTAACTATATTGTTGCGTACGCTATTATGCAGATTGAAGATTTGGGAATGCAAAATAAGACTCATCCATGATGTTGGGTTCATTGACCCACAAATCATTAATGGAACTATGTTAGAACGTCACCCCAAAGACGTGGAGAAAGACTTGTACAAATTTTTTAAAAAGCATGAATCCAAAAGATATATTCTGTTTCCTTACCTTTTTGGGTGAGTGTTTCTCTCATGTTCCCATTCTCTTTTGTTTACTCCATGCATGGTATGTCTAATCGATAAGTTATGCATGACTGTGCATCTAACGTGTCCGCAGGTTCCACTGGATTCTGCTAAAAATTGATCTTCAGAACTCCATAGTTTTGATCTTTGAATCTATGAATTCAAATACAGATCTTTGGATCAACATGAGAAAAATGATGGAAAGGTAATTATTTTTCAATCATTTGCGCTCTATATCGATCGGTCTCTTTTGTTCATTTCCTAAGCTAATAACTCCCTTGTTCATTTAATTTTATTTGCAATGTAGAGTTTGGAGACAGTTCTCACTTGGACATGTCGGTGGATTCAAACATGAGCTAAAATTTAAAAATGTGGTCAAAGGTGTGGATAAGCAGCCACCGGGGATCGGTCTATGTGGATACTATGTCTGTGAGAACATACGGAAAGAAATCTCTGAGAGGAAGAAGGACGAGACCACGCGGAGGGGTATCAATAACTTGCGGAGGGCGCTTACTCCAGAAGCTCGCTTCCGACCAATTCAAGAGGAAATAGCAGGATTTTTTCTTAGACATGTCATCGATAAGGAAGGAGAGTACCATGCGTCCACCGACGATGACTATTATCCGCATAAGCCATCTTAATTGTTCGAATTTGTGTATGGTCATCCATCTTAATTGTGTAATATGGAAACTTGTTCGAGGTTGTATATATGGTCACCCGATATTGAATATATATTATATATTCCTATTGAATTCTCCTTGTTTGAAATTTCATATATATATATATATGCATGTATATAGTATCGTAAAATATATATATATATGTGTACTGAAACTTCATCAAAATTAAAATAAAACACAAAATAAAATATAAAAGAAATAAAACAAAACAAATTAAAAAGGAACCAGGTTTAGGGGGCCTAAAACCCTAAACCTGCGCAGGTTTTCAGTCCCGGTTGGCCACAAGAACCGGGACTAAAGGTCCTCCGCCGCGACGGATCCCTGGCGCCCACGTGGACGGGCCTTTAGTCCCGGTCCGTAAATGGCGGGACTATAGGGGGGGTCTTTAGTCGCGCATAGCTAGTCCCGGTTGCGCGGCCGGGACTACTGGCCCTTGCGAACATGGACTATAGGCCTATTTTCTACCAGTGATAGCTCCCAATTCTCAACCCATAAACCATTAGCCATTACAACATCTGTGAGTCTGGGGAGAAAAATCAAACTGCCATGACACATGTGTCTTCTGAATTACACAAGTCACAAATATAAGCTGCCGACATAATGGCAGTATGATTAACAGAACAGTCTTGTAAAACAGAACTGAAAAAGCACAAAGACCTGGTAGACAAGACACTATCACCAGTCCAGGCCTCTGAAAACTATGTCGCACCGAGGCCCACCAGCTGAAAAGAATTGGTTGAAAATACATTAGATAAAAGTACGGACAATAGAGCCGACATGGAAATAACGATAGATTTTTCTGATTAAGTGGCACATCTCAACATCAATATGGATCGTCCCAACATATGGAAATGAGAACCATATGGTTTAATGGAACTTTCTAAACAGAACAGATCCGCGGGCTGCAAGCCATGTGAGTGCTGCTGGCATGCATCTCGTGCATGTGTCAAGAAAACAATTTCATACATATTTTAAATTATATAAAAAAAATCATGAACACAAGTGAAAGCTAAGTTACAAAACATCCTTATAGCTGTCGTCGGATCTAGCACCAGCGCCGTGCGGGGAATACATCAATACATGAAGGTTTAGAACTTGTAAGTACCAATTTTAATAGGTAGCATACTCAAACAGTGTAACTTCCTATTTACTTGCAAAACGGGACAGTTGTGTAACTCCTTTTCAGTAAATGAGAGCAATACTGGAAGACTGAATCGCAATTTCGAACCAGGTGGAGGTAAACTGTGAGTTGTGAACAACATCTTGAATGATGCGGATAGAAAGGTGCAATATCATAATTATATAGTGCAATACGAAGAGATGTTCTTTTTAAAACCATGCGACAGCATAATTTGGCGATCAAAAGAGAGCTAATTAGATCATAATTTTCAACAAGGTTTACCTTAGGCATGATTGTTGCAAACTTTCATGAGACGCAGTTGGTTTAAGAAACTAAGTACATGTTTTTTAAAAGACCATGCAGGAGAGCTTCATGTATATCCATTAAAATAGGAACAGTTTTACAACACCAAAGAAAGTCATGGCCCATAACAGAAAAACAAAGAGGGCTAGACAATCCTAAATCACCCATGAGTGCTATCACTAAGACACGGCACCTCCGGCGACCGACACGACCCTCCTCACAAAGAGATTCAAGCAAATCTATACACAGCGCATAGCAAAAGATTTACAAACGAAGGCAAGAAAAGCAGCCAACCAGCACTGGAGCTCGCAGACCCAACAATGACCATGAGAGCAGTACAGGGGCAGCAGCCAACATAATTTGGCAATCAGAAGAGCTAATTAGATCATAATTTTCAGCAAGATTTATCTTAGGCATGATTGTTGCAAACTTTCATGAGATGCAGTTAGTTTCAGATACAGAGAAAACCTTGTAGCCAGAAGAGGATATGCGAGTAACACAATGAGCGAACAATGAAGGCTGATCCGGAAATAATGATATCATAATATGTGTAGGGAGTACTTCACGCGTGACGAAGGAATGGATCTTAAACCTTGGGGGTAAGGACACCCCGTCTCAGGCCCGACGTTAAGGCCCAAGAAGGGAAGCCCTTGGAGTATTCTAGAAGCCCCAACAGAATCCCACCCGCAAGACTTGCGGGTCAAGACAAGAACTCCTATACGTAATCTACTAGGACTCATGTAACCCCCTCCTGGCTTCATATATAAAGCCAGGAGGGAGGAGAGAAAAAGGACAACCAATCTAGGGAACCAATCTAGGGATCCAATCTAGAGAGAGGAAGATACAATCCACAACTAGACTAGGCAATACACGGGATACCCCGTACGCCTCACCATGGCATCGCCATTGTAAACAGCTCGACTATCTCGTCATAATATAGATCAGACAAGCAGGAGTAAGGGTTTTACCTCTATGAGGGCCCCGAACCTGGGTAAATCTTTCTCCTTGTTAGCCGTCGAGGTCACCAGCGCGTACATCGTTCCTCTACTCGAAACCCTACCGGCTCATCCGGGGGATTTGTTGATACGACTCTTCGACAATTGGCGCCGTTTGTGGGAACGACACGCGCTGGATCTACGGTCTCGCCGGCCTAATCTACATCAAGCTTTGGGTCCTCGACCCCATGGATTTCATCTATTTCGGCTAGTTCAACTTCATCGAGCACTCGCCGGCATCACGCACGGCTTTCATCGTCTACATCGACACCGTTCTTCACGCGCAGACTGCAGGACAGCAGCAACGTACATATTGCGGACGTCATCAACGGCGGCTCGAAACTCATCTGGAAAATTCCTTCGGTGGAAAGATGCGAAATCAAATTATCTACCGTCTCCAAAAAGAATCGGCGAATTCCGACGGTTAGATCTCCGTGGATGATCCGAACACTGAAGCCCTGTCAGAATCTGACGGAACTCCGCGCGACTTTGGGAAAACAATTCTCACAGTCGACTCGGACATCAATTCGAAGATCACACCGTTGAAAATCTGGGGAATACAATCCCGCACCACTCCGTATTTTTTGAGGTAATTCCAACGGTTAGATCTCCGTCAGCGGCTCGCGCATTGCGACATGTTTTGGATCTCTGCGAGTTCGCGAATTCAAATCGCGAATCCGGATCCTATTTCGGCAATTTGCGAGTCGACACAAAGACCAAACAACGTCAACAAAAGATGGAGACTCGCGATACTAGTGCTCGGGGGCTCGACATCAACATTGCCCTCCGTGTACACACAACAAATCCTCGCGACTCCGCCGCGTCGAGTTGCTCCGCCGCGTCGAGTTGCTCCGCCGCGTCGAGTCCTTCGGGCAAACATCGCGACTCCGCCGCGTCGACTCGGTCCGCCGCATCGAGTCCTTCGGACAACTACCGCGACTCCACCGCGTCGAGTCATTCAGGAAGCATGGCGACTCCGCCGCGTCGACTCGATCCGCGGCGTCGAGTCCTTCGGGAAGCATTGCGACTCCGCCTCGTCGGGTCCTTTCGGGAAACATCACGACTCCGCCGCACAACTCCGCTACATCGAATCCTCTCGACTAAGCGTCTCGGGGGCTGTCCTTTGCCGCAGCCACACTCGTTGCTCGGGGGCTATGCTGCAAAGTAGACGCACTCGAGAATTCGCCGCAGCCGCACTCGACACTCGGGGGCTGAGGCGCGAAACAGCCGCACTCGACACACGAGTCTGGTTCATCGATTCCGGCGATATCACTCGACACCGCCTCGTCGACTACGGCAGTGACATACAAAGATAAGTTCCTCTCATACGAGTCGACATATTTACATTTTTTATGTGTTTCTAATCTACTGTGAAGTTACACCAAACACTCGGGGGCTGCGCCCCGTAAACTACATGTATACTCGACACCCATCATTTTGCGCGTTACACTACCACATTTACACGCTATAACCTGAGTAGCTGATACTGCCTGACGTCGACCCTTGACTCCGACCCGGTTTGCAGCAGCAACTGACAGGTCGGCAAGGAGCATAGACAATGGTTGTCAGGCTAACGAAAGGGCACAACGTACGATGTAAAAGTGTCGCGTATGATCAACAGGCCATACTCGACTCTGCGAGTCGATAAATTGTTGGTTCACAACCAAGATTATTCCGAGCAACAATTTGTTATGTACATTTTGCTAGACACAACACTACTGTAACATTATTTAACCACATCCGATTATATGGCTGCAACTGCAACGCAGGAACCACAACGTCGGCTGCAACTTCGACAGTCGACACATATCCTCCGCTCGGAGTCGACAGTTGACACAATCCTCGCTCGGAGTCGACACATATCTTCCGCTCGGAGTCGACAGTCCACACATATCCTCCGCTCGGAGTCGACAGTTGACACAGATCCTCCGCTCGAAGTTGACACATACCCTCCTCCGGGAGTCGACGCATGTCCCTATTCGCGAGCAAACAGAAGACAAGCACACGGGGTTAGCTTCAGAACAACTTGAGCCTATGCCCGACTCTGCGAGTCGAACATAGCCTCGGGGGCTACTCCCATCGGGAGCACTACCGTGCACCCGACAAATCGAAGAAGCAACGTTACAAGATCTTTGAGTCTATGCCCGATTACAAATAATCGCAAATAGACTCGGGGGCTACTCCCATCGGGAGCGCTGGCCGCGTACCCAATGAGCGCTGGTCGCGCAACCGACGAGCGCTACGGGCGTCCTCGACGTACTACCACGTCGGAAGCATATGACACCATGGCCGCGTACCTGAGGAGCTCTATCCGATTTCTTCGTCCAGATCCTTATTGTGGTCGTACAGACCGCATATTAACTCGGATGAAGAAAAGCACATATGACACCCTGGCCGCGTACCTGAGGAGCTCTATCAGATTTCTTCGTCCAGATCCTTATTGTGGTCGTACAGACCGCATATTAACTCGGATGAAGAAAAGCAAAACATCAAACTTGTTCGTCTCGACGAGGCGCATATGACAACGCGGGCCAATTCGCGAAATCAGAACAACTTGAAGACTTTTCGGGTCCATCTTCTTTTGTAGACTCGGTGGCTGAGCGTCCGCGTCAGCTGCACGACTTCCACGTCGTCCTGCGACTCCGCCACGTCCGCGTCAACTACACGACCTCCACCACGTCGACTACATGACTTCCTCGTCGACTCCGTCCGCCGTGTCGAGTACACCTCCACCGCATCGACGCCATCCGCCTCGGCGGCTACACGACCTCCTCGTCGACTCCGTCCGCCGTGTCGAGTACACCTCCACCGCGTCGACTCTGTCCGCCGTGTCGAGTAGATATCCACCGCGTCGACTCCCTCCGCCGTGTTGAGTACACCTCCACCGCGTCGACTCTATCCGCCGTGTTGAGTACACCTCCACCGCGTCGACTCTATCCGACGTGTCGAGTACATCTCCATCGCATAATTACGTCATTGCGCACCTCATAACACGAAATCTCTTTCGTATGGGCATATCAAGACGCGAAATTTCTTTCGCATAGTCACCCTGACACGAAATCTCTTTCGTATGGGCACATCGAGACGCGAAATTTCGTTCGCATAGTCACCCTGACATGAAATCTCTTTCGTATGGGCACATCAAGACAAAATTTCTCTCGCGAAAACTTCATAACGTGAAATCTCTTTCGCACAAGATCAAGAAGGAAGATCTCTTCACCCGAAGAATTGCAAAACATGATTAAGGAAAAATCGCGAGTGTGCGGCTCCCGCAACTCTACCACACGATGTATTTACACATCCTTATCCTGGATCGTTCGGCCGACTAGGCACATCCGGATGCCGTATTCTCTCGAGTACGAAGGTAAGACCCAAAAGATCTCTCTTGAGGGCCTGGAATCGCACTCAAGCTGCTTCCTCCGGTAAATTTCCGTGTCAACAACACGAAGAAAAATCCTAGCGGACGCGCCGGGTACCCCTTGAGGTTAAGTTCGACTCGGTAAGACCTCCACGGCCCAGTCGCAACGATCACCTCGCCGGATTCGAGTCGGAGGTCTCGAATTCGTGTAGGCCAAAACCGTTTTTGCCCTAGATGCAATTAATTGGCCCTGATCTTTCGGGAGAGCCAAGCGACTGAGCCACATCCTTCTGCGAAAACAGCCAACACCAGGCACATTTACCACTCGATACTCGAGTATGGGAAAGCGCATCGCGCACAGGGTATACACCCTCACAACCAGACGATTGAATAACCAATCGAAGATATCAAGAACGGAATTTGAGCGTCTACCCGACATATTCTCAATCGAGTAAACGCTCGAGGGCTACTGACGAAGGAATGGATCTTAGACCCTGCGGGTAAGGACACCCCGTCTCAGGCCCGACATTAAGGCCCAAGAAGGGAAGCCCTTGGAGTATTCTAGAACCCCCAACAGAAGCCCACCCGCAAGACTTGCGGGTCAAGACAAGAACTCCTATACGTAATCTACTAGGACTCATGTAACCCCCTCCTGGCTGCATATATAAAGCCAGGAGGGAGGAGAGAAAAAGGACAACCAATCTAGGGATCCAATCTAGAGAGAGGAAGATACAAGCCACAACTAGACTAGGCAATACACGGGATACCTCGTACGCCTCACCATGGCATCGCCATTGTAAACAGCTCGACTATCTCGTCATAATATAGATCAGACAAGCAGGAGTAAGGGTTTTACCTCTATGAGGGCCCCGAACCTGGGTAAATCTTTCTCCTTGTTAGCCGTCGAGGTCACCAGCGCGTACATCGTTCCTCTACTCGAAACCCTACCGGCTCATCCGGGGGATTTGTTGATACGACTCTTCGACAACGCGTATATCAAATATAGGATATTTTCAGTGAGGAAGCATGGCAAACGTGCACTTGTTGAATATGTAATAGAACCGGTATCCAGTATGGGTACGGAGTCCGACCCGTATGGTACCTCCCATGTAATTTCCCTCGATGGCTTTTGCCTCGAGCCCTTATAACATGAACCCGATCACCCTAGCCAGGGACTTACGATCGTTTCCATCCAGTTTAACATGGTATAAAGAGCCCCTTTTCTTCCCTGCCTCTAGCTGCCGCCGCCTTGCCGGATCACCGCCGCCGCCGCCGCCATAGGACCACGACCAAGCTTCCACGACCACAAACAACAAAGCCTCCCTCCCTCAAACCCTCCCTCCCAACAATCTCTATACCCGAAAACTCTAGAACCATAGCCAAAACCCGACACCTTCCCAAGCCCTAGCTCACATCCATGGCTTCCTCTTCATCAACGCCGGCGGTTCTTGGCTCTCCACCCGCCACGAAATTAACTCGTGAAATTTTTTTGTCATGGAAAGTGCAGGTACTGCCATCTCTTCGTGGTGCTCAGGTCATGACTCTCCTTGAAGGCAAAGAATTTGTGCCGCCCGAGTTTTTGGAGTCCGTGGATGAACACAACAAGAAAACAATTGTTCCTAATCCAGCTTATGATACATGGATCTCTCGTGATCATCTTGTTGTGAGTTTCTTGGTCAATTCTCTCTCTGAGGATGTTCTACCGAACACATATGGTCTTGAACATGCTTCAGAAATTTGGGCTACAATCAACAACTTGTACTCCACTCAGTCCAAGGCCAGAGTCTCTTCTCTTCGTGGAGCACTCACCAACACCAAGAAACATGACATGACTGCCCAACAATTCATCTCTAAGATGAAAGGTTTTGCTTCTGAGCTTGCTGCTACGGGTAAAGGAGTGGATGATGACGAGCTCAAGGATTATATACTCAATGGTCTTGATGGTTCTTTTAATCCTCTGGTTCCTTCCATTAATGATGTTCCCTCTACCACGCTAAATGATCTTTGCTCTCAGTTGTTCTCTTATGAATACCGTGAAACCATGCTTGCCTCTACTGGTCAGGGCTCCAACACATTCATGTCATCGGTTAATGCTGCTCCTCGACGTCCCAATCCGAGCTATGGTACTGGTTCTGCAAAACCCCCCATACTTCCCAACCCCCCAACCGCACCCTAAAATCCACCACCACCCACGCCACCCTACCACATACCACCAAACCAGCAACCTTACAACCCTCCACCGAACCAGCCCTCCTACAATCCATCACCATATCAGCCAAGCCCACACCCGTATACCCCATACCCCTACCCGCCAGATACACCTCCCTTTTACCCTCCCTACACTCCGCCCCAATTACCCTACTATCCACCACCGAACCTATCACCCTACTATCAGCCCCAACGCCCTCCTCCACCACCCTTTCAACCTCGTCCTCCACAACCCCAAGCACGTCCTCAACAGGGCAGACAGGACCAAGGGCGCCGTCCCAAGGGAAGTCGTGGTAAGCGTGATCGTGTTGCCACTCCATGGAAGGAGGGAGTTTTCTGTCAGATTTGTAAAAAGGAAGGCCATGCTGCGGGTGATTGTTGGTGGCGTTATGGAGATGATAATGATGATGATGATACAAACACTGATACCAAGGCTGCGTATGGAGTAGACACTAATTGGTATGTGGACACTGGAGCTACAAATCATGTCACTGGACAACTCAACAAGCTACAGGTGCATGACAACTATCAGGGGTGTGATCAAGTCCACAATGCTAGTGGACAAGGTATGGACATTGCACATATTGGTCATTCAGTTTTTCAGACCCCTCATAGCTCTATTCAGCTTCGCAATATCTTGCATGTTCCTAGCTCCTCCATGAAGTTACTTTCTGCTCATAAAATTGCACTTGACAACAATTCCTTTATTGAAATACATCCTTTTTTCCTGATAAAGGATCAGGCAACGCAGCAAATCATGTTTAGAGGTCCATGTCATCGTGGCTTGTATCCCCTCGTTCCTGTGTCAACGGGGTCTTCCAAGCATGCACTTGTTACCATCAAGCCTTCTTCCTCTACGTGGCATCGTCGATTAGGACATCCGTCTTCTTTTATTGTTCAGCAGATTCTTAGGAAGAATAATCTTTCATATACTGCAGAAATAAATCCTTACATATGTGATCCGTGTCAACAAGCAAAGAGTCATCAGTTACCCTATTACACCTCTACTAGTGTGTCCACTGTTCAATTGGAACAAGTCTTCTCTGATGTATGGGGTCCTGCCACTCCTTCTGCTAGCAAACATGTTTACTATGTAAGCTTCATTGATGATTTTAGCAAGTTCACTTGGATTTATTTGCTTAAGAAACGATCCGATGTGTATCAAGTCTTTCTTAATTTTCAGCAATATGTTGAACGCAAGTTTGATCGCAAGATCGTTACTATACAAACTGATTGGGGTGGTGAATATGAAAAACTCCATGGTTTCTTTCAAAAGGTGGCTATTACTCACCATGTCTCATGTCCTCATGCTCATCAACAAAACGGCTCTGTTGAACGCAAGCATAGACATATTGTGGAAGTAGGTCTAGCTCTCCAAGCCAATGCCTCTATGCCGTTAAAATATTGGGACGATGCCTTTCTCACTGCAACGTTTCTCATAAACTTGCTTCCTACCAAGGTTCTAAACTTTGACACTCCTACATATAAACTTCTTAGTGTCCCTCCAAATTGTGATTCGCTTCGTGTTTTTGGGTGTGCTTGTTGGCCCAATTTGCATCCATATAATAAACACAAACTGTCTTTTCGATCCAAACAGTGCGTGTTTCTTGGGTATAGTCATATTCATAAAGGTGTCAAGTGCTTAGATGTCACAACCGGGCGTGTGTATATTTCTCGTGATGTTGTCTTTGATGAAAAAGTTTTTCCCTTTTCTACACTTCATCCTAACGCCGGTAGACGTCTTCGTGAAGAAATTCTTCTTCTTCCTACCGAACAACAATCCATGGAGTCTAATGATAGGGGTGTGCATGCTAACGACTATTTGCAAACTATTCCTATTGTCACTCCCCTGCAGGATACAGCTGGCGATCATTCTAGTTCAGAACCAGAAGAAAACTGTACAAATTCTATGCAAAATTTTGAAAATTCAGAGCAAATCGCTACAGGACAAAATGGCGATGCTTTTGGAGAAGATTTCCAGGAAGAATTTGCCTTCGATCGCTCCCCTGCGGCTTCCGACACGGAAGATTCCGCGCAGGTGGGCAGGACCTCGTCTGCGTCTGCCACGTCGCAGCGGTCGAGTGGGAGCGAGCCCGCGTCCTCGTCTTTCGTGCCTGTGTCTTCGTCATCTTCTGCGCCCCAGTCGTTATCCCCGTCTGGCGCTGCACGCCCTCTGTTCTCTCGCAGCGTGTCACCCGCCCCGTCTCCTGGCTCGGCTCGCACGGGATGCGAGGGAGATTCCGACAGCCCTGCCAGCTCCGCCCGCACGGAACGAGAGGAGGATCTCAGCACAGTACATGCGCATGCAGAACCCGACACACAGCAGCACCCGCATGCAGGATCCTCTGTGCATGACTCAGATGGATCACTTCCTGCTGCTGAACCAAAAACCATACAGCAGAAAGGTATTAGAAATCTGAAAAAAATTACGGGTGGTACTGTTCCATATAAGAAGAATTTAGTGTTGCTAACATCAACAGGAGAACCACAAAATCTTTCTGAGGCTCTCACATATGATAATTGGAACCACCTGATATGGTTGAGCCAAATTACATAGATGAAATATTGAAGTAAGTCAATATCGAAATGACAAGAAGGAGTTCTTGCCGCATAGAAAAGAATTGAGCAATATTCAAGTGTTTTGACACATGATGAGCATAATTGAAATTAAGATTTCTAAGTCATGTGTTCCATGCTATGTACACAACCAGATGAGTCCTATGCTATAGAATGTTGTTGATGGGGTAGTTTTTATGAAATATAAAATCAAGCGTAGGAACTTCTTCATGATATGCGCATAAAAAAGAAGCTTGGTCAGAAGATTTGGGTAGTAAAGGAGGAACTAAGGTAGAATATGACTACATTCAAGATTTTATAGATGCTGGTAAATTGGACAAGTCAATCATTGCATATGGACTGTGACATTATTTTGCATCTCATAAAAAGGTATAGTCAGTTTTTGCAGCTTCCTAAGAAAAACTGGATTAATTATGCACCCCGAAAGGAGGTTGATACCATTGAAGTTCCTTCAAAAAAGAACAAGATGCCATAGAAAAAGGAAACTCTTGTGAACCACCATTAACATTCCCAAAAGCTAAAAGAATTCACGGGGAAATATATGAAGCCAAGCTACATGCATGTTTCATTGAAGAAGAACCCTCTCTCAAGACCAATAATGGTAAGAAAGAACAACATAATCAACAATTTTTTCATGGAACAATTGAACTAGATAAAAAAGAACCTAAGGTAATAACAGGTAAAAGTGAATGAAGAAGCTTTGCGAAACCCATACTCCCATGCTCTTTCGGAGGGAAATCTTAGTATGGTCTATGTGATATAGGATATTCTAATGTTATCCCATATGAATTATATATGAAAATAAAAAATGAAATTTGTGCACCTAAAATTGAGCCAGTGGACATGTCTATCAAGTTAGCCGATAGGTCATTTCATGAACCTATTGGAGTTGTCAACAATCCTCAAATGAGAGTAGGACCTCATACTTATTTAATAGATGTTATTATGTCAGACATGCATATCGACCCATTTTCTCCCATTGTATTTGGAATATTTTTCTTACGCACTCTTAAAGCTTATATTGATTGGAGGAAATATACTATTACTTTAAGGTTTGGTGAAGATGAAGTACTTCTTAATTTAATTTTTTTAATAACCAGCCTTATTATAAAGATGTAAATGAGAAAGAAGGAAAAACAATAGCATAACTTGCATCTATATATTATGGTATGCCATATGAATAAGAAGAGAGCTATGAATATTATGAAAATACTGATGATGAGGAAGAACCTAAAACATTCGAATAAGAACATGATTTAGAAGACCTTGAGGAAAAGTACTGATACGTCATAAACGTATCCTTAATTTCTGATGTTCCATGTTGTTTCCCACATGTTTTCCTTACACTTTATGTCATTTTTATCGATTTCCCAGGACTAACCCATTGACAAGATGCCACAGAGCCAGTTCATCTTTTCTGCTGTTTTTAGTTTCAGAAAAGTTGTTCTGGAAATATTCTCGGAATTGGACGATTCGAAAGCCAGAAGTCCTGGAAGCATCCAGAAGTCCCGAAGAGAACCGGAGGGGGGCCACAGGGTGGCCACACCATAGGGTGGTGCCACCACCCACCTGGCTGCGCCACCTTGGGGTGTGGGCCCCCTGGCCACCCCCGGCATCGCCCTTTCTCCTATTTATACTCCCTCGGGGGAAAACCCTAAGGGGGTCGAACTTTTCCTCAGAATACATCCGTTGCTCCGCCGCCGCCGACAAGTTTCGGGGGACAGATCTCTGTTCTGGCACCCTGCCGGGACGGGGAAGTGCCCCCGGAAGCCATCTCCATCGACTCCACCGCCATCTCCATCATCGTTGCTGTCTCCTATGATGAGGAGGGAGTAGTTCTCCCCCGATGTTGAGGGATCTACCGGTAGCTATGTGGTTCATCTCTCTATCCCATGGTGTGATCTATAGGTGATCATGAGTTTTGTAATCTAGTTGAATTCGTAGATGTTACTCTTCATCTTTTTCTACTCAAGTGCTTTATTAATATGAACTTCGGAGTCACATTGTCCCGCGGTGTGCAGGTGACAGTGTGCACATCGTGTGTGTCTCCTCTATGAATTGTGGTGTTTGTCTAGTACCATCTAGGGCGCTCATAGTGACAGCGTGGGGTTAACTAGAATTGGGAATGCTTACTTTAAGGAATGCTTTTTGCAGCCCTACGCAATGATTAGTGTTCGTTATCCAACCAGAGAGGGTTAAGAGTAGCATAGTGAAGAAAAGATATTTAGTTATTCAATTATGTGATCATTGTTCAGAGTGTCCACTACTGAAAGTAGGATCCCTAGGCCTTGTTTCCAAGGATTGAAACACCATTTTCCGCATGTTCTACTACATGTTTGCTTGCTGCCATTTTTATTTCAGATTTCTATTATCACCTAAAATCATCTATACTACTTGTATTTCACTATCTCTTCGCCGAACTTGTGCACCTATATACCTGACAAGTATATTGGGTGTGTTGGGGACACAAGAGATTTATTGTATCTTGATTGCAGGGTTGCTTGAGAGGGATATCTTTGACCTCTACCTCTCTAAGTTCGATAAACCTTGGGTGATCCACTTAAGGGTAACTTGCTGCTGTTCTACAAACTTCTACACTTGGAGGCCCAACACTGCCTACAAGAATAGAAGCGTGCATAGACATCAAGCTCTTTTCTGGCGCCATTGCCGGGGAGGTAAGGTAAAAGGTACTCACATCCTCGGGTGTGAGTGCTCGAAGTTATTTCCTTTAGATTCTGCAATTATATCTTTTTGTTTCCTGTTTTCACTAGTTAGGCTTATTTTTACTTGTTGCTTGTTTTTGTTTTTACTAGTTAGTCTTAATGGAAAACAACAAAAATACGAGAGAGCTTTATTTGCATTCTAGTAGCAATGTTATTAGCATTAATTATTTGGATACCATTATTTCTAGTACTATGGAAAATTCTAAGCTTGGGGAATCTAGTTTTTATAAAGTTTTTAGTTTTCCAGCTTTAGAGGAGAAAATTTGCTCTTATGATACTTTATCTCCCACATGTGATAAATCTAATGATGCTTGTGATATTTTAAATCCTCCTACTGAAAGCATTCCTTTTTAAATACCCAAGAAAATTGTTGAACTAACATGGATAACAGTTATTTTGGAGATGGAACTGTCCATCCTAGTGAACATTTACACTTTATGCATGAATTATGCGAGTTATTCAAGTGTGCAGGTATCTCAATAGACCAAGTTAAGAGGAGGCTATTCCCTTTGTCACTTGAGGACAAAGCAAGGGAGTGGTATGAACTACTAGACGATCCTCATCATTTGGAGTGGAAGGAACTTGAATCTCTCTTTTACTCTAAATTGTATCCTTCTCATGAAATATATTTAGATAGGAATTACATTTATAATTTTTGGACTCATGATGGAGAAAGCATTGACCAAGCTTGGGGCAGACTGAAAACATTAATACTCAAATGTCCTAACCATGAGCTTCCTGAGGAAATAATTGTTACTAAGTTTTATGCAAGGCTTTAAGGACATTGGAAGGATTATCTAGATGCTTGTTCAGAGGGTTCTTTTTGTAGTAAGAAGGTTGAAGCTAAGTAGGATCTTATTGAGAGGATTCGAATCAATAGTGAAGATTGGAATAACAACAAAGGTACAGAGTCACGTATAAACTATGAGTATGATGGCATTAAGACTTTTGCTGAAACTGATGATTTTCATAAGCTTAATGCTAAATATGGTCTTGATCCTCAAATAGTTGTCAGTTGGTATAGATCCTTTGCTTCTTATATTAATCTTCCTAAAAATGTGGAAATATATCATGAACCTTTTAAAGACACTTGCATGAAAAATGAAATTGTTATTGATGATTGCAATAAACATGCTCAAACTTCTGAAAGTACTATTTCTTATAAGCATGTTAATTTCTAGTGAGCACTTAGACCTTGTGAAAAGAATCAAATCGAAGAAGAATATTGTATCCATGATAGGAATGAAAAAACTAGAATGTTGCATATGGCTCTAAATGATCTTGGTGAAAAAGTTTGTGCCCTATATCCATTTATTTGTGAACTTTAATGTAAAGTGGGTCATTTTAATTTTCAATGCTCAAGCCATGATAGTAGCCTTTCAAATCCTATGAGTACTGAAAATTTGTATTGTGATGACATGATCATCCCTAACGAGCATGATGAACTTACATTAGTTTTGGGGTGTGAAGAGTTATTCAGAAAAACTTCTTTGGTAGATATGAGTGATCTTGATATGAATAGTGTCCTGCATGGTTGTCATCTTTATTGTGTTAATAATTGCCACACAAATACTTACATACAAAATATTATAAAAGAGGGGAATTTACCAAAATATGACAGGGATAATATTTGTTTTCATCTTATTAATGAAGAGGAGGAATCCTTCGAAGTTCTTTCTATTGTTTCTAACAATAAACCAGGGTATGTGGAGAAGCTTCCTTTCAAGCCTCTCCCTCCTATAGAGAGTAAGAAGAAGAAGAAGAATAAGAAGAGGAGTAAAAGGAGAGAGGTAAACGTATATCCCCCTAAGCATGTTGCTCCCATTATAGTTTTTATGAGTTTGAACTCGATGATCTTCATATGCCTGTTATTTATGAAAGTGATCATGATCGGGAGAACCACACTAATTTTGATATTGAAAACCTCTTTGGTACAAATTCTAAAAATGATGATAATTGTTGTACTATTAGTACCATCCATGTTCCTTCAAATGATGATAAAGAAAGCTCTGAGCTTGTGGATGATGTGTTTGAAAATCCTTTTGCTACTAATGATTGTATTGATACATCTCTTTCTAGTAAAAATGATGATATTGCTTATGATGATACTATGCCTCCAGTCTTTGATAACTATTATAAAAGATGCTATAACATAGAATATGATTAGAATTATCCTTATGAAACTTGTCATAGTTATGGAGGGATTACCCAAAACCATCTCCCTAATATACGACTTGTCTATCATGTTGGAGTTCTTTATGACGATTGCATTGATAAATATGATATTTTCAGCCCACCCGCTATTGAGGTGAAAATTAATTATGATTACAATATGACTCCTATATTTAATGATTATGGTGATGAGAATGATAATGATAGCTATTTTGTTGAATTTTCTCCCACTACTATTAATAAGAATGATTTTGCTTATGTGGAGAGTATTAATTCTTCTATGCATGTGGCTCATGATAAGAATGTTATATGTGATAGTTACAGTGTTAATTTTATTCATGGTGCTACTGAAAGTTATTATGAGAGAGGGAAACATAATTTTATGCATCTCAATGAGATCAACTTTCCCCTCTTTATGTTGCACTTGTTTTGCTTTCCTATGCTTGTTGCTTTGTGTTTTCATGACTATTTTTTCTACAAGATTATTTTTCATAGGAAGTGGGTTAGACTTAAATGTGTTTTACATTTGCTTCTTGATTCTCTCTTTTGCTTTAATTCATATTTCTCATGTGAGCACCTTCTCAAATTATCATGCCTAGCTAAAATGCTTTAAAGAAAAGCACTTCTTGGGAGATAACCCATGTTTTTATTTTTGCGTTGTTTTTCTCTGTTTTCTTTGAGTCAAGGGGTTTTATACTTCTGTAACAACTCCTTTGTATCTTTATTTTCATGTTTATCAGGTCACTTCTAGTGAAACTATATTTTTATTCGGTCACATCTTATGTGCTTTACTTGGAGCGTCTTTTATTTTTGCTTTAAGTTTTTTTAAGTTTTCTTTGCTGTATTTTATGTTTGGATCTTATCATACTTGTGTGGGAGAGAGACACGCTCAGGTTTCATTGCTTAGAACACTCTAGTTTTCATTCTTATTGTTCTGTGAGCGTTCACCTTTTGCTAGTACTGCGTTTAGCCTTTGTTTCCATGCATCCCTTTTTTTTTACACCATTACTGTGGGGGAATCCCCCACAGCCCCCTCTTTATTAAAGAAAAAATAAATCTATTTACAATATTTAAAAAAGGAAGAGAAGCTAGGAGATGGAATTAATCCATGATGTCAAAAAAGGAAGAGTAGCCTTCTTCACCCTATACTTTAGAAGGGTGATCTCATGCAAGAAAATAGCTTTCCAACCTCTGAAGGTAGGTTTAATATTATTGAAAATCCATCCATTTCTTTGCTTCCAAATACCCCAACAAGACAAGATCACAATCTCAGCAAAGCAAGGACCTGAGAAATAATTCTTGGCAAACTTAATAGATTATGCAGTGTTTCCAGGAATCCATGGAATTTGTAAATAATTCCAAACTCGAGTGCTGAATTGACAATTGAAGAAAAGATGCCTCCGATCTTCAACAATATGGGCAGCACAAAGGACACAATCCTATGTATCAGAGACATGCCAATTCCTCTTGGTGAGCATATCCTTTGTATAAATCCTGTCAAGAAGGATCAACCAGGCAAAAATTATGCTTGGATTGGCATTTACTTTTTCATAACCAATCCGAGACAAAATCAGAATGGATGTGTGCAAAAACTGTATTTATAGAAGGCACTTGGTGAGAATGCCTTCTTAAAGATTGAGCTAATCCATATGTCCTTCTGTTGGGTTGAAAGAAGCAAGTGTTGAGTAATAGAACAGAGTTGTAAGTACTCCTGATGGGCCAAGGATGACAAAGGCAGTGCAAATTTATGAAGCCCATCCTCTAACAGCAAGAAGTCCCTGACTGATTGCAGCTTATCTTTAGCAAAAGAAAACAGTCTAGGACATTGTTGACTCAGAATGACATTGTGCCAAGTATCTTCCCAGAATAGAACAGTGATACCATTACCAACTTTACATATACTTGCCTTCCTGTAATCATCAGATAAACTGAAAACTCCTTTCCACCAGAAGGAGCCTGAAGAAATAACAACATGAGGGACTGAATTATCATAATATGCATCTGTTACTAGCTAAATCCATGTTATAGGTTCCTGATTATAGAAATTATGCAGGTGCTTGAGCAATAGGGATGAATTATGAGTTTGCAAATTAATGATTCCTAACCCACCCTTATTTTTTGGTCTGCAAACCATTGGCCAAGCAGCAAGAGAATGTGCTTTATCTTTCCCTTTTTTACTCCAGAGACAGTGTCTTCTTGCTCTATCGATTGCCTTAATAACACAAGCTGGGATGACTAGAGAAAGCATGTAGTAAGTTGGTAAGGATGAGAGGACTGAATTAACCAGTACTAATCTGTCACCATATGATAAAAAGGAGGTTGTAGCAGATAATCTTCTTTCCACCCTATCAATTAAAGGAGAAAAATCTCTTATACTTGGTCTTGTAGTACCCATTGGGAGACCAAGATAAGTAAAAGGCATGGATCCCATTTGACATTCAAACACTTGAGCCAACTCATTAGCTTTAGCATTATCAATATTAATGGGAACCATTGAGGATTTGTGGAAAATAATCTTCAAACCAGTAAAGCTTGCATAAATATTGAGTATCTCTTTAAGAATCAATAAATCTTTCTTGCAAGCAGGCATAACCACTAATGTATCATTAGCATATTGAATAATAGGGAAATCTTTCCTCACGGGGATTGGTGAAGATAACAGTCCATTGCTATATGCATTGTTCACCAAGCTTTGCAGTAAATCAGCACCTTCAACAAAAATAAGTGGAGAGAGAGAGGGTCACCTTGTCTAACCCCTCTTTTACAAGCAAAAGATTTTCCTGGAATCCCATTTAAAAGGACAGAAGAAGATCCAGAGGAGAGAATTTCCTTTACCCATACAATAAATAGCTCAGGGAAGCCTTTAGCTCTCAGGATTTTAGTGACGGCATCATGATCCAAAGTGACAAATGCTTTCTCAAAATCAATTTTGATCACCACAACTTTCTTTCTTGATTGCTGACATTGAAACAGAAATTCAAAAGACCAAGCAAGGCAGTCTTGAATTGTTCTTCCTTTGATGAAACCATATTGGTTGTCATGAATAGTGGTGCAAATAATATTTTGCATATTGTGTGCAATCAACTTTGTAAGGAATTTGAGGCATGTATTTGTGAGTGAAATTGGCCTAAAATCATTTACAGTCTCTGGAGAATTATTCTTAGGAATAAGAGTGATATATGAACCATTAATACTCTGTAGAGAGACTGTTCCAGCATGAAACTCCTTGCATAGCTGGAAAATATCTTCCTTGATAATATCCCAGCAATTTTTAACAAATAGACCATTTAAACCATCAGGACCAGCGGCTCTATCATTTTTTAGATTTTTCATGGCTCCCTCAATTTCCTCTATGGAGAAAGGATCCACAAGACACTCAAGATTATCTACAGGATGTAGGATACTATGAATATCCAAATCTTAAACAATTGGCAAGGAGACTCCCATCCTATTTTTAAAACAAGACCAAAAAGCAACAGCCTTATGATGATGATCAACCATAGTGACACCCTCATCATTTTTTATTTCAGATATTGTGTTGGTTCTGTATCTTTCAGTGGCCCTAGCATGGAAAAAATTCAGTATTTTGCGCATCCAACTGAACCCATCTAATAGTGCATCTCTTTTTCCAATATGCAGACTGAGAGAGCAGTAATTTTTTCAGATGACACTTCACAATATTCCTGAAATTAAATTCTGGTATGCTCAAATTTCTCTCCTCTTCAAGGTTATCCAAAATCAAAATCACTCTGTTACACTTGGCAATTAATAATTTGAGGTGGGAGAGATTTCTGCCCCACCTTTTCAGCTCATGTCTGAGGTTTTTAAATTTTGCTGTGATTCTGGAAGTAATATTTGTAGCATTAACAGGCCAAAGCCAAACCCTCTTCACAAGATCATTAAACCCTTCCTGATGAATCCAATGGTTTTCAAAACAAAAAATCTGTGCCTTTGGAATAGTAGTTGAAATAGAAATGACACAAGGAACATGGTCTGAGGTAGATTTGGCAAGTGGCATGACTAGAGTGTTAGGATAATTGAGAGTCCAAATATGAATGGTAAAGAACCAGTCCAATTGTTCAAGCAATGGTTGATCTTGCATGTTTGACCAAGTGAAATGTCACACCCCAGTTTTTGGATTCTTGGACTATGCTCAAGAAGACAAAAATTAGGGCCAACAATTTTTTTTTCTGACAACATGATTGTTTGAACTAACATATGTTTATGATCTAAAACATATTTGCAACACAAGTTTTATTTCTTTATAAAACCAATACCAAATGTTTCTGAAAAATATTCTTATTATTTTTCCCTGATGTTTTCCTATTATTACTTGAGTGAGTTTTATTCCAAGACTTGGATCATTATTGTTTGCATCTTAAAAAAAACTTTTAACTTTGTTGGATCCAAGAAAACAAGTTTTAAAAATGATTTATAAAAGTTTTCTTCTAAGTTTTCCATAGAAAACCATCTCTGAAAATAAAGCCAAGTACCTGTTTTCTACACTTGTTTTCACTAAGCTTTAAATTGTTATTTTATGATTTCTTGGAATTTAATTAATCCTTGATATATATACTACAAAACTATAAGATTACTTTTATTTTTGAACAAATTAAAACTATCTTTTGCTTGTTGTTTTTGTGGTATAAAATTAAGGCAGAAAAAGACAGTTTTGAGAAACAGATAAAAACAGAAAGTCCACCTTTTCCACATTGTTTTCATGACCTTAAATTATTTCAAATTTGTTTTCAAAAGTTGTTTATGAAAGTATATAACATGGTTAACACATCCATACTTTGAAAACCAATTTTGGGAAGCAATTGAGCCTTGAAAAGAAACTCAACTTTTTCAACTTTTGTCTGATTTAAACACTTAAAAAATTTCTAAGTCCTAAGACTGAATTTTCTGAATTTTTTTCAGTGAACAGTTAAGGATACACTTTTGCACTTTGGTTTTCTTGATGTTTCCTTGATATTTTGGAAGTGTGACCAAGCCTGGTGTGTTGACCTTAGTTCCTACTCGAGCCAAGATATTTTGGTAGCCTTCTAGAAGCCTTGTGTGCTAAGATAAGAGAGGAGAGAGATGGTGACTAGGACAGGTATGGGAAACACTTGTCTTTGACCTTTTTGACCTTGCCACTTGCCCACTTGCTCTATAGGGCCAGGATAAACCGTGTCCACTCGTGTTCTTGACCTAGGGCACATGTGCTCCCTTATGGAAATGACTAAAACCCCCTGGGCACCCCAATGCCATTGGATGGCATCCACCCGAGCTCCCCATAGTGCCCTCAACCTCACTCCCTCTGCTATATATATAAGTCCAGAGGGCACCTCCTTGCGCCCTGCACCTCCCACACTTCCTCTCTGCCCCTCCTAGTCGGAGTCCATCCCCTGCCAAGCCCCTAGGGCGTGCCCGAGCTCGAGCACGGGTCGCCGGTGACCACCACGGCCACGGCGAAGCCCTGCCCAAGCCACACCATCCCAACACCTCCCACTACCCCAGAACGGTTCCCCGTGTTTCCCTGAACTCCCCGGACATGCCCCCGTGACCTCTCGTGCTCTGGAACGCCGCCGCCGTCCTCGGGCGCCGCCGCGGGCATCCGCCGTGTGAGGCCGCGCCGGTCGCCGCCCCTCAACGCCCCTGCGCTCCTACAACGCCACCGAGCCCCCTCAGCCCTTCCCGAGCCCCCCTAGGTGAGCTACAGCCGCCATCCTTTTCTTCTCCGTTCGGGTCTGAGAGAGAGAGGGTCGAGAGGAAGGAGAAGCTCGAGCACCGTTGGATCTGAGATCCACGGATGCGTTCAAACGCGAGCCTTCCCGCGCCAGCCAGCGCGCGCGCAAGCGCAGTGGGCTGCGCAGCCGCTAGCTGGGCCGCGCTCGCTCAGATCCAGCCCACACTCTGTTTCTTTTTATTCCTTTAAAGTTTAACAGAACTGATGCTTTTACTTTGGACTTGTGTAAAATATAAAAACGGAAAAATAAAATCTGAGAAAATGCATGGACCTAACGAGAGGAAATCTAAACCATATAAAATTTGCAGATCTAGTTTTGGACAAATATTTTGGGCACAAGAACTGTTTTGCCTCAGACTGTCTCTATGAATGTTTTGACCATAACTTTTAAAATATGTAACCAAATGGAACAAACTAAAATGATCTGGATAGGTATTGAAAGTATATATCCAATTCACCTAACCTCACATCAAGGTGAGTTATAGAAGGAAAATGCCATCCATATTACTAAAAGACCAGTAGGCTCTTCTATGATTTTTAGAATGAGTTTTAAAATGTTTTTGGAGCAAATCCAATTGGATGAGTTTGGTATTGACTAGATATATGTTCTCCTAGCTTATATTAATTTTTGAAGCTCTAGATTATTTTTGGTGGACAGATCTAGAAAACAGCAACTTTCTGTTTTGTTTTCTTTGTGTATCTTTGTTTGTGTTGAAATGTGTGTTTGATTCTACTTTGTTCCTAGCTTGTATAGAGTTGTTAGGACTTGCTATTAAGTTGTTTTCTTGAAGTACCTCTACCTTAGAAAGTGTGTGCATGTTTTGGAAACCTAAATAAAAAATGGAAATAGCATTGGTTGCTTTCTAGTTTTATTATTTGGAATTTTTGTGAGAGCTAGATCTTTGTGTCATTGATTGAGTTTATTTTGAGCTATGTTTGCTATGGATCCAGTACCATTTTGGTACTGTTATTTTGAAGTCAATGTCTCTGTTAGCTTGCATGTTCTTTTGTAGCAAAGCATGTGCAAGTCTTGTTGTTTAGTTTTCACTAGTATTGTTTTCACTAGATTAAATAGCCTTATGTTATTTATCTTGTATGCAAAGTTTTTTCATGAGTAACCAGAGGCTTAGTACCTCTTTTTCCTTGGTATTACTAGTCCCATAACCCACTGGTCCCATTGCATCTTGGTTGAGGATGAAAATCCCCAATCATACACATGTAGGAAAATACCATGTTTTAATTATGTGGTTGATAGGATATTTTCCACCTGGGAAATAAATTGTTTGTTTTCACTTATGCAAGTGAGAAGTTTAATTCTTGTTTGTAAATACTAGTATGTTCAGAGGTGAACTATTTGTTAGCATAATATTCCTTAGGAGTATCATGTTAAGAAATGATTCCCTATTGTGTGCTAAATTTAATTGTTTGCAAATAAAATAATTCCTTGAGATTGATAGGTTGTTTAGGAATAACTTTAAATTGAGTGTTTGGATTTTTGAAAAGTTTTAGGTAACTTTCCCTTGAATGCATAGCTACTGGTTGTGTAGCATATACCATGCCCACTTGTTAGTAATTATTTAGGAAGGACATAAATTGCTAGAATTGGTATGTGCATGTTTAATAAGCTGTGTCATAGAATTATTTTGATTGTTTGTGCTTACTAGGATGTGTAAGATTTGTGTACTTTTATTAGGTATATTTATGTTCATGACTTGCTTGTTTAGAGTTAAGCACCCTAGTAGTATTATTTTCTTCTCTAGTAATGAACTAGTGTCACCACTGGAATTTGTGTTTTGCTCTAGTATTGCCATTCTTAGTTTATAAGTGCATGAATTTATTTTAGCATGTTTAGGAAGTTATTACTTATGTTATGATGCCATGAACTCTTTAGTTGCATGTGCTATGGTTGTAGATTAATAATTATCTCTTATAGCATGCTTGTGTAGAAATTCCCATACTAGTATGCTATTAGTGCAGTCATGTTTCTATGATTTTGATAGGAGTATTATCTTGAGTGATGATTGTGTTTTATATTATTTTTATGACTTGATTATCATTGATCTTAGTACTGGTTGTTTGTTAAATTTTCATGATTGATGGAGTCCAAAACCTCTAGTAAACAATAACATAGAAAATAAATAGTCTATTCATCTGTGGTGTTGTTTGCTTGCTTATTGGATTTTGTTTGAGTGGTTTACCTTAGCATGAGTTTATCTGTGTGTTATTTGTTGTGCTTAAAGAGTATCTTATGAAACTAAGTGTAACTAGTTGTTTGGGTGTGTTACTCTAGGCCCTAGGAAGTCACAATACAAAGGTATAACCAAACTCTTGACAGGATTCCTTCCGGTTTGTCTGATCTGGGACTTTCAGGCTATAAGTCATGAAACTCCCTAGAGAGAAGTGGATGCTGATGAAGCAGTTCACACCCCGGAGTGCAATATATGCCATCCAAAAGCCATAAAACACTTGTACACACATGGTATGGCAGCCCCTAGCTTTTGGTGGTATCCCGATGCTCCGGAGCCCCTCTCCGATGAAAACCTAGTCCCGCGGGAGAAAAACTAGGTTTATACGACTAAAGTTGATACCAACGTCAAAAGGGGGTAGAAAAGTGTAACTTGTTTCTTGGTTGTGTTAGTATAGGCCCTAGTAAGTCACAATACAAATTTATAACCCAACTCTTGACAGGATTCCCCTCCAGTTTGTCCGATCTGGGACTTTCAGGCTATAAGTCATGAAACTCCCTAGAGAGAAGTGGATGTCGGTGAAGCAGGTCACACCCCGGAGGGAAGGGTTCATTGCATAGAAAACAAAAAATTTCCTATGCGATAGACACCCGAAGGGCCAAGATCTAATCTAGGAGATGTAAGCAACGAAGAGAAAGAGAGTCTTAAGGAGAACATACCCTTGAAGACACAAAGCGTTACGAGATCAAATCTCGTTGGTGATATAGTCGTACTCACATCAATCTCAAGATCGCGAAGATCAGCGCTGCAATCCGGCAGCGCTTCCGCACTCGGTCACACGTATAGCTCGATGACGAACTCCATTCCCTCGATCCAGTGGGGCAGCGGAAGTAGAGGATCCCTCGAAAACCAGCAGCACGACGGCGTGGTGTGGTGGAGAAAACTTCATTCAGGGCTTCGCCAAGAGCATGAACATGAGTTGGATCAGTGGGAGGATGGAGATGGAGATGACACCAAGTTGTGTGGAGAGAGAGGTCCAACCCCTCTTTATATAGGAGGGGGAGGCAACCACAAATTTTTTGTGCCTCCACCTCTCCCCTCATCATGTGGTTGGAGTCTCCACTCAACCCACTCATTCTCTCATCAATTCCCACTCAAAATTCCAAGGGTTTTCATTAATATAAAAAGAAAACAATTTTATTTCTTTATTTTAATATTTGTTAATACTATAAACAAAAATTAACACTTGCCCCCTTGAACTAGTTGTTAATCAAACATTAACATATACCACCTTGAACTATTTAAATATTCCCCGAAACTATTCCGGTGACTATTTCAATATTCCCCGAAACAATTTCGGTGTCGTCCAAACATTTCTCCGATATTCCGTATCCACTCAATCGCATCATAGAACCTTAAGTGTGTCACCCTATGGTTCGTGAATAATGTAGACATGATCGAGACACCTCTCCGATCAATAGTCAACAGCGGGACCTGGAGATCCGTAATGACTCCTACACATTCAACGATGAATCTAGTGATCGTGTGAACCATAAACGCGTAACCAATTCCCTTTGTCTCGGGATATTTTACTTGTCCGAGATCCGATCATTGGTATCAACCATACCTAGTTCAATCTCGTTACTGACAAGTACTCTTTTACTCGTTTCGTGATATGACATCCCTGTGACCTAGTCACGTACTTGCAACTGGTGTCGATATGATATCAGCGAGAGGGCCTAGAGTATATCTCTCTGTCATTTGGATGGACAAATCCCACTCTTGATCCATGAGCCTCAACTAATACTTTCCGAATACCCAACGGCACCTTTATAGTCACCCTGTTACGGTGTGACGTTTGATGACATCAAAGCACTCTTTCGGTGTTAGTGATTGACATGACCTCATGGTCTAAGGATTGAAGTTACTTCGTATGTGTGATATAACAATGGATTCTACCCCTTTTGACATTGGTACCGACTTTAGTCGTGTAAGCCTAGTTTTTCTCCCGCGGGACTAGCTTTTCACCAGAGAGGGGCTCCACACCGTCGGGATACCACCAAGAGCTATGGGGTTCCATACCATGTGTGTACAAGTGTGTTATGGGTTTTGTATGGCAAATATTACACTATGGGGTGTGAGCTGCTTCACCGGCATCCACCTCTCTCTTGGGAGTTTCATGACTTATAGCCTGAAAGTCCCAGATCGGACAAACCGGAGGGAATATTGTCAAGAGTTGGGTTATACCTTTGTCTTGTGACTTTCTATGGCCTAGCCTAACACAATCAAGCAAATAGTTACACTCACTACTAGGGAAAAGCTTACCCGTGACGCACCATATTGCTTATCCGTGACGCACCTGGGCGCGTCACGGCTATCACGCCGCGCCTATGGGTTTAGCCGTGACGCACCTAGCTGGTGCGTCGCGCCTATTTATACCCGTGACGCACGGGCGAGGTGCGCCGCGGCTACTGGGAGGCGCGTCACGCCTAATTCCGGAGGTGCGCCACGGTCAGAAATTTAGGTGTGTCACGGCTATGTAATGCATCCACGGCTAAGTTCATTGATGCGCCACGGGTATCCATTTTGGTGCGTCACGGCTATCCTCTAAGGTGCGTCACGGGTATCCTTTTAGGTGCGTCACGGCTATACTATGCTGTATTTTTCTAAAATACGCAGTACCGTATTTATACAGGTATATACAGCTCAAATACAGAAGAATATCAGTAGACAAAATGTATCAAAAAAGTTCTCTGACAAACAAATTATATATCATAGTTGATCATACTGCTTAGAATTCCGAATAGCTACATCAAACAGTTGATTATGAATACAAAGTGTTTATCAGAGTCAAATAGATACAAGTGACCTACATCAGACGGTTAATCATCGGGACCGATTACATCGATCGATGATGCTTCATCAGCGGGACAAGTGACCTATCTAGTCGCCGATAACCTAATCATCTAGCTAGGAACCATAGCATGACGAGCGAGGCGACGGCGACAAGAGCGGCGGCGATGGTCTTCATCCACTTGTTGTTCTTCTTCTTCTTCTTTTGTTCCTCCTCGAGATGGATGAACCACCTAGCTTCCGCCGCCGCTCTTGTGTTGTAGGATTTGTAGGCATTCCCTTTGAACTTGTTCACCTGCTCGAAGCAGTCTTCCCAGTGATCGTAGACTCCTGGAACCCTGCCTCTAAACACCACGTAGCACATCGGCATCTGTAATGACATGAAAGAAAACCAAAAACAATAGTTTTAAACATGTATGTAATAACTAGTAAATGGAGATATATTACATAAATAAGTTGAAAGTTAAACACAAAGGATCAAATTGGCCATTCATATCTTGTGCTTGTTACGAGGTAGTACATGTGATGGCGATCCGGAGAAGGATAAAGACAAGGGTTTCTGAACTTCGTTGAAACTAAACAAAATCACATACGTAAGTGTTTGTGAGATCCGAACAAAGTTGGACCATTTCGTGCACATGCATAATGGGGACATTCTCCATAGCCCCGTCCAGGGCTATGAAAAATATCCCCATTACGTATATGTACCAAACGGTGCAACTCAGTTCTGATCTCACTAACAATAGTATTATATATGCGACGTTCCTTAGTTCCAACCGAAACCCTCATCTTCATCCTTTTCCCGGATCACCACCGGCATGTAGTACCTCTTAACAGGAACAAGATGATCATCGGGCCTTGATGTGAAGTTGGACATTTTGTGCTTGCTACGAGGTAGTACACGTGATGGTGGTCCGGAGAAGGATGAAGATAGGGGTTTCTAGAAATCTTTGAAACTAAACAAAATCATATATATAACATCGTGAGATCCGAACAAGGTTAGACCCTTTTGTCCACGTACATAATGGGGACGTTCTTCGTAACCCCAGAAGGGATTTCTGAGGAATGTCACCATTACGTATGTGGACAAAAGGGTTCAACTTCGTTCGGATCTCACGACATTACATATCTGATGTTGTTTAGTTCCAGAAACCCTCATCTTCCTCCTTTCCTCGGATCACCACCGCTTGTAGTACCTCTTAACAGGAACAAGATGGTCATCGAGCCTTGATGTGAAGTTGGACCTTCACATTTTGTGCCTGTTACGAGGTAAGTACACGTGATGGCGATGCGGGGGAAGGAAGAGTTTCTGGAAATCTTTGAAACTAAATAAAATCATATGTGTAATATAGTGAGATCCGGAAAAAATTGAACCCTTTTGTGCACATCCATAATGGCGACATTGTTCATAACCCCAGACGGGATTTCTGAGCAATGTCACCATTACGAATGTGCACCAAAGGGTTCAATTTCCTTCGGATCTCACAAACCATATTACATATGTGACATTATTTAGTTCGAAAGAAATCCAGAAACCCTCGCATTCGTTCCTTTCCCCGGATCACCACCTCCTGTAGTACCTCTTAACTGGAACAAGATGGTCATTGGTCTGTGTGCCTCATATTTAGGGTGGACACATACAAGCGGCCGTAGGTGGAGCCGCTGCGCCAAGTGGGATGCACAAGATCCTAACTTTGTGAAAATCACAAGGCGCAACGGACCACCTAGGCCATCTGAGTATGAACCAACTCTTTTAATCATCGGCATTTCTACAAAAGATCGAACGGACATAGGACCGGAATAATATAAAAGCAAGATAATCAAGCATTGACATAATTGAGCATCAGTTACAGAATGGACGATTCATAACCGTAACGATGTGTGCCTCATATTTAGGATGGACACATACAAGCGGCCGTAGGTGGTGCCGCTGCGCCAAGTGGGATGCACAAGATCCTAACTTTGTGAAAATCACAAGGCGCAACGGAACACCTAGGCCATCTGAGTGTGAACCAACTCTTTTAATCATCGGCATTTATTGAAGAGATCGAACGAACATCACAAGTAGGACCGCAATAATAAAAAGCAAGATAATCAAGCATTGACATAATTTAGCATCGGTTACACGATGGACGATTCATAACCCTAACGGTTGAGTTCAACTAATTTCGGAAAATGTAGCAAGCCTTACAATAGTTCTCACTCCTTCTGACTCATCCGCCCAGGGATTACAACGGGACAGCCCTTCGGAGTGATGAAGGGCCTGTCGTCACATGCAGTTGCTAGGTAGGTATCTATGTCGCGGTTCGGCATGGCGAACCGGCAGTGGAATGACCCGCTCTTGTTCACCACGTCATGAACGATTTTCGTGGCAAAACACTTATGGATATCATATATCTCTTCTCTAACCTTGTCATCGCCGACCATCAACAAGCGCGAGGCCCATTCTTGGACTTGACTAGGTAGGGTAAGGTACTGTTGATCCCGTACGTACGCCCGCATATGATGGAGGACATAGTAGGTGTCCCTGTTACTGCCTGCCGGCTGCTTGACACACGCGAAAGTCGTCGTGTGGGTGAACACCCGAGCGCCCTGAACGACCTTCTCCCTAGCGATTCTGCCCCCCTTTGCGTGGTAGCCGGTGAGAGAGTTATTCAAAACTTTCTTCACGTTGGAGTAGTCTGTCTTCACCGCACTCTCTGAGTCGAGATACGTGGCATGCGAATGACTGATACAAATGCAGATGAGTGTACATTGTGTATATCTGCGCGGAACAATCCAAACAAAGTGTTGGAAAGGAGCGATGAAAATCTAAAGAAAATCACTTTCGATTCGGCTAAGAATATTGACTTACTCGGCAAAGTAAGGCACGAGGATGTAATCCTTGGTCTGGTTCGCCAGCATGAAGTCCCGGAGATATGTCGACGCGACTACCTAGTTCCCAACGCCGCACAACACGTCGTGGCGCATGTAGAAGGGGTCCGCTATCGCGATGCCCGGTGTATTATCCCTGCTGACTTGCACCGCCAGACCGAGCGAGTATAGGCGGACCATGGAGTAGTGCAGCGGATTGCTATGGAACATATCGAAGATGTCCGAAAATCGCAGTACTATCCTATCCGCGCCGGTTGACTCGACGAAGCCCAAGTCCTTTGGCACCATGGCAATGAAAACCGGGTATGATGGATCCTTAGATTCAATAAGGCGCGATTCAAGATAAAGAATGCGGTCATGCAAACTCCGCATATCCCCACTTGCGACCTTGAGCTTGTTCTGGTTAAGCATAGGCTGACCTATCACATGCACCTTCGGCGTATGCTTAGATGTAGGTGGGCCATCCTGAATACGGAGCGGCATCTTAGCAGACTGGCTCGCGGACTTTGCGGCCTTTGATCTAGGTCCTCTTTTCCGCGGCTTCGGCGCTTTTGGAATGATCTCCTTCTTAATCTCCTCATTAGCCGCCTTATGGATTGTGCCAGGGCTGAAAATAACTCCTCCCTTCGCACTTTTCTGAGTCTCGGTGCAGGGGGCGACATCTGGAGGCGTGTCTTCCTGAGAACCGAATAGACGCTTGCAATTGGATTTATCCGCGGGAGGAGCCTCACCACGAGCCTCCGTGCTATGGTAGGGTTCTTCTGGGGGAGGAGCAATGTAATCTCCGCCATCAAAGTCATCAGCAATGAAATCCATGGAATCAAGATCAACGTCATCCGCCGGGTGTTGTGCCATCTCCATGTCAGGGGTAGGCGACGGCGCTACGACTGTCTTGCCATGGCTCTGCTCCGGCGCTTCTAGAGGGGTTGTTTTCGAGGTGGTGCCTCGCGCCGGTAGTTCTAGAGGCGATGTCTGCGGGGTGGCGCCCCTCTTCCCCAGGCGAATCTGGCTCTTCGGCCATTCCATGTTCCAAGGTAGGCACTGGAGCAGCGTCAGGGTATCGGGGTCATCTTCTTCCTGGTAGGGTTAAATGGGAGGCAACAAATCGTCGTAGCTCGCCAGCACCCGAAGCAATCGAACTCTATATACGTCTTCGCGCATCGGCCTGTTGTGGAACCTGCGGGTTGACGGTTGAACGATCATACCCACAGCAACATCCTTCAACACGCCGTCCACTGTGTGTAGGAGAGTGCATGGAACGTCGGCGTTCTTCGGAAAACATGCAGGGCGTTAGAGATGCCAGTCTAAGGCAAAGGAAGATCGACGCTCCAACGCTTAACTATTTACCTGGCTGGCGATGGCGTCGAGCTCCTCTAGTGGCGAGGGGCCAATGACGGCGGGCGTGCTACTGTTGACTGGCGAGGGACCGCCGGCGGCGGGCGTGCAACTGATGGCCAGGCGGCGGTCGTTCGTTGGTGCACGCTCTTCATTCGGCGGAGGACCGCCCACTGTGGGCGCGCAACGGATGGTCAGGCGGATAGAGGCGGGCGGAGTCACCATCGGCGCCGTGTTGCAAGCGGGCGGAGTCACCAGTGGGTCCGCCACCGTGGCGTTGGCCGGCGAGACTCTGGACAAGTCTCTTGAGTTGCTTGCCTGCACGCTAGGCACCGGGCACGGCCCCACTTGACCTCCTTAATTCCATCGAGTAACCACATCGTAGATGGTAGGCAAAACGCTGCCCATTTGTTCTGCCAAAGCTTTTTTGACAATATTAGGAATATCAGCAACTTTGGCCTTGAGGTCTGCAATCTCGCGATCGCGGGCTTCGTCACGTTGGATATCTTCGACGGTCCTCCTTCTATTCCTTCTCGCCTCCTTGGGCTCCTTGAAGTACTCTTTGAGCTTCGTCGTCGTGCCCAGGCCACAAAGTCGGCCACCTGACGGCCTTTTGTGCTTTTCCTTCCCCTGCGTCATGTTCACCGCCCTGTTTAAATTGTCGTCCCACGGGCCGTGCAGCCTCGGCATGGATGACACCACTTTCGATTTCTGTGTTTTGCACAATTAGCGTGAACCGTTTAGAATTCCACCAGTACACTATAATGCAATCGACTTGATCGTCGAGAGCAAACTAACTAGAGTGGTGTATTTACTTACCAAGTTTTCATACAACTTCTTCACCTTCTCATCATCGGTAGTATACTCATTAGGTACCGGGTCATATGTAAACCGGGCCCTGATGAAGTTTTTTTTCCGCGGCGAGTACCTTGCGAGAGGGTCAGGGATGCCCTCTGCTGCACGTTTGGCGTCCTCCTTCTCCCAATTGGGAATCGCCGCTCTGTAACCGCCGCATCCCAGTTTGTGGGTACCTATGTTCAACCGCCACATCCTCTGCCCCCAATCACTGTTAGCCTTGGCGACTTCGCTCTCGCAAAGTAGCTTGAAGTCCCAGAGTTCAGCTTCGGTGATGTTCGGCTCGCTCGCTAAAACCTCCTCCAAGCTTTTTTTGGGGTTCAAGACCTTAACCTTCACCCGGTGTTTCCAGTTGGACAAGGCGGTGTTCATCTTACCAATGGAGGCATTGTTGACCGGATTCCCCTCCAGATTGTCGTTATTGTACTTAAACGGCTCTTCTGGCGGATGCGGGTACAAGTATCGTCCGTGCAGCTTTCTAAAGAGAACAACCCGATAATGGGTATTCTCTTTTTTCCTTAGATCATCGGTGTTGATCCTGACAGTGTCCCGGACAATGCAACCAATTTGGTTTCCGAATCCTTTGACCACCGACTCGGGCGCGATTGGATACCCACCGCTATCAATTTCCGTGATCTCTTCACGGTAGTTGCGGAGACTGTTCCTTTTCCGTTTTCTCGTTGCCGTCCTCTTCTTGGCTTGGCTACCACCATCTGTCTGACCGCCGGCATCAGTGGTGTCATTTCCGCGGGCAGCGCCACTAGTGGTATCACCGGTGCCACTAGTCGTGGCGTCATCCTCCTCGCCACCGCTAGTGTCCGCGTCAGCCCCGGCATCCGCCATCGGATCGTATTGCGCATCTTCTTCGTCGGAGATTTGCCAGAACGGCTTAGAACCGCCGGCCTCGTCGTTGTGTGCCATGTTCTGAAGGGGGGAATTATTGGTTAAGCTAAAGGCAACGAAAAATCGACATACTACTCGATCACGGGAAAACGGCTAAGTCCTAAATTCACCGAAAAATCCGGCATGACCTTTGCTAATTTTCTAACACTAGAGTGCCGATTCTCGCCGAAACGGAAATTAATCAACATTTCGGTGAAAATGGGCAACTCATTTGAATTCCCTGTAAAGTTTTAAACGGCTCGATGGCCGGAAAGATTTCCAAAACATGATTCACCAGCACCATCACCAACACAAGAAATTTTTACAAAGTCCCCTTCTCCTGCACCACAGCTCGAGCTACACAGCTCAAGCACACACAACAAAAACCTTCACCACAAATCAATCTCCACAAGTTAATCCAAGCACCAGGAACCAGTGAAATCACAGATCCATCTAGGAGCTGAAGTAGCAGGCCTGGAGGAAAGCAATGCAAGCAAGCAAGCCGGGAGTAAATCACAGCAAGCAAGTCCACAAGCTAACAACTAGCCAAAGCATCAACACATATCAGGTTGATTCTTTACACACCACTTAGCAAGAAATTGCTAAGTTATGCACAAAGAATTGAGTTGGGAATTTTTTTTCTCAGCCTAGCATAGTGTTGCTATGCTAAACACATCAGAGGGAATTAAAAGGAAGCATAATATCTTTTCGTATCTAAAACAAATTGCCTCAGCACAACATCATAGGCTTAGGCCAATAAAAATCATGTGTAGTCTGTTCTTATCAGTAAATAGCCAGAACAGGGACAAAGTAGCAATTCTTAAATTTATACCATCAACACAAATAATTGTTAGACATGCTAATCATGTGTAGTCTGTTCTTATCAGCAAATAGCATGAATCAAACCTGGGCACTTCCAAAAGGGGACACCACAGGGAGATAACTTGCTAGACATGCACCTATTCACAAGCACATGTTCACAAGAATATTAAGGGCCTCGGACTTTGCATCACTAGCCCATGTTCACAAGAATATTAAGGGCCTCAGACTTTGCATCACTAGCCCATGTTCACAAGAATATTAAGGGCCTCAGACTTTGAATAAAAATTATCCAACTCACAAGCACTCGCACAGTTTGTTGCTGGGCACTAAACCATTGGAAAAGCACCTCAACACCACAATTTCATAGCAACTTTATATCATGTCTCAGTAAGTACAGAGAGAGGGAAAAACACATGGCATTCATGTGACCATGGCAGCAAGCTAGGGAGTGGGGGAGACGGCCAGGGAGTGTTTCTCTTGCGGGCATTTGCTCGAGCACATAGCAGGGCACAATTTCATAGAAATGGACCTAAACATACCCACCAGATTACACATTCTTGTGTGACAATCATGACAGTGTGCTGGCTGCCGTGGGATTTAGGCATTGATCACGGATAAAAAAAGATTAACACGACTAGAAAATGTAAATATTTTCTTTTATGTTATTAAACCCAGATGCTATTCCCAGTTTAAATTTATTTATCTTGAAAAGCCATGAAGAGAACGCATGAATAGGGACCAGCCTATAGAGCCTGTCAGTTGATCAGCACTGAAGATTTTGGTTACAGAAATAGGCAATGAAGCAATGAAGAGAATATTTACAATAAGCAAAAACAGTTTAGTCCCAGCTATATGTTCATAGGAGTCAAGGTACATATATACAACGATAACATTTCACATTACTTCCAAAGCTTCTGTGAGGAGACAGTTATGCAACAGAACACCAAAAAAAGGTTGCCCATCATATTCATGGATGTGAACTACACCATCACAGCCATGTTTGCCGTGCAACTAATGCAACTCTGTGCAACTTGTGTTCTGATGCAATTCATGGATGCAACATTGCAAAACTTTTGATGTGATTTAAACATCGTGCTTACTCGGATGTGATGCAATTCATGGATGATTGATGATTATAAAATAGCTTGAGTCCAAGGCAGTAAGACAGCATCAGGTTTTTCTTGCCCCAACCAACCTCTAGAGTATTATTCCTTGTTCATAGTATCACAGGGATGATAAAATCATTGGTCAACAAAAATAGGCTAGCAGCAGCAGCTGAACATAATGAAGTGGCATTTCAATAAAATGCCTATGCACAAAACAGAGCACTCCATACATCCCTATGCAAGATGTTTTTTTCTATCAGTCGCACTCCCTGTTTAATCCATGTTCAACAAAAGCCAACGTTGCTCAGCACTAGCTGCTGCCTCCATTACTGGGAAAAAATATACCAAAGAAGGCTCGGTTTTGATCGAGAAACGTTCGCAACATCAGCTAATACATCCTACAGGTGGCTAAAGGGAATCATGCGTGACCTAGGAGAGGAAGAGCGAGGGAGAGGATGGGGCTTACCCTGTAGGTGGACGGCGTCGAGGAATACGGTGTCGAGGGAAGAAGACGGCGGCCGCCGCGGTCGATGCAGACGGCCCTCCTCCTCCTAGGCCGCGGCGCTCATCCTCCTAGGTCACGGCCCTCCTCCTCCTAGGCCGCGGTCGGTGCAGACGTGGACGGCGTGGCCCTCCTCCTCCTCCCTTGCTCCTCCTCCTAGCTAGGTCACGCGGGATTGGGCCAGGCACGACGATGGGGTGGTGGCGGCGGCGTGTGGGCAGCTAGAGGGTGTGAGGCTAGGGCTGGTGGCGTGACGCTAGGGCTGGCGGCTAGAGGGCTGTGGCGTCTACGGTCGATGTAGTGGCGAGGTGGTGGGCGGCGACTAGAGGGCCGGAGGCGATGGTTTGGTGGTTCTTCGTCAGATCGAGATCACGCGCGTCGATTCGAAGAGGAAGAAGAGGGGAACGGGCCAGTCTAATAGGCGAAAGGATACCCGTGACGCACATAGGACAGGCGCGTCGCGCATTACTTACCCGTGACGCGCGCAGCATCGGCGCGTCGCGCATTACTTACCCGTGACGCGCGTAGCAACGGCGCGTCGCGCATTACTTAACCGTGACGCAGCGATGAGAGGTGCGTCGCGTCTATTTCTTTTACCTATTCAAAAAGTGTGCGCGCTGGTCTATAGTAGAACTAGCTGCTTAGCCCAGTGGCTGACCCATTTGCCACTGCTCCATTGACCCAAGTTCGAGTCCCCCCACCCCCCATTTTTCCCAAAAAATATTTTTTCCTTAGGAAATAAATCAATATAAGCTTAAAATAAATTCAAATAAATCAATATAAAATCAAGAAATTTTTTGATCAATTTAAACATCCTAGTAAGTGTATATCCCATTTTTCCAAAAAATGATTTTTTACTTAGGAAATAAATCAATATAAGCTCAAAATAAATTTGTTGATCAATTTAAACATCCTAGTAAGTGTATATATATTACATCGTCCTCGAATGCATGCAAACACACGACACATATATCGTTGTTCTTAGAGCTAGGGTTTAACAATTTTCTTTCCCTTCTTTGTCGTGGTTGAGTAATTCAGTCCCGGAACACCGTGACTTCTTCGGTGGAATGGGCGACCTGTAGGTAGCGTTGTCCTGCTTCTTCTTGTTGTGTATTTCGTTCCATCGTCGTTGTCATCTTCCATTTTCGGGTCGCCGTACTGGTCAAAGTCTTGCTTGTTGGCTACTCCATCCATTCCGATGATGCTTCTTTTGCCTCTCCGCACGACAACACGGCTAGGCCTTGTCGGGTCAGTAATGAAGAAGCATTGGTCCACTTTGTTAGCCAAGACCCATGGCTCAATTTTTGCAGTGACATTCGTGCCGGATTAGGCTTCAGGTATCACCATGGTGGTGAAATATTGTCCTTCTTTCCTGACGGTCTTTGCCCATGTGACACGGAACATTGGCACCTTCTCTCCGCAGTAGTCGAGTTCTCATATCTCGTCGATCCTACCATAGTATCTTTCCTTGACGTCACTTGTTAATGATTCCATCGTTACCCCCGAGTTTTGGTATTCGCAATTCCGGTCCTTATTTGCCGTGTAGAATGTGTAACCATTTGATATCGTATGCCTGATATGTCATGAGGTTATGTGCGGGGCCTTGTGACAATGTGAGTATGAGTTTTTCTTCTTCAGAATAAGGCGTCTCCGGGTGATCGGTCATAATCTTCTCCCTGAACCACTGTGTGAAATGGATGTTGTGCTCTCTAATTATTTCTGCTTCGGTCGTATGTTGTCCCCGGTCACTGTAATACTTCGCGATTAGCATTTTATGCTTTTCCAACCAAGGATCGACCACTGTTAGATGTTGTAGCGCGACTAGGTTTGCTCTGTCAAAGTCGTTGCGTCGGCCCTGAAAGTCGACATTCATTTCGCGCTGGCCCTCGCGGTGTCCCCATCCAGCGAGCCTGCCAAAGTGCCTGTTTACGGGCAGACCAGGGTTCTCATCTTTGTCTAGAAAATTCGTGCAAAAAGAGATGCACTCTTCTGTCAGAAAGCCCTTGGCAATGCTTGCGTCTGGACGGGCCCTGTTGCGGACGTATCCTTTGATGGAACCATTCATCCTTTCGGACGTCATCATGGAGTGTAAAAACGGCGGCCCGAGCTGGATGATATCATCCACGACATGGACAAGGAGATGCACCATAATGTCGAAGAATGCGGGCGGGAAGTATATCTCAAGCTCGCATAGTATCACCACGATCTCTTCTTGTAGCCTTGCGAGTTGCTTCACGCCAATCGACTTTCGAGAGATGACGTCAAAAAAGTTGCAGAGTCCAAACAGCGTTTCGCAGACGTGCTCGGCCATTATCCCTCGAATTACAACTGGAAGTATCTGCGTCATCATCACGTGACAGTCGTGAGACTTCATCCCGCTGAACTTCTGCTTTGGTACGTCTAGGTATCTGCTTATCTTCCCCGCATAACCGTAAGGAAATTTGACTCCAAGGAGGCACTTGAAGAATTGGTCGATCTCCTTCTCGCATAGCGTGAAGCACGAAGGGGGACAGTAATATTCCGTCTTCTTGGCCTTTTTGCCCTTGCGGCGACCTTCCGTCCCATCTAACACATCATCATCATCATCATCGTCATCATCATCCGGTTTTCCTCCGTGGAGCTCGCCCCTGATATTCAAAAATCTCAAGTCGTTCCTTCCTTTCGGCCCATCTTTGGTCCTCTCCGGCATGTTGAGCAGGGTGCCAAGAAGACTCTCGCACACGTTTTTCGTGATATGCATGAGGTCAAGGCAGTGGGGGCGTGCGGAGAATCTTCTAGTACCTCAGGCCCCAGAGAACAGACCTTGTTTTCCATACACCCTCCAACGGCGCCGGCGCCTTTCGCTTCTTTCCCGGTGCAGGGCACTCTTTCCAGTTCTTCAACAGCTCGTCGATTTCCTCGCCGCTCCTTTGACGTGGGGCTCTTCGCATCTCAACTTCATTGTTGAACAGATCTTTGCGTTTTCTCCACGGGTCATCCTTGCGAAGCCACCTTCGATGCCCCAAGAACATGGTTTTCGAAGACCCGGGGTTTCTCTCTAGCTGGAGATACGTAGTGTCATCCATGCACCTAACGCATGCACAGAATCCGTGCGTCACCTGCCCCGCGACATATCCGTAACCGAGGTAGTCATGCACCGTCGTGATCAGCGCGGCTCTCATTGGGAAAAACGTTTCTCCATAGGCGTCCCACGAATTGGCTGGCTCGTCCCATAACGTGGCTAGCTCCTCTTCCAACAACTGGACATACAGATTGATGTCGTTACCTGGTTGTTTCGGCCTATGAATAAGCATACTCATCTGTATGTACTTCCTCTTCAAGCACAACCAGGGGGTAGGTTGTATATACATACAAACACGGGCCAGGTGCTATGGGTGCTGCTCTGGTTGCCAAAAGGATTTAATCCATCCGTACTCATGCACAACCTGATGTTCCTTGGATCTCGCGGAATTCGGGGTATTCGATGTCTAGCGCCTTCCACTAGCTAGCATCTGAGGGGTGTGTCAGCATCGTGACATCCTTCTCCGGATCAATTCCATCATCCTCTTCTGGCTTCTTCCTTTTCGCGTGCCATCGCATGAGCTTCGCCTGTGTGGGGTCTGCGAAATACCGCTGCAGACGGGAAGTTATCGGAAAGTACCACACCACTTTTCGAGGAGAGGCCTTCTTCCCTGGCTTGTATCGAGTTGCGTCGCACACCGGGCATATGGTTCTCTCTGCGTCCGCGCCCCGATAGATGATGCAGTCATTAATGCAAGCATGGTATTTCACGTGAGGTAAATCCAGAGGGCACACCACTTTCTTGGCCTCCTCGATGCTCGTTGGACACTTGTTCCCCGTGGGAAGACGGCCGTGCCAGAATGCCATGTTCTCATCGTAGCTCGCATCGGTCCATCGGTGTTTTGTCTTCATCTCGAGGGTCCTTAACGTTACGTTCAGACGGGTATCCTCGCTCACGCATCCTTCATACAATGGAGTAACGGCGTCTATCTCCAGTTGTGACAGCTTTGATTTCTCTCTAGCAGCAGCTCTGGTGTTGCTAGTCTCCTTGAGAAGCAGAGCTTGGACATGAGGGTCCCGCACCCAGTCCGACGACGATGTCCCGACATCTTCATCATGATGTCCTTCGTCTTGATTATGATCATGTCCGACATCTTCATCACGATGTCCTTTGTCTTGATTATGATCATGTCCTTCATCTTGATCATGATGTCCTTCATCATGTCCGGGAGACTCTTCATCTTCATCACTTGTCGGGTAAAGAGTGTAGCCATCCATGAAACCACGACGGATAAGGTGCGACTCCAAGTCACCGCAATCGTATCTGATCAAGTGTTTCAGTTTGCATCTTCGACAAGGACATATTATCTCCGTCATGTTATTTCGAAACATTTCGCCCGTCGCATGTTTCATAAATCTAGCCACGGTGCATGTGCTTATATGCATGGTTGCCTGCATAGTAAAAAAAGATCAAAGGACAAATTAATTAGAATCAAATTACGTAATATATGGATGATGCATGCATGGTCGTCGACGGAAAAATTCGGCATGACCTATGCTAAAAATAGGACATTCTCGGAGTGCGTGGTCGCCGAAATGGAAATGAATCAACATTTTGGCAACACATGTCAACTCATTTTTAAGACATCCACAACTTTCATCAAAAATACGCAACACAATTTCGCATATGTATATATGCAACCATATGAATCTTTTGTGACAACCGGCCGATACCGAGCGAGATCTATGAGAGAGAGAGCGAGATCTATGAGAGAGAGCGAGATCAACACACATACATACAACACATATACATATCCCTCCAACAACTCACCAACTATAGATCTTGCCGACTCGAGACCGAGAGAGTACGTGTGTATGTGGCTATAGGGAGTGAAAAAAGATGTAAGAGAAAGTGGTAAAGTGAGATGGGGGTGGAGAGAAGTGTTTACTAGATTCCCCTCACATATATATATATATCAAATAAAATAGGTTAAATAAGTTTTAAATGGTGGGAAAATGGGGGAAATGGGGTGGTGAGGAGGTGGGGGGCGACCAGATCTAAAATGGGGTGGAGATATGGGGGGATGGGAGGTGGGGGTGGTCCCAACCACTTAAATTGCTCCCAGGCATACCCGTGACGCACCGTGCTGCTGGTGCGTCACGGCTATGTGGGATAGGCGCGGCGCACCTGCCTGTGGTGCGTCACGGCTATAGATGCTACACGTGGAACACATAGCCGTGACGCACCACAGGCAGATGCGCCGCGCCTATCCCACATAGCCGTGACGCACCAACAGCACGGTGCGTCACGGGTATGCCTCGGAGGCTCGCCACCCCGGCCCCACACATAGGCGCGACGCGCCTTCCGTTTGGTGCGCCGCGGGTAAGGCTATAGGCGCGACGCACCAAACTGTGGTGCGCCACGGCTATTAGGCGTGACGCGCCATAATTCTAGTGCGTCACGGGTATCATCACTCCTATAGTTGTTTTCCTAGTAGTGACTCTTCCACCCTATTTTGACGCCGGTACCGACTTTAGTCGTATAAGCCTAGTTTTGCTCCCGCGGGACTAGGCTTTCATCGGAGAGGGGCTCCGGAGCGTCGGGATACCACCACAAGCTAGGGGGTGCCATACCATGTGTGTACAAGTGTTTTATGGGTTTTGGATGGCATAGATTGCACTCCAGGGTGTGACCTGCTTCACCGGCATCTACTTCTCTCTAGGGAGTTTCATGACTTATAGCCTGAAAGTTCCAGATCGGACAAACCGGAGGGAATCCAGTCAAGAGCTGGGTTATAACTTTGTATTGTGACTCCCTAGGTCCTAGCCTAACACAACCAAGCAACTAGTTACACTTTTATACCTCGTTTTGACGTTGGTACCGACTGTAGTCGTCTAAGCCTAGTTTTTCTCCCGCGAGACTAGGTTTTCACCGGAGAGAGGCTCCGGAGCGTCGGGATGCCACCAAGATCTAGGGGGTCCCATACCATGTGTGTAAAAGTGTGTTATGGGTTTTGAATGGCCAGGATTGCACTCCGGGTTGTGATCTGCTTCATCGGCATCCACTTTTCTCTTGGGAGTTTCATGACTTGTAGTCTGAAAGTCCTAGATTGGACAAAACGAAGGGAATCTTGTCAAGAGTTGAGTTATACCTTTGTCTTGTGACTTCCTGGGGCCTAGACTAACACAATCAAGCAAATAGTTACACTCTTCCACCCCATTTTGACGCTGGTACCGACTTTAGTCGTATAAGCCTAGTTTTTCTCCACTAGGACTAGGTTTTCACCGGAGAGGGGCTCCGGAGGGTCGGGATCCCACTACAAGCTAGGGGGTGTCATACCATGCGTGTATAAATTTTTTATGTGTTTTGGATGGCAAAGATTGCACTCCGGGGTGTTACCTTCTTCATCGGCATGCACTTCTCTCTAGGGAGTTTCATGACTTATAACGTGAAAGTCCGAGATCGGACAAACCGGGGGGGAATCTTGTCAAGAGTTGGGTTATGTCTTTGTCCAGAGCTTGGTTATGAATAATATGGATGTCATATTTGTATTTCTCTCATTTTTCTATTCGATTTGGACATATTATTTGTCAAATTTCGATTTACGGATTTATAGATATGAATTATTTAATGTTAAATGGAATAAGAAAATAATTAATTATTATTTGAATTCAAGAATATTTTTAATCAAGATTATTATTATTTATTTCTATTTATGAAATAATTATTTTGATTCATAAAATGAAGTTGCGTGACATCATAGTCTATAGGTTAATAGGATTGATAGGATAGTATTATCAGTAAACCATCTGTTGTTTCTAGGTAGCTCATAGTTAAGGAATTAAAAAGTTAAGCGTCCTCGGGGTGGAGTAGTCTCAGGATGGGTGACCTGTGGGGAAGTGTCATTAGAAGCGAGTAAATTAGATTGTAATTAAGAATGCTTAGAGATAAATATGTCTATAGTGCGATTAACTAGTTAAAAATTCAAATACAAAAATGGGAAAAAAAAAGATTTTAAAAAAATTGAAAAAAATATGGTATAGGGCGTACCGGGCTAGTACGCCGAGGGGGGCCGTCGGTGTCTAGTTTCCGTGGAACGGAACCCGTTCTGACAGCTGAGTGGGCCCACGGGCGAGACGCCGACGGTGGATTGCTACGCCGACGGCGAGACGCCGACGGGAAGGCTGGATACGCCGAGGGGGAGCTGTTGTCGGCGTCTATTCTGTTTCCTTAGTGTAGTGAGATGTGTATGTATACCGATGCGTGCTTATCGTCAGTGAAAGGAGCATCCATTAAGTGAGCTTTGCATACGTAGGTGACGATTGTCGAACTATGATATCAAATATTGTCTCGGCATCTACTTTCAATGATCTAATGTGTAAGAGCATCTCCAGCGGATCCTCTAAATTTGGTCCTCTTATATCTCCATATAGAGGATCGTCTAAAAAGATTCTTTTTTAGAGGTTCCTAATTTTCCAGTGGAACGTCTATATTTAGGACATCCATATTCTCTCTCACATTTTTTTATTAATATCTTATAACTACCGTTCAACTGTTTTTTTCAATGGCTATATTCAACTAGCAAATAATGTACAAATGGAGACAAAAACAAAATATCAGGGCAAATTCAACTAGCAAATGATGTACAAATGGAGACAAAAACAAATCAGCGTACAAAGCTAGTACTGTCCTCCCCAATCCCCAATCTCCCCGGTCAAATGGACCAATCCCGCACAGCCATGGACGCTCCCCGAGCACTGCCTTCCCCAACCCCCAAGCTCATCGAGCGGTTCCCGAGTTGAGCTCCACCGGCCACCTCCCCTCCCCCCCCCCCCCCGAGCCCCCTCCGCCAGCTCCACCGGTCGTCTCCTACCCCAAGCCCCCTCCGCCGCTTCGATTCCCAACCCCGAGACCCTCTCCCCGAGCTCCACCGTACGCCTCCCACCCGAGCCCCTCTCCCCGAGCTCCACCGGCCGCCTCCCATCCCGAGCCCCCTCCGTCGGTTCGATTACCGCCCCGCAGGCCGCCTCAGCGCCCGAGCCCGAGCTCCCCCACAAAGGGCCAGAGGCCATGGCTGCTGCGGGAGCCCCTCGAGCAGGGGGCCATGGCGGCTGCGCCTTCCACCCCGAGCTCAACCGCCGCCGGCCTCCTCCCAGCACGAGATCCCGCCGCCGGCCACGGTGACCCTCGACTAAATCCCCACTGTCTCTCGCAATTTCTCTCGGGAGGACAGGAGAGCTGCAGACGGGCGCGGGAGCGATTTCTCGAGCGAGCAGTTGAGCGCTGGAGCGATGGAGGATCCTCTATTCGTCCTCCAGGAGTGGAGGATGCAAGCTGGTCCTCTAGGGCGTCCAAATTGTCGACGCCCGTTTGGAGGAGCCACTGGGACGTGTTTTTTCGCCTAACGTCCTCTATATGGCTATGGAGGACCATGTCCACCGGAGATGCTCTAACATTACCGCCACCAAAAAACAGGATAGTTATCTGAATGCAAATTATTGAGCACTCAGCAACTACCCCTTTAAGGCGAATGCAACCAAAACGATACTGTGACATATAAAGGCACTCAGTAAATAGCAAGTATGGCGAGTGTACACTCGGCATATAGAGGTCAGTATGCCAAAGTGTTAGACATGGTGCTTGGCAATACTGTGGACACGCGCCCCAGGCACTAGCACCCAACGAAATAATGACAGGTTTATTTAGGTTTGCCGAGTGCCATGAGGCACCTGGCAAACGGCCCTTTGTTAGATGTTGTTGAGTGATATCTGATAATGCACTCAACAAAAACATTTTTAAAAAATATTTTCTACTTTTGTAAATTTTATCAATTTTTTTCAATTTTTATTATTTTAAGTTCATCTTTTATTTCAAAAAGGAGGTTAAAACCAGTATGGCGTACCATATGGCGCCGAGAGAACACATCCCGTTAAGCATATTGTAAGACGTAAGTGCATACCATTTGCGCATGGTTTCGAAGCCCCCGCCACCGTCGAACTGCCACTCAATCTTTAGGCCAAATCGATATCAGCATGATCCTTGCTAGGCATGTCCATCACCGAAACCCTCCCGCGCCACATCGAGACTAGTCGTCGCCGATATGGAAGATGCAACATCACTCCATCTCCCAAATCCATCCAGCCAGAACATGCTCCAAAATGATGCCGCCAAGTGGGAGAACGACACCGATAGTGTCGCCACCATCCAATCTAAGGTCCCCCATGGAGCATCAGGGCAAGAGGCTCGAGAGTCTCAACAACGAAACATTCAACAAAGGACCAACGCCCGCAGGAGCCACGATCTTTGGCCCCGATCGCATCGCCCCGGCCCCTGTACCGCTGGAGAGGAGCCATCTCCCTACCGCCCTACGCCACCAAGACCCACTATTGCCAAGTTGCCATATCGCCTCATGCGGAGAAACCCTGGAGGCATCTGCCAGAAGCTGTAAGGAGAGGGTGATACGAGGAGGCCAGCGGTACGAGGGTTAAGGTGATATCCTGCAAGTACACATGATTAGTTGCACCACAATTCGATATGTATTGAGGTGTTTGAGCACACAAGGAGTCTGAAGGCCAAGTTAATTATTCTTTCTAATTAGAGTGTCAAATAAAAAAAATGAACTAGAGACGTTTAACAAACATTGCTAGTTGTTTCGGAGGGGTTTATAAAACTAAAAGTAAGCGTGCAAGAATTGTTGTTGAGATCAAGTAGACTTTAAATATGCGGGAATGGGATGACCAACGAGATGTCTCATGGATGGGATCAATCTATACCTATATACCTAATAATAAAAGCGTTAACGTTTCTTACCCCCTAATTTCGTCCGTTTTTTTCGTTGGTTCGTTTGACCGTCGTCGTGGCTACCTTTCTTACCTCCTGGATGCGTGTGCCTGATTAGGCTGCTCACAATGGGAAGTAATATAGAGTAGTAACATCACACTTTTCTAGACTATGTTATTACCTCCACAGTGGGCAGTAACTAACAAATGGTGTCATGCAAAACTGCATTTATTAGATTATAGACTCATTGTGTATTGGAATGTGTGATGTTACAGTAGCATAGCTAGTTACCACCCTCATCTCTCTTCTCAATAAATATATGCCACGTCATCTTTTTTGCCTACGTGGCACTGATGTTACTAGCTATGTTACTCCCACTGTGACCAGCCTTAGTGAGTTCTGCACGCAGGCCACACTCCCTGGCCCGCGGCCCATCCAAAATTTAAGTCACGGATAACTACCTAGACTCAGCCTTCCCTGGAAAAAAGAAGGTTAACCACCCAGACAAAGTCGTGCGTGACTATGTCTTTTTATTTACTTGTCGTGCGTGAGTATGTCACGATCAGGGAAGACGCACATGAATTTTGTTGTATAGTCCCACCTCGCCTTCTTACACCGAGTCCCACCAGTTTATTTGCATTGCCATGTTGCGTTGAACATCAGCAAGGTGCATTGAGAATAAATAGGCAACACCACTGTGCTCGGCCTAAAATCTAAATGATCGGGAAGGAACTAAATTCACCGATGTGGATTTTTTTTTGAAGCAAAGGCAAAAAAAATGTGCCTTTTTAATTGATATAGAAAGAGTAAACATGGAAGGCCTAAGCAAACATATAAAAAGGAAGGTATAAAACCGGCCAAAGAAAATTCAGCCGGTAAAAAACCTCTAAAATTTTCGTCCCTTGCCGGCCACCTACTCTCCAGAAGGCGAGATCTCTACACCCCTGGACCAGCCAGGTCGAAGAGGGCATCGTCAACAGCGGCAATACTCGGCATGTTGAGTTCTAAAAGCTGAGCGAGCGCCTGACAAGACGAGGCACACATATTGAAACCATTCACAAATTGCTTCCAAGCCTGCTCCACATTGGCTGCAATTTGAATTGCCATATTTTTGGACAACATGCGAGCAACCTTATCCATGGTCGGCATATTCGGTTTTGCTCCCAACCGTGCACTGTGGTGAATTTCCGTCGCCAAAGGATCAACACGGGCCGGAGCCGGGGTCCGAGGAGCAGGACAAGGAAGCATGGGCACAGTCGGCATGACGAACAGGTGCTGAACCGTGCCCAACAACTGCGCAACAATGTTACCGTCCGCGCTCTCACCCATCCCGCAAGCATCGATCATAGAGCACCCTCCACCCCCGCCATTGATCGGCGAGGGAGCCAGGAGATCACTCAGCAGGGCATCATCAATGTCCTCCTTGGAATCAACTCCCTGGTTCATCTTCATTTCCGCCAACAGGTGCGCCTCGTCGCGGAAGCCCGGAGAAGGCGAGTGGGTCAGTGTCGTCAAAGTGCCGGGGACAGCGCTAACGAGGTCGTCGCCAACAAGGACGTGGACCTGACTTCCCTCGACGAGGAACTGAACCGAACGCTAGGGGGCGACGAGCGCAACGTCGTTGTCGCACAACGGTGCAGCGATCGCCTCCACCCGCTCCAGGAAGGCCAGCATCCTCGCGTTGCAGAATCGAAGGGCGGTGAACTCGGAGAGGAGCGACTCCACCGCCCTGGCAAGAAAGTCCATGAGCTCTGCCTAGAGCGAGGCTGTATGCACGGCGAAAGCATCACTGAGCTCCTCGGCGAAGACAGCGCGGAACTCATCGGCTGAGGACCAAGGCGGCGATTCAAATGGAGCCTGAGCAGCCGCGGGGTCGATGACGGACGCCCGGGAGCGAGCACCCGGAGCCGGAGGAGACGAGGTTGGAGCATGAGAAGTAGGACGCAGGGGCGGCGCCGACTTCTTGGGGGCTTTCTTGGAACGGCGTTGAGGACAATCTCTCTCATAGTGGCCGGAGAGTTTGCACGAGAGACGTCGAATCAGATCAGTGCACTTAGCCAAGCGATGAGAAGGAGCGAGACATCGAGAGCACAGCCCATCGGTGCGCTTCTTGAAATGGAGCAGGCTTGCCTCCTCACGGGCAGAGCGCTGCAGCATGGGCCTCACAGCAGCACCGCTGCAGCGGCGAGGAAGCCCAACCCGACCGATGAGCCTGGACGCAAAAGGTTGACTTATGCACGTTGCATGATATGTGGTAGTTTGAACACGGTAATTATGTGGTTGTTTGGCCAATAATTAAACGGGATTGGTGTGCTGCCTGCATGAAACTACTCGTGCAGAGGCCACAAATTTTGGCTGGTAATTAAACGGGATTGGTGCGCTGCATGAAACTACTCGTGCAGAGGCTGTAACGTAACCTCGTGGCCAAGATTTTCCTGGCAACAAACATTTCTCTATCTGCCGATGTATCAGGTGAGGCGCTAGCTTACTTTTTCCGATCTTATAAATAGTTTTTTAAAGCGGGGTAATTGCGGAACTGACAGCGGCACATGATGGTGTGCGACTTGCACGGGAACATACTGGTCTGCCCAACTGACTGCCTATAGATAAATCGCCCGAGGGATAACATGTTTGACGTGGAAAATTTTCTTTCCTGTTGTCTTGTTGTCGGATCTAAAGAAGATGTTGAAGAATGGAAGGCACCTTGTACTCACGCTCTAGCCAGGTGGTCAAGGGAGAATTTTTTTCAAATAGTTTTAGATCAAACTCTCGTCTTTGTTACAGAGCTTGTAATTTCAGATTGTAATCCTATTACTTAAGTAATAAAGCTCTTAGTGATCGCGTTTTTTTTTTGTCAAATTGAAGTACTAAAATTGTCGTATAACCATATGGTTTCCGCTAAAGAAAAATTCATTAGCGGATGCAATTGGAGAATTCATAAATGAGTTTATATTTATTGTATTGCAGACTGACATGAAGCGAGAAAAAAATGATCATTGCATCTCTTTTTTCAGACATGTAATACCCGTCGCAACGCACAGGCATTTTTGCTAGTTATGAAAAAGCAATAACATAGGGCGAAAAATAATCTAGCTCCAATTCATCAATCATATATTGACATGTATTTCATATGTAGTTGTGCATACTTTTTTTGAAAGTATTGTCGTGGGATTATCACGGCAGACGTTACCGGGGGTAACTGATCTTGGGGCAAGACGACACAGTCGTTTGGGAGAGGGTTTAGCTCAGAGGAAAACATGATGATAATCGATCTGGTAGCCGGTAATCAAAGTCGCCGAGTCTCCGATCTTGATATAATAACTCAACTCTCGGGTTACACTGGATGCTTGATATCAAGCGATATTGCTAGGGTTCTTAGATCTCTCCAAACTAGACGTAGGGGTCGGTTTATAAAGCACCGTACCCTCCTGACTTGCCCTCCAAGGCGCTCCCTAAATCCTACCCGGACACTGCTTACAAACCCTAGCTTTCCTTACCGCAACCCACAATCCGGGTTACGAGGCCTACAAACTTTGGGCCTTCCAGAAGTTTCATTATCCTTAGCCGGATCCTGCGCCGTGTCCCTTGGGCCGGGTTACACCTTGGAGTTGGCCTACCGGGTTATTATCCGTCCATCAGTAGTCCCCAGAATAGCTTGGGCTTCACGGATCCTTCCTTGAAGCACTGGCTATTCCCTGCAAAAATATCAAACGCACAAGTGTATGGAGGCCGGGTTAGGGTGCTTTGATATATAACCAGGCCTAACTCCATGGTGGCCATATAACAACCCGGCCTTTCTCCAGACGCTTTGCTCTACTTTCCGGGTCTAAGCCTTGATAAAAGTGCCCAAACTCTATACTTTACTTGATAACTGATCCCGATGCCACGGAGAGGATCCCCTTCTCTTTTCCGTCCGGATATCTCGCTCGGCATGTGAAGCATATCTCCCAAACTTCGAACAGGTAGCTGCTACCCCGCAATTTCCGGGTCCCGCCCGTTGGACTGAGCTTTTCCACCCGAGCTATTATAAATAGGCCCTTAGGGATAACCCTAACCCCAACGGCTCACTTTCCCCCATTTCTCTTCCTTCCTTCCTCCGTGCGCAAGCCCGCAGAGCGCCATTACGGAAACCTCGCGCGTATCACCGGAGCCCATCTGTCGCCGGCTGCGCTCCGCCACGGCGCGCTCCGCCCCACCGCCAAGATCCGCCGCCAGGCCTCCGACCTGCCCGCCAGGAATCGCGAAGGGACACCAGGCTTGCGCCATTTGCCTCCGCAAAGCTTCACTCAGATCTCCTCCAGTAAGTCTCTTGCATCCATTTAATCTGCCCTTGCAATTTCTTGATTTCACCTCGGAGTAGATCTAAATCGACCCGCCAATGATTTCTCGGCCACGCCGAATTAGGTTGCTAGTATTCGTTCTAGCTCGCCCAATAGATAAGATATAGACTTTAGTTCACTCTCCTACTACCTGTAATCATTAATTTCGCCACAAATCTAGAAATGGAATTCCCAATCCGGGCTCGGGCCGTCCAAATTTTCCGCCCTTGTTTCTATCAGCCGGAAAATCCTCCCTTTCCGGTTCTTTTGCTCGCAATAGATACACGGGTAACCATCCATCATCCCCAGATGCTTATCACTACATGAACCTCCATAGCTTTTATAACAATGCATGATACCCGGATAATATTCAGCTTCCATGTTGTCTTGATACCGCTTATCAGTGCTCGACCTACTGACAGCTTCCGAGTCTCATTCCTTATACTCTTCTACCTGATGCTTTACAGGTTAACCCCATGGCGCCCAAGAAGCAGGGGAAGCAGCTGACCAAGGTCAAGACTACAAACTCCATATCCGCCAAATGGGCGCGATCTTCGGTTACCAAGGCCAAGTTGGAAGAATTGGTCGAGTTAGGGGTTCTTCCCCCTCAAGAGAACATCCACTGAAGGGTGCCGGGTAACGAGACTCGGCCTACTCCAGCAGAAAACGAGGTAATATGCTTTGTGGAACACGTGACCCGGGGCTTCCGTCCTCCGGGTCACCCTTTCTTCCGCGATGTTTTGAGCCACTATGGCCTTCGCATATTTGACATAGGGCCTAACTCTATGCTAAATATCTCTCACTTCATCGTCCTCTCCGAGTCATACTTGTGCGTTCCGCCAAGTTTGGCTCTTTTCGTTGAACTCTTCCAGTGCAAACCGTGCCGCGAAAGCGGTGACGGTGCACTTCTCGCTTGCGGCGGAGTTTCTATCCAACGCCGCAAGAATTCTCTAATGCCTCCTCTCACCCTCAACTCCCACGTCAAGCACTGGCAACTTTCGTATTTTTACTGTCGGGACACCTCCCCACCCGGCGAAAAGAAGTTGCCGGGTTATTCGGAAGGCCTACTTGATATCTCCGAGACGTTTAGTGCCTTTGCCCCTAACTCGGACAGGGAAGCAATCCTGCCTTTATTGGCTAAAATCTCCATTCTTTCAGCTCAAGGTCTCATCGGGCTTAACCTGGTGAAAACTTGGGTCGATTTCCGTATCCAGCCCAACTCCATCCGCACAAAATTAATGTGCGAATACTCGGGGCAAACCACGGACCCGATCCGGTACTCCACCAACAGTTTCACGCCTGGTGATACCAATAAAACTATCAAAGGCTTTCTGACAGAAAAGCTGGAGGTAATCCGGAATATAGCCGGATTAGAGCCCTTCACCCTCGAGAACCCGGCCCCCGCGGTAAAGACCCAGTTTTCACGATTTCAACTTCATTCTTTCCACTCGATGCAGCTAATAACACTTATCCTGATGTCTTCACTTTAGGCCGATGATGATTTCTTGAAGATTGATACTCCTCCTAACTCCGGAGACCCGGAGAAGAAAGAGGACGCCGTAAACTCGGATGAAGGTACGTTCTAAATCTTACTTAGTTCCTTTGAGTTCGTCGTATCCTGTTCTTCATTTTCCAACTGTAACTTTGGTAACTTCCAGAACAAGAAGACA